>JAZKJV010005731.1:0-604664 GCA_037367405.1 Ottelia alismoides | reverse complement strand
TACAATTTTTGTTTCCAATAAAGAGTTAAATACTTTTATCCTTATTCACCAAAAATAGTTTAGCATTGCTTTTAGCTATGTAATGCTATTTTTTTTAAAGGTCCCTATCAATTAAAGTTGGAAAACATGATAGGATAGTAGAGGCCATGTTGATTATCCTCTTAACAGTGGACTCTCCTAAAACAGTCATATATTCATTTTATTATTATCTCTGCAAGGCATTACCTTTATCATTATATTTTGTGTGTACATATAGGTATACGTTCTGATCAAAGAAAAGGATACTTTGAGGAGAGCACGAACTAAGAAGCATGACTTGACTGCTCTCTTGAAATAAAAAGATAAAATAGTTAACCAACTCATGGCCGAAGGTACATATGCTAAGAATTTCTTTCGTCAAGCTCTACCATCAAACCTAATTTTAAGAGTAAGGCTAAATATATATATTTTTTATATAATCTCATGCTTGGAATAATTCGACATGCAGGGGAGTGATTCAATCATGCACAATCACGTTTGCTAAATATTATAACTATGCGTACATCTCATTTTTTTTGTGATTTCCAATAGCCAATCACGTGTAATATTTTCCACATCTAAATAAGACACGGATAAATCAAATAGAAGACATGCTCACCCTGGTATTATGTCGAGATATTAAATATTCTTTGACCACCTTATGAATCCATTCATTTTGACTTATTAACTGACAACAATATGTGTTAGAGAGTCGTGATACAGAATCTGCATGTCAATCCGGCACATAATTTTTTTTGTCTTCTTCCAAATCAAACAAAAATATGTGTATTACTCTCCAGTTTGATCTTTGTTCCTACGTAATCTTAATCTGAAACATACACTACAGATCATATTTTCTAATGTCATCAAGGTTCTTACGAAATCTAAACCGATAAATACTATCAATGGTCCATTCTAGATTCAATTGATGTATATATGTAATACCCTAAAATCGAGAGGAGAGATCTGTTTTAATGTAATTAATATTTATACGAAAACCTAGACCGATAATTACATTTAGAAATCGAAATCCTAAAGCCGATACATACGAGAAATCTATTTTCGTAAACAATATTCATACGAAACATAGACCGATACGCACATTTAGAACTCGAAATCCTAAAGCCGATACATACCTCGAATCCAACGCTTAACTCTACCCGTCGTGGTCGTCGCGTCTTCTTTTCGTCACGAATCCGTGTTCTCTTCCTCTTCGGATTCGACGCCGCCTTCTCCTACGACGAAGATGGACGCCGGTAAGATAACCTTCCTCTCTCTCTCTCTCTAACTCTCTCTCTCTCTAAAGTTGCAAAATAAGGGTGACGTGTGGGGAAGATCCCTTGAGTTTTTAAAGAGGGTAATGAGAGGATTTAATATATTAACTAAACCTATTAAATCCAAGATAATGCCTTTTTGAAAAAAAAAATTTTGTTGAAAAGGTCAAAGCCGTTACAATCTACCACCCTTAAAAAAATTTCGTCCTCGAAATTTCTTAGTAGAGGGACATACCGAAAAGTTGCGGGTATTTCTCCTGTATTTCACTTTCCAGCTCCCAAGTAGCCTCCTCCTTTTGGTGGTGTTGCCAAAGGACCTTGACCATCGGAACTATGCGCCGACGGAGTTGATGATCTCTACGATCGACGATTCGTATAGGTTTCTCTTCAAATGTCATGTTTGGCTGAATATCAATGACCTCATGCTCGATCACATGTGAAGGATCAGGAATGTACTTCCTCAGCATAGACACATGGAATACATCATGAAGTTTCGAGTATTGAGGTGGTAATGCAATACAATATGCCACCTCTCCAATCCTCTGCAGAATCTCAAAAGGTCCTATGTATCTGGGAGTAAGCTTCCCCCTTTTGCCAAATCGTAAAACGCCCTTGGTTGGAGAGATCTTTAAGAACACATGTTCCCCAACCGCGAAACTCAAGTCTCTTCTATGACGATCGGCATAAGATTTTTGTCTGCTTTGTGCTGCCAATAATCTTTTTCTGATTAGATCAACACCCTGCTTACTTGTCTGAACAAGTTCCGGTCCTAAGATGTGCTTCTCGCCAACATCACTCCAGCATGAAGGTGATCTGCAAGGTCTCCCATACAATGCTTCATAGGGTGCCATCTTGATGCTCGAATGATAACTATTATTGTATGCAAACTCCACTAATGGAAGGTGTCTATCCCAACTGCCCACAAAATCTAGAGCACATGCTCTCAACATATCTTCTAGTGTCTGGATGGTCCTTTCTGACTGACCATCAGTCTGCGGATGAAATGAAGTACTAAACTTCAATTGAGTGCCCATAGCATCCTGAAAACTCTTCCATAAACGAGAGGTAAATCGCGTGTCCCGATCAGACACAATTGATGCAGGAACACCATGCAAGCTGACAATTTCATTCACATATAATTCAGCTAAACTATCTGTCGACTGATCCAAGCGGATAGGTAGGAAGTGTGCCGATTTAGTTAATCGGTCAACAATCACCCATATGGTGTCATAACGATGTTTTGTGGTCTTGGGCAGACCGGTGACAAAGTCCATCGTTATGTGCTCCCACTTCCATTCAGGTATCTCCAAGGGTTGAATAGGTCCTGCTGGACGCTGATGTTCAATCTTGATCTGCTGACATACCAAGCATCTAGCAACAAATTCTGCGATGTCATTCTTCATTTTTGGCCACCAAAGGTTCCGTTGTAGATCCTTATACATTTTCGTTGTACCTGGGTGAATAGTGTACATCGATCTGTGTGCTTCATCCAGAATCTCCCGCCTCAACTCAATATCACTTGGAATCCATAATCTGCTGCGGTACCTTATAGCTCCATCCGTTCCGATGGTGAAATCAGAACCTTCCTTTTTAGATGCTTCTATAAATTTAGAAAGATCAGCATCTACTTTTTGTGCCGTCAAGATCTTCCCAATTATCTCTGGTTGAATCTGGAGCGCTGCAAATGATATCTTTTTCGATTCGCTCAAGAAAGGCTTCCAATCTTCAAAATCCTTCATCATCTTCCACTGAAGTTTTAAAATAGCCAGTTTACCTTCCCATTTTCTGCTTAGTGCATCTGCTACGACATTTGCTTTCCCCGGATGGTAATTGATGGCGAAGTCATAATCTTTTAGGAACTCTAGCCAACGTCGCTGCCTCAAATTAAGTTCCTTCTGAGAGAAAATATATTTGAGGCTCTTATGATCACTGAGCACCTCAAATTGTTCACCGTAAAGGTAGTGCCGCCAAATTTTAAGAGCAAAGACTACCGCTGCTAACTCTAAATCATGAGTTGGGTAGTTCCTTTCTTGTGGTTTTAATTGCCGTGAGGCATAGGCAATGACTTTCTCATTTTGCATAAGAACACATCCAAGCCCGGTGCCTGATGCATCTGTATACACCACAAAACCTCCACTGCCTGATGGTAAGGCCAAGATTGGAGCTGTGGTCAATCTCTGCTTCAATTCTTGAAAACTCTGTTCACACTTTTCGGACCATACAAACTTCACATCCTTTCGAGTGAGCTTCGTTAATGGTAGCGATATTCTTGAGAAATTCTGAATAAATCGCCGATAGTATCCAGCCAGGCCAAGAAAACTACGGATCTCAGAAACATTTTTGGGTTGCCTCCAATTCATCACAGCTTCTACCTTGGTTGGATCTACCTCAATGCCGTCCTTAGATACCACATGACCAAGGAATGCGACTCTATTCAGCCAAAAATCGCATTTGGAGAATTTTGCATAAAGCTGGTGTTGCCTGAGAGTTTCGAATACAATCTGTAAATGTACTCGATGCTGCTCCGGATCGGATGAATATATCAGTATATCATCCACAAAAACCCTATTCATTAGCTCCATAAAAGCTGCAGGAGCGTTAGTAAGACCAAATGGCATGACCAAGAATTCATAATGACCATACCTGGTCCTAAAAGCTGTCTTTGGTATATCCTCTTTTATTCGGAGTTGATGATAACCCGTGCGCAGATCAATTTTTGAGAAAACTGTGGCTCCCTGCAATTGATCGAATAAGTCATCAATGCGAGGTAACGGGTATCTATTCTTCACGGTCACTTTGTTTAGACCCCGATAATCAATGCAGAGTCTAAGAGACCCATCTTTCTTTTTCACAAAAAGAACAGGTGCTCCCCACGGAGAAACACTGGGACGTAAAAATCCCTTATCCAGTTGTTCTTGCAACTGCTTCTTTAGCTCTTCAAGTTCTGCAGGTGCCATTCTGTACGGAGCTTTGGAAATCGGAGCTGTTCCTGGGATCACATCAATTGCGAAATCAACCTCTCTATGAGGAGGTAATCCAGGAAGATCGTCTGGAAAGACATCTGCAAACTCTCTGACCACATCTAAATCTTCAAGACGTGCATGTGATGATTCAGTGCTAATTATACTAGCGAGGAATGCGATGCAACCCTCAGCTAGTAATCGGCTTGCTTGCAAGGAGGAGATAACCAATCTTCCACCCTTACAGGTGCCCCGAATAACTATCTCCTCATGGTTTGGTCTACTCAGGACCACCTTCTTTTCTCGACAATAGACCGCTGCGTAATGCTCCCATAACCAATCCATTCCCAAGATGACATCATAGGTTGTGATGGGTAATAATATCAAGTTAGCAGTGAGGGTTTCTTCTTTTACCAAAACAGGTACGTCTTTTAAGTACATATCCGTTGCAATAATATCACCCATTGGTGACGAAACTGTAAGTGTATAAGGAAGCTCAACAGCTTCTAAACTTAACTTTCTCGCAAAAGCATTCGAGATAAAGGAATGTGTGGCACCAGAATCAAAAAGAACATGACATAAATGATTTTCAATTAATAGAGTACCTTCCACTGTCGTGTTGGCACCTTCTGCATCCTCAGGAGTGATAGCAAAGACTCTTCCTGCAACCTTCTTTTTCTGCTCGAATGGCTTCTTCTGATCCTTGACATCTTTCTTGCAATCTTTCCTGAAGTGACCTTTCTCTCCGCAATTAAAGCAAGTAGTGGTTAGCATGTAGCATTCTCCTGGATGCCTCCTACCACAATGCGGGCACACTTCAAATGTGTACTTCCTGTTTGCTGGTGCATCATCAGTCTTTGTCTTCTTAGCATTCGTTGCAGTGTGACGCCTCTTGTCATTGAAGTTCGGCTTGTGAGGGCGCTTCCGAGGATTCGCTTGCTGTATCCCTCCGATATGCTGCATCGATCTCCACTGCTGCTGCAACCGCCTCAGATAAGGTCGTGGGACCTCTAGTCAGCACTTTCATGCTCAGTCCCGCATTCAAGCCTTCAACAAACTTTCTAGCCCGTTGCTTTTCATTGGAGCAGATACCCTGGCCATACTTCTCCAATTCTTGAAATTTTGCTGCATATTCTTCGACTGTCATATTTCCCTGTCGGAGATTTATAAACTCTTGACGCTTAGCATCCTTAGCATGCTCAGGGATGTAACGCTCAGTGAAGCGCTCAACAAAGTCATCCCATTTAATGACAGGAGTCTCCGAAAAATGGATTCCCTTGCATGAAGTCCACCACTCCTTTGCATTGTCCCGCAGTCGAAATGTCCCAAAGATCACTTTCTTTTCCTCAAGACAATCAGTTGCCTCAAAAGTCAGCTCCATCTCCCTTAGCCAATGTTCGGCTTTTTCCGGCTCATGCTCACCCTTGAAAGTAGGCGGATCGTGCTGGGTGAAGGTCTTTAGAGTCAGTCCACCCGAGTTGGACGCCTGACTCTTCTGTTGCTGGGTCATTAGTGTCATTAACTCCAGCATCTGCCTCTGCATACCCATAACAGTCTCTTGGCTCGTCGATGAGTCACGGTCTGCAATGGCTTCAATTGCACGTCGAGGAACCATCTGATTCAAAAATTGACAAGGTCAATGAGTTGTGATACTAAATCTCTCTATATAAAAATCTTAGATTGCTAAGAATTGTGGATATCCTATGCCCAGAGGAACTCTAGCTCTGATACCATTTGTAACGGAACGGGTCGCGTCGACCATCGGCGGAAGCAAGCGACAGTTGATCGCATGACCGAACCGTTACCAAAAAAAATGATATAAATGGCACATAATGAGCATAGATAAATATCATTCCATAAAATGTCTACTCAAACTAGAGTTCCATTATTACAACTCTAAACTGGGAAAAACTATTCTAGAAATTGAAAAAGATAACAACTAGATAGTTCCTGTGGGCATATAGATATCCACTAGATCTTCACACGCTAAATCGTACCACGTCAGAAATCTCAATGAGCCTGAAGCACGGTCCAGAAAATGAAATCAACCATGTTCTTCACCTGAAAAACAACATAATTTGGATGAGACTAATGCCCAGTATGCATCGGGGTCCATGCATGGGTATTCTAACGGTCCTTGGTCCGTAAAAAAAAATTATATACATGGATTTTCATGCATACACAACATTTCGTGCCTAGATAATTCCCATGCATGTCTAAGTTCGATCCCTATCATTTTTAGTTTGGCTTCTTTCATAAACAAGGGTATACATGTAAAGTAGGTAAATTGCATAAGTAGGCATGACAACATTTATTTCTACTTGTGGGCATAATTCATAAAATACTCAGCAATTTACATACTTATAAAATATATAAGCCAATTTACATATTAGCCCCCATGACTTTGACGGTTTAACTTTCTTAAACCAATTTTAGCATAACATGTGATGGTTCATTCTCTTATTAAACAATTCCTTGCATTTTCATGATGGTTTTCCTTTGTAAACCATTTTCTTGCACAACATTCATTTACATATCTTTTATACGTTTTTAACCGCTGGCACTTGCGGTCCATGGCATGACATGACAGTGTAGCTACAACTGTAGAGGACTTAGCTTTTGCCTCTGTGGTTCCTTGCAACCATACACCCCTTGCGGCGTTGCCCCTTGCGGCATACTCGACCCCTTGCGGTCGTTCATGTGACTCTTTATGAGCCAGTGCTTACAATTTTTGTTTCCAATAAAGAGTTAAATACTTTTATCCTTATTCACCAAAAATAGTTTACCATTGCTTTTAGCTATGTAATGCTATTTTTTTTAAAGGTCCCTATCAATTAAAGTTGGAAAACATGATAGGATAGTAGAGGCCATGTTGATTATCCTCTTAACAGTGGACTCTCCTAAAACAGTCATATATTCATTTTATTATTATCTCTGCAAGGCATTACCTTTATCATTATATTTTGTGTGTACATATAGGTATACGTTCTGATCAAAGAAAAGGATACTTTGAGGAGAGCACGAACTAAGAAGCATGACTTGACTGCTCTCTTGAAATAAAAAGATAAAATAGTTAACCAACTCATGGCCGAAGGTACATATGCTAAGAATTTCTTTCGTCAAGCTCTACCATCAAACCTAATTTTAAGAGTAAGGCTAAATATATATTTTTTATATAATCTCATGCTTGGAATAATTCGACATGCAGGGGAGAGATTCAATCATGCACAATCACGTTTGCTAAATATTATAACTATGCGTACATCTCATTTTTTTTGTGATTTCCAATAGCCAATCACGTGTAATATTTTCCACATCTAAATAAGACACGGATAAATCAAATAGAAGACATGCTCACCCTGGTATTATGTCGAGATATTAAATATTCTTTGACCACCTTATGAATCCATTCATTTTGACTTATTAACTGACAACAATATGTGTTAGAGAGTCGTGATACAGAATCTGCATGTCAATCCGGCACATAATTTTTTTTGTCTTCTTCCAAATCAAACAAAAATATGTGTATTACTCTCCAGTTTGATCTTTGTTCCTACGTAATCTTAATCTGAAACATACACTACAGATCATATTTTCTAATGTCATCAAGGTTCTTACGAAATCTAAACCGATAAATATTATCAATGGTCCATTCTAGATTCAATTGATGTATATATGTAATACCCTAAAATCGAGAGGAGAGATCTGTTTTAATGTAATTAATATTTATACGAAAACCTAGACCGATAATTACATTTAGAAATCGAAATCCTAAAGCCGATACATACGAGAAATCTATTTTCGTAAACAATATTCATACGAAACATAGACCGATACGCACATTTAGAACTCGAAATCTTAAAGCCGATACATACCTCGAATCCAACGCTTAACTCTACCCGTCGTGGTCGTCGCGTCTTCTTTTCGTCACGAATCCGTGTTCTCTTCCTCTTCGGATTCGACGCCGCCTTCTCCTACGACGAAGATGGACGCCGGTAAGATAACCTTCCTCTCTCTCTCTCTCTAACTCTCTCTCTCTCTAAAGTTGCAAAATAAGGGTGACGTGAGGGGAAGATCCCTTGAGTTTTTAAAGAGGGTAATGAGAGGATTTAATATATTAACTAAACCTATTAAATCCAAGATAATGCCTTTTTGAAGAAAAAAAATTTTTTGTTGAAAATGTCAAAGCCCGTTACAATCTACCACCCTTAAAAAAATTTCGTCCTCGAAATTTCTTAGTAGAGGGACATACCGAAAAGTTGCGGGTATTTCTCCTGTATTTCACTTTCCAGCTCCCAAGTAGCCTCCTCCTTTTGGTGGTGTTGCCAAAGGACCTTGACCATCGGAACTATGCGCCGACGGAGTTGATGATCTCTACGATCGACGATTCGTATAGGTTTCTCTTCAATTGTCATGTTTGGTGAATATCAATGACCTCATGCTCGATCACATGTGAAGGATCAGGAATGTACTTCCTCAGCATAGACACATGGAATACATCATGAAGTTTCGAGTATTGAGGTGGTAATGCAATACAATATGCCACCTCTCCAATCCTCTGCAGAATCTCAAAAGGTCCTATATATCTGGGAGTAAGCTTCCCCCTTTTGCCAAATCGTAAAACGCCCTTGGTTGGAGAGATCTTTAAGAACACATGTTCCCCAACCACGAAACTCAAGTCTCTTCTATGACGATCGGCATAAGATTTTTGTCTGCTTTGTGCTGCCAATAATCTTTTTCTGATTAGATCAACACCCTGCTTACTTGTCTGAACAAGTTCCGGTCCTAAGATGTGCTTCTCGCCAACATCACTCCAGCATGAAGGTGATCTGCAAGGTCTCCCATACAATGCTTCATAGGGTGCCATCTTGATGCTCGAATGGTAACTATTATTGTATGCAAACTCCACTAATGGAAGGTGTCTATCCCAACTGCCCACAAAATCTAGAGCACATGCTCTCAACATATCTTCTAGTGTCTGGATGGTCCTTTCTGACTGACCATCAGTCTGCGGATGAAATGAAGTACTAAACTTCAATTGAGTGCCCATAGCATCCTGAAAACTCTTCCATAAACGAGAGGTAAATCGCGTGTCCCGATCAGACACAATTGATGCAGGAACACCATGCAAGCTGATAATTTCATTCACATATAATTCAGCTAAACTATCTGTCGACTGATCCAAGCGGATAGGTAGGAAGTGTGCCGATTTAGTTAATCGGTCAACAATCACCCATATGGTGTCATAACGATGTTTTGTGGTCTTGGGCAGACCGGTGACAAAGTCCATCGTTATGTGCTCCCACTTCCATTCAGGTATCTCCAAGGGTTGAATAGGTCCTGCTGGACGCTGATGTTCAATCTTGATCTGCTGACATACCAAGCATCTAGCAACAAATTCTGCGATGTCATTCTTCATTTTTGGCCACCAAAGGTTCCGTTGTAGATCCTTATACATTTTCGTTGTACCTGGGTGAATAGTGTACATTGATCTGTGTGCTTCATCCAGAATCTCCCGCCTCAACTCAATATCACTTGGAATCCATAATCTGTTGCGGTACCTTATAGCTCCATCCGTTCCGATGGTGAAATCAGAACATTCCTTTTTAGATGCTTCTATAAATTTAGAAAGATCAGCATCTACTTTTTGTGCCGTCAAGATCTTCCCAATTATCTCTGGTTGAATCTGGAGCGCTGCAAATGATATCTTTTTCGATTCGCTCAAGAAAGGCTTCCAATCTTCAAAATCCTTCATCATCTTCCACTGAAGTTTTAAAATAGCCAGTTTACCTTCCCATTTTCTGCTTAGTGCATCTGCTACGACATTTGCTTTCCCCGGATGGTAATTGATGGTGAAGTCATAATCTTTTAGGAACTCTAGCCAACGTCGCTGCCTCAAATTAAGTTCCTTCTGAGAGAAAATATATTTGAGGCTCTTATGATCACTGAGCACCTCAAATTGTTCACCGTAAAGGTAGTGCCGCCAAATTTTAAGAGCAAAGACTACCGCTGCTAACTCTAAATCATGAGTTGGGTAGTTCCTTTCTTGTGGTTTTAATTGCCGTGAGGCATAGGCAATGACTTTCTCATTTTGCATAAGAACACATCCAAGCCCGGTGCCTGATGCATCTGTATACACCACAAAACCTCCACTGCCTGATGGTAAGGCCAAGATTGGAGTTGTGGTCAATCTCTGCTTCAATTCTTGAAAACTCTGTTCACACTTTTCGGACCATACAAACTTCACATCCTTTCGAGTGAGCTTCGTTAATGGTAGCGATATTCTTGAGAAATTCTGAATAAATCGCCGATAGTATCCAGCCAGGCCAAGAAAACTACGGATCTCAGAAACATTTTTGGGTTGCCTCCAATTCATCACAGCTTCTACCTTGGTTGGATCTACCTCAATGCCGTCCTTAGATACCACATGACCAAGGAATGCGACTCTATTCAGCCAAAAATCGCATTTGGAGAATTTTGCATAAAGCTGGTGTTGCCTGAGAGTTTCGAATACAATCTGTAAATGTACTCGATGCTGCTCCGGATCGGATGAATATATCAGTATATCATCCACAAATACAATGACAAATTTATCAAGGTATTCTCGGAATACCCTATTCATTAGCTCCATAAAAGCTGCAGGAGCGTTAGTAAGACCAAATGGCATGACCAAGAATTCATAATGACCATACCTGGTCCTAAAAGCTGTCTTTGGTATATCCTCCTCTTTTATTCGGAGTTGATGATAACCCGTGCGCAGATCAATTTTTGAGAAAACTGTGGCTCCCTGCAATTGATCGAATAAGTCATCAATGCGAGGTAACGGGTATCTATTCTTCATGGTCACTTTGTTTAGACCTCGATAATCAATGCAAAGTCTAAGAGACCCATCTTTCTTTTTCACAAAAAGAACAGGTGCTCCCCACGGAGAAACACTGGGACGTAAAAATCCCTTATCCAGTTGTTCTTGCAACTGCTTCTTTAGCTCTTCAAGTTCTGCAGGTGCCATTCTGTACGGAGCTTTGGAAATCGGAGCCGTTCCTGGGATCACATCAATTGCGAAATCAACCTCTCTATGAGGAGGTAATCCAGGAAGATCGTCTGGAAAGACATCTGCAAACTCTCTGACCACATCTAAATCTTCAAGACGTGCATGTGATGATTCAGTGCTAATTATACTAGCGAGGAATGCGATGCAACCCTCAGCTAGTAATCGGCTTGCTTGCAAGGAGGAGATAACCAATCTTCCACCCTTACAGGTGCCCCGAATAACTATCTCCTCATGGTTTGGTCTACTCAGGACCACCTTCTTTTCTCGACAATAGACCGCTGCGTAATGCTCCCATAACCAATCCATTCCCAAGATGACATCATAGGTTGTGATGGGTAATAATATCAAGTTAGCAGTGAGGGTTTCTTCTTTTACCAAAACAGGTACGTCTTTTAAGTACATATCCGTTGCAATAATATCACCCATTGATGACGAAACTGTAAGTGTATAAGGAAGCTCAACAGCTTCTAAACTTAACTTTCTCGCAAAAGCATTCGAGATAAAGGAATGCGTGGCATCAGAATCAAAAAGAACATGACATAAATGATTTTCAATTAATAGAGTACCTTCCACTGTCGTGTTGGCACCTTCTGCATCCTCAGGAGTGATAGCAAAGACTCTTCCTGCAACCTTCTTTTTCTGCTCGAATGGCTTCTTCTGATCCTTGACATCTTTCTTGCAATCTTTCCTGAAGTGACCTTTCTCTCCGCAATTAAAGCAAGTAGTGGTTAGCATGTAGCATTCTCCTGGATGCCTCCTACCACAATGCGGGCACACTTCAAATGTGTACTTCCTGTTTGCTGGTGCATCATCAGTCTTTGTCTTCTTAGCATTCGTTGCAGTGTGACGCCTCTTGTCATTGAAGTTCGGCTTGTGAGGGCGCTTCCGAGGATTCGCTTGCTGTATCCTCCGATATGCTGCATCGATCTCCACTGCTGCTGCAACCGCCTCAGATAAGGTCATGGGACCTCTAGTCAGCACTTTCATGCTCAGTCCCGCATTCAAGCCTTCAACAAACTTTCTAGCTCGTTGCTTTTCATTGGAGCAGATACCCTGGCCATACTTCTTCAATTCTTGAAATTTTGCTGCATATTCTTCGACTGTCATATTTCCCTGTCGGAGATTTATAAACTCTTGACGCTTAGCATCCTTAGCATGCTCAGGGATGTAACGCTCAGTGAAGCGCTCAACAAAGTCATCCCATTTAATGACAGGAGTCTCCGAATAATGGATTCCCTTGCATGAAGTCCACCACTCCTTTGCATTGTCCCGCAGTCGAAATGTCCCAAAGATCACTTTCTTTTCCTCAGGACAATCAGTTGCCTCAAAAGTCAGCTCCATCTCCCTTAGCCAATGTTCGGCTTTTTCCGGCTCATGCTCACCCTTGAAAGTAGGCGGATCTGCTGGGTGAAGGTCTTTAGAGTCAGTCCACCCGAGTTGGACGCCTGACTCTTCTGTTGCTGGGTCATTAGTGTCATTAACTCCAGCATCTGCCTCTGCATACCCATAACATCCTCTTGGCTCGTCGATGAGTCACGGTCTGCAATGGCTTCAATTGCACGTCGAGGAGCCATCTGATTCAAAAATTGACAAGGTCAATGAGTTGTGATACTAAATCTCTCTATATAAAAATCTTAGATTGCTAAGAATTGTGGATATCCTATGCCCAGAGGAACTCTAGCTCTGATACCATTTGTAACGGAACGGGTCGCGTCGACCATCGGCGGAAGCAAGCGACAGTTGATCGCACGACCGAACCGTTACCAAAAAAAATGATATAAATGGCACATAATGAGCATAGATAAATATCATTCCATAAAATGTCTACTCAAACTAGAGTTCCATTATTACAACTCTAAACTGGGAAAAACTATTCTAGAAATTGAAAAAGATAACAACTAGATAGTTCCTGTGGGCATATAGATATCCACTAGATCTTCACACGCTAAATCGTACCACGTCAGAAATCTCAATGAGCCTGAAGCACGGTCCAGAAAATGAAATCAACCATGTTCTTCACCTGAAAAACAACATAATTTGGATGAGACTAATGCCCAGTATGCATCGGGGTCCATGCATGGGTATTCTAACGGTCCTTGGTCCGTAAAAAAAATTATATACTTGGATTTTCATGCATACACAACATTTCGTGCCTAGATAATTCCCATGCATGTCTAAGTTCGATCCCTATCATTTTTAGTTTGGCTTCTTTCATAAACAAGGGTATACATGTAAAGTAGGTAAATTGCATAAGTAGGCATGACAACATTTATTTCTACTTGTGGGCATAATTCATAAAATACTCAGCAATTTACATACTTATAAAATATATAAGCCAATTTACATATTAGCCCCCATGACTTTGACGGTTTAACTTTCTTAAACCAATTTTAGCATAACATGTGATGGTTCATTCTCTTATTAAACAATTCCTTGCATTTTCATGATGGTTTTCCTTTGTAAACCATTTTCTTGCACAACATTCATTTACGTATCTTTTATACGTTTTTAACCGCTGGCACTTGCGGTCCATGGCATGACATGACAGTGTAGCTACAACTGTAGAGGACTTAGCTTTTGCCTCTGTGGTTCCTTGCAACCATACGCCCCTTGCGGCGTTGCCCCTTGCGGCATACTCGACCCCTTGCGGTCGTTCATGTGACTCTTTATGAGCCAGTGCCTTACAATTTTTGTTTCCAATAAAGAGTTAAATACTTTTATCCTTATTCACCAAAAATAGTTTAGCATTGCTTTTAGCTATGTAATGCTATTTTTTTTAAAGGTCCCTATCAATTAAAGTTGGAAAACATGATAGGATAGTAGAGGCCATGTTGATTATCCTCTTAACAGTGGACTCTCCTAAAACAGTCATATATTCATTTTATTATTATCTCTGCAAGGCATTACCTTTATCATTATATTTTGTGTGTACATATAGGTATACGTTCTGATCAAAGAAAAGGATACTTTGAGGAGAGCACGAACTAAGAAGCATGACTTGACTGCTCTCTTGAAATAAAAAGATAAAATAGTTAACCAACTCATGGCCGAAGGTACATATGCTAAGAATTTCTTTCGTCAAGCTCTACCATCAAACCTAATTTTAAGAGTAAGGCTAAATATATATATTTTTTATATAATCTCATGCTTGGAATAATTCGACATGCAGGGGAGTGATTCAATCATGCACAATCACGTTTGCTAAATATTATAACTATGCGTACATCTCATTTTTTTTGTGATTTCCAATAGCCAATCACGTGTAATATTTTCCACATCTAAATAAGACACGGATAAATCAAATAGAAGACATGCTCACCCTGGTATTATGTCGAGATATTAAATATTCTTTGACCACCTTATGAATCCATTCATTTTGACTTATTAACTGACAACAATATGTGTTAGAGAGTCGTGATACAGAATCTGCATGTCAATCCGGCACATAATTTTTTTTGTCTTCTTCCAAATCAAACAAAAATATGTGTATTACTCTCCAGTTTGATCTTTGTTCCTACGTAATCTTAATCTGAAACATACACTACAGATCATATTTTCTAATGTCATCAAGGTTCTTACGAAATCTAAACCGATAAATACTATCAATGGTCCATTCTAGATTCAATTGATGTATATATGTAATACCCTAAAATCAAGAGGAGAGATCTGTTTTAATGTAATTAATATTTATACGAAAACCTAGACCGATAATTACATTTAGAAATCGAAATCCTAAAGCCGATACATACGAGAAATCTATTTTCGTAAACAATATTCATACGAAACATAGACCGATACGCACATTTAGAACTCGAAATCCTAAAGCCGATACATACCTCGAATCCAATGCTTAACTCTACCCGTCGTGGTCGTCGCGTCTTCTTTTCGTCACGAATCCGTGTTCTCTTCCTCTTCGGATTCGACGCCGCCTTCTCCTACGACGAAGATGGACGCCGGTAAGATAACCTTCCTCTCTCTCTCTCTCTAACTCTCTCTCTATCTAAAGTTGCAAAATAAGGGTGACGTGTGGGGAAGATCCCTTGAGTTTTTAAAGAGGGTAATGAGAGGATTTAATATATTAACTAAACCTATTAAATCCAAGATAATGCCTTTTTGAAAAAAAAAAATTTTTTGTTGAAAAGGTCAAAGTCGTTACAGTAGTGAACATGTATGATCCCTTTGAGAGATCGTATTACTCATATGTCCTTGTATATATACTCGTTCGTTGGTATATAGAGCTTGATAAGGTCATCAACCTAATGGTCTGCCTAATGTATATACTCAGACATATAGTAATACATCTGTCTCTGGTTAGAGGATGCTTGTCTATATCATGACAATATAGGACATGGGTCTTAGTTATCTCGATCTCTCTAAGTCAACTATTTGACTTAACTTATCAGACACCTTCGAATCTCTATTCATATACAGAGGACATGCAATAAGAGGTCGATCGGATATCAACCTTTAGAGTAAGGATTTTCATCTCCTTCTCATGCTTGAGATCCTCTCTTAACAATCATTCGATGGTGCTAGATAGGCCCTCAATCTAACTCTTTACATATCATCTAAGCACCAACCTTTATGCTGCAAATATTGAATCAACAATTGTATGATTTACCAAGATGGCCATGACACATAATTCTAATTGTACTAATGGATCTTATATGAAAATTAATTATTCCCTTGTTTCAGATCAGGGAGTGATTTGCAATAACTTTTATTGCAAAATATCTCGTCATGGACTCACATGTCCAATAGACAACGCTTGGGGCGTGGGGATTAATCATGTAACTCCCACAATCCAGAGAAATGAGCGAAATTCCTCATCATCCTTGGGACAGGGGGACGACCACAATCCGAGAGAGAGAGAGGGTGTTCAGAGAGAGAGAGAGATTTTGTTACTTAATTGTATTTTTGAAGAGCATGCTTTGCCCTTCCTTATATACAAATTCGAACCGTTATGATTACAATCCTTATTTAATGATAAATAGTTAAGATTGAAGGAGCTCAAAATAACTTTTAAGATCGAGAGAGCTCTCAAAAACATTTATGACTAAACTTAATAATTAATTCAATTAATCATGAAATAAACAAATAAATAGTTGGATAATTAGACATGAGAAAATCCTCTCCCTAAATTTGTGGTAGATGCCCATTCCAAATTAGGAAGGGATTCTCCTTCTGATTTTAACTAAAGTTGATGTTGTGCTCCAACTATTTATTTATTTAAATAATTTGCAACATTTGTAAATTACACCATTATTAAATATGAATCATATTCATTGATCCACAACTAAATATAAATCCAATTTACACTTATGTTGGAATGTGAATCCAATTCACATGCACAATATAATTTGTGAATCATATTCACAAATAAGTCTCTAAAAAATAATGTAGATCACATCCAGACTATTCTATGGAATTATTATGGAAATCACTATCCACACTAATTTTAAATCTAATTTAATTATCTCAATTTTCTTTTGTCCTTATTAATTGGAATTTGTGTTTATTGGAATGAACCATGAATTTTTTTCATGGATAGTGTGCCTTCTCCGCGGATACTTAGAGATAGGGCCGGGAATATTATATTATCCCCAACTTTCCCTAACTTCCAAACCCATTCTCTTCGTCTAACTTCCCTCTTCCACGCCAACCACCAAAGTCTATCTAACCCTAATTCCCCTATTATCTGGCGATGGTTAAAACCACCGCTCGGGTTTAACTTCTAGCAACTCCCCCTCTGCTTACACCTCTTATCCGCCGACCGCAACGATTATCCACCATTCTCGAGAGCAATACCCTATCTTCTCTATCTTACAGTGATAACGAGAAGAGTTTGAGACAAGAGACGACAGAGGATTTTGCTCCGGTGAAATCCAAGGCGACTCACCTTGCTACAACCATTGCTAAGGATGTGTGAGTTTAGTTCTGTTGCTCAAAACTTAAAGCAAAGACCAACGAAGCTCTCAAGCTATGTTTTAGGCCTCGATTCTCTTTTAGATTCATTGTCTTCCTCATCTCCATTTCCAAGCAAGTCTTTCAAATTTACTTTTCTTTTGCCATTATTGCTCGTCCATATCTTTACTTTTCCTTCTTCTGAAGTCATGCGTACCTTCGCCTTTAATCCATCCATCATGTGTTACCTTCCAGTGGAACTTCCCGCTTCTCCATGACAGATTTAGCCTCAATCCTTCACCAACCTTGCAAAAGGTCGGTGACAATCCTAGGGCTTCCTTCTTCCCGCCTGCTTCGGCCCCTTCATTTCACCCCATTTCAATCCAAAAATCCTTGCCTTTGCTTTGGATTTTGTTCTAACCCTTGCAGGTACTTGAATGGTTGGAATTTCCAAGGAACTCTGTTCGACTCTATCTTCTCCGATGTGCTTCCATCACTAGAGCCCTCCAACCATTTTCAGCCTTAACTTTCATCTCCAGTACCTTCAAGGGGTGTTGGGGAAGCTTCCTCGACTTTCAAGAGTTGCAAGAGAGCACGAATGAGTAGAAGGGGGTTTGTTGGAGCACTGCTAAATTGCTATTCCTCTGTCGCTCATGGAGGAGGTCGATTGGATAGGACAACCAACATCCATTAGATCATCTGATTTGGGGGATGATCCGATGGTGGAATTGGATCCACATCATCTCTATGAAGCAACGATTCGACTCTGCACCGTTAGGAGAGGTTGATCCTCAGCCAAAGCCCCACACATCGACTGATGAGCTCGGTCTAATTTTAGACGAGCCTATAAGTCATGTGTGGGGCGCATGTGAAGGGGGAAATTTACAGTATCACCCTTCGAAGTTTTCAAAATTGCAGATAAGTCGCTCAGTGCCTAGGAATTTTACTTTTTTTACCCCAGTGACTTTATGTAATTTCATTCAAGTACCTATCATGGACCTTTTTATATTAAAAAGTAGTTTTTTACTTAAATTTTTATTGCAATTATAAGCTTGCATTATTTCTTTAATATCTTGTGAACCATTGTTCCAAATTTAATGAAATTGATGTAATATGAAATCTCTTTTCAAGCTCTTTAGTTAAGTGTATTTTATTCATTGATTTGAAACTTAATTCAAGTATTGAATTTCAAAGAACATAACTTGCATATTCAACCTATTAATTATCCTTAAAAGTGAATTATTTGAAGTTTGAACTGTCTCATTAATTGACATGTTTTTCATTGGGTGTTAATCGATTTTACAAGTTATGTAATATATTAATTAGGATCATTATTGTGTGTTTGTGCATCTATTGTATGTTTTATTGTGCAAAATAGTTTATTCATGTAATGTAAATGCATAAAAAGTCCTGAAAATTCATGCACTCTTTGTGTTTACATGCTTGACATATGTTATCATTTAATTGCTTAAATAGATATTTAATACGGAGACTAAATCAATTAATTGTTCATGTTCTTGTGTTCGATGCTGGATGTGGCCTAGTATAAATTAAAGCAGAGTCATCTTCACAGAGATATTGTATTCGGTTCTGATTAATTGCTAATTGGCCATACTAGAAAAGTAATTAGTTAACACCGTCGATTAACAATTCACCAATGCCTTGGAATAATATATAAATCATATTCATATATATACATATTATTTTTAATGAATCGATATTCATATTAATTAAATACATATGATATGGATCATATCCACAAAAACCTGGATATACATTTATCCTAAATAATAACAATTATATCATAATATTGGTATCATTTAGTATAAGTCTTAATCCAGTTAGGACTTTGTGAGCAGATGTGCCAAATAGTTGGAAATGATGTTAGGAAGATAATACTATCCATGTATAATTACTTGAAATTTAGATAACTACCAATTTTAGGGTTTATACCACTTTTGGTGAAATGTAGTACACTCTATCTTTGAGTTTGAGCTGAAACGATTCACACTTTATGTGAGATCAAAGAAATGCATTACTCTCTCTACGATCTCAATAAATGAGTGTATTAATGAACTCAGCTTCTAACTCCATTTCTAATTATAATACAAAAAATTTAGAACTTGGAATGGATCTTAGCAAGTGAGTTCACCTCCATTTTCATTACCATTTCTCTTTCCAATATTTGAACATTGAAATTAGAATTTGAATTGGAAATTGGAATCAAATGAAATGAGACTTATTCTGATTCGTTCTCATGTCATTAATCCAAGAAGTCAAGTCACTAAAATCCATTCGATTTCATCTTTTCCTCGAAATAGAAGTGTTATGGTAGATGATCTATTAAGATAAATTTAATTTAGAGTACTCTCAATACTCATTTCATCCGTCATATTGAAAGAGTTTTGATATATATGAAGTTCAAACCCTATTTTGATTGTCTTCTTTAGGACATATCAATAGATTTCTCATTCGATAATTGGACGACGATATTAATCATATACTTTTAATCATATACTTTCCAAAACCATATATTAATATCTCAAATTCTTGTTTTATTTCATAAATAAGACGACCATGTATGGGATTCCATATGACTCCAAAATATCTCATGGGTGAGCTATATCCTCCAGTTCACCAAGTATGGACCTATATGATCCCTTTGAGAGATCATACATCTCATTAATCCTCATATGTACACCAACTTGTTAGTATATGAAACTTGGTTAGGTCTTCAACCTAATGGTCTATCTAATATGCACATTCAAACATATAGATGTATATTTGTCTCTGGTAAAAGGATGTGTGCCCGATCGTGACAGTTACGATTCAGGTCTTAGTTTATCTCAACCTTATCAAGTCAAGTATTTGACTTGATTATTTCAATACCTCTGAATCTCTATTCCTATTCTCTATTCCTATGCAGAGGACCTACATCAAGAAGTCATTTGGAAAATTGGTCTTTAGAGAAAGATTGTCATCTCTTTCTCAGACTGTAGATCATTATAAAATATGACATGTCAATGTCAGGTGTGCCCTCCCAAGTGCACGGTATTAAATATGACCATGGTACATAACCCTATTTGTATAAAGGGACATATTATTAAGTGCATTAACAAGCATTCATTTCAGCTGGAAATGAAAACACAGTAGCTTGTATTGCATTAATGAGTCGCGAAGGACTTATAAGTCCAATAGTATGAACCTGTATGATTCCTTTGAGAGACCATACTTCTCATTTGTCCTCACATGCGCACAACTCTCCAGTATATGGCCCTTGGTTAGGTCTTAAACCAAATAGTCTGTCTAATATGCACATTTAGGCATATAGATGTATATATGTCGCTGGCCAAAGGATGCGTGCCTGATCATGATAGTTACGATTCAGGTCTTTATTTGTCTTGACCTCATCAAGTCAACTCTTTGACTTAACTATTCTGGTACCTTCGAATCTATGTTCCTATACAAAAGACCTCAATCAAGAGGTCGACCGAAAACCAATCTTTAGAGAAATATTGCCATATCTTTTTCAAATTGGAGATCATTATTGAATATCACATGTTAATGCATGGTATTCGACATGGTCAATGTACATAACTTTAATTGTAAAAAGGGACCTTAATTAAGTTCATTAACGAACATTCATTTCAGATGGACATGATAAAATAAATAACTTTAATTGCATTAATGGGTCACCCATGGCTCACAAGTCCGACAAGACCTTGCATTCCTAATTCATCCTGATAAAAAACAAGTCTCTCTCCTCTCTCTCTCTCCCAGGCCATTCCATTGCTTCCATGTAGTCGTCATGGCCTCAAATTTCATTGAAATTCTACTAAGTTCTCCGAAACTTACATTTCTCTAGGTCACTGAAATTGAAATGCTACCTTAGTTGTTTTTCTAAAATTTCAATGAAATATCAACAAAATATTACCAAAATTTCATCAAAATTGCATGTCGGTTCGGCGAAACAACAAAAATAAGGGAATCTACCCTTTGCTTTCATCAAATTTTGTATGAATTAGCGAATTTTCAGTTTTTATTTACCTATGTGTTGAGTTGTTCGAGTGTTTTACATTTGTTTGAAGAAGTTTTTGTACTTAGTTTCTAAATTTTAGATATATATCCAAATCGAATAAGTTAGACACGAGATTTAAGAGTTAAATTCAAGTTTCAACTAAAGTGCTTTATATTTTTGTACTTTTTTATTGTGATATATATAGATACTAATTAGTAGTTATTATATGTGACAACTCATTCTTATTGAAGATGTGATTATACGGTTCTGACTTTAGGCAACACGTTACTCTACATATCAACATGTGTGATGATTATGCTGATAATACTACTTTAAAATATATACTTATGCTTATATTTTACAAATAAGTATGTATCTTTATTTTATTTATTGATTTAAGAATATTAAAAACCTTAATTTTTAGAAAAAGTCAAGTTTAGAGTCATTTCCAAGATGTTCAACGATTTGAATGAAAATCTTCAAAATTTCTCTTTCTGAACTTTGGGAAACAAAATCAAAATCCAAAATTTAAGGCATTGATAGTCATCCCCCTAACCCAAGGCCATCCTCCTGCACGTCTTGGACGTCTCCTTTTATAGGCCATCTTTACTGAGTACTGCCAGATCGATTCGACTGATCTCGTGTAGAGGATCTTCCTCTTTGGTGCCTCGGGCTTGTGAAGAAGAAAAGAATTCCGTACAATGAAATTAGGATTAAGGATGTACATATCAACTTCTTGGATTGCGGGAAGTACATGACTCATCCCTACATCCACAAGTGTTGTCTCAATCGGATCGGACTTGATACAGGAGATCTCTTATTTTAGAGACTTAAAGATCACAATCACTCATATAGGTATGTCCCTCTTATTCGTATGATCATGTTAGAATGGATTAAGAATGGTTCTCAATCCATGTGGTTCCATCAAAAATTTTAAATTGTCCATTGTTATCCCGACTCATACGATGAGTCTATTTTGATCGAATATGATATGATCCACATGCTTCCATGATGTGCGAGGCAAGTTCAACTCCCTTAAGAGGAATGTATGGATGTGTATATAATGGACTCTGATCTGACTCCAAGTTCCCCGATCGTGAATTTGTTTAGTAAACAAAAGTCATCATTTTCTAACTATTTGGCTTCAATTTTTTTATAACAAAAAAAGGATTTAGTTACATTTAAAAATATGCTTTTGTATCTTCATCCATGGATCCTTTTGATTATACTTATTCAATTAGAATAATTGAATTAACTTAAAAAAATTATGCTTCACCATCTGTAGGAGGTCATTCCTATGGAAGCATGGAAAATAATAGAAAAAGAATGGATTAAATTCGATAAGAAACCCATCCTATGTATAGATAATAAATAAAACTTTGAAACTATGCAAGTACATGATGATAGAAAAATTTCTACACAGTCCCATGTGCCACGTGAGTTGGAAGATTTTACATTTAGAAGTACAAGAACCTATAATGGAAGAGGAATCATATCATAGGCTCCATACTATGCTCGTTGTATGTGTGTGCGTGTTGGCGAAATATAGAGTTGTTTCATTACCAAATTCTTCTCCTTACATGTCTATGGATCTTTCTCAATGTCCTACACAATCTCCAATCTGTCACGAACATAGGACACAAATACATACCCTCACATGATGGAAGATCCACATCAGTGGAGAGTAGTAGAAGGAAGGGAGGCAACCATGGAGATGTAGGATGAGAGTGGGCAAAGGAGGAGAGTGAACAGCGAGGGGTTATTTAACAATCCTACCAGACAACCACCTTTATCTTATATAGAGAGAATGGATGTCACTTATCTAATGCCAAATGTATTCGGATCTGTTTATGAGTTGATTTCATAAATTGAATTTTGAGTCATGTAAATTAAACTCAATAATTCATATATGAATTAAATTTACATATATTTATCCATGAAATATGTGAATCAAATGTAGAGAACCCTTCCACGATTCAATGATATGTGGATATTCTTATTTGACTAAGCAAACTTTGATTTCTTTGGAAAATGTTATCTACTATTCTTGTGAATTCAATTCGTAAAATCAACTCATGACAACTTGATACATCTATTTGGATATTCCAAGTCAATATTGGCTCTTGGATAATGATGTCTTGGATAACGCTATCCATAATCCACGTGAATCGAACTCACATGATCTACTAATAAACTGGTCACACTTAAATATCTCGATTCATGACTTGGATGGTGAAGACATGAATAGTATTATCCTAGATAGAGATATCACAATCATATTGGATATCTTTCTAAGTGCAACTTACACGAATGCCTAAATATATTGATAGGGAGATAATAAATATATTTGTTGAGTTAATATCATATCGAATATATAATGATCGTCAAGCATATCTAAGTAGTGAGCCGGATATTGAATCGCATCTCCGATCAATCCAAACTTTTCAAATCAATATGCAAACCATTTGAAACTAGATTTTGTTTGTTATAGTGAGAAATAGTCCAATCAAGTCTCATTCAACTTACTCTTAAGCAAAGTCATTAAAATCCATCATGTTTAACCATTTTCTTGGACTATAAAGGTCATGTTATATAATCTATAACGATTGCACCAACCTCAAGTATTCCCAATACTTACACATCATAGACATTGGATGAAAAAATGTGTTTGGAAATTTTTTGTTTCCTTACAAGGTCAAGAAGATATCTCAATTGATCATACAATGACATAATGAATCATATGCATTTCTAAAACTTATATTAATACTCTTGAATTCGTACCCTGTTTTCAAAATTAGATGGCCACTTGTTGAATTCATTTTACCCTAGTATATTGTGAGTGGGCTTTGTATGTCAGTTCATCAAGTATAATCATGTGTGACGCCTTTGAGAGATCTTTTTTATACACGCCGACTCGTTGGTATGTAGACCTAGTCAATTCAACAAACCAATGTCCCGTCAAATGTACATACTAAGCTATATAGATACATGTATATCTCTGGTGAAAGGATTATTAACCATCTCATGACAATATATGATATGGGACTTCATCTATTTCGATCTCGTAAGTCAACTCTTTAACTTGCCTAGTGAGATAACTCAAAATCTCCATTCCTATATAAAGGACCATCATCAAGAGTTCAGTCGAATATCAACTTATAGTGAAGATTACCATCTCTTTTTGAGATGACTTTATTGGATAACATTATGCGATATCGATTGTACCCTCAATCCAACTTTTTAGATTATCAACTGTACATCAGTATTCTAATATAATTCTTTAAATCATTAGCTATATGATATCTAAAATGAACAAGATACGCAAGTCAAATCATATAAAAAAGACATTATCAATCATTCAAACTCAGTATGAAATGATAGAAGTGTAATATCATTTGTTGCTAAGCGGTTCTCAAGGGCTTACATGTCCAACATTTTTATACGATGCGTGTTTGCGATTCCATTTCTTTTATTTTTTAATTTGCCGGTCTTTGAAAGATCCAGCATTTATCAAGGGGCTTATTTGGTTGCCAGGGTACTCTGGGGTAGCCTGGGACACCCCCAACTCCATCCCTGCATTCCTAAGTTTAGATTACTTGTATGGACCCTGCATTTTCTTTGGTATAATATTTTTTTAACAATGTTTAAATAAAAAAGTTAACATAAAAAACATGTTATAATCATTAAAATACATAATCAATGTCACATCACATCATATTTATCACCTCAACCCTGTCCAGCCCTCCCAACCGTCCAAATCTATACTATTACTATTACTTGGTTTCTCCCCATATCCTTGACACATGTCCCCTCATTTCCCCCACTCCCGCCATTCTCTCTCTCCATTCTCTCTCTCCATTCTCTCCCACTACCGCCTCCTTTCTCTCTCTCCCCCCCCCAAATGGTCCCCCCTCTCTCCCTTTCCCTCTCTCTCCACGATCTCTCCCTCTCCTCTCCCTCTTTCTCTCCTCTCTTCGTGTTTCTATCTCTCTCCACTCACTTTCTCCCCCATCTCCCTCCCTCTCTCCTCTCCATTTCTCCTCTATTTCTCTCTCTAATTCACCCATCTTTCTTTCTCCTCTTTTCTCTCTCTCTTTTAATATATTAATTAAATTAAAAATTATACATCTCATATTTTTTTCTTTATATTTATTATTAATATATATATATCATTCTTTTTCTCTTTCCTCTATTATAGTTATTATTCTCTCTCTTTTAATATATTTATTAAATTAAAAATTATACATCTCATATTTTTCCTTTATATTTATTATATTAATAGTTATGCCATTCTTTTTCCCTTTCCTCTGATATAATTATTAAATTAAAAAATAACTACAAATATTTTCTCATATATCAATACATATCCAGTACTATATTCATTTTGACAATTATAAGTAATTAAAATATGATTAATGGTAATAATATGGACTGGGTCACTAGCACACTTCATTCTGATAATTATACGTAATTAAAATGATATTGTCTACCATCTTGCAACATGTATGGAGTTTTTTCCCCTATAACCTATTGAAATTAATATAAGATTATGAGTACTTTTTTCTACAATCAGATTATTCATAAATGAAAGAAATAGTTTCTTTTGTATAGTGTATCGATTCTAATTATTTCTACATTTATCAACTTCGTTTTTTCCTTTTCGACAGCTTGATGATATCACTTTTTCGACAATCTTTGTGATCAACATCGGAGGCTTAACATAGCTATCTACAGTCTCGCAGAAGACAGTTTGTTAGTATAATGTACCAGTTAGACCTAATTATAAACTTCTAATGTCAAACTTATTTTTGATTATATATATATATATAGGTATTGAGATCATACATAAAAGAGCATGTTTACATCCATATTACAACAACTTGAATTTCTGTACATAGTTGGATTTAAACAAATCGACACATATATGTATATCTATATATGTTCATTGAACTCAAAGTTTCCCTATTATTGCATGTAGGCAACCTGGTGTCAAAAAGAACTTACGTAATGAAAGAAAAAGTTCTTTTTCCCCTAATTTATATAGAATTCATTTTTTAGAAAATAATGTTTAAATTATACTAGTATTCTGTACATATTTTTTTATCAAGAGTAGACTTTTTAAAATATAGTTTACCCTAGACACTTATATATATGCACTATGAAATAGTACCAAAATACCTGACTGTAGATAATTTTTTTTAATATAATATTTGTTGGGTTTACGTTAATAACATCTACCAAACGAAACTATTTTGAACCCTTTTTTATGTCATTCAAATTTTGAATATATAATGACAACTATCATTTGTTACATGTAATATAAAATATTGTCTATCACTGGAATTTCAAGTACACGATATATTTTAAAATAATAAATTAAAATTTCTGTCAATATACATAAACATAGATTTAAAATTTAAAAATAACCAACTTGCAAATATAAATATATTTGCAAAGTGTTTAATATTTCTCCAGCTTTATATTGCATATCTTCTTAGCCAATTAATGTAATTGATAAATTTTATTCCTAATATTTTATGTACATTCTGTTAAATGTAAATATCCAAAATGATAATATTTACCATCTTCCAACATGCTTACAATATCTTTCTATAGCTTATTTAAATTATTATATGATTGTAATTAATTTTTTACCTATGACCATATTATTCATAAATGAAAGAAATAATTTGTTTTGTATAGTACACCAATTACATCTGTTTCTAAATTTAACATTTCAGTTTCATTTTAATTCCTCAATGAATTCATGATATTTCCTTTGCCATAATCGTCCCCGCCACGAAGCGCGGATATGCACCCTAGTAACCACTATTTACAGGAGGATACCCCAACTAGTTACCGAGTATCCCATTGCATGAGGCCGGTGGCGCAATGTTTCTCAATAGTTTCTTTCTTTCGCATCAATGGAATGGATTGGAGTTCTCTAGAAAAGAAAGTACCGAGAGGGTGGGTGAACATGGCCATAAAAGAGCAATCAAGCTACTGGATATTTGGCGGGGAAAGAAGCAGGGCCTCACGTTTGGGGAGCCCCACCTAATAAATGCATCGTTCCTGGCATCCGCCTCATCTTCTCCGTTTCTTTCCATGTTCCCGTGCTCTCTGCTTGAGTGCTCATCTTACTGTCTTTCTCCACCGGTCGGTCTCTGCCCTCTCAACCCTAACACCACTTCGCGCATGCTATCCGGAGATTGGTAGAGATGAAGATCCAGTGTGACGTCTGCGAGAAGGCGGTGGCGACGATAGTGTGCTGCGCCGATGAGGCTGCCCTGTGCGAGGACTGCGACGTCCAGGTGCACGCTGCCAACAAGCTCGCCAGCAAGCACCCCAGGCTCCTCCTTAACTCCATCCCCAGCAAGCACCCCCGCTGCGACATCTGTCAAGTAACTACTACTACTCTGCCTGTGTTTTTTTTCTTCTAATTTATATTTCTCCATCCGGACCTTACGCGTTTATCAATATCTTTTTTTTATTTTATACTGAGAGAGAAAGGTTAAAATGTTTTCCATATAATTTTTTTGTTCTTTTGGATTGACTGATTGTCTTTTGAATATGTGAATCAAAAATCGAGGTGCCATGACCTTTATCTGATAGACCTTTATCTGATGGTCCTGGAAGGAAATATATGAATGGAGTAACGACTGTAAACGAATAGAGAGTGTCTACCGCGCCCAATTCGTAAATTTACTAGTATCGTAATTGGTTACATTACAGGGCTTCCATAATAATATATTACATGGGATGATTACATTGATAGGGCTTTTATTGACATAGTACCACGTTTGAATGGTACATTCCTTTTTTCATTTGAAATTATACCTCTACTGTCCATATGTATGTAACACTGATTTTAATGCTTAACATTAGACCAATTTAAAACATCTAAATATAGCAGTGGATAAGTCAATTTTAATTAAATTGGGAGTTATTTAAAAGTCGATCAGTTAGGGTCCCTCTAGTTTGAAATTTTTATTTTCATTTTCTTTTGTAATTTCACCTCTTGCTATATAAAGAGGACAGTAGGATTTGTTGAAAAAAGTTATGATGGACAAAACTTTGGATTTGCATCTACATACCCTTTCTCTTTCCCTTTTCCTGTGAAAGTGTATCCCCTTATCTTCATTCTTGATTCAGCTTGCAAATCTTGTTGCATTTTTTCAATTTTCTACTCGTCCTGAAATGTCGGATGCATCAAAGCCGTAGAAACATCGACAGCTCTATAGACTAAGAGAAAATGATAGGAATACTGTATCCGAGTAGTTGTCACATGCTTTAATATGATGTACGATCTCTCGAATCTCTTAATGCTTGCTTGAATTCCATTGATGCGTGGTTGCTTTAAAATAAGCTTTACAAAAGATAATAATACATGTGGTTATTTCTATATGATAATCTTGCTGATAGGAATAGTTTTCCTGATACAATAATTTATCATGCTAATCGTGAGGATAGTTATATCCTATCCCTTCATGACAATTGTGAAGATAATCACGATTATCCTAACAACCTTATGTAATCGGAGGAACTAAGCATTCCTGATTAAACCATCTTTAGCATAGCTTGAATCTTGTGAAAATCATATATTTGGAAGTGGTTTTGTTAAAACATTTGCAACCTGATCTTTGGTAGAAATGAACTTAATCTAGAGGAGCCCTTTAGAGGCTTGATTATGAACAAAATGATAATCAACCTGCTTGTGCTTAGTTTGAGCATAGAAGATGGGATTTGCAGTATGGTAAGTTGCTCGAATATCATCGCACCATAAAGTCCGGAAAATAACAATAACATAAAGCTCCTTTAGTAATAAGCTCAATTGTGGGATCATCAAGTGTCTGATATTTAGATTCAACGGAAGAGAAAAAACCGTCTTTTGTTTGTGAGCAACTCATGGAATAAGATTTATCCCCATAAAAGATCATATAGCCAACGAATTATTTGCAAGCATTAGTAGAACTTGCCCACATAGCATTGAAATAGGCATGAAGTGTCGTATATTATAGTTTTGATAAAAGTAGTCCATGTGGGATAGTGCCTTCTGTATATTGAAGCATCCACTTGACGTGCTCCCAATGATTCTGATAGGACAACTCATAAAGTGACAAGTTTTTTTTTGAGCCAAAAGAGGGGTGCGGAGAAGAAGAGAATAAAATGCCATACTTTATTCAGGAGGTCCAAGGGATCTTATATATGCCGAAACCTAGAGGACTCATTAAAGGATAATTATATAAAAAGACCTCATAAGGTTACAACTCAATAGAATAAAATAAGGCTAACTCTAATACTCCCCCTCAAGTTGGAGCATATCCATCGATTATGCCCAACTTGAAGATTATCCACGAGAGACGTGTTCTTTGATAGTGCCTTCGTGAATATGTCTGCAAGCTAAATGTCGGTGGAGATGTGTGTAGTGATCTTCCCTCCTCGTATAGCATCATGAACAAAGTAACAGTTAATCTCAATGTGCTTGGTTAGTTCATATAAAACAAGATTGTTGGCAATGTATGTAGCGGATTTGTTGTCGCAGTACAAAGGAACATGAGTAGTAACAACAATACCAAGTTCTTGTAGAAAAGAAACTAGTCAAGTAATCTCACAAGTGGCTTGAGCCATCGTCTTGTACTCTGCTGTTGCACTCGATCTGGAGATAAATGTCTTCTTGCTCCGTCAAGTGATAAGGTTTCCACGAACCATCACAGCATATCCTGTTGTGGATCGACGATCCTCAGGTGAATTAATGTAGTTTACATCATCATAAGTAGAGAGATAAATGTGACCATTTACCCTATAGAAGAGGTCTCATCCTGGGATTTCCTTCAAGTAGCGAAGGATCAAAAGAACATCCTTCCAATGACTGTAAAGTGGTCTCTCAATGTGTTGGCTAGCCTTGCTCACATCATAAGATATATCCGGCCTGGTGACAGTAATATAATGTAGTTTGCCAAGTAGACTGAGGCCTCCCCTAGTTCCCGTCAGTCAAGACCTCTTTGTTGTCGTTGTCGTAACCCTAGAGCAATAGCATGTCGATTGCTTTCGTGTCGCTCCTTTCATTATACGCGGACCTGGGAAAGTGACATGAGTACCCTCAGCCTCACTTTAAAGCTCGCTTCTTAGCCCAGTAGCGGACACACCTGGACGGAAGCCCTTGTAAAAGCATCAGTAGCAGCAGCAGTCGCAACAACCCACAGGAAATGCTTCCTCAACTGCTCGTTTTTCATAGTAGAAAGTAGAAAGTCGCAGAACCGCCCTCCCGTGAAATCACATGACCAGTGACCAAGGCCTACTCCAGGAGCAACCGATCGTTCAATGCTACCTCCCCGCGCCCCGTGGAAGGTCCCTCATGCGCCTCACCAGTGGAGCGGTTGATGCGCTTGCCCCGCAATTCATGTTCTAGATATAATAAGACCGACCGTCAAGTGATTGATTCCTTATCGATCGAGTCCCTTCTGGGATAGCTTGGCACGGGGAAAGGGCGTCAGTCTAGTCCCGCTCGTACCAACTATAATAGGTAGGGCCTATCGTCTCCCTTCACGTGAACTCTTTCTCCACCACTTCCTTCCCGTGCTTCATATATAAGTAGCGCTAGCCGTGTAGCAGAACCCCCCGTGAACTAGAGACAAAGATCGTCTCCCGGATGGATTCATCGATTCAGTCTACAGTGTGGCTGCGTTGACTACATCTCTGACTCACGGAGTCAACTGTTCTCGGTTCCGCGAGAAATTCATACCTCAGAGGTGGTGAGAATGAATGAGGTATCCCAATTACGAAGTTGCGAGGGAACTCAAAAATACCTAAGGGCAAATTCATATCAGCCTTGCTCGTAAATGACTACCAGAAAGTCCCGGAATAACTCGGAAATGAATATCAGAAGGACTACCCTGGGAATGACTCTACTAGAGGGACCTACCTGATGACTGAGTGAATAGGCGAACATCTATTTATTTTGTCCGGGAAGAGAGGCAGATGTAGTATAGATTCGATTCCCTCCTTCCCCACTTTCTTCTTTCTCTCGCTAATAATTCTTTCTTGCCCTGCTCTTTCTGGACGACCTTACCATTAGAAAGAAGGATCTCTCGCATATATGCTTCAAGGAACATCACGGATCGCGATTTACACAGTCTCATATCCAATCATTTTATATTGACTTTACCAAGTCATTGATACGAACAATATCCAAATACCAAATACGTTTATCGTGCAGTATCTTCAAATGCATGATCAACAAAAGTAGAGTGATTCCTTGGGTTTGCATGGATGCTAGATGGTTTGCATCCAAGTAGTCCAACCTTGGTTAGGATGTCCAAACAATACTTTCTTTATAAGAGATGAAGTCCTTCTGTAGTACGTATCACTTCTATACTAAGAAAATAGTGGAGTTGGCCAAGGTCCTTCGTGAGAAGACTTTCTGAAGGAAAGCTTTGGTTTTTGAAATGCCTTTTTTGTCATCTCCTGTGCCGACCATATCATCCACGTAAACTACTAGTATGACAGTATCTGTGGAATCGTCGTCTGACAAAAACAAAGTAATCAGATGTTGTCCTCTGGAAGCGAAGAGTGTTGATCTTAGTAGTAAGTCTATCAAAATATGCTTGAGGACTCCGCTTTAGGCTATAGATGGCTTTGCGAAGTCGACACACACACACTCCCCCTTGACTTCATAACCTGGAGGCTGCATCATATAAACTTCCTACTCCAGATTTCCATATAGAAAAACATTCTTCACATCAAACTGAAATATAGTCCATACTTTATTAACAACCACTGAAAGGATGGTGCGAATAGAGCCCATCCTCGCCATTGGGGAGAAAGTCTCAAAGTAGTCAACTTTGTAAGTCTGTGTAAATCCTTTGGCAACCAGCCTTGCTTTCAATCTGTCAATGGACCCATCATATTATTTGGTCATGAAGACCTAAATGCAAGTCACATATTGAATGCCTATGGGACACTGTACAAGGTCCCACATTCCCCTGGATGTAAGAGCATCCATTTTTTCATTCATTGCTTGTTGCTAGCCATGATCATGTGAAGTTGTGATGATATCTGGGCACAGAAATGATCATGAGAACATATGCATATCTCTCATTATAACATTATAAACCGTCACTAGAATTGAAATGAGATATAAGGTAGAAAGTACATTGCCTTTTTATCCTACATAGAGCTATGTGAAGCTCCCGTGGCACATCCGGACAACAATAGTGGGAGCACTTGAATGACATCTCATCCTGCATAAGAAGGAACATGCAAAGGCACATGAACAGGCGCAGATGTATGCTTGCGCTTTTAAACAATCGGTGGTGGAGGTATTAGATCTAATGGAATATCCGTGACAGTCTGGGTAAAGAATCTAGTTTGTTTAATAAAAGTAACATCCGTAGAAATATAGTATCGGTGCCTGGGTGCATGAGTAGCCAAGAAAAACACACTTGATCGTCCTAGGTGACAACTTATCAGCCGCATGAAAATTTTGAACAAATGCAATATCACCTAAAAATTCTCAGAGATAATGGGAAGGGTGACTCATTGGGGTAAAGTAACACGAAAGGAGTGGGCCCCTTTAGGATTGAAGTCATGACCTTGTTGGTAAGATGGATGACTATAAGAATGGCCTTACCCTAGTAGGTCTTCAGAATCTTCATCTGAGTGAGAAGGGATTGAACAATGTCAAGAAGATGTCTAAGTTTCCTTTCCGCTACCCCATTTTGCTGGGAGGTATACGGACATGAAGTTTGGTGAAAAGTTCCCTGTGAAGCAAAGAAAGTCGTCAAGTCATGTTGGGTGAATTCCAGAGCATTATCAGTACAAAAAATTTGAACACGAGTAGAGAATAAAGTTTTGATGTACTGAAAGAAATTCTTGACAGTTTTATTGATCGCTGAATGTTCCTTTATCTAATAGACCCAAGAGGATCGACTATAGTCATCAACAAGAATAACAAAATATTTGTTTCCACTCAGAGTTCGATCGGACAATGTCCCCATATATTACAATGGATAAGAGGGAAAGGAGCATCATGACAGAGCTCAACAAGTGCAGGCAAAGATGCTCAATGATGTTTCTCGAACTGACACACGTCACACTCAAAGGGATTTAGTGTAGAAAGTTCAGGGAACATCATGGAGATAGCATTGGCAGAAGGATGTCCAAAGCGAAGATGCCAAAGCAAAGGATCGTCAGAGATAGACGTAACACCAACAAAACTTGAAGAAGGTGGAATATCATGATAATAAAGAGGCCATTCTTCTCTTGTCCCCCACCAAAAATCTGCTTCATCCGGATATCCTGAAAATAACAATAGAACTCATCAACAAACACTCGGCAATTAAGTTCAGTACATAGATTCTGAACATATAATAAGCTAAGGGAAAAATTAGGGGCATAATGGACAATAGTAAGTCAGAGCTTGGGGGAGATTTCACAGTCTCGACAACAGTAACTGGGGAATCAACCCTGTTAGCAACCCGAACCGTCTTCACAGTGCAAGATGATAAGGTAAGTAGACTACCTTCTCCTGTTAAATGCATAGATGCCCCGGAGTCAATGATCATTGCAAGGCCAAAAGCAGAGACAGAGTTATTTAGTGTACCTGAAGTTGTAGCCAAACTGCAGTTGTAACAACGGTAGTACCGTCACGGGTGGAGAGGCTAGAGATATGAAGAAGTTGTCTCAGGCAGGAGTATCTGAAACACTAAATGGTGTTGACGCTCCACCAAAATGCTGACCAGAAAAGTCCTCTGTAGTATCATAAGATGTCTTATAGGAGGCTGTCTCATAGGTACTATTGGTATTAGACTTGTGGAGAGAAAAGAATGAATTGTTTATTCATGAGGCTTTAGGTTCTCTTATATAGAGGAGAAACCGGTTGGGCAAATTCCATAAGATGGATAGAAAGAAAAGAAAATACAAGAAAGTAATAAATGATAACCAATATCTCAACACTCCCCTCAAGCATGAGCGTAGATATCAATCATGCTCAGCTTGGAATAACATCTCTGGTAAGGCCCTCTAGCTAGGGCCTTGGTAAGTACATCTGTTGTCTGATCTCCCGAGCTAATATGAGTAGTGGAGATGAGGCCCTTTTATATAATGTCCCGAGTGTAGTGACAGTCTACTTCGATATGTTTGGTCTTTTCATCGAATGTTAGGTTGTTGGCGATGAAGAGAGCAACTTGGTTTTCGCATTGGAGGTGTATGGGAAGAGGCACCTCAACTGTTAGGTCAATAAGAACAAATCCGACCCACATCATCTATGTACTAGCATGTGTCATGGCTCTGCATTCCGATTCTGCATTGGATCTGACAACCACTGTCTACTTTTTACTCTTCCATGACACCAAGGAACTCCTTACGAACACTGCAAAATCAGAGGTAGACTTCCTATCCTTGGGACACCCTACATAATCTTCATCTACACAAGCTGTAACGGCAAGGGATGTACCTTTGCTGAATAAAAGACCAGTGCTAGGTGAGGCCTTCAGATACCTCAGAATCATATGGACTACATCTATATGTGCAAGTCTAGGCTGCTCCATGAAATGACTCACTTTGCTGACTGCAAAGGATATATCTATCCTGACGATGGTCATATATTGGAGCTTCCCAACGAGCTCCCTATGCCTCCTCTTGTCTACCTCCCCGGTGTCATCATCATACAACTTCATGCTCGGGTTCATGGGAGTAGCGGCATGCCGATAATCTGTCATGCTTGTCTCAGAGAGAAGGCCTATAACGGACTTCCTATGGGTCATCACCAGACCTCATTGGTTCCTGGCAAACTCTACTCCAAGGAAGTAGCATAGACTGCCAAGGTCCTTGGTGACAAACTACTGATCTTGGAAATTCTTAGAAGCCTGGCTGCCTTGCTCATTATCCTCTGTAACAACGATATCATCAACAGAAATAAGTATGGCAACAATATTTCTCTGAGTCCTCTGAACAAACAGTGAATGATCTGCCGTTGATCTTACGAACCCCAGTTGCTCTATCAAGTTCGAGCGCTTATGGAACCATGCTCTTGGACTCTGCTTAAGTCTATAGAACGTCTTATGAAGCATGCAAACCTTTTGATACCCCCCTCAGCAGCGAACCCAGGTGGCTGCTACATGTATACCTCCTCCTTTAGGTCACCATAGAGAAATGCATTCTTCACCATGGTTTTAAAAAACGTGAGGTGGATCGAGGCGGTTTCCCGTAAACGAGGCGAGGCGTAAGCCTCGAGGCGTTCGAGACATAAGCCTCAGTTTTTAGGTTAAAAACTATACAAATCTAGAACTTTGTAGAAAAATGGTAGAAATAATAATGCTTTAAAGTTCCCATCATGAAAGTTACAACATTAGTTAACGAAATAAGAAAGTTTTTAGTGGCCAACTGTCAAAATTGATGAATAATATTTTTATCCCGGTTCAAAATTGATCTTAAATTGTATTTGGGAGTCTGAGACTAACATGGTAAGGCTATGTGGTTCTCTTTTGGCATCTACATCAGACCTAGCTGTCAACCTAACGCTAACTTGGTGTATCCTGATCGCCCTAAATAGATTTACTTGATCATAGCCTATTAAATTTCTATTATGATTCATAAAACTGATGTGCCTTGCCTGCCCCATTAGGCATATGTGATTTGCATACACATACTGATGCCACAGTTAACTTTAAAGAGCAGGTTGATTTTGCCCTTCAATTCCATTTATGAGCTGATTTTGCTCCCTGTAGTAAGTTGATCCAGTTTTTTCGCAGTTTGGTGATGGAAATTGCATTATATCAACTTAGTTGGCTGCAGTACAAACAAACATTAGCAGATTTTGAGACTTTAAGCTACTGTCTACTCTTATTTCATAGATAGAGGAGCTTATTACATGCAGCTCAAGCCTCAAAATCACTTCCTTTCTCAATACTTCAAGGTCTCGATTTTCCAGATGAGGCGTACGCCTCACAAGCGCCTCACTGCCTTGACAATGCCTCGAGGCGTAAGTTGCCAAATTAACATACGCCTCATACGCCTCGAGGCGGTTTTTGTTGAAAAAAACCTCGAGGCATACGCCTCAGCACCTCGAGGCGCGTTTTTTAAAACCTTGTTCTTCACATCTAGCTGGTATATAGGCCAATCCCGTGTCACTATAACATAAATAAGAATACACAGTATAGAATGCCTAGCCATTGGAGAGAAGGTATCCTGATAGTCCACCCCATACATCTAGGTAAACCCACATGCCACAAGTCCTACCTTTGTAACGATCTACGTTGCCATTTACCTAGTGCTTCATCATAAACACCCACTTGTATCCAATAACAAATGCTCCTGTAGGAGTTGTAACAATGCTCCAAGTGCCATGAGACTGTAGCATGACGATCTCCTCCTCCATGGCAAGACACCACTGACTGTCCTGTATGGCCTCATGATATGTCCGTGGTATCTCCACGACAGATATTGTCATAGCAAATCTCTTGAAGCCCTCTGAAAGTCTGCTCAAGGAGACATGGCCTGCAAGAGGATATGTAGTACAAATACGTATCTGCTTTTGCAGAGCAATAGGCACATCTAGATCATCTGCCACCTCTTGAACCTGTAAACTACCATCTTAAGAGGGTACTTGCTCATCTTGTAAAGAATTCTACCACATAGACAACTCGGTAGTTTCATCCGTAGAAATAATGTGCTCATTGCATACCTAGGGCATGTTGGATGATGGGGAAGGCCCATGAGCAAGGGAAATAATGTGAGACCTACGAGTAAACACATGTGACAAAAACTAAGTCAATGTACTGGGTGAAGGAAGTAAATAACACTTTATAAACTTCGCATCATGAAAACACAGAAAATAACAAACTATTTGATTAAAACATTATATGTTCATCATATGAACAAGAAATTTCAGCACAACATTTTTGCACTTTCACGAAATCATTAATTTTGGGGAATAATTTTCCTAACACAGTTTCTAATGTTCTAATGAATATTGAGATGAGATCAGGGTTACCTCTTGAAGCGTGAGTCTCTAAAGGAAGAAACCTCTCGAATCAAGTTCGATCTGTGCTTGTCTCTCTCGTAGGAATAATGGAGTCGCATAGCTTCCCACAAACTTCGATATCTTCTTCTTGATCTTGTTCATGCAAGGATGATCAAGCTCCTGATTTCATTGCATGAGATCGATCATTCTTCATGCACGAGGAGCACGGATAAGGAGACGATCTTCTCCTTCACAAGGCCACACCAAAGGAGAGAAGAGAGGCTTGACAAGGTGGATGTCTAGGGCATGAAGAGGAGACATGTAGAGAAATACTATCGCAAGACTCTTCTCTTCTTTAATTCTCAAGGCAATGGAATAATTATCAAGGGATTAACCATCTAATAAATTGAGTACTAAAAAAGAGAGGCATGCCCTCTCTTTTATACTCACTGTACACGTCTATGAAGAGTTTCCTCTTCATGTAGGCGTGCACAATGATGCCCCTTGGATCTTGGATCAAGAGCTATAATTAATTCCTTGCTCACGAAGAAATTAAACTAAATTTATCTCTTTTAATTATCAATTAAAAATAATTAATAAATTACGCAACAACTTAACTTAGAGTACAATCCATGGACTCTAAAACTATAGTGTTGCCCTTTTTTTCCATAAATAGATGGGAGTTGTTTCTTATTTGTTAATTATGATAATTCAATTATAATAATTGGTAACTTTATAAGAATAATCCTCATAGCTTATGAATCATATTCGTAAATCGAAATACAAATGTAAATTCAATTTACACTTATTTTAATGTAAATCATATCCGCAAATGTGTGTTGAAATAATTATATGAGTGATATTCACATAAATATGGACATTAACTATTATGGATCATTATTCATATTAGTTAACGAATTATATTTGTGAATCATATTTACAAAAATACCCTCAAGAATAATGACAATAACATTATTGTCTCAATATAGACATCAAACAGTATGAGTCCTAATAGGACTCGTGAGATACAAATGCAGATATTTGGAGATAATGTCGGGGAAATCATACTATCCACGTATAGTGACTTGAAATTTGAATATCTATCCATTTCATGATTTATACCATTTTAGCCAAAAATGATACACTCCTATCATTTGAGCACGAACTGAACAATCCACACTCTAAGTGAGCTCTCAACAAAACAAATCACACTCCATGTGAGCTAGAGGGAAGTATCGGTGATCTGAACCCAGCTTCTTTTACCATTTTTAATCAAAGTCCAAACCATTTGGAATTTTGAAATGAGCTCAAGGAGTCTGTCTGTATTTCCATTTCCATCACCATTTTTATTTTCAACATTTTGATATTGAAAATGGAATTGGATATTGGGTTCAAATGAAGTAAGACTTAGTCCATTTAATTTCAAATCATCAAGCTAATAAATGGAGCCACTAAATCCATCTGGTTTCATCATTCCCTCGAAATGGAAGTGCCATGGTAGATGATCTATTATAATATAAGAGACCATTGCAGAACGTGTTATTTTGAAGAGGGTCTGTACCTAGTTTAGGGTGATGAGTGAGAGAGACTGGACTACAGTGGAACGACGACGGTGCTCCAGGGCCACACCACCTGCCGCGAGCGAAAGGAAGGGGACTAGGGACGCAAGATTCCAAGGGCGATGTTTCCGTTGCAGCAGATGGGGACACCGAGCAGTGGGGTGTAGGGATCTGGTGATGTGCTTCACTTGCGGAAGAAGTGGGCATGACATCTTCAAGTTTTAGTGTGCTCGTGATGCCCGAGGTGGGAGGGAAAGGTGGCTGCCGAGCTTGGAGATGGTGGCTGGTCAGGGTTGGGCGTGTGCTTGGCGGGGATTTGTAGGAGGGATAGGAGCTTAGCGAATGCGATGGAGGCCATCAGGGCAATGGTGGGTGGCAAGTTCGACGGGGATGTCGTTCGGTTTGCCGATGGTGTGGTCGGGATCTTTCTGTTGTAAAGGCAAAGCGATTGTTGGAGTTCTCGCGCTAGGCATCGGGATAGGTGCATTAGCACATCCCTTTGGTGAGAGACGGATGCTGATGAGTTTGAGGATGATGAAGTGCTTCTGTGTCAGGGGGTGCCACTGTTATGGCGTAGCCTGGATGTGGTTGGCATGTTGCTTAGCTAGGTTTGCAGGCCACAACCATCGTTTACGACGGACTGCGATGCAGAGATCCTCCTGATGTGGTTGTGACAGGTTCGAGCTCTCTCGGCCTTTGTTGCGGTGGTTGGATGCGCGACATATGGGGCTTGATGTCCGCTTGGAAATATGCAAGATCGAGACGGTCAGAGGAGGGGATGCTAGGCTGTTGGAGATGGGGGGAGCTTCGTCAGGGGGGGATGGAAGGGGAAGGGGGAGCTTTTCCTAAATTTAAATCTCCAGGTCCATTTTCGGCAAGGGGAGCGGATGGATCGATAAGGGAGATGCGTGTTCTCAATGAGGAGCTGCTGAAGGGCACGAGGCTCCAGGTGTCCTACGTCGATGTTCTTGGTGGGCATAATTCCGGGTCGGGACGGACATTTGTGGAGCCCATTTCAGACATGGTCAAGTCTGTTGATGGGGATCCGCCAGGTGGTGATTTTGGGGATCCCTTCAACTTCGCGAATTAGGCTCTACTTGTGGCTGCGGGCGGGAGCTTTCCAGGGTGGGTCGAGCACTCAATGGCGGCTCCCGCAAGGGCTATGCGGGCGGAGCCTTCGCTGGACCTGGTTGCTTCTCTGACGGAGTTGTAGATGGTTCGGGGAGTGGATCCTGGCGAGCTTGAGGCTCCTTGTATTGTTGCGCCAGCATCGATCTTCCCCTCATAGGCGATGGTGACCTCGTTGTAGAATTCGAGGAGTCGTCGTGGGGACGGCGCATTGAAGGAGCTTTGTGAAGGGCAGAGGAGTCGGCTGAAATCGAGCGGGCGGCTTCCACATTGGGCCTTTTGGCTGTGGAGGCGGGTGCGGGGGACTAGATATCTGATGCTTTGTCGAGGCGGGTGCCCCAGAGCTGTAGGTCCGATGGTCTTGGGAGCCCGACTGGTCGTCAGGAGCTGTTGCGGTGGCATGGAGGGAGAGTTGGAGGGAGCCGCTTTTGCCTTGATCTGAAGGAAAGGAGGTAGCGTCGATTGGCGGCATACAATATGTTGGAGTTGCTGGATGAGGACCAGGTTCGGGGACATGTTAGGAGGGCAAATCAGCCTGAACCCAGTTATGTCTCGGCGGGTGGCTTTTAGCAATTTACATGGCATCATCAAATGATACAAGTCTTGGATAAGAATATAGAAGGCACTAGATGTTGACGATCCGACAACATCTAGGCTTCCTCGAAGAATGTGAGATCTCTTTTTTCAAGGATATAATGAAATTCCTTGATTGGACCCTCTGAGGGCAAAGCTCTATTTTATAATGCTGAGGGGAAAGCTCTATTTTATGATGTATCCAACAATCGAATCCGAATAGAGTGGTTTCAGATTTGGATAAGATTCTCATTGTGGTCATGCCGGGGGCATGGTGGGAATGACAAGGCGGAGTCGGAAGGCTTTTGATTCGGCGACTGATTATGGGAGGGGGTCAGGAAAGAGGGAGGAGGTACTGTTTGTCAGAGACACACAAGGGGATGACTTGGAAGAGGAGGCGCTCAGATGCCTCGGTATTGTGCAGTCAAAGGGGTTCTTGCTGGTTCGTAAATGAATATGATATCTTGGAATGTTCGGGGTATGGGCATGCCAGAAAAGTGGGTGGCGATATGATAGAAGGTTCTGGAGTGCAGGGCGGATTTGGTGAAGTTGTAGGAAACAAAGGTATCGTAGGAGGTTGAGAGGCTGTGGAGAGAGGTCGGGGGCGACCGATTGAGGGAATGTAGAGCTTTACCAACTGAAAGGGCTTCTGAAGGCCTGACTACAGGGTGGGACGCAGACAAATTGGAACTAGAGGAGGTTGAGCGACGGGGAAGATACACTCTCACGACGTTGTTTCGGCGGAAAGCAGATGGGTTGAGGATTTTGGCTACGAATGTTTATGTCCCTTACAATGGGTTCGGTGTGGCTCTTCTTGTGGAGGACTTTGTCTTGGCAAGGGTTGTGGCACCATATGGTGTTTGGGTAATCATCGGGATTTCAACGTGATGCTGCTTTCGAAGGATCGTTCTGGGGGACGTGGGGGAAGGGATAATGGCTCGGCGGAGATGTTGGGCGTCGTAGAGGAGTTGGGGTTGCAGGTTGTCAACGTGGCTGGATGCTTGTACACGTGGCAGAATGTGAGGTCCAGGTCTCGCAATAGATTTTTGGTTTCTCCGGAGACGCTAATGGCTTTCCCACTGGCCGACGCCCATGCTTTGCCCAGGGCTCACTCGGATCATACGCCTATTCTTTGGTTCTCAGAGGAGGAGGTGAGGCCTCAGATTTTCTTTCATTTCAAGCATGCTTGTCTTCTAGAGGAGGGCTTTCGAGATTCATTTCATGCGTTCTGGGAGGACTGCAGGCCCGATGGGTCTGCGACGTGCATGATGGTCAACAAGCTTATGTTGCTCCGAAAGCATTTGATGGAGTTCAGGAGAGCTAACCAGGCCCAACGCCAGGAAAGAAGGGTCAGGGCGCAGGATTTGGTGTGCAGGCTGGATAAATTAGAAGATGAGATATCTTTGACGATGAAAGAGGTGGTGGCGAGGAGTGGCCTCTTGGAGGAGATTTTAAGAGAAGACAGAAATGAGGAGGTGTTTTGGAGGCAGAGATCCAGGCAACATTGGTCGAGGGAGGGGGACACGAACAACAAGTTTTTTCATGCCATGGCTTGCGGGAGAGGGCGCATAAATCTTATTCATTTGATCATTGTGGGAGGGGTGGTGGCTGAAGGAGACAGGGGGGTTGGAGAGGCTCTTAGATCTCACTTCCAGGCTTTTGGCAGGTGGAGAACCCGGTTTGTTGGGGTTGACAAGGGAGGGGTATTACTCGGTTGTCTGACACGGAGGCGGGGTCGTCGGTGAAGGAGTTCACGAAGGCGGAGGCTAGGCAGACACTATTTCAGCTCAATGCGGATTGGGCGTCGAGACCGGATGGGTTCCCTGTATGTTTGGAGTTCTGGGAGATAGTCAAAGGTGACGTCATGGAGCTGTTGGAGGAGTTTCGACAGGGTAATAAGGGCTTCAAGAGGCTGAACACGGCATACATTTTCTTGTTACCTAAGAGTGATACGCTGATTCAGGTGGAAGACTACAAGCCAATTGCGTTGTCCAATGCTATCTACCTTTTAATCTTGAAGATTCTGGCTAATCGCTCGAGAGGGGTGTTACACCAAATTATTTTGCTCGGGCAATAAGCTTTTGTACCGGGGAGAGCTATGGCAGATGGATTGGTGATGGCGACGGAGATGGCGACGAACCGGAATAGAAGCAAGACCAGAGGTATCATGTGGAAGGTAGATTTTTCTAAAGCCTATGATTGTATGGACTGGAGATTCTTGTGAGCTTCGTTGTAGAAAAGGGGTTTCCCGGAGATGTGGATTGCTTGGATCAAGCGTTGTGTTATGACTGCATCACATGCGGTGATGGTCAACGGTAGACCGGAAGGGGGTTTCTTCTAGCCGCAGAGGGGTATAATACATGGGTGTCCATTGACACCGCTTCTCATTGTGATAGTGGCAGATGCTTTGGCGGTTATGATGTGGCTGGTGGTTGGTGAGGAGTGGTGTTCTGGTTACAGAAAGAAAGAGACATCTATTCCATTATTGCAATATGCAGATGACACTGTTCTTTTTCTTGAGGCAGAGATAGAAAAGATTCGGCGAACTTCTATTATCATGGATATTTTTGGAGACATTTCTGGGATTTAGAATCAATAGGGAGAAATCGACGGTTGTCCCGTTCAGTCTTTTGGAGGAGGAGTTGCGGAGAGCGACCGAGATGCTGGGGTTCCCTACTGCAACACTGCTTATTTCGTACTTAGGGCTACCATTGGTGGCAAGGAAGCTGAGGTTTGAGGATTGGAGGGCAATGTTGGAGAGGCTTGAGGGGAGATTGGCGGGTTGGAAGGCGTCGATGCTATCGAGTGGAGGTAAGATGGTGCTTCTAAAGCATGTTCTCGTGACCATCCCAATCTTCTTCTGTTCCATGAGGTCGGTGCTTGCTGGTATGCACGCTAAGCTAAAAGCTATCATGAGAAGATTTTTTTGGTTGGACGAATGCCAGAACAAGAAGGGTCTCCACCTGGTGGACTGGAACAAGGTGATGGTGCCGAAAAGGAAGGGTGGCTTGGGGTAGTGTGGATGGAAGATATGAATAAGGCATTTATGGCTAAGTGAGCGGTGCGGCTGTGAGGGGAATTTGAGGATTTGGTTTGCCGCTTTTCAGAAAGATCTACGGGGCCACCATGTCATTGGGGGTAACCCCAGAAAGATTGCCATCATCACTATGGAAGGGGATTACCACGGTTGTTCCAGAGATCGTTGTCAAGTTGAGATCGGTGTTGGGTGATGGGTTGGTTTCTGATTTCGGAGGGATGACTGGTTGGGGGATGGGGCATTGGATGACTGATACTCGCGTCTCATGCGGTTGGCTGAGGATAGAGAGGCGAGGGTCCAGCAGGTGTGGGCAAACGGGGCGTAGTCTCCGGTGTTCACCTCACCCTTAGCAGATCAGAGGGTGGAGGAGTTCTTGGCTATGCGGACGGAGATGCTACAGAGCGACGGTTTGACCTTGGGCAGATATCATTTCACATGGGGGAGACGACGAGTTCACTGTGACGAAAGCATACCGCTTTCTGGTGGAGGACGAGACGTAGGTGCTGGAAGAGATTAGAGTGGATACATGGCTGGTTTGGCGGTGTAGAGTGCCGAATCGGATTAAGGTATTCCTATGGTTGTTTAGACTTGGGAGGGTTCTAACCAAGGACCGCCGAGAGAGGATTCTAGGGCTGGAGGATGTTACATGTGATAGATGCGGCTTGGCAGTGGAGGATATGGATCATTTATTTTCTCATGTTTGTACTCGACTGAGGTGTGGAATAGGGCTGGCATTGCGTGGATTACATGGCTTGATTGCAGCAATTTATGGAGAGATTTTAGATCGATCTGCGGCTTCGGGCATGAGGACAATTCGTACTCCTTTCCTTTAGCGTGGTCGATCTAGTACGCAAGGAACATGGTCATTTTTGGGGGATAAATATTTAAAGTTGAGAAAGTACTCGGTCATTGTAGGGTGTTTTATGAATCATAGTAAGTGTAATATGATGCAACATGTAGCTTGTAACTTTTAGATTTACATATATATATATATATATATATAAAGTTATACGTAGAGGTGGGTCCCATATTAGGACTCCACCCTTTTTCTTCTAAAAAAATCTATTATCATTAACCTTGAGTATTCCCAATACCCATTCTTCATACGGGAAGACTTTGATATATTCGAAGTTCAAACCCTAGTTTGACTGTCTTCGTCAGAACATATCAATAGATTCCTCATTCGGTAATTTGAGCGACAATATTAATCATATACTTTCCAAAAGCATATATTAATATCTCGAATTCATGTCTTATTTCATAAACAAGACGACCATGTTTGGAATTCATTATGACCCTAAATTATCTCGTGAGTGAGCTCTATCTCCCGGTTCATCAACTATGAACATGTATTATTCCTTTGATATGTCTTCACATGCATACCAACTCGTCGGTACACGGACCTTGGTTAGGTTACCAACTTATTGGTCTTTCAAATGTGTACACTCAAACATATAAATGTCTATTTGTCTTCGGTCAACAGATGTTTGCTTGATCATGACATTTACGATTCATGTCTTAGTTTATCTCAACCTCATCAAGTCAACTCTTTGACTTGATTATTCCAACATTTCTGAATCTCTATTCCTATGCAGGGGACCTGCATCAAGAAGTCGGTCGGAAATCGGTCTTTAGAGAAAGATTGCCATCTCTTTCTCAGACTGGAGATCTTTATTGAATACCACATGCTAATGTCAGTTGTGTCCTCCCAACTGTATGGTATTCAATATGGACACGGTACATAATCCTAATTATACAAAAAGAAATTAATATTAAGTGTATTCACAATCATTCATTTCAGATGGACATATGATAAAACAACAACTTTTATTGCATTAATGGATCGTCAAGGACTTACAAGTCCAACAATCTCCTACTAGCCCTTAGAGCCATTCATGTACAACTCTTAACCCCATATTTACAACATGTTGGTGGTGAATCCTCTTTCGATTATTCTATACGGTCGGAAACAAATCTATCAGAGATCGAGCGATAATCTCCGCGAGGAGTGGCTTGGTTTAATTTCTCTCGGATAAGTTCGGGGTCGAATACATGGATACTACTGATTAAGGTATTTAATCTGGTCAGAATATAAGTGGTTGGCTACTCTAAGGGGCCAACTAAGTCAAGCTATGCAAATATGCAACACGGCTGCATGCATGAATTTTTATGGCTTTTAAATGCGAGTTATTTTATGCTACAAAATAATAACTAATGCAAATATATCACAAGACACATGAATGAAAATACTCACAATGAAGCTCCTCAGTCAATTTACTTATTCAGGCGTTCAATTACGCAAATGGCATCTTATTCATCGAGTCAAACTTCTTAATGTTGAATAAATGTGTCACTTAATCAAGTTATTCAACACTTAACTCAAAGAGCTCCCAAAGCCACTTAAACTCAGGAATTAATGGACAAACCTAATCATGTACGGTTCCTGATTAAGCACTAATTAATGGAGACAAATCAGGAGCTCAGGAACACATTAAAATAATTAACTAGTGAATTAATGATCAACTAATCAAAGTCTAAGGCAAACATAGCTCTCTGAATTTTTTAATTTAATTTCAACAACACATGACAGAGATATAAGTTTACCACATTAAAGTGCATGAAAAGATCATTAAAATGCCATTGATTTCTTTAAATTTGGATTAAGGATGCAAAAGATATTAAGGTATTAACTCGCGAGCATAACTACAAGAAAATACATCATTCTCATTACAAATCAGTCCAAAAAGAACCTGCATGCAATAAACAAAAGCCTCTAGGGGCTTAAATGCAATTTAAAGCTCTCACGGGGATAAATATAGAAAAAGAAGTCGGCGGGGTGGAGCTTGGAATTATTTCAGGAAGCACGCGCTCGTGCACACGCTGTAAAAGGACCAGATTGCAAATATGAAATAGGGTTTTTATCACTTGTACCCCTCCGAGATATCGCAATATCAGTTATGCCCCTATCTTTTTGGTAATATCAGTTGTGCCCCTCACTTCTTGCTATTTTATCACTTGTGCCCCTCGGGTTAGTGACCGTCCATCCACAGTGCAAACGGACGTTAACTTTGAGGATATTAGTGGAATTAATTTTTTTAAAAAAGGTTATGTGGTAATTTTACACCCTCTTCCTCTTCCTCATCCTCTTCTTCTTCCTCCTCTTCCTCTTCCTCCTCCTCCTCCTCCTCCCTCTTCGCCCCTGCCCCATCCGCCCAGCTCCGCCCCGAGCTCCCCGCACCTCATCCCAGCCCGCCGCCCCCGCACCGCCCAGCTCCGCCCTGAGCTCCCCGCCCCTGCCCCCCCCGGTGCCCCCCGCTTGACCGCAAGCTCCATCCCGCCGCCTCCATCGCTTGGTCGGCCAAAGCTCCAGAACACCCTCCTCCCCCGACCCTCGCTCGGCTCGCAAGCTCGAAACCCATGCCTCCGCCCCTCGCAAGCTCCCGCCTGCTCTAGCCCCAGCCCCCTCGGACTACGCCTCCGTCCCCCCAAGCCGCAACACCATCGCCCGCATGCTCCAGACCCTCCCCGCCCCGAAATCCGCGCCTCCACCTCTCGCAAGCTCCAGGCCCCCCTCCACACCCGCCTGCTCCAGCACCCCCCCACCCCACCCCAAGCTCCTGCCCCACGCCCGCCAGCACGCTCCAGGCCCTCCCCGCCCCAAACTCGCACCTCCGCAACCCCCCTCGACTGCGCCTCGCACCCCGCCCCCCACAAGCTCCAGCCTCGCGCCTCCGCCCCCTGCAAGCTCCAGCCTCGCAAGTTCCACCCCCTCCTGCGCATCCGCAAGTTCAACACCGAACCCATCTCCAAGTTCGCAAGCTCCAGCCTCGCAAGTTCCACCCGCCTCCGCAAGCCCCTCACGCCTCTTCCCAGCCCACCGCCCCTGCCCCCTCCCCTCCCCGGCGCCGTGCTCCCTCCCCTGGGCCGCCCCCTCCCTTCCCCGGCGCTGCCCCCTGCTCCCCCTCCCCCTGGGCCTCCTGCTCTTTCCGTCGCGGTCCGCCCCAAGCTCCTCCCTCAAGCTCCTCCTCCGTCCCTGATTTTGTTTTGACCATAATACCCTTTTTAACCACACCATGGTTTGAATAAAGCATGGTTATTTTAATTTTTTGATGGTCAATCTGACGGAAGGGCACAAATGATGACAGAGAAAGAAGTGAGGGGCACAACTGATATTACTAAAAAAGATAGGGGCATAACTGATATTACGATATCTCAGAGGGGCACAAGTGATAAAGCCACGGTGCGGTATGCAGCTCTGGAGCAGGCTCAGACGGCTCGAAGCTAAGGCTTGAACCGTTTCTTCGGAGTAGGGCTTGGGAATAATCGCAACCGTTAGATCGGATCGAGCTGATCTAATCTGACAGTGCCTATAGCTTCAGTTCTTCCCCCTCTATCACGTGCGGCAGTGGTCTGGAGTAGGGGTGCACGTGGATCGGATTGGATCGGATTTTACCTTAATCCGTGTCCAATCCAATCTTAACGGATTTTTATTTTTCGAATCCAATCCAATCCATCAAATACTTCAATCCAATCCGATCCAGTCCATCGGATTACGGATTGGATCGGAGTGGATCGGATTTTTTTACTTGTATTTTCCCGCTCACTAATCTACTCTCTCATGTTTGTATTTTGTAGCCCACTGGCCCTCAACATTTGAATAATATCATAAAAATCGATAAGATGAATAGATGTAAAAAGACAAAAGACATAATCAAATGAAAGTTGAAGGATTCCAATAATCCATTATAAAAATTTGAAGACACATAATCAAATTAAATGATTATATTGAATTTAAAATTTATGTTTGTTCTTATAAATGATGCATTTGTTTGTTTTTATGTAATTTTCAGCAAATGACTCATATAAGAATAATACTAGTTACTAAATAAGGATGCATAAACGACCTAGATAATAAAAATTGTGATCTTGATCTGTAGTCGGATATTGATGAAGTCCATGATTAACCCAACAACTTTCAAGAATACCCTCGAAAGCTCTATAATATATCGTTAACAAACATTAATCAAATAACATTCATACTTGTTTGAATATCCAACACAAAAATAACTTAAATACAACCCACCATTTGAGAAAAATAACTCTCATTTAAATTATACTTGAAATATAATTTATTTGTAAGATTATACTATACTAAAAATATTCATATTTAATGAAAAATTGAATCAAAATCGTATATCAATTTAAAAATTAAAGCAATTGAAGTAATGCTTATTTATTCTTAGATGAGTGCGGTGCATTTAATCATTTAACTGATCCAGTTTTATCCCTATAATAAGATTTCAAGCTAGAGCATGTAAAAGATAATAAGCAAAGGGGTCAAGAATAATTATCAAATGTACTAGGCAACTATATCAAAATTATATTCTTTTAATGAAGATCAGAAGAGTGGCAACATATTGAGGATAAATGGTGTCGCATGGGAGGGGGATGGCGTTGTATGAAACTGGTGGCGACATCGTGAGGGAGGGGTCGATGGGTTGTACTAAGGGGAATAACATTGTGCAAGAGGCCGTCGAAATGGAGTGAGAAAGAACTAAGAGGAATATTAGCAGTCAAGAGTGAAATGAGAGGGGGGGACTAGGAGGAGAATAAGAGAACAAGGTTTACAATTTTACAGGTTATAGTCATGCTTCATTATTTTGAAGATTTAATATTTGACCTTTCAAGAGAAAAAAATGGTGGTGGAAAGAGGACTTGTATCTGAGATTAATATAAGAAAAAAATAAGATGAATGGCATTGGTTACAGTCATAGAGGAATTGAAAATGTGTGCATATATATTATATTTATGTAAGTTGTTTGTATGTATGTGTATGTGTGTGTATATGTGTATTAACGGATTATCGGATTGGATCGGATCGGATTTTAATAAAGATCCGATCCAATCCATACTTGAACGGATTTAAAAATTTCCAATCCGATACGATCCATTAGAATGATAAAATCAAACCAATCCAATCCAATACCATCGGATTGGATCGGATTACAGATTTTATCCGATCCATGTGCACCCCTAATCAACAGTGTGGAGGAGAGAAAGACATGATCAATGTGTTGCATAAAATTCCAGGGATCTTTTTAATGAAGAGAATTAGCTTCAACTAGGCATGGAAAATTGCATAATAGAACAAAGAAGAGATTAAAATACATGAGTCTATATTTTTAAAACTGTCAGTTGAAGCATAGGCATTAACCATGACCAACCTGGACACAAGAAAAGGGTGATGCTCATGTGGAAGTGTTTTAATTAAGATATATGCAAGTTGCAGCTCAATAGATAATGTAAGATTTTCCAGATAACAAATATCATAAGCAATCATACAAACACACGAATTTACAACGTCCACGTATAACCAGACTATATCCTTAGGTGGCAGCAATAGTTCTTCGCTATGTAGAAAGACGAAATTGAGTACAAATGACTATTGTAGAGATCGATATTATTATTATGTTTTATACCTTTTTCGTAATTTCTGTTTACTCTCTGGACTACTATGTATTTTACCCGTGAGGTCTCTCCCTATATAAGAGAGCCTAGGGTTTCTTGGAATGATAGATTTGTTCATTCTTCCAACATGGCAATTTGTTCATTCTTCCAACAAGGCATCATAGCCCAGGGGCTAACCCTAACCCCAGCCTTAGGGTTTTGTGCAGCCGCCACCTCTCTCCTCCACCACCACCCTTCCGCCACCGCCGGGCCCTTCTCCTCACGCCTGTCCCTCCTCCTTCTCCTACCAGCTGCCGGGAACCTCCAGGCCCCTCCCACCGCCGCCAGGGCTCTCCCGTCGCCGTTGGGTCCCTCCCTACACGCTGTCGGGCCCCTCCCTGCACGTCGCCGGGCCCCTCCACGCCGATGTCGGGCCCGCATCTCCTCCACACGGGCCCCCCAACGGTGTCGTAGCCCCCCCCCCCTACGTCACCACCCTCCGCCGAGTCAAGCCCTAGGTAGGGGACCCCACCCGCAGGGTTCTCCTCCCTTCACGCCGACACCTACTCTTTCGTCGGTCGGTCTGTCTCCACGGATTTGAGTGCGTAACTTCTACATATGCACTCAAATCCGATCAAGTCTTTGTAGGCACCAGTTTCTAGTAGGGGTGCACGTGGATCGGATTGGATCGGATTTTACCTTAATCCGTGTCCAATCCAATCTTAACGGATTTTTATTTTTCGAATCCAATCCAATCCATCAAATACTTCAATCCAATCCGATCCAGTCCATCGGATTACGGATTGGATCGGATTTTTTTACTTGTATTTTCCCGCTCAGTAATCTACTCTCTCATGTTTGTATTTTGTAGCCCACTGGCCCTCAACATTTGAATAATATCATAAAAATCGATAAGATGAATAGATGTAAAAAAGACAAAAGACAATCAAATGAAAGTTGAGAAGGATTCCAATAATCCATTATAAAAATTTGAAGACCACATAATCAAATTAAATGATTATATTGAATTTAAAATTTATGTTTGTTCTTATAAATGATGCATTTGTTTGTTTTTATGTAATTTTCAGCAAATGATTCAAATAAGAATAATACTAGTTACTAAATAAGGATGCATAAACGACCTAGATAATAAAAATTGTGATCTTGATCTGTAGTCGGATATTGATGAAGTCCATGATTAACCCAACAACTTTCAAGAATACCCTCGAAAGCTCTATAATATATCGTTAACAAACATTAATCAAATAACATTCATACTTGTTTGAATATCCAACACAAAAATAACTTAAATACAACCCACCATTTGAGAAAAATAACTCTCATTTAAATTATACTTGAAATATAATTTATTTGTAAGATTATACTATACTAAAAATATACATATTTACTGAAAAATTGAATCAAAATCGTATATCAATTTAAAAATTAAAGCAATTGAAGTAATGCTTATTTATTCTTAGATGAGTGCGGTGCATTTAATCATTTAACTGATCCAGTTTTATCCCTATAATAAGATTTCAAGCTAGAGCAAGTAAAAGATAATAAGCAAAGGGGTCAAGAATAATTATCAAATGTACTAGGCAACTATCTCAAAATTATATTCTTTTAATGAAGATCAAAAGAGTGGCAACATATTGAGGATAAATGGTGTCGCATGGGAGGGGGATGGCGTTGTATGAAACTGGTGGCGACATCGTGAGGGAGGGGTCGATGGGTTGTACTAAGGGGAATAACATTGTGCAAGAGGCCGTCGAAATGGAGTGAGAAAGAACTAAGAGGAATATTAGCAGTCAAGAGTGAAATGAGAGGGGGGGGACTAGGAGGAGAATAAGAGAACAAGGTTTACAATTTTACAGGTTATAGTCATACTTCATTATTTTGAAGATTTAATATTTGACCTTTCAAGAGAAAAAAATGGTGGTGGAAAGAGGACTTGTATCTGAGATTAATATAAGAAAAAAATAAGATGAATGGCACTGGTTACAGTCATAGAGGAATTGAAAATGTGTGCATATATATTATATTTATGTAAGTTGTTTGTATGTATGTGTATGTGTGTGTATATGTGTATTAACGGATTATCGGATTGGATCGGATTTTAATAAAGATCCAATCCAATCCATACTTGAACGGATTTAAAAAATTCCAATCCGATCCGATCCATTAGAATGATAAAATCAAACCAATCCAATCCAATACCATCGGATTGGATCGGATTACAGATTTTATCCGATCCATGTGCACCCCTAGTCTGGAGGGGCTCTGGTGACTAGCTGCTACCGATCCCGTACTCATGCGTAGAATGTGGAGGTCGGAGAAGCTACCTCAGCCCCTCGTGAAGATGCTGACGATGTGGCCAAGGGTTTTTTTTTGAAGGCTCAAAAAAAGGGGGAGTCACTCGACGGTGTTCGCCCCAATATGTTAAAAAAAAGAAAATAAGAAAAGGATGTTACAGAAAAAGAGAGGAGAAAATACAGAACTGCACCCTTAAGAAAAACCGAGTAAGCAACAGAACACCCCCCCCTCCCCCCAAGAAAACCACCTGTAGGCTACACTGCACACCAGTCATCCAGAAGACGCGAACAATGGATAAGAACGTTATCCCGGTAGAATCGTTGGCCTGAGAAAAGGGCCTCATTCCTTCCCAGCCATATGCACCACAACCTTGCAATCGGGGCCAAGATGTCCCTCCTATCCCTGTTCCTGTTGCACAACAATACCTCGCAGAAGGCAGGCTGATCATCCGATCTCACCCAATCCAAATCATCCCAGATCCCACGTACCATGTGGCAGCCGAAGAATAAATGATCAATTGTTTCCACCTCCGCATCACACAGGACACAATTAGTATCGACGTTAACCAAGAATCTGGCGCAGCGATCACGCGTTAATAACCTCCTTCTGCGAAGAAGCCAAAGGAATGCGCCAATGCGCTCGGGAAGCCGCAGACTCCAAAAGAACCAACAATCGCGCACGAGGAAATCGGCCCCGGTCGGAGGGGGTGGAGCCAACGCCCGATACACCTTTCTCGTGGAAAAAGTGTCGTCCTTCCAAGTCCAGTTATCCTGCCCATCATTAGGCCGGTCATAGTCACAGATGACGAAAAGAGAAACAAAATCATCAAGCCGCTGATCCGAGAAATTCGCGAGAAATCGCGGACACCGGCAGCCATCCAACCAGCAGGAAGCCACCGAAGCATCTTTGTCATCCGCCAAAGCAAATAACCGGGGAAAGCGCTCCTTCAAAGAACCCCTTCCCGAACAATCGTCAATCCAAAATTTAAAAGAGTCCCCCTTCCCCAGTACCGGCCTAAAGAGCGAGACATTCCTAGCAAAAACATCCATCACTTTACGCCAAAACGGAGAATGGCGACCGATTTCACCCCCCGCACCATCCCCATCCTCGCTTCACCCAAGAACGCCCTGAGAACAGTAATGAAAAAGTTATCCCCCTGACCCCAAATTCTACTCACCCATATGAGTAGAAGAGCATCGTTAACAACCTCCAGCCTCTGCACACCCAGGCCTCCATCCCGCTTGGCCCTAGTAACCTCATCCCAGGCCACAAGATGCACCCCCTACCCCCTCCCCCTTCCTTCCCCACAAGAAGCGTCACATACGTTGCTCAAGGCGTAGACGAATCCCCCTCAGCATCCGACGAATCGAAAGGAAAAAAATCGAAATCGAGGAAAGCACCGCCTTGAGAAGAACAAGACGACCCCCTCTAGAAAGCAGCGCTGCGCGCCAGCCAGCAAGACGCAACTCCATTCTCTCAACAATCAAACGCCAATCCTGAAGCCTGACCCGACCCACCACCAGCGGCAATCCAAGGTAGTCCATAGGAAGCCCACTTGGAGGAGACCCCAACAACTGGCCGCACTCCACCGCCTCCGCCTGCGACATCTCGAAGGGAATCACCTTGGATTTAGTGCCATTAATCAACAGCCCTGATAATTCGCTGAACAAGTCAAGAGTGACCGCCATACCGGAGACCTCAGTTGGGCCGCCCTCGATGAAGCAAATAGTATCATCCGCGAATTGAATTAAGGGCACGCGCAGGGCGCCCTTAGTGAAGCCTTTCGACAGCCCCGCCTCGATCACACAGTCCACCATACGCGCCAGAACATCCGCAACCAACACAAAGAGGAGGGGAGCAAGGGGACACCCCTGACGCACCCCCCTTCTCGGCTGGAAGAAGCCCCCAACCGCCCGACCATTAACCAACACAGAAAGGGATACGGTGGTCACACATCGTCGCATCCATGAAATCCAAACCTCGGGGAATCCCCTCCTTCTCAAAACCGACCACAAGAACCGCCACTCCAGGCAGTTGTACGCCTTCGCAAAGTCAATCTTCCAAAGAATCCCCTTCTTGTCAGAGTTCTTCCAATCAGCGACCAGCTCAGAAGCCACCGCGATGCAATCCGAAATCTGCCTGTCGGTGAAACCTCGTCGGAGAAGTGGCTCAAGACCAGAGCTTCCTCAAATTCCTGGCCAATGAAAGCGACGACACTCCTGCAATGGTTAGCATAAGAACTGTGAGACACGACAAGTCTATTGGGATGCCAATGAGGCGATATGGGGGCTCTGCTGAAGGTGAAGGACTAGAGTCCTAATGGATTCTTACACTCTTTGCAGGAGACCAGAAAGATCGAGGCTTAGAGGTCAATGAAGAAGCAGAGAGGGGAGGCGTGGCTATGTGCGAAGATCAGCCGAGTGTGACGAAGCTCAAGGGGTGACCGGGATGAAGTGATGGTGTGAGAAATGGTTATGATAAACTAGAGAAACAAAAAGAAACAAAGAAACAAAGGTGAAAGAGCTTACCTGGAGAAGATGGTGAAGATGGAGGAGGAACTGGAGAGATGTGACACATGCCTGGGCATCAAAGCTCGAGCAGCTGGGGAGCTGCTACATGTCGGGGAACACGTGGATCACGCCAGCGATCAGAACTCCTTTGCACACCAAGCTCGCACCCTCTCTGTTACAGGTGGCGGAGTGAGGCTCATGGTTGCTCGCACGCAAGGGCGAATTGCATGAAAATGCACCGGAGATGAGGTATTTGAAGAGGAAGGGTCTAGCTCCAGGTGGTGACCGACGTGCTTTCAACCACTAGGGGTTGACTGAGGGTGCGACGAGGGAGTGGACATGTGTTATGCGAAAGAGTAATAAGTTGGGTCTATGCCGACGTGCAGTTGGTGAGGCGAGAGGGTCATCAGAGATGTGGGAGAAACGAGGAGATCTGACAGTTGCAAAGAGGAGCATCGTGTGAGAGGGGAGCGGCTAGAGGTTGACGACGTGAGTGAGCCGTCGGATCAGATGGTCCAACGGCTAGGGGAGCGACGTGCAACGAATGACCCGATGCGCTCTAATCCATCAGATCAGATGATCAGGAATGAGGCTAGAATGGAAGGCTATGAGGGATCAATCAAGGTTGATCCGACGACTGGAAGCGGAGGCGAGTGGTAGAGAAGGAGCGGGACATGCGGCTTGCATAGGGGGCACCATGTGGCCCAATCAAAAAAAAGAAAAATAAGAAAAATGAAAGATAAATACAAAACACATATCTACATGACTCAAAATAAAAAGTTTTCAACATGAAAGTTGTTGATCTTTTTGAGACCTACAACTTTCATCTAGACATCAAAATAAAAATAAGCAATATGTATAAATTAGATTTTTTGTAAAATTTTTTAAGTACTTAAAAATAAGGATATTTACAACCATAACACTGAGTAATTTTGTAATTATGTACATGAACCTGCGTAATTGCGAATTATGCAACGAATTACACAGGAACCCTAAATAATGCTTAAATCTTACATGACATGACCCTATGTTAACAACCATTCGTTTTCCCGTTAACTTTGACGGAATCCATCCATTTTCACCCTTTATGTTCAAGATAATTACAAATCCTACCGCTTCCCTTCCTTCTCTTCTCCTTCCTTCTCTTCCATAGAAACCCATCACCGTCGGGAAGGAGGTAGGCGATGATGGAGGACATGGGAAGGAGGAGGAAGGAGGAGGAGGTAGGCAACAACGGGAGGACCTGGGGAGGAGGAGGACGTCGAGAAGGAGGAGGGTGACGACAGAGGAGGTGGGGGGGGAGAAGGAGGGCAACAACGGAGGACATGAGAAGGAGGAGGAGGTCGGGGGAGGAGGTGGGTGGCGACTAGAGAACTTGGGGAGGAGGAGGAGGTCGAGAAGGAGGAGGGTGACAACAAAGGACCTGAGAAGGGGGAGGAGGTTGTAGGAGGAGGTGGGCGATGATGGGAGACATGGGAAGGAGGAGGAGGTCAGGGAGGAGGTGGACGACGATGGGAGGACCTGGGGAGAGGACGTCAGGGGAGGAGGAGGGCGACAACGAGGGACCTAGGAAGGAGGATGTCGGGGGAGGAGGTGGGCGACGACGAAGGACCTGGGAAGGAGGATGTCGGGGGAGGAGGTGGGCGACAACAGAGACTTAGGAAGGAGGAGGTCGGGGGAGGAGGTGTGTGACGATGGGAGGACCTGGAGGAGGAGTAGGCTGGAGAGGAGGAGGGTGGCAACTGAAGGACCTGGAGGAGGAGGAGAAGGTCAGGGAGGAGGGCAGCGACTGGAGGACCTGGAGGAGGAGGAGAAGGTCGAGGAGGAGGGTGCCGACTGGAGGACCTGGAGGAGGAGGATGGGGTCGGGGAGGAGGAGGATGGTGACGGGAGGACCTGGAGGAGGAGAAGGAGGTCGGGGAGGAGCAGAGTGGTGACAGGAGGACCTGGAGGAGGAGAGCAACGGCGGGAGGGAGGGGTGAGTCGTTGGAGGAGGAAGGTGGATGAGTATTTTGTTCGAAATTTAATAATCATTAGATAGCCATGGGTTAGATTAACCTAATGGTCTAGTTGGGTTAACGGACAAATCTAACAGAGGGTTATGGGTGTGAGACGGAGTGACCATTCGAGGTTCCTAGCGTAATTCACGATTACGTAGGATCGTGTACGTAATTACGAAATTACTCAGGGCTATGGGCGTAAATGTCCCATAAAATACTCATTTTAATTTCTCTTGAGTTTTTTTGGTATCTTGATTTATGAATATCTATAAAACAAATATATACAACATTACACTAATTTTTATGGTATTTAAAATATTAAGAAAATAAAAGAAAGACATTATGATTTATTTATTTACACATAATTAGGGTTAATTATTTACAAAACATTAATAATAATGAATTAGTTTCATATTTTATTGAATAATATAAGCAAGGGGGATAATAATAATAAAATATGATGATGAATCATGGATTTACCAGTTGGTCGAAAATCTTTTAAGTCAACAGCTTGGTTAACGGATTAACAATGTTATCGATAGAGGAAACATTGATGATCGTACCATCTTAAGCGGTGCATCCGCTGATCTTTTTTGCAAATGACCAAACTATCTTAAGCGGTTTTCTCGCATCTTATCCTCGATCGGAGCTACACCAACTTTCTTTCTGATTGCATCATTCCGAATGTGATCTTTACGTGTGTGTCCACTCATCCACCTTAGCATTTTCATTTCTGCTACAGCCATTCTCTGCACATGTCTATGGTTCACAAGCCAACATCCAGATCCATATAGCATAGCAGATCTCACGGCTGCTTTGTAAAACTTTCCTTTAATTTTTAAAGGAATTTTCCTATCACAGAGAACAACAGAGGCTCCTCTCTACTTTAGCAGCCTGCATTTATTCTATTAGTAACATCTCCATCAATTTCCCCATCCTGTTGCAAAACAGATCCCAGATATCTAAAAGAACCTCTCTTCCGAATGTTATTGTCACCAATCTTCACCTCAATTCCTTCACCATTGTTTCCATCAAAGGTGCACTCCATATATTCCGTCTTAGCCCTACTTATACGAAATCCTTTAGTCTCCAATGCATGTCTTCAGACATTAAGCTTCTCATTTACTCCATCTCTAGTCTCGTCAATCAACACAATATCATCAGCAAATAATATACACCAAGGTAACTCATCCTGAATGTGACTTGTCAACTCGTCCATAATCAAAGTACAAAGAAATGGACTCAAAGTTGAACCTTGACATAAACCAATGTTGATGTTGACGAGTCGCGAAATGCCCTGCTTAATTTGCATGAATTATCGTGCATTTAAAAATATGTCATTTCGTTGTAGGCGGGTAGTCGGAATCGGTCAAGAAATAACCACAATAAATTAATTCAATTTTCAATCGTGTGGTTTTTGTTTATTTTACTTGGGCAAGTCCCAAGGTCGAACACAAGAAGGCAAAGGAACAACCTAGAAATTTGTCTATCAAAGTTCGTGCACGGTTTTCGGGACGGTTTCTCTTTTTTTATTTTTAATGCAAATTTGGGATGCAAAATGCAACTTTGACCGATTTTAAGGTCTAGAAAATGAATATCAATCAAATGATATCCGAAAAATATGAAACTTGGCCAAGATGACAATTATGATGAAAAATGCGCTGTAATTTTTTTTGGAATTTTTGGATGCAAAATAAATATTTTATGAATTTATGAATGCAAACACAACGAATTTCAATAATTAATTATAATAAATATTAAACCTAATTATTTCCAAGAGATAAATTTATCCAAGATCTATCATTAGGTGATTGATCTCAGAAAAATCCTAAACCTCAAAAATACTAGATTTAATACTTACTAAAAATTAAATATTGAAATATGCAAAATGATTTTTATAAGGAAAATTATGCATGCGAATGCAAATCTTTTTGGGCACGATGTAACATACAACTAAATCCACGATCCGTGAATTTTCGGCAATTGCAGAGCAATAGTTAATTAGTTATGAATTTCCAAGCACATAATGTGCAAAATATGTAAATTTCTACAAAATAATTAATTATTAATTAACCACCGATCACAAAAATGTCAAACATATTCCATAATGTAGAGAATTAGTTGAAGAACAAAGTGCCTATTTTTGATAAATAAAATAATGCAATGTAGATGTTCGAAATAAAGGGGAACACAGGGGTATTTATGCAATATTATAATAATTAAATAAAGCACGGAGGACTAAATTGATATTACCGAATGTGTTGGGGGGTCCGCTGCAAAATTTCCAAGCGGTCACGTGTCGAGCACGTGACCCTTGGTTAGCGGGGCTGAATCTGCGAATAGACTGATCTCCGGGGTGGATTCTGTAAATTTCCCAGTAGGTCACGTGCCTTGACCTCTAGGTTGGGATCTTCTGTTATTTGAGGGAACCCGAGGGGCATGCGTGCAATTTTACCCAGCGGTCACGTGCGTAGCATGTGACCCTGGATATGGCTCGAGGAGTTCCCCCGGCGCACGTGCCTCGCACGTGCGTGGGGGCCTCAGGCCTTACGCCCGGTGGCTAGGCGGAGGTCCGGAGTTGAGCGGCTTCTGGTGACTGTGCCCCTGGCGGAGCAGCGTGCTTCGGTGGCTAGTGTAGGAGCGGCGAAGGCTGAGGCGGTGGAGTTAATGACGCAACGAGGCTGGCGTGGATGCGCTGGCGTGGCGGAGAAGCGAAAGATGTCTCAGGCTCCTGGCGAGGATGGAGTCAAGGCTTGACGACCGAAGATGAGGAGCTTCTCTCCCAGTTGCTGGAGCCGGTGGATTGCTGGCGAAGCTCCTGAAGCGTTTGTGGGTGGATGATGACGGGCGGAGGATGAACGTCATGGCTCGACGGCCAGATCTAGAGCGAGGGGCGATAGTCGACGAAGGGTCGTGCTGCAGCAAGGTCGATAGACCTTGGATCTCGCCGCAGGTGGGGGTTCTCCGGGCTGTCACCACCGGAGAGCACCTTGAGGAACTTAGGGTGCGTTTGGTTGGGGGGTTACCCCCCACTTTGGGTAGGTTACCCTCCAAAACCCATATTCCCAACCCACTAGTGGGGCCCACTCTCTTTCCAACCAAAAAAATATATATTATACCATCATATCATCTAAAAATCATAAAATACTCAACTTCTACTCACTATTCCAAACTTCAATACAATCACATCACAACAACCACCCATTTTTTCAAATTTCAATACAATCATACCATAATAACTATCAACATTTTCAAATTCCAATACAATCACATCACACAAACCCTCCCAACTCTTAACCCACCAACCAAACACACAAACACAAAACCGGGTTATCCACCCCTGGATAACCCACGAACCAAACACACCCTTAGGGATATCAGCGGATGGGTTGGAGTATGGCCGGCGGTGTCCTTTTATAACAGAGGGTGAGGGGATGAAGAAGGAAGGTTGTCGGAGATGTTGTGATTAGAGATTCGATGAGGTTGAGGGAGATACGCGGGAGGCGTGCACGGGTTTCGCGGGGAGCGACGGCGGCCAAAGAAGGAAGGCTGCGACGGAGATTTGATGACGGCGATGGAGAGATTCGTGGGCGGCCAGTTGTTGTGAAAAGGAAAGGGGGGAGGCGGTGGCGCCGCCGCCCCCAAAAGGAAAGGGGCGTTGATTGGGGAAGAAGGTGGGCACGTGCTGGGCGCGTGCGCTAGGGTGGCACGTGACCAGCACGTGCGATCTTTTATTATTATTATTTTTTAAATTTTATTTTTTTAAAATGAAATGAATTTCAAAGACCTCAAAAATGGGTGACACGTGGCGGCTCCTGGAGCCGCCACGTGTCAGTTCTGGAAAATTCAGAAATAAAGTAGAAAGATAATTCAGGAATAAATAACAAACGGTCTCGGATCGAAAAAGTTTCTTCAGGAAAATTGCTCGTCTCGATGAGATTTGCAACTTTCATGAAGGGATCAAAAACAAAATCGATCATTTGTGCAAAGTGATATTTTTGGGATGCTCATAGAATACCTTGATTTTTAGGTTTTATAATTTTTTATTTTTAAAGCAGATAAAAATTTGGAAAAAATATGATAAAATCAAAGATAAATATTTACACATTAATCTAATATTTTTTATTTTTATTAAGTAAGAAAAGAAGAAATAAAATAAAATACGGAAAAGATAATTTTTGTACAAACAGTTAGTGCAAACTCAGACTCAATTAGTTTCTTTGATTTCAAGCTCAGTTTGGATCTAGTTTTTGTGCATTTTAATAAAACTTTTATCAAAGAAGATAAATGAAAAAGAAATATAATAAATTGAGTCAACTATGTACATAAAATAATAGGTCAAAAACGCTAAAATACACAATGTACAAAATAGGCCCAAAACCCAACTTTCACATATGAGCTCCGATGCACTTGAACTTGATCTTGTTTTGAAGGTAATTGAATGTACATTAGTTCAAAAGTGAGTAGGATCAGATCGGACGCTGGATGGAGAAGATATCAAGGTTTTAGTCCAAAAATCCTAGAATTAGGGTTTGGGTTTTTAGTCCACTTATTTATGTTAGTGATTTTTTTGTATTTTTATTTATTCTTGTTAGTGATATGTACATAGTGGAGGTAGTTTCGGGTCATTTGGAATTAGCATGAATTAGTTAAAAATTGGGGAAGTTAGGCTATTTACAGGTCAATTTGGCTGGGATTTTTGGCTTATGATTTTGTGCGAAAATAATTGATAAAATGCAATTCTTATCAGAACATGCATGAATGCTAATTATGCAGAATAAATGAAGAAATGCCAATGAATTTTGGGGATTAGAACTTAATTAATGACTTTTAGAGTGATAAATCTGAGATTCATCATCCCTCTATACTTAAACCATGCTCGTCCCTGAGCATCAAAAGTAATGCAATGAGGTGAAATGAGATTGAGTTCCATACCGAGACCATGAGCTGAAGGTGAAAATGAAACTAGTCTCGACCACTGTTGTAAAAGTCGGCCGACTAGGCCGACTAGTCAAGTCGGGGGGGGGGGGGGGGGGTAGCCGACTCGACTAGGCCTAGTCGGCCATTAATCGGTCAACCCGACTAATCGGGCCGACTACTCGCCCGACCTTTACATAGAGGTTTTTTATTATTTTATTATTTTTTACTTTTTTAAATCAAACCTATTCTAATATGCTTAATGTTATATTAAAGTCAATTACTCCTTTTGTTTCATTATAATAGTATAGAAAATGTTCAAATCTATGCAAATATATAAGAATATATGTATAAAAAATGATTTATATTACAGATATATAAGAATATATGTATAAAAAATGATTTATATATTAAAAATAAATAATAAACTCAAAACCGACTAATGGCCGACTAAATCCAATTAGTCGCCCGACTGTCGATTAATCCCTAGTTAGTGACCCCACCGATCGAGTACCGACTACGGATTTCTGCAACCTTGGTATCGACCTTTGGATTATTAGTTTGGCGGAACTTCTGTGAGGCTTAGAATTTTGAAATCAACAGCCTTCAAGTTCTACACGTCATTGTCACCGTTTCGGCTCAGAAGTCATCTTAGATCAATCCTCTTCCCAAAGCATACCCCATGAACATTGAATAATCGACTCATGTGTGTGAAAGGTTTTAGAACTTCTCATCCAGAATGCCGGACTACCATGCAAACCTCCTCTCCAGTAACTCGTCCTCGGGGAGTCAGGTATTTCCTTCTAAGGTCTGTCGTGTTGTGTTCACAATCGAAATGGGGGAGAAGTTAGAAGAAGGAGAAAAGAACTGAAGGGTGGCCAGTGTAGTCACCTCTCCTTGTGAAGCTGGCCAGTTTAGCTAAGTCTCCACCAAGATCTGCAGGTTTTCTTGAAGCTTGAACCATTTTGGTCAGATACAGACTATAAAATAGCGAAGAAGGAAGCAAAGAAGGCTGTAAGCGAAGCTAAGTCAAGAGCTTATGAGGTTTTGTATAAAAATCTCAACTCTAAGGAGGGACAAAAGGATATATTCAGGTTGGTCAAAGCAAGAGAAAGAAAGACCAAAGACCTTTCTCAAGTGAGATGCATTAAGGACGAGGAAGGTCACGTGCTTGTTACTCAGAAGGATATAGAGACTAGATGGGAGTAGTACTTCCATAAACTTTTTATTGGAGAAGGAAATAGAGAGATCACTTTGGGTGATCTAGCTAGTAGTGAAAGTTACTTGAATCGTGCATGCTATAGACGAATACAAAGAAAAGAAGTAGAGGAGGCTTTGAAGGTTATGAGACCTGGGAAAGGTGTTGGACCAGATGACATCCCTGTAGAAGTATGGAAAGTTTTAGGTGAGCGTGGTTTGACTTGGCTTACGAATCTATTCAATGTTATTTGGCGAAGCAAGAAAATGCCTGAAGATTGGAGGAGGAGTATCGTGGTGCCTCTGTATAAGAACAAAGGAGACATTCAAAATTGTTCAAATTACAGAGGTATCAAGCTGATGAGTCACACTATGAAAATTTGGGAACGTGTGATCGAAAGAAGGTTGAGGCAAGTTTCCCAAGTAAAAGAAAACCAATTCGGATTCATGCCAGGTCGCTCAACTATTGAAGCCATCCATTTGCTGAGGAGAACAATGGAGATTTATAGAGCTAAAAGGAAGAATCTCCATATGATCTTTATTGATTTGGAGAAGGCTTATGATTCCGTCCCACGAGAGATACTGTGGAGAGTTTTGGAGAAGAGACAAGTACCTGTCCTATACATTAATCTCATAAAGGATATGTATGATAGGGCTTTATCTTGTGTAAGAACCCCGACAGGGAAGACTGACTATTTTGATATCAGCATTGGTTTACATCAAGGTTCAGCTTTGAGTCCATTTCTTTTTACTTTGATTATGGACGAGTTGACAAGTCACATTCAGGATGAGTTACCTTGGTGTATGTTATTTGCTGATGATATTGTGTTGATTGACGAGACTAGAGATGGAGTAAATGAGAAGCTTGAGGTTTGGAGACATGCATTGGAGACTAAAGGTTTTCGTATAAGTAGGGCTAAGACGGAATAAATGGAATGCACTTTTGATTGAAGCAATGGTGAAGGAATCGAGGTGAAGATTGGTGACGATAACATTCAAAAGAGAGATTCTTTTAGATATCTGGGATCTATTTTGCAACATGATGGGGAAATTGATGGAGATGTTACTAATAGAATAAATGCAGGCTGGCTAAAGTGGAGAGGAGCCTCCGCTGTTCTCTGTGATAAGAAAATTCCTTTAAAAATTAAAGGAAAGTTTTACAAAGCAGCCGTGAGACCTGCTATGCTTTATGGTTCTGAATGTTGGCCTGTGAACCATAGACATGTGCAGAGAATGGCTGTAGCAGAAATGAAAATGCTAAGATGGATGTGTGGACATACACGTAAAGATCGGATTCAAAATGATGCAATCAGAAATAAAGTTGGTGTAGCTCCGATCGAGGATAAGATGCGAGAAAACCGCTTAAGATGGTTTGGTCATTTGCAAAGAAGGTCAACTGATGCACCGGTTAGGAGATGCGAGTGTTGGGATGTTGAGCCGGCTAAGAGAGGGCGAGGACGGCCCAAAAAGTGTTGGAAAGAGACTATACGAAGGGATCTTAGTTTTTTGGATATAAGTCCGAGATTGACCCAAGATAGATCTGAATGGAGGCGAAGAATCCATGTAGCCGACCCTACTTAATCGTGGGAAAAGGCTTTGTTGTTGTTGTTGATTTATTTGGTAGTGGCTTCTTTGTATTTGAATTTTTTTGGTTCTGCATGGATCTTGTTGTGCCCCTACGGATATAGAATCTTTTTTCTGTACATGTTTTGGGGTCTTAGAAAAAATTGTGCCCAGCCGTCCATCTCTTTTCCGAAGCTTTATTTCAACCCGTACTCCGGTCTTTAGATGTCCACGCTACCAGAAAAGAAACTCACTCAGTCTTCCAACACCCTGTCTGAGTTGAGCTAAGTGTATAGTGCGAGAGTACAAATTAATTCCCTATTCTAGAGTCGTAACAGAATGAAGCGACCGGGTTAGACACTAAAAGTCAAACGCTGCACATTGTCATGTTGAACTTGAAGAATTAAGTCAAAAACCTGAAGCTTCTAAAATCCTATTTCTCGGTGAAGTTCTTCTGAAGATTAGGTGGATTAAGGTCAAGTCTAGACTACTCTCGATTTCTGCTCATAACTCGGTTCAGAACCCAATGGCTTTTCACAAATGCAAATGCATGTAATGTTGGATGAAGTGCAGGTGTGGGACATGCAAACAATTTTTTTTTGAAAGAGAATTTTTATGCAAGGATTTTTTTGTTTTTATTTTATTTTTGTTGTTTTTGGAGATTTTTTATGCAAAAATGAATAAGAAGCCATTTTTTTCAAGAAATTTTTGGTTGGACACAGTCAGTGTTAATAGCAAAACTTTTCTTTTTAAGTTAGTTACGCACTCCGTAAATACATATAGACTTACGTGAAAGTACAAGATATGGGTAAAATATATACATAGTATATATACACACACCCCTATACTTAACGAGTGCTGTGTCCTCGGAGCCAAGGTTGGAAAAAACGAAAAACGGAACGAGGCGGTTACCCTAGAATCAAGGCGAGGCGTAGCCTCGAGGCGGTCGAGGCGTAAGCCTCAGTTTTTCCACCCAAATTATGTAATTTAATAAAGAATCTTGTAATAATATCAGTAAGACAATATTTTCTAATAAAATTCCAATGTTCCAAAGCAATTAAAGAATATTTGTAGTAACTTTTCGATACGAAGAGTAATAAACATGGCTGATAGATTACTTGGGCTAATGTAAAAGTCTAAAAGTTCAAGACAAAATATTACAATGCTCAGAAAACACAATATAAGTTCGAATATTCTACTTCTAGTCCATGTCCAATAGTTCTAAAATGCAAATTCATCCTAAAAGATGAAGCTTCAGAAAATTCTAATCATGGTTCCGAGCCTCCAAGCCCAACTGCAACATCTGCATAAAGATCATCATCTGAAGAACTGCTACTTGTTGGATCATCCAATGAGTCATCCATATACTTCAAATTTGCTTCATCTTCCCCTTCATCGCTAACTTCATCATCACCGTCATGAAACTCCTCATCATCGACGTCCACTACCGCTTTTCCTAAATTAGATAATAATAATGTTACTTAACTTACTTCTATTGTGTTTAACATAAACAAAGATATTCGAGAATCAAAATAATAGGAAGCCATTACCTTTGTCCTTCCTCCTCTTCCGACGTGAATTGTCTTGTTGATCAGCTTCATCCTCGGCTTCTACAACCTCATCTTCAATGGGGGTATTTGCATCAAGTTCTTGATACGCCTCAAAGTCACAACTTCGGAGCTCTGACACCCATTCATCACTAGAATCCACGTCATCCAAGCATAGTGGATCCTCCATTGTTTTTCTCCTTATCTCTCTCTGCTTCAACTTTAGGTTAAACATCACATAGACCAAATCATTCAATTTGGCTTGTGTGAGTCGATTCCTTCTCTTTGTGTGGATCTAGTGGTGGATTTCCAATATAAATCGTTAGATTAATCATAAATCTTGATATAATATAATTGTAAATATTATTGAAATATTACCTGATTAAAAAAACTCCAGTTCCGCTCGCAACCCGATGCACTACAAGTCAAACTCAAAACTCGGATGGCAAATTTTTGCAATTCGGGACATTCATCCCCAAATTGAGACCACCAATCCGCGGAAAATGTTATATTTCATGAACAAAATTAATGTTAGATATTTTATCAATTGAAAGAAATAAATAACAAAATCATATACATACTAACCAGGACTCCTCTTCTTTCGTGTACTTATTGCACTTTCCCATCCAAAGAAGCCTCTTGCATGCTTAAAAGCATCAATCTGTAGATCGATTTTCTCCCTCACAGATTGATCCTCTATTATCCTCGCTATGCAATCAAACAAACCCTTTTTTATCTCAAAATGTTTGGAGAAGGAAGGTTCGTATTGGCATTGAGGATTCAGAAAGTAGGCTGCCGCATGCAAATTGGTATGGAGTTGGCGATCCCATCTGTCGTCCACAATATCCCACAATGTTCTGTACTTTGTTTCATCATTGCCCAATGCTTTCGCAATTTCTTCCTTAGCTCTATCCATGGCCTCATAGATGAAACCCATTGGTGGATATTTTTCGGAATCCACCATGCGCAAAACCATAACCAATGGCTTCGTCGTTCGTATCACATAGGCAACACCGGGCCAAAAAGTTTTGCTTCTCAAAATTGTTTGACTTACGCTTTTCCCTTGAGGCTTGGAAGCATAAGGACTCTTCTTCCATTTACTAGAAGTAAAAAAAGACTCCAGAGGATCCTTCATGCTCATCAATTTTTGTAACGTGAGAAAAGCCGTAGCAAAACGTGTGACAGCTGGTCGCACCAAATCTCCTCCTATTTTCTTCCTTACCATGGCTAAAACCCATCCATGTGCATAGATGTAGTTAATGATCCTTTTTGCTTTCTTGAACACTGAAGCGGGTAGAGGCAATTTCAAGATATCCTCCAACATCAAGTCTATGCAGTGGGCTGCACATGGAGTCCAGTAAAGATGCTTCCTTTTCTCCATCAACAGTTGTCCAGCCGCCTTGTAATTCGACGCATTATCTGTGATAACCTGCAAAACATTGCATTCGCCGACCTCCTCCACAATCTCATCCAATAGTTGAAAAAGCAAGGTTGCATTCTTTACTTTATCGGACGCATCGACAGACTTCAAGAACCAAGTACCTTTCGGATTGTTCACCAAGAAGTTTATTAAAGAACGACCTTTTACGTCAGTCCATCCGTCCGACATTATGCTACAACCAGTTTCCGCCCAAGAAGCCCTTTCACCCATAACATCCCAAATGCTCTTCACTTCTTCTTTCAAAATCCAACTCTTTAGCTCGTAAGCCGATGGAGGCTTCAATCCCCTTCCGAAGGAGCCGACAGCATGAAGCATGGTCGAAAAGGAAGGGCTACTTGCACAATTGAATGGCAACCCATTCTCGAAGAAGAATCTGCCAATGGTACGACACACACGATTTCTCTCCTCTTTCTTCCATGTCTCGTTCAATGTAGTTTGATGACCACTCATCCCAATTGTAGTCGTTGGACTTGGACTTCCCAATGGTGATGGTCCGGCAAGAAAGACGTCCATAGGACCTCTTGCCCTCTTCATGTTGCTAGATCCAGATGGACTGATTGCTTGATTTTCACCACCACCAAAGGGATTTTGCACCTCAAAACTACCAGCTCTACACAATTCTTCCATCTCCATCATTGCTCTTTTACTTTTCTCTTCGTTGGAAGATAATATGGCCTTCATTTCATTCAACACCTCATCAGGAACTTGCGCGCAACCTTTCACATTTTTTCCGGTCTTCGCGAGATGATGCTTGAGTCTAGCGACTCCACCAGTAATTCTCTTGCCACAAAAATTGCATTGAACATACACATATCCTTTAGCTTTTTGACTCTCCTCCATCTCAAGTTGAACACAATATTTCCATGCAGGATCATTCCGGTTTCCTTCAGAAGTCTTGGGGCCTTTCCTTGGCTTTGGCATCTCTATGATACATTGATAATATGATTTCAAGCAACAAAAATAAACAACAATCATATGATTTCATAAAATATATGAAATGCTAGTTGAATAACTAGAAGATAACATAATCAATTCTTTTAATAACCTAACCAAATATGGATTACAACTCCTATACATATGCAACAAACAATGTCAACTCCTAGTAGCCTTATAGGCTAGTACTAAAAATAACCAACCAAAAAATTTTCGAAATAATATACCTAACTGGAATTTAGGGTTGACCGTAGGCGCGCGAGGGGCCGAGGAGTTCCCAGCACACACGCAGGAGGCGCGGAATGGGGCGAAAACCCCCGCAGGCGGCGAGGGAAGCGGCGATGGCGAGCCTTCGGCAAGGCGGCGATGGCAGGTCGGGGGCTACGAGCGTTCCTGTTTTGCGAGAAAGGGTTTCAAGGGCATCGGGGCTCTGTGTTTGAGAGAAATGAATAATAAGTGGGTCACGTGCGAAGCACGTGACCCACTAAAACCCCCACGACGCCTCGCAGGTGCGCCTCGCCCCACACCTCGCCTCGGAACGCCTCGCCTCGCCTCGCGTTTCGAGGCGATCGCCTCGCAGATGCAGCCCGAGGCGCACGCCTCTGAACGGTTTCTCACCGCCTCGCCTTGAGGCGTACGCCTCGTGCGCCTCGAGGCACGTTTTTTCGAACCATGCTCGGAGCACAAGAAGCGTGGAGAAAACATAGCTCGGGCTAAGCGTAGGAGAGTGAAAAAGAAAACGAAAAAGAAAAAGATTGAACGGTCCGCCCCCCTATACTTAGACTGTGAATAGACTAAGTATATAAGAAGAGCGAACATGAGGCGGTCGGGATATGTGAATGAGGAGAGTATATACAGATGAACATCAGTTTCCCCTATACTTAGGCTTTGGTCAGCCTAAGTATAGAAGAAGGGTGGAAATGAAGTGATCGTGAGAAGGAGAGGATGGTATGTATAGATGGCATCGGTCCCCCTATACTTAGGCCTTGGCCTAAGTAGAGAAAGAAGATGTACAAGGAGACCGATGTGGTCGGGAGGGAGGGTGGGTAGTCGATGATCAAGGCGATTTTCGGCTGATCTTTTTGTGAGCATGTGGTGGGGGATCGTAATGATAAGAAGGAGATGAAGCATATGATTCCCCACCATTATCAGTGTTATCCTCAGAGAAATCATTATGGATAGTAGATGACGCGTATGAGTCAGATGAAAGATAACCGTCATCGGAGTTGTCCTCAGAAGAATAATATTTGAAAGTGGAAGCACTCCAGATATTCTTGTCTTTTAGTTTCTTCAGTTGCTTTCTCAGAATTCGTTCCTTCTTGGGATCAAGCGATTTGTCCTCAGATGAATACTCTGAAGCACCAGTCTCAGTCAGCTCATAAGAAATTATTCCAGTGTATTTAATGAGACCAGGAGAATTGGCTTTGGATGAATAATAGTGAGGAACGGGAGTCGTCCAACTGGAGTCGAAGTTTGGATCCTTGCGAAGATATGGTTTTAGGACTGCCGAACATATCTCACTCATGTAGATTACCTTTTCCGGACCTGATGAGGGATCAACAGACGATTCCTCTTCCGAAAGGTCAAAGGTGACTTTCTTTTTAGATGGAGCGGTCATTTTGTTTCGTGAAGGTGCTGGTCCAGGGAGTGAGGTGTTGACATTTGAGTTTTCAGATGAAAACCATTGAAAATTTTCTCCCTGGTCGGTGTATGTCCCGCGTATTTGTTCTTAGTTTTCTTAATGTTGGTGCACTCCTGAGTTGGAATGATTTGGTCAAGGTAGTCAGAGTAGGTTGACTCAGGGTGAGTCTATGCATATGTCTCAGGATCATATACGAATCACTTTTTCAGAGCAACTGGAAATGGAATAGTAGGGAGAGTCTCTACATGTTTGTTCTCAATTAACTTGATGTTGGAGCATTCCTGTGTCGGGTTGATTTGATCTAGGTAGTCAGAGAAGGTTTCGGCCGACTCAGGGTGTGCCCATGCATAAATCTCAGGATCATATGAGTCATCTATTCGATTTTCCATGGTGAGAGCAACTGGGAATGGAACATGGGGGAGGATCTTTAAACCGATAGTCTCTTCAACATCCGTTATCTCAGGTATAGCAGCGGGGTAGGGCTCTTCTACCGTTTGGTTACGGCTGTCAAGGGCTTCGTCCATATTAATTGGATAACCTATGCTCAAGTTATTAAAGATCAAATCCAGATATATATATACAAAGAAAATATATAAAATAATTCAGAAACTATCACATCCAGGTCCAAAATACTGAAATTTAATAAAAAAGCCCCTAGGGCCTTATCTGCAATAATTTCACGTGTGGTGATAGATGGTGCAAATCAGAAGACCTAAGGGGGGTTGGGTGCTAAAATCCCAGATGGCACGTGCAACGCGTGAGGTGGATTTGCTTCAGCTGGAGGCTCGAAGGGAGACTGGAGGTTCAAGCCACAAGGAGACTTGGGCCACTTCGAGGCAGGTGCAGGTCCACACGAGGCTGAAGGCTCAGAGGGTGGTTCAATGCAGGTTGAGGACCGTAGGATCATATCAAATCAGTCTGACCCAACAATGATTATAACTCGGGCTTTGCGATGGACTTGGGCAGAGCTCCGGCGAATATGCTTCTCCTCTTCCTTACTCCTATGGCGTCAATGAAGGTCGGAATACCTCTGTAGCGAGCTAATGAAGACAACGGCGAATCGGAGAAGAGTCGGTGTTGTCTAGAGGGGCGAGTTGGTGTATGCTCATCAGAGGTGGAGAGGCTGAACGGACCTTCATCGGAATTCTAATCAATCAAAGGATTTAAAGACCTGCATAATTAGAAGCAACAACCAAAGCTTTGAGGTTCGATTTGAGGGGGACATGAGCGGAATGAAGGGTTGGTGAACATGGTCGGAGTGGAGCCCTAGGTGGGTTCACCTCCCGTGCAAGGAGGTGACCTTGACCGTATTGGTGAAGGTTTTGGAGATGAAGGGGATGGAATCGGAGGCGTATGCATGGGTGGGGGATGATTACTGAAGGTATGTGAGTGATCAATTGTGTATGAAGATGAGTGTGTATATTGAATAAAATACGAGAAAATGGAAAGGGGGCAAACTGAGATTACTTGGAAATGGAGAAGCTCATTGGAAGATGGAGGATTGCATGTGCTTGAAGCTTCAATAACTTTGAGGATTTTTGCTTGACAAGTTCGATAAGAACTTGAAGCTTGAGCAGCTTCAGATGGTGCTCCGGCACTGCTGAGGTAGTCGAGGATCACACCGGAGGGTAGCCCATACCTTGACCTCTCAACTTGCTTTCTCTCTGTGATAGAGAAGAAGGTGAAGCTTGGGAGAACCCTCTCGTGAAGGCGGATCACTAGAGAAGGAAGTTGGTATGGGGGTTTTATTCGGAGGAGCGGTTGAAGAAGGCAGTTTCAATTGTTGGTGAGGTGGATGAAGGGGATGCCGAGGTTGATGAAGAAAAGGAATGGAGCTTTCGTTTGGCATCAGAAATGTGCCAAGACGACACGTGGTTTGACAGAGAGAATGGGGAGAAATGACTGTCGTCGAAGCGTTGCAACGCTTCGAGGCACAACTGTTGCAGGTTGACGATGATGGAGATTCGTTGGATTTCAATATCCAATGGTCCGGGGAGAGTCGCAGGTGGATGACTGGGATCAGCTTGATCATACGATCAAACAACCCATCATGAGGTGAGCCTGACTGGATCAGGGTTATCTGATCAGAAGATCAGATGGCTCCTAAGGAAGGCGGGGCCTAATGAAAGACCGACTACGTGGCTTCGACAGATTGAGCTACATGCCCCAATCAAAAAAAGAATAAAAAGAAAAAAATATAAAATCAAATGGAAATAACAAATAAATCAAATTAAAAGTGTTCTACAAGAAAGTTGTGTACTTTTTAAATATTTACAACTTTCATGTAGAGAATAAAACCAAAATTCATCATATATACATGCTTAATATTTTGTAAGTATTTTAAGAATAAAAGTACTTCTTTTATTTATTTGCTATTTTTTATAAAATGAAAAATATACAAAATATTATAAATATATTAATATATTTTTTATAATATTTTTTAATACAGAAAATAAATGGAACTTTAAACACATATATACAATATTTAAATATTTTATTTATGTACACTAATTAGTCTTAATTAATTGTAAGGTGTTAAATGTTAAATCTAGTTAATTAATTATTAACTTAATTGATTAATTTAAGATAGATGGATAATTAATCCAAATAATGATGATGAATATGAGATTCATCACTCCCCAAATAGACTGATCAGATGCATGTAGTACTCGATGAGACCAGTATCCCCCCCTAAGTTGCAGACCAGATCCGCATATAAATGTCTGTGAGGTGAGACTTGGTTATCTTCTAGGAGTCAGTTTGCTCCAGATTCTCCCACATCTCCTTTATGGGGTCTTTGTAGAGGAGATTTGCTGCAGTGTTTGGTTCGACGCTATCAGTCATCCATGTGATGACCTGACAATTGTTTGCATACCACGTATCATAATCTTTGTATGTTTCCTTCAACGGATCTTTAGTCAGAATATGATTCGTTCGCTGATCACTGTTAGAAATCGAGAATGCGAAAGCGTAATATCAGAGAAATATAATAAACAGGAAGAACATCAGGATTTTTACGTGGAACCCTACTCCGTGAGGAGCGGGATGAAACCACGGGAGAACACCTCAAAGGGCTTATGTTTTCTATTCACTTTTCTCATCTGATACAATATGTGTGGGGCTTCTTATATAGCCCCGTCAACTGACCGGAGTCCTACTAACAATAGATGTAGGACTAAACATGCGGATGTCTTAATTGGACCCTGGAGGGATCCAATTACCCATCATTACAATGATGCACACTCTAACAATCACCAACGAACACCTTGAACGAATGGGACCCGAGCACATAGTTTTATGTGCCCTTTGGTTTGATAAAGAGTCAGGTACTATCACAGAAGCAGGATACAATGGCTTGGTCTCAAGAGGGAGATACATCATCGTGGTCAAGAAGGTCAAGAAAAGGTGACCTAGAAGACGATGTTGTTTCTTTAGTCAAGCATGCGAGTGACTTAGGTCACGGTTGAGGCCACATAAGGGGTTGATCGGTGGCTGCGAGGCCACATAAGTTGCAGATCGGCACATACGATGTTGATTGGCGGTGCACAATGGCCATTGGAGATGTCACTAGCACTGTGGGCGGTGACAGATGATGCTTGTGGCACCCTTTTTGTCCCGACTGCACTACACATGTAGTAGCAGTGGTGCCTTGCACTGCTGCTGGCAGCAGCAGCAGGGAGCAGCAACAGCCGAGAGGCCTTGTGTCGGGCCCTTGCAGTAATGGAAGAGAGGGACTGCACAAGGGGCTTTGTCGAAGCGGAGAGAGGCCGGTGGCGACGACAGGATCTAGGTCAAAACACCGGTCTAGGACCGCTGCTCTGATACCATGTAGAGAAGAAGATAATAGAATCTGATACTTTATCAAGAGGTCTAGGGGTTCTTATATAGGCTGAAACCCTAGAACACTCATAAAAGGGAAATTACATAAAATGATTTCGAAGGGTTACAACTCAATAGAATAAAATAAGACTAACTCTAACAAGGGGGAGACACTCCGCCTCAAGATATATTAAAATACCAAAGGTATCAGGAAAACTTACAACGATTAGATCTCGAAGAAATCTAGCCAGATGGATTAAATTATCAACATAAAACTTATAAGATTTAAAAATGAGCCCGTTAGGAGTGATCTAGATCGCCCAGATAGTGGCCACCAGAGGCAGCAACTCCAACATCAATCTGAATTGGTTTGTTACGAGGGAGTTCCAAAAGTTCTCGTAGGAAGAGTAGTTCAGCCATTAAATATCCAAAGCTGACCAAATCTCCTGTATCCGTGTCCATGAGTGAAAAAGGTGGTCCAGATCTTCCACAACAACCTCACACATAGAGAACAAAGTGTCATCCCCTTAAAAGAAAGAGGATCTTCTTGCCATAGTCAATAGTTGTCCAAGCCTATGAAGCCAAAGAAAGATCTTAATCTTCATTGGTGCCCTCAGAGTCCAGATTAAGTTGCAGTCTCTCCCTGACACCTAGAATCAGCTCTCTACCATTGGATTTGGCCTTGTAAGCCTTCTTCATAAAGAAGAAGCCATCACGCCATAACCAATGGTTTGTCCACTAGTTGATCCCGGTGTAGTCGCAATCTCCTCAATCATCTGCATAAAATCCCCAAAGCGTTGCTCAAATAGGGGAGAAGAAAAACAAGGCATCCACTGACCATCTTTCCGAACATCCTTCACACACATCCCCTAGTCCTCCGACGAGTTGTCCTTCCAGAACAGAAACTACTCCTCGTTACCTACCACCGGGTGCATATGCGTGGGAAGTTCCTGTATCATCGAGCAAATTCCCTTCTAAAAAGCTGAGGAGTTGCGTTGTACCTAAATATCATAAATGCCATGAAGAAGTCTGCAAATGAGGTCCTTCCCATGACCACACAGTCTCACCACCCACTTTAACAATAGGGCTTTGTTCATATCCTCTAGCCCGAGGACACCCAATCCACCCCCCCTCCTTGAGCGAAGTGACCGCCGCCCAATTCACCAGGCGTGGTCCTCTTGTCTGCCCATTGGAAGGACTTCAGAAGAAGCAATGCATGCGCGACTCCAGACGGTTCCGGATCCGGACCATGAGGATGCCGGTAGAAATGAAGAAGGGAATTGCCTATAGAGAAACACACATAATACCTGCGATATCGTATAGCGCATACAATCTATGCGATATATCCGCAGTAAAGACAACAATTTTGTTGGCTTATTGGAAGAATTTTGTTTTCGAACTACATTACTAAGGAATTTGCCTCAGAAGAACGTCTCCCCCTGCGCGGAAGACAGGAGGCCTTTCACCCTGCCAGCTTGCACTCCAGTTTCTCCATCACCGTTAGCCAATCGGATTGTCTCAAGCGCCCAAAAGTGAAAGGTAAACCAAGGTAACTAACAGGTAAAGAGCTTCGCAGAGTATCCAGAATGCTCGTGCACTCCTCAATCTCAGAAATCGACAACCCAAACAACACGAAGACGGATTTCGATCTGTTCACTGCCATCCTAGAGAGTTCTCCAAAAATGTCCAACATAGTACTCATGGTCTTGACCTTGTCACAGCCCCCCTCAATGAAAAAAATTGTATCATCTGTGTTGAAGGGAATGAATGAGATAAATTTCATCTAACCCTAGAGCTCTCTTATATATGAGAAAAGCTCTATGGGTAAATTACAGACAAAGGACAATTAGAAAGACAAATAACATAATTACTCTAACACTCCCCCTCAAGCTGGAGCATATATATCTAACATGCTCAGCTTGGAACAACATAGATGAAAAGGACCTCTAGCAAGAGCCTTGGTGAACATGTCTGCAATCTGCTCTCCTGATGATACATAAGAAGTTGAAATAAGCCCCTTTTGAATTAAGTCCCGTGTATAATGACAATCCACTTCAATGTGCTTTGTCCTTTCATGGAAGGCTGGATTATTGGCTATGAACAATGCTGCCTGATTATCACATTTAAGATGCATAGGAAGAGGTACTTCAATGGTTAAATCAGTCAAAACCGATTTAACCCACATCATCTCAGCACTACCTTGGGCCATTGCCCTATATTCTGACTCTGCACTGGATCGAGCCACGACAGTTTGTTTCTTACTCTTCCACGCTACTGGTGAGCTGCCAACAAATACAATAAATCCTGAAGTGGACTTTCTATCATTAGGGCACCCAGCATAGTCTGCATCAGCACAACCTGTGACAGATATAGAGGTATCTTTCCTAAACAGAAGACCAGCACCTGGAGACGACTTCAGATATCTCAAGATCATAAAAACAGCATTCATGTGAGCCTGTCTGGGTTGCTCCATAAATTGACTTACCCTACTGACAGCAAAGGATATATCTGGTCGGGTAATAGTGACATATAACAACTTCCCCACAAGCTCTCTATACCGTCTCTTGTCCACCTCCTCAGATTCATCATCATAGAGTTTAACATTAGGATCCATAGGAGTAGTAGCTGGTCTACATCCTGCCATTCCTGTTTCAGATAACAAATCAGTAACATACTTCCTTTGTGTCATTACCATGCCTTGCTCATTTCTTGCAAACTCCAATCCTAAAAAGTAACGAAGTGTACCCAGATCCTTTGTAACAAATTGCTCACTAAGAAAATCCTTGGCTGCTTGAATGCCCTGCTTATTACTACCAGTGATAACAATATCATCAACATACACTAAGATGATCACACTACCTTGCTGGTCTCTCTTTACAAAGAGAGTATGATCTGCTGTAGATCTGACGAAGCCCTTCTGTTCAATCAACTCCGAGAGCTTCTGAAACCAAGCCCGTGGACTCTGCTTCAGGCCATATATGGCCTTATGAAGACGGCACACCATATTGGACTCCCCCTCAGCAGCAAATCCTGGTGGCTGCTGCATATAGACCTCTTCCTGCAAGTCACCATACAAGAAAGCGTTCTTGACATCTAACTGAAACAGGGGACAGTCACGGACAATAGCAACTGCAATGAGAATCCGTAAGGTAGAATGACGGGCTACTGGAGAAAATGTCTCTTGATAGTCCACCCCATATGTTTGGGTGAACCCACGAGTAACCAACCTGGCTTTGTATCTATCAACCGTACCATCAGCCCGATGCTTAACAGTAAAAACCCATTTGCTTCCGACTATTGACGCACCTGGTGGAGGATGCACAACACTCCACGTACCACGTGACTGCAACGCCGCCATCTCCTCTTCCATAGCTAAACGCCATAGACTGCTCTGTAGTGCCTCCTGATATGACCTTGGGATTTCCACTGCTGATAATCCAAGGACGAACTTGCGAAACTCCGGGGACAACCGCTCCAAACACGCCTGTGATGCGAAGTCCATCCCATATTTGAGATTCATTGTCCGCGCACGCTTTTGCCTTCTATGGGCAACAGGAAGATCAAGATCATCAACTGGAGTAGTGGTAGTATCATTTGTGCCCTGTGTATCTGTCTGCGCATGCAAATCACCCGTGCCATTAGTAGTACTCAAATGTTCATTACATACCTCGGGCGTGCTGGATGATGGAGGAGGCACATGACCAGAGGGTCGACGCTGATAGACCTGAGGATAAAAAGTAGAAGGTGGTGGTGGAGGTGGTGGTGGTATAGGCTGTGGTGGTGGTGGCGGCAGCGTAGAGCATGGGATAGATGGTGGAGGAGGCACATAGATATCATCTCCTTCGTCTGAGTGAGTGAGGCTGTCACCTGTAGGAGAGAAATACATAATGGATTCAAAGAAGGTGACATCAGCACTAACATGGTACCGTCGACTAACTGGATCAAAATACCGATACCCTTTTTGGATTTTGGAATAACCCACAAAAACGCATTTGACAGCTCTGGGAGAGAGCTTGTCAAGACCAGGAGAGAAGCAATGAACAAATGCAACAGAGCCAAAGACGCGAGGTGTTAGGGAGAAAAGATCCTTCTCGGGAAACGCAGTCAAGAACGGGATCTTCTCTCCTAACACTGACGAAGGCATACGGTTGACCAAATAACAAGCAGTTAGAACCGCATCCCCCCAATAGGAGTGAGGGGCACGACTCTGAATCAATAAGGTCCTGGTAATGTCCAACAAATGACGATGTTTCCTCTCAGCTACCCCATTTTGTTGGGAGGTGTAAGCACATGACTTCTGATGCACAATTCCATGAGACATGAGAAATTTTGAGATATGAGAGCTACATAATTCAAGAGCATTATCAGACCATATGAACTTCACTCTAGCAGAATAAATATTTTTTATTTCAATAATGAAAGACTGGATAACAGATGCAGCATCAGACTTATTTTTAAGTAGAAAAACCCAACATAACCTAGAAAATTCATCAACAGCAACAAGATAAAACCTGTGTCCTTGAAGATCAGGGACACGACTGGGACCCCAAATATCAAAATGTAGCAGCTCAAACAGACCATGACGACTTGGACCTATACGACTCAGAAATGACGACCTGTGATGTTTGCCAAGTTGGCATGCCTCACACTGAAAATTAGACTTGGGAGAAATCTGTGGAAGAATATGGACCATCTTTTGCAGTGGAAGATGGCCAAATCGAAGATGCCAAGTGTAGGGTGACACCGATCCAGCCCTCCTAGAAGAGACACCAGCATAAGCAGATTGCACCAGTCTATAAAGATCCCCTTGCTCACAACCAGTTCCAATCACTCTGCCCGTTAGGATGTCCTGAAACACAAGAGCAGATGGGTCAAATATGGCACGACAATGTAAATCTTTAGTGATTTGACTAATGGATAGTAGATTCATGGAAAAATCAGGAGCATAAAGAACGTTCTGAAGTCGTATCCCAGGGGTCAATTGCACCTCCCCCTGACCAGTAATGGGAGAATGTGTTCCGTCAGCAATTACCACGAAGCGTCCTGTCTGAGTCGCAACAAAATCATCCAGTTGCTTTTTGTCACCACATAAATGGTGAGATGCTCCTGAGTCCATAATCCACTCTGATAGATCAGCTCTGTAACAACTAGTAAGTGCATACGTTGTACCTGAAGAGGATGCTGATGCTGAGCCGGCTATCTCTGAAGATCCTGAAGTACTAGCTGATCCCTGGCTGGGTATGATCTCCCGGAGTCTCGACACTAACTCCTCAAACTTCTGATCCGTGACTAGGGAAGGACCCCCTTCCGACTGAGCATGCTCCGCCACACATGCCGTAGTAGTGGGAAACCCATGCTTAGAATAGCATGTTTCCTCAGTGTGTCCAGTCCTGCGACAGTAGGTGCACGGCTGTCTAGGAGGTTTGTTACCTCCTCCTCGACCACGACCACCTCTACCTCTGAAATGGGAGTAGCCTCCTCTGCCGCGAGAAGAAGGCATGGCTGAAGGTGTCGGAACTCCACCATGAGATATGGAGAGTCTACTCAATCTGCGATAGGCCTCTTCCATAGGCGGTATGGTGGCATCTATAAGAATCTGTGCTCGAGCGGCATCATACTCCGGATCAAGGGCTGCTAGAAACACTCCAGTCATCACCGAGTCCCTGTATGCTTTGAGCTGCTCTGGTGTAGCTGTCAATGGAATGTACCCGTGTAGCTTCTCAAACATACCCCTCAGAGAGGTGTACAGGGTATGAAGAGGACGCCCGTTCTGCTTCGAGGTCAAGATATCATGCTGGAGTTGTAAGATCTTGGACTCGTTCTTCGCCGGAGAATACGTGGCTGCCAGGATATCCCACATAGCCTTCGCAGTGGGTTGACTCAGAATGTCGTTGGCTATTTCCATGGACACAGTACCGGATAGCCAAACACGCGCATAAGCATCGTCAGCCTCCCAAGAGGCGTTAACCCCAGTCTTGTCAACAGGTTCCTCTTGTGTGAGGATATGCTTCTTGCCATTGCACTGCATCAGACTCATGAACTGCATGGCCCACAGTTCATAGTTCGTGCCATCCATCTTCACAACGGTTGCTGGACCTTTGAAGGCACCCAGAGATGGAAAATCTACCTTGTTGTCTGACATGACGACAACAATAACCTGTAACTGGGGTTACACAATCAGAAGACAATGTCTACTCGTACATAGACTCAACACGGGCACGCGCACAGAACGTGTGCATTCAAGGAAGCACGGTTAGGGCATATAGTGCACACCACATGCGTGCACAGGACTTGCACAGGACTTGCATATGACTCCAGGCTTGTTGCACAGGATTTGCACAGGCTTGTTGCACGCTACAGACTTCAGGCTTCATGCGCTACAAACTCCAGGCTTCGGGCTTCATGCGGTACAGACTCCAGGCTTCAGATGCTCGCTACAGGCGAGAGGCGCTACAAGACTGGGGTCGCCAGGCGAGAGGGATCGCCAGAGGGCGAGGGCTCAGATGGGGTCGTCAGAGGGCTCAGAGGGCGATTCAGGCGATGGCGAGATGGGAGCGACTCGGGCGATCGCCAGGCGAGAGGAGGTGGCAGTGCGCGATCGCCAGGTGAGAAGAGCGACTCGGGCGACTCGCGTGCAGTGCGCGATGGCGATGGTGTGCAGAGGACTCGCGCGATGGGCACAGAGGTGCAGAGGACTCGCGCAGGCGCACAGGGCGCACAGGCTCGCGCGATGGAGCAGGCGCACAGGGGGGGTGGCGCCAATCTCGAGAAAGAAGGAGAGAAGGGCGGCGGGTGGGGTAGGGTTAGGGTTCAAGAACTCCGGCCTAGGACCGTCGCTCTGATACCATGTTGAAGGGAATGAATGAGATAAATTTCATCTAACCCTAGAGCTCTCTTATATAGGAGAAAAGCTCTATAGGTAAATTACAGACAAAGGACAATTAGAAAGACAAATAACATAATTACTCTAACAATCTGCCTACTGGAGCAATGGAATAGACAAATCACCCCTTGAATATCCAGATGTCCTCCCATGATTATACTTGTTGTGTGTGCCCATAATATTATCTTAATAAGGAGTGAAACATCATTACGTCTCTGCTGCAGAGAAGTTTCAATAGTCTCAGTAAAAAGAAGCTCAAAAAACAATCAAGGATTTTGACTTCTAAGTATTATATTTCTGATCGGTCTAGTTTGCAGCTTTACATTGGCTCTATCTATACTTCTCTTTTTAAAACAATTAAGGAGTACCTTTTAACGGTTATACTGCAGGCAGAAACTCAGATTTTGGTATTTGACGACTACATTTTTATGACAAGACTCTTGACAATGAAATGCACAGTTCCAAGTTTTTTACGCCTTTTTTTTAAAGTTGTTTGCGACAATGTGAAAGGATCGGGATGACGGTAATCATTAATGCAAGGAAGCAATCAACTCTTTTTGAAGCCATGTTGCGTCTTTGACTTAGCCTTTCACTACTCATTGAAGCCAAGCATCATTCACCAAAAATGGCACGTTATTTGATGCTAATTTTCCTTTTTCAGGAGAAACCAGCTTTCATATTCTGTGTCGAGGATAGAGCATTATTTTGCAAGGACTGTGATGAGCCCATTCATGCCGCCGGCAGCCTTTCAGGCAATCACCAACGCCTACTTGCAACCGGCATTAGTGTTGCCCTGATTTCTGCCTGCAACAAGAAGGATGTAGTGAAAGCAAATGGTTCAAATGAACCTTCCAACAACAATTCAGTGCATATCCCACCTAAAGCTCCGGCCTCCTCAAAAGCTCCAGTTATTCAGAATGTTCCCTCGGCTTTCTCACCGCCATCTTCTTGGAGCGTCGAAGAATTTCTTCAGCTATCTGATTATGAGTCTACTGACAAGGTAGGGCATTCGTTTCTTTGACAATGCACGTTTTATCCAAGAGCAAAATCTAGCTACAAATTTATTTACATCAAATTTCCCTTCTTCCCCATGATGCCACGAGGGTTCGTTTCTTTCTTCAAAGTAAAAACTAATGAAATCTTACTCTTGTACCCTATCACATCCACATGAGATTTTTGTTCATACTTCTCCCTGCTTCTCCAGAAAGGATCTCATATTGGATTTGGAGAGCTAGACTGGTTCACGGACATCAGCATCTTCCATAACGATGAAGTGGCAAACATCGACACTCTGACAGCAGCTCAGGTTCCTGAGATGCCCAATTCCCACATGAATAGTGTAGCATTCCACAAGCCCTCCAAGTCAAGCATGGTTTCCAAGAGGCCACGTGTTGAAAGTCTGGGCGACTTTTTCGCTGTGCCGGATCTTGGCTAATTCAAGGGAAGACCTACAGATCCATCACATGATCATCGTTCTTAAGAACAAAATGTGCATCTAAGAGTTTGTGAACATTTAAAGTTATACATACATCTACGTGCTTGTGTATTAGTCTCAATGGACTGGTGGGATCAAGGGAGAGAAATACTGTAGTAAGATTGTATTAGATGTCATGTGCTTGTTATATGCTTATTATTAAGTATGAGAATATATTGTGTTTATGCTACAGTGCTTGAACAAATCTCGTATGATTTTATATACAATTGACCTGTTAATACATTAGTAATAAGTATTCTCCAATTTAAAGATACTATGAGTCCAAGGTCAAAAGAGCCTAGCCGAGGAGTAATACTTTTAAAGTTGATATCCAAATGCAGATTACTCATGTTTGTAAAGAAATAGGGTAGGAATCATGCAATGTCTTAACAATTCACAACTAAATCTTCAGCTAGTTCGATGACATTAATCCCTCGCAGTTAATATTTAGCTCAATTAAGATCGATTGACTTGTAGGAATATGACATAACACTGAAATTCGTATCACATTAGAAAAGAAAAAATGATTCTTGTTCGCATAACAAGGAGGGGATTTCTAGGTATTATATTTCTTATCGGTCCAATTTGCAGCTGTACCTTGGCAATGTATATATTTATCTTCTTAAAATGATCTAGGATTATCTTTTAGACAGTTACAGTGCAGGTAAAGTCTTATATTTTGGTGTTTGATCACTTCATTCTAACGAGAAGATCCGTGACGATGAAATGTACGATTCTTGTTGCATTTTTGACTTACCTCACATGTGCCTTTTGAGTTTTCTTTTGTTAGCTAAGGAATCAGCAATGGAATTGGCTTCTCTATTTACATGGGAAGTTTTACTAATGAGGTGTTTAAAGCCCAGAAGCTCTTCCCATCAATCCTTATGGTACTAAATATCGCACCTCTCTTCTTGAGTAATCTTGACTACAACAACAAAATCAAGTTCTAGAGAAATGTTAAGAATGTTCTTTCTCTGGCAAATTCTTAGTCCTTCTAGAACAATGCACATTTCAGCCTCCATATTAGTTGCAGATCCTAAAAAATCATAAAAACCAAAAATAAATTCCCCATTATGATTTCTAAGAATGCCTCCGCGTTTAGAAGTTCCTGGATTTCCCAGGAGGTGCCATCTGCATTGAGCTTGTATAAGGTAATAACAACCTTTTACCAGCGAATAATTTTCCATTTACTTGAGCTAATAGAAACATTGAAACCCATTCTTTCCATAAACATTTTTGCAGCTCATCTCAGTTATAAACATATTCAGTATATCAGGGGCATTATAAAATGGGCATCTGCTTGAAATTTCCTGTACCAGTTATTAATGAAGTCATCGGCAAATCTTCTATTGTTTCTTTCGACCCAAATGTTCCATATTAATCAAGCAAAACTTTTTTTTGCCTTCTGAATAAGAGTTTCCTTGCTTCTGTATTTGAAAATGCAACTGCATCTGCTCCAAACTTCCATGGAGTTTCATCTCTATCTTGAAAAAAATCAGATACCATGTCCAAGAAATTTGTGCCAATTCGCTCTCATAGAAAACATGTAAGGTATCTTCTTGGTTTGGGTCTTTTATACAACATTGCATTCAGAACTGCTGTCTGCAAGTCTTTGTCAAAGGGCATTCGATTATGAAAGTCTCCACATAAAAATTGATATTATTCATATGCTCCTCCCCACTGAACTTCAGTGCTTCCAAATCTGATGGCTCTTCATGCCCTTCTAACTGTAAAGTTGCCATTATTTTCAGGATTCCAATAAGGTTTAGGTTGATATTCATTAAGGCATTCAATTTCTATTCCGCGTGTCATCTATGAAAATATCCTAGTGTTTCAATTTCATTTTACTCACACATAAGCCCTTCTGAATACCATTTATCAAATCTGAAGCTCAAGTTACAATTTCCTACAGACCATGTTGCATTTTTCTCTACATCTTTCCATGCAGTTTGAGTTGTTCTCCAACGTGCAAGTGCACATCTGTTTTCTTGTGTGATCTCTCCATATCTGGCTTTCATAAAACTGGTCCAAAAAGATTTTTCTTCACTGCAATGCCAAGCCATTTTCAATCTGAGAGCATTCATCATATCTGCAAGAGATCTTACATTTAGTCCTGCTGCTGGTTTGCATATTTGTTCCCACCTAATCCAAAGCTTATTTTCCTCCTGATCTGATCCTGAAAAAAATTGCACATGTTTTTTCAAGTTTTCTAATTACTCCTTGAGGGATATCAAAGACAGAGAGGGTATACATAGGAATGCTTAAAAGGACACATCTTATAAGGGTAACCCACCCCCCCCCCCCCCCTGGAGAAAGAAGCTTGCTCTTCTAATCTGCCAACTTGTTCTGTACATTGTCAATAAGATCAGCAAAATACATAATTTTAGTTCTGCCTTGAAAAATTGGGCACCCTAATATATATAGAAGGGAGTTCTCCCCTTCTTATACCAAGAATCTCTTGTAAACGCTGGATACTCATGATTCGGTTTCCTGTACTGACATAAAAATTACTTATATTTCTGTTGACTATTTGTCCTGAAGCAGTTTCATAATTCAGAATGAAATTGTTCAAGGTACATAATGAATCTTTGGATCCATTCTTTAATATGATATTGTCATCAACAAATAAAAATGAGAGATTTTGGGAGCTCTCCGATGTGTATAGAATGGCTTGATTTTTCCTTCCTCTAGTAATTTAAGAAGCATCCTGCTTAATTTTTTCTCAGCAATAATGAATAAAGATGTCTAGTGGTAGTACAATGTGTCTACCACACAAAAGATCAGGGTTCGAATCCCACTCTTGCAGGGGTTGCGTTAGGTAGTCGACGGCCAGCGTAAAAAATAGTCGAATCTTTCAACATGGATTTGAGCAAGAATCCATGTAGCCGACCCTGCTTATAGTGGGAGAAGGCTTAGTACTTTTTAATAATGAATAAAGATGGGGATAGTGGATCTCCTTTCCTCAAGCCTTTTTCTATTCTGCTATTCCTGACACATTTGGTAAAAGAACCGTCAACAAAAAGAGAATAAGATACATTGCAAATACATGCCTTGATAGTTTGTACAATCATATCATTGGAGAAAAAAATTAGATAAGACTTTAAAGAGAAATTTCCATTCAAGTTTGGCATAGGGCTTTTACATATCCAAATTAACAATTGTGTTACAACCTTTTGATTGTTGACCCAAATGTTGAGCCATCTCTGATCCATTGTTCTTCTTGTGTTAGATTTTTCATATACGATGTTATAAAGTTCTTTATTCCATATATACGTTTTTTTGTATGGAGACGTTTTTAAATGATCATGAGAATATTTAATATAGCATTGTCTCTATCTAATGGATTTCTAATACCGTTTAAATGCAACCTTATCAATTAAATCCATGTGTAATGATTAGTATCATAATAAAAATTTTAAAATATCAGGTATTTCTTATCTTTAACTAATTAACTTACCTTTAATTAATTAACTTGAATTTATATTAATTTATTTTAAGATTTTATATGATTGATACCATAATGATTCCATGGTAATTGTGGGACTTTTGTATGGATGATGAAAAATGTTCCATTCTTGCTACACAAATTTTCTAAGGTAGTTTTCCCGAATATACCATTAAATATTAAATAATGCACATATTCTTCTTATGTTATTTTTTTCATATGCGATGTTACAAAGTTCTTTATTGCATATATATATATATATGTTTTGTACGGAGTCGTTTTTAAGTGACTATGAGAATATTTATTATAGCATTATCTCTATCAAATGGATTTCTAAACCGTTTAAATAAAATAAATTCCATCCTATGTGCATATTTCTTTTAAAAATGAAATGTGAATCCATTATACTATATTCTACATTTATATTTTTTCTATAGATCTCTAATTCAGAATTTTTGATATAATATATAATATTATATATTAAATATTTATCTTAATATCTATAGAAGATTTTAAATTTGAATATATTTATATATAGATCAATTCTTTATAAAGATCTTTCTCCTCTTCTCTCCTTCACCTCCCATTCTCTCTCTCTCTCTCCCCCCTTTTCACTCATCTCCCTCTTTTCTATCTTGTAGCCCGTCTCTCTCTTGGCACCATTCTATATTAAGTGTAATATACTAATCCTCTAATTACTTAGTGAAGATGCTGTAATTAAAGATTTAAAAGATGCTCACATATGCAAAAAATATAATACGAATATATATAATCAAATATGTTGAAAATAATACATGTAAAACAATTTTGAAGAATATTCAACATTGAATATTGTTTAACATGAAATATCTTCTCATATATAAATTTCATAATAAAACAAAAAAATGTTACAGTATTATAACTTAATCGCTACCCTTTCAAAGAAGTTTGGAAAATGATTAAAGAATCACAAAAAAATAAATTATTGTCACCAAAGTTTTAAAATATAATATTGTATTTTACAAATTATTTGTTGCAATAAATTTATTTCATCAGAATATTAGTCATTCGAAAACACATATGGATATTATTGCCCATTATTTTCAAACATTTTCATATAGAAATCATGTATACAAACATTTCTTGAGGAAACAAGTTTCTAGAATATAGCATACGTAGTCATATTTTACGGACATCATCTATATATTATCCCTATAATAACAATAAAATATGTTATATTAAATTGAAGCGAGTATGCGAAAAAAATATATTAAAATGAATTACTCTATAATATTAGATTATAAAAATAAATCTTAAATTTTTGTAACTATTATAATTAATGAATATATATAAAGGGTACATCATTCCTTCTTAATAAAAGCTTGGAGCGAACATCTCAGAAGTGTTTCATCCTTTCTGGCTCAAAAAGAAAGGATATGATAGCATTATATTCCATATGCCAAATAAAATAAAAAAAATTATTTTATGAATTATTATAATCACAAGTAATCAATCAATATCACCATATTTTAGAAAATAAATTGACCAAACTGCACACTATTTATAACTTATAAGAAATCTAAAAAGTACGAGAAACTCTAAAGAAAATAAAATTTTTATTGCACGATAAAATATTGTTACTCGTTATCAAAATATCAAAAACATGGCTTAGATTTTTTTATTTTTATAGCATTGGTGATCAATATTATGAATATATAGATTTATAATTTGTTTTTTCAACTTAAGGAAGTCAATAATATTGATATATTTTATTTTAATGGAGGAGAGTCTTGATCTTTTATTAATCTTTAAGCATACCACAATAAGATTGATAACCATTATAAAAAGTTGCAATATTGATTTTGATTACTAATAGATTTTATAATCAAGGATTCCCATTGTAGTATATAAAGAAAGTTGCTATGACTAAATATACAATAAATGATCATATGTAAAGTATATGTTTACCCCCATTTATTATATAATATGAAGGTAGATGATTGGATATTTTGAAATTTCATTGATGTACAATTTGATATGAATTTTTAACTAGAAATACTGTATCCAATCAATTTATTATTTGTACTTGAATTTTACAATGAACTTTATATTTTTCTTGTAGTATATTCTTACCCAATCATTTTCTTTTTTCTTAAAATTTTTTGATAGCTATTAAAAATATAATATAATAATTTTATATGGATATTTTATGTTCATGTATTGTTTCACAGAGCAAGCTTCATGGATATGTATTTATTATTTTATCACTACCCATATTATAATGTCATTGATAATGCACTGTCATTTAGTAACATTATCAAATTATGCTACATCAAATTAAAGTAAGATAATGAATAAGAAAATAATCCATCCTATTTTTATTAAATACTATAATTGGTTAATATCGTATACAATCAAATACATAAAAACAAAAGAACACAAAAAATACCTGAAAAAACTTCATATATACTCTATATTGCATAAACTTTATTTTAATAATTTAATTTATTTAATATTTTTAATAAATCAATCATAAAATTACACTGAAACTTATAAAATATATAAAATATAATTAGAAATAACAAATTCCATAAAAAACACGTTATAAATATTTTACTGAAATATAACATCAAATTAAAAAAACAAGTATAAAAACAATAAAATTTCGAATATAGAACAAAGCTTATAAAAAATAGAGCTAATTCTTAAAAACTCCTAAAAATACATACAACAGATAATGACGATTAATTGTATATATATATAACTTATTTTTCTAAGAACATCAAATAATGTGAATTGTATTCTGACTAAAAAAAGTACCTAAAGAAGATTCATTAACCAAACACAGTTATGCATAATATTAGATGTACTGTATTTAAATAGTTGGAAGACAACAATAGAAACATCTATTTAATTATACAATAAAAATATTTATTAAAATATAAAAAGTACAATTATATTAAGATCCTAATTTTTTAAAAATGTTTAATTTTTATTATATAATATAGCTTTAATTTAATTTTTTCTATATAAAGAAAACTCACATCTTATTTTTTGAATGTATTTTTGGCATTTTCTTTTACCCCACCGCGAAGCGCGGGTATGTTCGCTTATGTTTTTTGAAAGAAGGATCCGAAAATTGTTGACAACGTGTTAGAATCCTAAGAACTTGGGCACAGCGCAATTTTTTTTGGGATGGGCCCCTTTTTGATAATTATTCGAATTCATATCTTTTTTGTGTAATTTATCCAAAGAATAACATAAAAAAGAGGAAATGTTGAGAATGGGATTTGAACCCACGCCCTTTCGGACCAGAACCTTAATCTGGCGCCTTAGACCAACTCGGCCATCTCAACTTTGGTAAAAGGGGAAACAATAGATTCTATAATCATGTTAAACAACAATGTCACCATTATCACCTTTCAAAATTTCTTAGGATTTTTACCCGGCAGACCTTATAAACTTTGCCAATTGCCTCCACGATATTTGAAACAACATAATTCTCCCCTCGACCCCGTAAACTTGCCAACTCTTACCCTGCAAACCTTGTGGTTACTCTGTTTGAAGTTCGCGAGGGTTCTTTGGGTAATTTATAGGGTCGATAGGGTAATTACGTTATGCAAAAGTTGTGGAGGTGATTGGCAAATCATAAAAATTTGTTAAACAAGAAAAGGTTGTGGAGGTGATTGGCAATGTTGGCCTCCATCCAAACATGGTTGATTTAAAAAATCTTGCGACCGTTAAAAAAAATGACGTCCGGATGGAGGGCCTAGGAGTCTGTTTCTGACAAAATTTTAATAGAATGTTAGAGGGATATAGTGACGATTATAGAAATTATTATTTTCCAAAAAATAAAAAAAATGGAAAAAAAATAGGGGGGAGTAGCCCCGTTGGCTGCTCCCAGGGAGCAGCCACATTTTTCCCTATATATAGTATATTTATCCAATGCGCACAGGACGCATTTGCTATTCCATGAGCCCATCATTTCATCCATCCGATCTTAACTTTCAATCCCTTTTTTAGCATCGATTAATTTTATAAATTAATGATTTTCATAAATAGTAATAATATCATTTTGGTAACATAATGTATTGCAATGCCATTTGAACGTTTTTTCCTAATTCTGGAGCGCTATGATCTATCGATCTCACGAAAGTTTTTTTGTTGAATCTTTCAGCGACAACAGTTTTCTAATAAAAGGTATTAGGAATGTTTAATATTTATGTTTAAGTTTTTATTTCGTTGCTAATATATTTTCATTAGGTTTCGTCTATGGATAATTCGAGTGGGGATTTTGATTGGTATATTTCAGAAGAAATGACGGAAAATGATTTCCTTGAAGCTACTGCACGTGAAAGTAATATCCACGAATTCAATATTGAAGAAAGTAATTTTGATCTGGTTTACGAGATCAATAACTCCCAAAGATCAGGTATCAAATATTATTCTTATGGATCCTTTATCATTTAATAACTTTTCATGGTGTAATTTATTTAGAAAAATATATCAGAATACGTTTGATGTTAATTGTATCTATTATAGGTTCATATGGCAAAAATTAGAAGTAATAACGGCTGAAAGATAATTAACTTTGTAACTTGTTGTTGGCTTTCAGTAACTTCATTACATGTATCAGTAAGTTTTATATTAATAAGTAAGTTTTATAGGTTCGTTAGTAACTATATTATAACATTCCAGTAACTATTGGATAATGACCAGTAACACTTAATATACGCTTTGGTAACATTGTAAACTTGAACTAGTACTTTAATAACTTACATATATAACAAGTAATATTATCACTATCCATCAGTAACTTTTTAACATGTAGAAGTAACTTTTTATTAATAACAAGTAACTTTGGTAACATTGTAACTTCATTAGTGGCTTACTTATTAATATTACCTTTTATATGCAGATGATATTCCGAGAAAGGAGAGCCGACTATTATACATCTGGAAGAGAAAAAAGGAACTCAAGATGGGATCCAACTAATTCATTATCCTAGAAGAATATTCTTTATATAAGTTATGTAATAAATTTTAAACATTTGGTGAAGCTTTTGTAATGTATGTTGAGAGGAGTGATTTGTTTCGATATTAATCGTCGACGAAGATATGTGTTTTATTAACCTCTTATCATGTTGTATCATATTAATGATTTTTATTATGTACTTAATATTGAGGAATACATAAGTCTATGTTTTTGGTAACATTGGTAACCTGTAAAAATAATATTGAGAGGACTATCAGTAACACGTAGCATTTCGATAAGTAACATTGGTAACCTGTAAAAGTAAGCATTACGATTGGTAATATTGGAGTGAAAGACCAGTGACACAAAGCATTACGATCGGTAACCTGTAAAAGAAAGAATGAGAGGATGTCCACTAAGACATATCAATACTATTACTAAGATCGAAAGACTCCTTTAGTACCATGTAACGTTGTAAAAGTAAGAATGAATCATCGACCAGTAACACGTAATATTAATATTGGTAATGATCGAGGAGAGACCAATAACATGTAGCATTACGATTAGTAACATTGGTAACCTTTAAATATAAACATTACGATTGGTAATATTGGAGTGAAAGACCAATATCACGAAGTAATACTATTGGTAATCTGTAAAATAAAGAATGGGAGGATATCCAGTAAGACGTATCAATACTAATGGTAAGATCGAAAGACTCCTTTAGTATCATCTAACGTTGTAAAGTAAGTATTAGACAACGACCAGAACACGTAACATATCTATTGGTAACATCAAAAGTATCCGTTAGTATCACGTTAATATTGGAAGTAATTTTGAGAGAACCATCAGTAACATGTAGCATTACAATTACACATTAGAAGACTCTTACTGTATCATGTATTTTGTTCTTAGTTAATAATATCATGTAACTTTCTAAATGTAAGGAGACAACGACCAATAACACATAGTATTACTATTGTTAACAACGAATTCATGTTTTAGTATCATGTAACTTCTGTGATATTATACAATGAATTAGTGATTATCAATAGAGTCATACAACAATCTCAAGTAACGAACAACCAATGTCAAGCAAAAAGGATATATTCATTAAAATATATATATATATATATATATATACAAAGAAATGTTGGATTTTTTCCATATGTGAATACATCATATAGCATACATATTAAAAAAATGCTCTGATTACAAACACAGAAGAACTTATTGTCTTCATTTCTTCTCCCCACAACTTAGTAGTATAGAAGCAATCTCGGTGCGGAACCTCGGTATATTCTCAATGTGAAAGTCCGGCTCTGATCCTTTGCAAATGCATTCCATATACTTCATTACAAAAACACCACAACCGATGGAATCACTTGGTTGCTTTAGGATCACTTTTGCCATAACAACCGGCCATTTCTCAAGTTGTTCTTCGGTGAATAGCATGAAGTATTCGGCCATCCAATCAACCTTGCAATAAAAAAGAAAGTAATATGTCAAAATTAAATTCACTTAATATAAGATTTGATAACATTGTAAACTTGAACTAGTAATTTAATAACTTACACATATAACAAGTAATATTATCACTATCCATCAGTAACTTTTTAACATGTAGAAGTAACTTTATAATAATAACAAGTAACTTTGGTAACATTGTAACTTCATTAGTGACTTTAAGTAACTATATTATATTAATCAGTAAGTTTTATAGATTCGTTAGTAACTATATTATAACATACTAGTAATTATTGGATAATGACCAGTATCACTTAATATACGCATTGATAACATTGTAAACTTGTACTAGTATTTTAATAACCTACATATATTATAAGTAATAGTTACACTATCCATCAGTAACTTTTTAGCACATAGAAGTAACTTTGATAATAATAACATGTAATAAAGACAATACATGTAAAATTATGAGTCAGTAAAAAACCAATAGTCTTTTTTCATAATGTATTCAAGTTCAATCTATAACTGTGGTAAACATAACATCATTCAAAAAAACGAAAACCTTTGATTTATAAATAATACATTCATTTACAAAAAACATTCATTTTCATAAATAATTAAGGAATCAAAACAACGATTAAGGAATCGATTATGCTACTATTATCAAATGAAAGGTTCAAAAAATTAAAGTTTGGTTTATCTTTCATTGATTAAAGGTTAAAACTACCTGATTGAAGGTTAAAAGTTTTTTTTTAAGATGATTGAAGGTTAAAAGTTGTCTATTGAAATATTAAAATATAAGAAAACTTATGTATTTTCGTATAGAACTTCAGCAAATGATCGTCGATGAAGAAGAAGGTAGGGTTTCTCTCTTGTTCATCGGAGACTCGGTGAGAAAGAAACCTCGATAACTTTTTTGGGAATTAAACGAATGTTAATTACTCGTTAAAAATGGAAATTAGTCTGCGAGTTTTTAGCAGGCACAGTTATGGTATCTCAAATCCTACCATCACGTTTCTTTAAACCACAGGATTAGGATCTAACGATTCTTATAGGGGCTCATTAAATCACAAATGGGCACAGTGCTCTCTAGATAAGCCCTCTCTCTCTGTATATATATATATATATCTTTCAAATAAGACATGGTCCTTCTATCCATAAGGAAGGCCAATCACCTCATCCGTTTGATATGTTCAATATTTCCATCAATGGTTAATAATAAAACCATCTTCCAAAACCAAAATCGTTTATCTTAAAATGGAATTTATTTTTTAATGGCAACAGATTTCCAGAATTTATGTACAATAAAAGATCGTAAATCAACCATTGCGTGTCAATTTCCCAGATCCTATTTTCGAGATCCTATTTTCCAGAATCATTTTAAAGAAATTGGTTAAGCAAACGGCATATTTGAAGATCGTATTTTCCAGAATCATTCTGAAGAAATAGATGAAACATAGGTATTTTATATATTAAATATGATTTTTTTATGTATTTTGAGTTTCGGGATTTTTATATTTGTTCTTTGCTTTCAGATTGATATTTGTCAAATGTCTAGAGAGCAAGAAGAATTCGAAGCTATGATCGATGCAGGTTAGTATCTTTCTGTTCTTATTTCTCTCAGCAACTAAGATACTATCTTATAAAAATATCCTTAGAAGTATATTATTGGTTAACTAATTCATCTGAAATACAATATTGAAAAAAATATACTAACGTAATTATAATATACATTCCTTTCTCATAAACTTTTATTATAGACAACAAAATACAAAGTCTGATGTTACTGTACTTGATTTTTGGGGATGTATCATTATATGTTTTGATGTATATTCTCCAATACACATACATACTGTTTGCAACACAAAAAATTGTGCCTATATACTTTTATTGATATTAATATACCACATAGACTTTAAAAGTACATTATTGAATTTGGTCTGATTAGCTAATTCATCTGAAATACAATAGTGTAAACAAAAATACTAAAAGTCTTTATAATATACAATATTTTCTAAAAACATTTCAATGTAGACAACAAAATACAAAGTTTGTCTTTACTGTAATTGATTTTACGTGGATGTATGTTTATATGTTTTGATTTATATATCTAAAATACATATATACGGTTTCCAATACAAAAAATTGTGCCTATATGCTATTCTTGATTTTAATATACAAAATAGACTGTAAAAGAAAATTAATGAATTTGGTGTGGTTAACTTATTCATCTGAAATACAATAGTGTAATAAAAAAATACTAAAAATCTTTAAAATATACAATCTTTTATCATAATCATTTCTATGTGGAAAACAAAATACAAAGTCTGATTTTATATTTAATAGAGTGTTTATACACTAAAGTCTTTTATTTCTCTATTTTTATTGTATAAATTGTTATCATTTGTTTAATAATTTGTGTATTCAATTTTTAGATTCACAAGACGACTTCTCAAGATCCTTTTCAGAAGAACAAAGTGATATTTCCGATGTCCCCAAACTAGGTATGCCATTTGGATCAATAGAAGATGTATATAATTTTTATGAAATATATGCAACTAGGACTGGGTTCAATGTTAGAAAGGCTGGTACTCGTCATGGCATAGAACGTTGTTCGGAGAAAAAGATCGTTGTATTCAAAAGATTTTTATGTTGGAAAGAAGGTCACACAAGAGCTAATGGCAAAAGAAAATCAAAGTTTCTAGATTACAACGATGATAGTGAAGGGGATATATTCGATTTGGAAGAGAGAAGAGTTGGACGGGTTCGAACTGGTTGCCAGGCGTTGTTGGAAATCAGTTTACATCAAACAGAGCTGGATTGGATTGTGGTCAGGTTCATAGATTCACACAATCATGAGTTAGTATCGCCAAATAAATAGAGGTATCTCAGGGCTAACAGAAGGTTTACGAAAGCGACAAAGTCGCTTGTTAAGTCTATGTCAGATGTTAATATATTCTATCTCAAAACAATCTACCTTTATTGACAATGGTTGTTTAATCAATAGTCCAGCAGGTGGAATAGTCAAGGATATTTATAATCTTTATAGAAATTAAAAGAAAAGCAAGCATGGTTTAGATGCTCAACTACTTTTAGATCATTTTGCAGAATGTCAAAAGATGACGCCTGATTTTTTCTTCTCTTTTAAGGTAGATGAAGATAATTGCTTGACTCACTGTTTATGGTTTGATTCTGTTTCAAGGCATGATTACTCGTTTTTGGAGATACAATATCATTTGATACTACATACAGAACAAACAAGTATAAATTAATTTTTGGATCATTTTGTGGTATTAGTCACCACGGCAAAACCATTTTTTGGAAGTGCTTTCTTGAACAGGGAAACCATTGATTCTTTGTGTGGTTGTTTGATAGCTTTGTTCATGCCATGAGGAAGCATCCAATTTCCATTATTACAGATGAAGATCCAGCCATTTGTGCTGCAATTGCTATATCTCTCCCAAGTACTATTCACAAATTTTGTACATGGCATATTATGATCAAATTGAAGTCGAAGTTGGGACGTAACAAAGATATTGATAAACCTCTAAAGTCTATTAGTAAACTTGTATGGGATGGAAAAAGTGTAGTATATTTTGATAGTACATGGATGTCAATACTTGAGCAATTTGGTCTCGAAGAAAACAAATGGCTTTCTGAAAAGTTTGCAATAAAGCATAAGTGGATAGATATATACTTAAGGATACATTCTTTGCTGGAATGAGGAGCACACAACGAAGTGAAAGCATGAATTCTTTCCTCCAGAGCCATGTTACCAAGCAGAATTCATTATTGGAGTTTATAGCAAGGTTCCATGTAGCACTTCAAAGGATTAGAGAAAGGGAGAATGACATGGATAACGATACAGTTAATCGAAGACCAAAGCTCAGGACCACTTAGGCATTGGTGAAGCAAATGTCGATGTTATATACTAAAAGGATTTTCTACATATTTCAAAAAGAATTAAATGATAGTTTGATGCTGAATGCAATTATCACCGACGCAGGAGATGAGATAACTGAATATCCAGTCTCTCAGGTTGGTGAATCTGAGAACATAATTCTAGTATTGCTTTCAGACATTACTTCAAAGTTATCATGCATTTGCAAGAAGATGGAATTTCAAGGCATTCCATGCAAGCATATTTTAGTTGTTTTGAAGACAACAAATTATCATCATTTACCAAATGAATTTATTATGAAATGGTGGACAAGAAATATAAAGATCTCTGGTAGTTATCCAGTTTATGGGAGGAGTGTCCAACAAGATGGAGCAGGTACGTTGAATAGAATTTGCTCTGGGTTTATTGCTAGATCAGTCGATTGTGATGCTGTAATTTCTTTTGCAAAAAAGGAGTTAGAAAGAATTGATAAAGAGATTCTTAAATTGCAAGCTTCATATCAAGATCAATGTACTGATAATAGAACTGACATTGAATCCAGCTTAAATGTTGGGAATGACGTCGTTAGAGATCCAAAAAAAGCAAGAACAAAGGAAGTGGTCGAGGCGGTAGACCTAAAGGTGTCTCTAATATAATTATTAGAGTCAATGAATCAAAACAGAATAAGGGTAGGCAATGCAAATCTTACAAAAAGTTCAATGTTGATCATGATTCAAGGAACTGCCCTAGCAATAAACATACTTCAAGCTCAGATAGGTATTTATCCTTTACAATATACAATATGTTATCTCAATTGTAGTTGATATTGATAAAAAAATTATTTTGCAGTGAAGATGTCTCAAATATGACTAATTCAGATTCTTCTTGGTTTTTTTAAAAGTTTTTGAACTCTTCACTATTCAAATAATTGTTTCTAATCACTTCTTTGTACATTATTGTACATTATTCATTTAGTTTTTTTAAACTTTGTTGTTGTTTTATTTACACAGGTTCTACAGTCAAGATATATCATCTTTCAAAGAAAACACTCATTTGAAGATTTTGAAGTATTTTTTTGAAGATTCTCTATCCTGCTGATGACTGCACATTATAGAAAATACGATATTCAAAGAATTAGAGTTCAATTGGATACTTCATTTCATGTTATTTGAAAAATATTGTTCTATTTTGTCAGAAAACAATCAGAATTCTCTTAAGAAATTTTATTGTTATGTTGTTGTGTTATCCTGCTGATTGTGTTGAATGTGTTTTTTTTTCAAGTTCTAATTTGCTAAGTTAATACTCATCATGTTCATCTATTTGTTATACATAAACAATTCATTTGATAAATATAAACATAAACATCATGTTCAATAGGTTATAAACTGTAAATTCTGTGGAAGGAGCCAAGGATTGCAGGAACAACAATTCAAACATCTTTTTCTAAAGCATTTAATAGTCTAACATTGTGATAAACATAATCATATTATCATATATCATTCGAAAAACATATAATATGCTAACATTGCCATCAAAACAAACACCATGTCAATCATATTGAAACTGTTACTTCTGTGGAAGGAGCTAAAGCTTGCTAAAACTTTAAAATTTATTTATCAGTTCAATCAAATGTTTCTTAGCTGCAACTTTGTATAACAACTATTTGATAAGCGCAAACAACAATTCAAACATCAATTTGAAAAGCATTTAACAGTCTACATTGGGATAAACATAAACATAATATCATATATCATTCTTAAAAGTTATAATATGCTAACATTGCCATCAAAACAAACATCATGTCAATCATATTGACACAACTCAAAATTTTCATAATATCTAATGCATGTTTAGTCGTTTCTAACAAAGCAATGTTTAATCATTACACATTAAGGTGTGCTAGCATTCTCAATACGGCTAGTAGATGGGATTGTGTTGGCTATTTTAGCTCTAATCTTGTGCACATCTTCATATTCGAAATCCAGGGATCTCTCCTCGCAAAGTAGTTCCATCATCTTCATTACGTATACCACACAATCGAGGCTTTGAGCAGGTTGTTGCGAGCAATCTTTGACAAATAGTGTTTTCCAGTAGATTAAGAAGTCTTCCACTATATTTGCGCTAAAATATTATGATATCCAACCAACCTGCATATTTAAAAAGTGTTATTGATTATATATTGTTATTTTTGTGCAACATAGAACTTTAAATATCTTAAGTATATTGTTCCCTTACCCATTTGAAGAGGTCCCTTTTATGTTGCTTGTTTCCACTCATGGAATTGAACGAGAAATGTTTTTTGGCTGCGAAATCAGTTACTAGAAGATGCCAATGAATTCTGGTGTGTACTACCGTAAATATCTTTAAAATTCCAAACATTCTTTCTTCTTTGATGTCATATAGTCTCTCCAAATTTTCAAAGTCGTCATCTGTACCAGCTTCCACATTGTTGAGGAAGTATTGCTGATAAAATATAGATAAAGTCAATAACCACTTCAATGAAAATAAACTACATATAATCTATTATAATTTTAATCATTTTATACAATGGAGTGAATAAATATAGAACTGGTTCATTGTCTTTGCAATGACGGTGACTTAATATATCCATGAACACGTTAATAATCTGCAACAAGTTATAATCCATTAGAAAATAAAAATGATGAAGTTTTTTCAATATTAGAATTCAGTTATACATATCGAATCCTCTATCGTTCTTTCGTACAAGAAGTTATATATTTCAAGACCCTTACAATAGTTTCTTAAAGGTGAAAAATATGTTGCGTTCAATCTAAAAAGGAATAATTATGTTATAGTTTATCATATTATACTAGAAAAGCTTTCAATTTTTTAGGAAAAATATAAATACCTGTATGCTGGATCTCTAAAAAATCCTGAATTCTTGATCGAACTTCCTCAGAGCTGTCGTCGTATCCATAAAATCAATTGGTGGATCACACAGATACCAAATATAGATTTTGTTAGTATTAGAATGTAAAAGTTTTTTATTCAACATAAACATTAGACCTAACCTCTGTTTTGCTGTCTATGATACGACTTGAAATGTTGCTCTTATTTGTATCATTTTTTTCTTCTCGATTGTTGTTGTACTTTCAATCCCAATACGACGTGCTTCACTCCTTGCTTTAACCCTCTTTGCCATTGAGCTTGGACTGATAGCATATTTCTATTTTTCACTTCTTTGCTATGTTTCTTTCCAATTCCTTGGCTTGTTCAAATTCAAGATCAATTCCAAGTTCAAAAGTTGGACACTCATTATAAACATGTATGTTCTCAACTTCTTGATTTTCTTTTATTTTTTCAATATCCATGTTCATGACCTCATTCCCAATGATAGGTTTTGCCCCAATATCGTCACTCTCATTTCCTTGACGATTATTCTCAATCAGATTATCACCATTTCATTTTTCAACTGAAGCAGGATCATCATAATTTCCCTTTTCGCTATCAAAAGTGTTGTTGTTAGCATGATCACCATTTTCATTTTGATTCTCATTGTTCTCTATTATCGATGCACCATCTATGCAAATACCCTGTTCATCTGCAAAACTCTGTTTGTCCTTTTCTCCGTAGTGAACCCCTTTTGATTCCAGCAGTGTCCTCAATATTTTATTCTCGTCCTCAAGCATCCTTATTCGGTCATTGTTATTTGAAACCATTTCTGTTATTTCATTGATCAACCATGAAGCTTGCAATTCTAATACTTTCCTGGTCAGAACTTCAACTTCTGCCTTATATATTCACCGCATTTGCAATTTTCTTTGTATTTTTTTACATCGACTTTATTGCTTTTCGAACATCTCCATTCGATCGTATCAAACTTTTGATCTTTCTTGAGTCTTCCTCTTTCCAAAGGACCATCTTCAGGCATGGGAATGGGTATATCAATAATAATATCTGATTTTCGTATTGAGAATCCATTTAGTGTGAACTTCTCAAATGGAAAAAAATATTCATCATGTCCAATTCTCACTATTCTGTTTTCCCATGCTGCATTGAAATCTGTATCTGTACATGAAAATGCAAAAAATTATAAAATTTATTACCTTTTATTATTTATATTTTAAATGATGTCTAGAATTACCTGGTCATTCGTTAAGGATACCAATCATCTTGTTAGACCTTTTATTAAGTCGGACCACTTCCTGATTCTTGGTCTAAGATCATGGCTTATGACCATATCCTTGCAACAGTACTCCAACATCCATACCTATTACAAGGAAACTATGAATAATCTTCTAAAGTACAAAGAACACTTGTTATGTATTAATACTTACATAGAGGCAAGCTGCAAATCTAGTAAGGTATCCAAGGTTAATACATGTTGCACCTCGACGTCTCTGGTTTATTCTATTAACGATATCATTTATGTTAAATAGAATCAATCATGCGCTGCATCAGACCAATTAAAGAACCTTGTATCTTCCAGCGATTCCACATAGTGCAAAAGATCCTTTGGAAAGGAATATGTTGAATCCGGAAAAAGAAATGTGCAAAACATTAACAGTATTAGGCATGTCACATAAATAGCGACTGAGTTATCGTCATCGTAGTGGTAGTACTCAGTCAGTATGCAAACAAGTTTACGCCTGTTGAAAACCATGCCTTTCTCGAAGATCTCATTAGCTATATAGCTCCTCCACTGCAAATGTTTTCCATGCAAATGTTTTCCATGCACTGAAATTGTATACCCTGAACTAGGAATACCAAGTATGACTCCAATGTCGTCATCACTAAAGCATAAAATCTTGTTCCCAAATCTGAAATTTCTCCCTCCTTGATATTGCTCTACAATCCACTGAAGATTTTTCCGCTCAATTCCAATGCTCCCAATATTAATAAGTCTTGAAAAAGCAGTCTTGTTAATTAGTGATTGTTGTTTTGGAGTTCGACGATGACTATCAATGAACTGCACAAAGTTATCTATAAAACACCTATGTTGGACGTATCCCTTGCATGTACAATAAGCGTTGTGTCGTTATTTAATTGTTGTTATCAATTCATACTTAATCAATGCATTATTTAACTCTTACATCCAAAATTTTCAGAAGAATTATCTACTCCATCAGCGTTAGAATCAATCTTTGTCCTTCTTCCTTTAATCATCTTTGCAGAACTCTTTTCTGATATATTTAATGGAGTTTTGTTAATAAGAATCATATTAAACAATGTAAAAAACAATTTATTATACTTTTGTACCTCTGATCGGCTGGATGTTCTTCCGTTTCAATAATTCAACTTCAGATGTATCTACTTCCTTACCACTATCTCTACTTGCATCATCATAATCAAAATCTGTGCTGCTCATTTAGTTCCTGTAAGCAAATTTCGATTAAAAATTTTTGAACCAGGGTAGTAATTTGTATAAGAAAAACTCTACTAAAGAAATGTTTATATATATTTTTTCTGTTAATCAACTAAATTTGAAGCTGATATAATGGTCAATCATTTTTTATTTATCTCTCAGATAATTTAATTATTCCATACAATTAAAAAAATTCTTTTTTACTAGATCAATGATCTTATGCTTCTTCTGAAAGTACTAACATCTCATTTTTAGTGATAACCATCACAAATATATTCTTATATATTCACAATATTTTCATCTTTTATACCATAAAACCTATTTTTGCTATAATAATCTTACATAACATCCTGATACTAAGTTAATACTAATTTGATTTTCAATAAGTTCAACATAAAATTTTTTTATAAGCGATCAAACATTGAATGCTAACCTCTCCGTTTTCCAGATGATTGCGCAGTGCTTATCGCTTCCAGGAACCGTGTAATATTGTATTCCTGGTTTTTCCTTCCTGCTTCAAATCCTCCTTCGTCGATTCACCAGAGTCTCTAGGGTTTCCCTGCTTCTCGGGCGAGTAGTAACTCTCTCCCTCTCTTTTGCTCTCTCTGTCTCTCTCGAGTGCGAGGGTTATGGAGTGGCGGACTTCTCGGAAGTAATTATCCTATTTACCCAAATTAGATGTCAAGTCAAATCTGTCAAACTAAGCCTACTTTCTTGATTATTAAATTACACAAGGACGTTTTATATTTGATCAGATGCTTATTTTTTATTTAACAGTAGCCTTTGTACTCTATTAATTAATTTTGTATTCAAAATACAAAGCACAGTTCACTTAATAGCATACGATTGTTATTTGTGATTGCAATCCTTCAATTACTTAACATATTTTAGCGGTAATATGTTAATAAATCTGATATATTGATTGTATTTTTCCCTATTAAATCTGTTGAATTATGTGTGATTTTGTATTCTTAAACATTAGTTTTATAAAATACTTCAATTATTTGTAAATTAATTTTATCAAATTTAACATAAATGCATGATCCTCCACTGATATTATTCCCTTTATAGACATCCCTTAAAATTAGGGATTGTTTGTTAGCATTTTTTTAAAACAACGGCTATCCTGAATGGGACCAATTTCTTTTGTATTTCATAATATTATTGTATATCACATACATACTTCATTTGTATATTTAAATATTTTTTTGTATAAACACATGTCTAATTGTATACTAAACCCCCTATTTGAAGCATTTTTTCTAACCTCTCGTATCGAAATTACTTTTTTTGATATCCCATCATCCCCTTAGATAGAAATTTCGTCATTAAACCTCCCATAAAGTAAGGAACTAATAGTTAAAGCCTTTTCTAAAAAATAGCATCTGTTGAAAATCGAAACATTTCATTTTGTTTATTTTATTACTAACTTCTTAGAATCATGTCTTGTTTTTGTATTTTAAATTGTGTGTTTGTAGGATATGTACATTGTTTTGTACATTAAAAGCCACGTTCTTCACTCATTTTGTCATGTTATCAAATGTGAATTTTCCTTATCAGACATCCCTTAATTTCAGGAACCGACGATTATTGCTAATCTGGTTTTGTATAATAAGGTGGTTTTAATGACATCCATTGAAATTAGATCTAATGGTTAGAATGCTTGGCCTTCCTTAGGAATGGAAGGACCATGTCTCATTTGAAAGGCCTCCTATATATAGGGATTTTTACACCCATAAACCTGAGTAATTTCATAATTACAATCATAACCCCACGAAATCGTGAATTACACCCAAGATCCTGAAAAATGCTTAACTCTTACATGGCATAATCCTGTGTTAGTTGCCATCTATTTTATCCGTTGAGAAACACCTTTCATACAAGGAGGCTGGATGGCCACATTGAGTCATATTTCTTGGAATTATTTTAGTGAATAGCTATGCAACAAAAATTATTGCACATATGGAATATTTTTTGAGATATGGTACCTCATAAAATTGGAATGAGAGAGCTACCTTTCATACAAGGATGGTGGATGGCCACATTGAGTCCTATTTCAATGTGGTCGTCCCCTCCAAGAATGGAAGGAGACTTGTTGTCTTTCCATTCATTCCACATGAGATTGATTTGAACTAAATTTAATGTGCTGTAAATTATTTGAACATATTTAATTTTTCTAAATTTATTATTTGTTGTTGCAATATACAACAAAATCGTGGTCATTGATTGAAAGCACAAATTCATCTACACTATTGATTTTGTGTTACACGGATTGGGATCCATGGACATCTAATTTTTATAAAAAGGTAACCCTAGCTCTTTCTTTTACAATAAAAATTGCAAGAGTAATCTCTCTCCCTCAATTCTTTATACATGTCCCATCTCTCTCTCTCAATATTGTGGTCGTCCACATATTGATCTTGAGAGCTTCGTCGTCATTGTCACGCCATTGTGATGCCGGATCGACTGCTCGTGGATCTCTGTCAACTTCGGTGCTCCTTGCTCTTGAAGAAGACGTCAGATTTCGTAAGACGAAATCAGGAGATTCATCGCTCAGATCTTCAACTTGGATTGTGAGAAGCACACATCTCATCCACACCCTCACAAGTGCCTCCTTCGTCGGATCAGACGTGAGACATGAAGTCTCTTACTTTAGAGACAAGGGATCACAATCATGCTTCAAGAGGTATTCTTATAACTCGTTTGTGATCTTGATGAAATGATTTGAGAAGTGTTCTCGAATCATGTCGTTTCACCTTTTTTTTTTTAATTTCTGCTGCTCTGAGCAATTAGTATGACGAGTTGCTCTTGATCGGAGGTGATGCGGTCTTCACACTTCTGTGATGTGCTAATGCCTAAACCCTAACCTTCAAGTGGTATAAGAGCCTTGGTCAAAGGTCTTGGATGTGATCCATACCCTAAGGGAATAAGATTTTGTATATCGGTTGCATGGGGGCTCGCAGTTTTTGTATAAAATGCAAGTTTCGGATTATTTTTCACCAAAATGAAAGGCTCTTGTTTATGCATTGTTTGGATGAATTTTTTGGATAATAAAATATATTTAGAATGTCTAAATATGTCCCCAAAATAGTAGCCTATTGTTGGCACTAAAAGTGCATGAATTAAAGTTCGAAATATTGCCGCAATGAAATTGTTTTTGCACGCATTCAAGAATTTGTAAGAAAGTAATTTTTCTCAATGTTTTCTCATCATGAAATATGAAATAAATACCTTAATTAAGTAGAGAACTAAATCACCAAACTACTCAAATTTATTTCGCATAATTTTGATTCTGTTTGCCCTAGATATTTCATATTTAGTGGAGATAGGTCAGATGATGATTGGATAATCAAGATCACTTTTTTATGTGTTCAACCTTCAATGGAAATCAAGAAAATTGTGAATTTACCCTGATTAATTTGATTCTTAATATTTATGGGAATATTTGATTAAACATCAATCATCAATGAATGAGTTTCATGATTAAAAACCCTACTTTTAACCTACAATAGTTGTAGGTTAACTTTTACATGCAAAACATGTTTGCTTGATATGATTATGAATTTAGGGTCTTTAAAAATATTTCATGATGCCTAAGATTTCTGAGTGACTACTATATATATGTATCATGTCGGTCACCAAGAGATGTGATCATTAAAACCTCTTATTGTAATTTGTACCAATTATGTTGAATTGATTCGATGATAGTGTTTAGTCCAGGTTCCTTGTAGTAACTGCAAATGTCCTTAGAATTGTGATTCTTTGAATTGGACTTTATCTCTCCCTTCTTTCACGTAGCCAGAATCGATAAGACTTTTTTCATAAGTCATAACCTACATACAATATTAGAGTTCTGCTTCCTGGTAGCTATATATCGTAGTTTACATGCATGCAGACTTGCACGAACTTCCTCTAGGATTATCGATTCTCTTACACAATAAACGATTGAACAAAATTCTCATATGACCATGGAAGAGAAACCGATAAAATTAAAGCAGCATCTTCATCTTTAATCTTGAACCCACATTTTTGAAATCCATCAACATTGTATTTAAGCGATATAGATGTCTTTAAGAGATATACCTTTCTGTATGCAAAGAGAGAGTATGTATTGCTTCAACATTAACTTATTGGTCAGAGACTTCATCATGTGTAGAATTTTGAATCTCAACCACAGACCGACCATCGAATCCTCATCGGCAACCTCCGCAATAATCTCGTCCGCCAAATACAACATGATCGTTGAGTGTGCCTTCTCTTCATGCACCATCAACTCAGAGGGTTTGGGTGCTTTTGTTCGCTCCTGGTCCAACTATGCGCAGATGTCCTGCTGCTTCAGATGGGCACGCATCTAGATATACCATATACTAAATATGTTCCTCCATGTGAACTTCTCAATCTTCTAATTATGCAACCTCATCTTACTTGATGATCCTAACAGAACATGACGCTCTGATACTAGTTTGTTATGTATCGCGGAAACACACACAAACAAGATCAATCATGCAAGCACTAAGACACACAAATTTACAAGGATCACCTGTAATTGGGCTACTTCCTTTGGCAACGATGATATAGAGAATAAGAAAAAGCATAGGATACAAAGAGCCTTAAACCTAGGGGAGTTTATATACTACCGTACAGATAGATCCCTAAAACAAATGGATCCAAATCCCCATCTTGTTGGGGTATAGTATGACAGAAAGAAGTGCATACAACGGCTCTTCAACCAGAGTCAAATGGTTAGGATTTAAAGCATATCAAATAATTAGCATTTATAATATAGCTTTCTCAATTGAAATATCCCATGTAATATACCGTGTTTATATTTTTGATGACTTCGCAATACCTCATCAAGAAATCATCTTTTAAAATCCAATTCCATTTTATGACATTTTCCTATTCTGATAACAATTCATCATGTGATGATAGCTCAAAATGACCTTTATATGTTAATTTTTTATACGATCATGTAATTCCATTCAACTTCTCAAAATTCACACTTATATCTAAAGAAATGTCTTATTGAAAATTCAAGGATTCTAAATTTGTGCTTCATAGGTTACTCTCCCACTATGAAGCATGGGTTGGTTTGCTAGTATGCATCAATAGATAGATTTGTACAATTCTCACTCAGCATGAGTACACACAACTATACATAATGCAACTTGGCCCGAGCATGTGGAAGCATCCGCGTCCCTCAGGATTAACACGTGGGAGCTCCAGACGCAATGGCGAACATGGAACACACCCAACCAAACAGGGTGATCGCGGCTCACACCATAAGTTTCGTTGTTTTGCCGATGATCTGAAGCTGGCGAAAGAAGCACCACTGCACGACGAGCTTCTTCACGAAGAGTTCGCCATCACATGGGTTGCTCTGTTGAGGGGAGGGGTTCAAGGGTTGTTGTAGCTCTTCCATTATTGGAGATTGCGCTCAGATGCCTCCATCTGAGTGAAGGGTCTCCATCTTGGGTTGGACGGTGGCGATGCTGACAGCATATCACTCCATCTCATGCATCTTCTTCTTGACGTCGAGAAGGGAAATCTTGAGCTCACGATCAAAGTTAGTCGAGGTGGACTTGAGTTCAGAGTAGACGTGATTGTAGACATGGAGCCATAGGTGCGGGGAGCGGAGGGAGAGACGGAGGAGAACATCCATCGTGAGTCGAGATTGAGAGCAAGTTCAACGCATGCAAGCTGGAGGAGGTGGGGGTGGTCGGAGGAGACGAGAAATGGATCGACATCGGATTTTGGGAGGATGACCGAGGCACGCGTTCTTAGAGAAGCTAAGTTTCACCCCGTTTCCTCTAAAGCGCAGCGTGGCGGCGTCGTAGGCCCACGTGACATCCCCCACGATGTTGAAGCTACCAAGGTACTAATCCAAACGTGTGCGGCCTTACGATGATCGCATATCTCGGCGACCCACTTTCCCCATAGCCGCTGCCGGACGCCCTAGTATCGGGCTCTAGTGGATGCCTCCCCCCCAGCCTTATCGCCTCCCCTCCCCCCTCTAGGCCCGTCGCCACTCCACCCCCACCCCCCCACCCTCCCTCCAGGACATCGCTGCCTCCCCACCCCCTCCAGGCCAAACCCCCCCCCCATCCCTCCAAGCCCGTTGCCCCCTCCCTCTAGCCCACCCTTCGTGCAACCCCACGACAATAGCGTGCTAAGATGGAGGACAAGGTGGAGGGGAGGGCTCTGTTAGGGGCTTGCGGAGGGGGAGGGGAGGGCTCCGTCAGCGGCTTGCAGAGATGGAGGGAGAGCTTTGTCGACCAGCTTGCGGGGGTGTAGGTCATTGACAAGAGGTGGTTGGGGGAGGGTGGGCTTCATCGACGACTTGCGGGGGGGGGGGCATTGATAGGAGGCGACAGGGTGAGGGTGGGCTTCATCGACGACTTGCGAGGCAGGGGGGAGGGTGGGGGGGGAGCTCTGCGGGATAAGGGGCATTCGGTGGGTTGTGAAACAGGGGCAGGGGAGCGGAGGTTTTCGAGGGGGGAGGGGCGGAGGGGGCTTCGTCTGGAGCTTGCGGGCAGGAGGGGTCTTTGTCGATGTCTTGCTGGGGAGCTCCACGAGCAGGGGATGAGGCTTCGTCGACAGCTCCAGCAGCCCCCGCACCCTCCCGTGCAGATTTTGTTTTCTTAGATTTTTTATACCATTATGATATACCATATCTTAACAAATATTCTATATGTGCAATAATTTTTATTGCATAGTTATTCACTAAAATAATTTCAAATTATTTTGTGATAATTTTAATCATGCCATCAACAATTATGAATCATATTCATACATCCAATATAAATGTAAATTGCATTTACAATTAATTATTAAATGTGAATCCAATTCACATTAACATTTAATTTGTAAATATTATTTATAATTAAATCTCTCCATCATATTATAAATCTATTTATAATATTTATGATTATTATGGATAATGATATCCACATTAATCATATCCTTGATAATTAAATCATATTTAATTATCTCAGATAACTATTCTCATGTGTCTAAATAATATGAATTATATTCATATTATTCATGATAATTAAATCACGTTTAATAATCAATTTTCCAATGCTCAGATATATTATCAACAATGGAATTATTCTTGAATTCTTTCAAGAATAATGTGCTTTCTCCACGGATACTTGGAGATAAGGACGTGGCAATCGTATATTCCATGTATAGTGACTTGGATTGAGATCATATCTCAAATCTAGATCTCGGGATCTCTCAAAGATGTTTAAATAAATCAAACGATAAATCTAATCTTGTCATCGCATCTGAATTGCATTTAGATCAATGTCCAACATTTGGACTAAGATTAGATTACTGATATACTTAAAGGAGTCACTAAAATCCAGACCTACTTCATCACTCCCTCGGAGTGGAAGTGTCATGGTTATACAATCGTTTTTGATCACATCACCATCAAGTATTCTTAATACCCGTACATCCTACATACTGGAAGATCTAGAATAAACCTGACATTTGAGATCACATTTAGATTGTCTTCTTTAGGGTTTATCATTAAGTTTGCCATTCGGTCATTGGGAGTTGTATCGATCATATGCTTTTCAAAAGCATATATCATACCTCCAAATTCTTGTCATACTTCCAAAGAAAGATGACCATGCATGGAATTTGATCGGTCCCGATACCTCATGAGTGATCTCATATCTTCCGTTTCAGAATGAATTTATACGATCCCTTTGAGAGATCATGTTATCATATGCCCTCGTATGCACATCAACTTGACAGTTTATAGACCTTGATTAGGTCATCAATCTAATGGTCTGCCAAGTATACATACTCAAACATATAGCAATACATATGTCTCTGATCAGAGGATGCAATGCCTATATCATGATAGTATATGACATAGATCTTGGTTATCTCGATCTCATTAAGTCAACTCTTCGACCTAACTTATATGACACCTTCGAGTATCTATTTCTATGCAGAGGACCTACATCAAGAGGTCAGTCAGATATCAACCTTTGGAGAAAGATTGTCATCTCCCTCTCAGGCTGGAGATCATCTCTTAACAATCATTAGATGGTACTTGATGAACTCTCAGTGTAACTCTTCAGATATCATCCCAGAACCATCCTCTATGATTCAAGCACTGAATCAACAAGTGTATGATTATTAATATGGCCATGGTACATAATCCTAATTGTATTAAGGGACCTTATAAGTGCATTCATTCAGTTAATCTCAGATAAGGAGTGAAATAAACCAATAACCTTTATTGATATATCAAAAATTACGCTAACATTTATTGTAGAAATGGTTCGCCTCGAGTTCACATGGCTAACACTCCCATTGATCAAATGAGAAACTTCGTGGTAAAACCCTGAAGGAGACTATTCAAATGTAATCAGAACTTCGGGTTTAATCAAGCTCTTCTATAATGCATGATGTATGCGTATTAGAAATACTCAAGGCTGTTGTGATCTTAAATTGATGGTATATTATGATGCTTCCATTCCATGGGAGTGATGAAACATGTTTGGATATTAGTGACTCCACATAGTAGATTGATTATTCAATCTTAGTCCAAATATTGAACATTATTCTCGATATGAGGATACAATGAGAAGTTTGGATATACTATCTGACATGATCAGATGTCTATGAGAGGTCTTCTAGATCTGGATATGAGATTATATTTCACTAGCCAAGTCACTATGCATGGCATATATAATCGTGATGTCCTTATATCCAACTAATCCACGAAGAAGGCACACTACTCTTGAAAGGATTCAAGAATCATTCTGTTAGAGACAATATAAGAGCATTGGAAAATAAAGAGAATTAATGATGATTAAATTATATTTAATTATCATAAATAATGTGGATGTGATTCATATTTTTGGACATGTGTAGAGAGACATCCAAGATAACTAAAGTAGATTTAATTATAGATGAGATTAATGTCGATAATACTATCCAAAGTAATCAAGAGAATGTGGATGAGATCCATAATATCTTAAAAGAGAATTAATTGTGAATATGATTCACAATTTAAATTTTAATGTGAATATGATTCCCATTATACAGTTAAATGTAAATGTGATTTACATTTAGTTTTGGATGGTTGAATATGATTCATAAATGTAAATGGTCTAATTGAAACTGTTACAAATAATTTAGAATTATTTTAGTGATAAGTCAATTAGAAATATGCAACATGTATTAATTTGGTGCAAAAATAAAGATCACATCACATATTAAAAAAAGAAGTAGACTCCTTCTCCTAATATGGAGTGGACGGCCATGTTGGCTCCCATTGTGGTGGTCATCCACTCTATAATGTGAAGGAGACTACTTTGTTTCCCATTATGCATGTTGCTAGTTGATTGCAATGGTTGGAGATTGTCTCTCTGAAGGATATGGTTAGATCCTCAAGCGCATCATGGAAGCGTGAGCGTCGTATCGAATATGACGAGGAGCGACTAGTCGCACTAGTTTCTCGATGCAACGGAATTTAAAAAAAAATTCATACGACGAAACCACATGATCCAAGAACACTTCTCGGATCGTTTCGTCTAAACCACAAACAAGTAATTGGATTACCTCTTGAATCATGGTTGCGATCAAGTCTCTAAACGAAGAGACCTCCTGTCTCAAGTCCGATCCGATGGAGGAGACGCTTGCGAGCGCGGGGATGAACCACGTGCTTCTCGCAATCCATGTTGATGATCCAAGCGGCGGATCTCCTGATCTCAACACATGAGATCCGACGTCTTCTTCACGAGCGAGGCGCACCGAAGGAGACGGAGATCCACGAGCAGACGATTGGGCAGCATAACGACGACGCTGCGGCGATGGAGAACTTCTCTCTAGGTCATCCATGGTGGACGGCCATGAGAGGAAGAGAGATGGCGTGTAGAGAGAAAGAGAGAGAGAGAGAGAGTTGCTTCTCAAGCATTGTGTGTAAAGAGAGAGCATGGTATACCTCTCTATTTATAGGGTTTTAGGATCCATGGATCTCAATCCATGGGACACATAAAATCAATGAATGAGATTGATTTATGTCAATCCAATGGTCAAGATTCTTGTTGGTAAAAGCCAACAACTTTAGATTAAAATATATTTGACAAAATCAAATATAAATCAATCCTAAAATCACATCAATAAATAAGGAGAGAATATACATGGAGATTACATCTCCATCTACATTCAAGGGGGGACGGCCACCCATTCCATATAGGAATTGGGTGCCGCCCACCTCTTTCCTTATGGAGGCAATCTCATGGATTTCCATGAGATTGCATGCCTCCTTGATTTTCTCCATTATTTATTTCCAACAACTTTTTGTTGGGATTTTATTCATCAAAAATAATTCATAATCATATTTGAGAATATTACAATCTTGACATTGGAAAATTGTGAATCATATTCACAACCAAAAACAACATATAATTTACATTGTCAATTAATTACACAATGTGTATCCAATACACATAGTAATTAATCAACAAATATAAATTATAATTAGCTCTCTCTAATACATTATAAATCACATTTATAATATATTATGAATAATTGGATATTACTATCCACATTATTCTTATCCATAATAATTAAATCCAATTTAATTATATTGGATAACTTATTCTCATGTGCTCAAATAATATGAATCACGTTCATATTATTTACATCTTTAATAATCAAATCACATTTAATTATCTAAGATAACTCTCCTTATAATATGAATGAAATTCATATTGTTCATGATAATTAAATCACATTTAATTATCCATTTTCTCAATGCTCGGATACATATATCAACAATAGAATTATCCATGAACTCTTTAAAGGATAATGCGCTTTCTCCGTGAATACTTGGAGATAAAGACAGGGTGATTGTATTGTTCCACGTATAGTGACTTGGATATTGAGATTACATCTCAAATCCAGATCTCGGGCCTCCCATGGATGCTTGATTAAATCAAGATCGCAAATCTAATCTTCTCATTGAATCTGAATTGCATTCAGATCAATGTCCAATATTTGGATCAAGATCAGATTACTTCTCTACTGAGAGGAGTCGCTAAAATCCAGACCCATTTCATCACTCCCTAGGAATGGAAGCGTCATGGTTATACAATCGTTTATGATCACATCACCCTTAGGTATACTCAATACCTGTACATCCTGCATACTGGAAGACTCAGAATAAATTCGAAGTATTAGATCAACTTTATACTGTCTACTTTAGGGTTTTATCAGTAAGTGTCTCATTTTGATCATTGGGAGTTGGTATCGATCATATACTTTCCAAAAGCATATATCATACCTAGGTCTTGATCATATACTTTCCAAAAGTATATATCAAACCTACAAATTCAGACAAGCTTCCAAAGCGAGACGACCGTGCGCACGGAATTTATTTCTTCCCAATATCTCATGAGTGAGCTCATGTCTTCCGGTTCAGTAGTGAACCTGTATAATCCCTTTGAGCGATCGTATTACTCATATGCCCTTATATGCACACCAGCACGCCGGTGTATAGACCTTGATTAGGTCATCAACCTATTGGTCTGCCAAATGTACATACTCAGACATATAGTAACACATCTGTCTCCGGTCAGAGGATGCGTGCCTATATCATGACAGCATACGACATAGGACTTTGGTTATTGATGAATCCACATTTCATCATCTTTATTCTATCATTTTGGCATCAAAAACCCTAGCAAATGCCTGTAAATAGCATTAAAATCATCATCTTAGCATTCATGCATGTGCATCATATTAGTGTATAAAATGTTGTAATTAAGGCCAAAATTATAGAATAAATAAAGAAAAGAAACGGAATAAAATATTGTAAATATTTTATGACCCGAAACCCCGAGACCTAGGCATCTTGATGAATAGGTCGACAAGGAATAAAGTAGGGGGAGATAAGGTCAGAAATACAGAGAAAATACCTATATTTATATTCATTCTTTATTCATTTTAGGACCTATTTTTGGTTTCACTTTTTATACCTCAAATAAAGAAACTTTGTACATGAAAGTTGTAGATAATTTTATAAATAAAAATACAAAATTGATTTCACAGAAAAATAGTGTACAAATAAAAAGTTATGGTCTGAATAAAAATCCAGAATCCCAACTTCCCAGACCCGTATCTCACAAATAAAAACTCCAAATGTAGCATACTCACCTTTAATTGTATATAGAAAAAATAAGCTATTTAATGGCGGTGGTTTCACATTTGGCGGAGCTACGGTTTGAAAGTTGAGTTTTGGACCCTCATTGTATAAGTGTACAGATTAAAATATTCAATTTATTATTTATTCATTATTTTTGTATTTTTATATTTTCATAATTATGTAAATATTACTTATAATAATTATGTACATGAAAATCAAAATAAAAATACAAAAGAAATCCAAATAAAAATACTTGTATATATCAAATACATAGGTATCCTACCTATATGTATACCTATACTCTTTATACTTATATTTTAATTAATATACAAAACATATCAGAAAAATTAGATAAAAATATATTTATGTATATAAAAGTATCTTATAATTTTACAAAATAATAAACAAAATTAAAGAAATTAAAATACACAAAATAAAAATAAAGTGATAACATATATATAATAATATACCTATATAGGGGTATAGAAGCAACTTGTAAAAATATATCTCAAAAAATTAATTAAAAATCGGAATAAAATAATCTATAAAATTATAAGAACTTTTTATTTTATAACCTAATTAAAATAATATCATTTGTTATTTTTTATTGATTTTATAAGGGTTTTTCCTTGGTTGGTCCACGTGGACCAACCAGGTTGGTCTGACAGTTGACCTCCGGTCAACTGTCTGACCTCCCCTGTAGCATGTCAGCAATGAGTTTTTGTCTCTTTTCACTCATTTCTCTAGGTCAGCCCTTGCGTTTTTTCCTGATGGCTTCTTCAGAGTTTTTGCTCCTCGGACACTCATGATTCACACCCAAAGTAATTCTTGGGCTTTGAATCACTGACCGAGGCGATGCACCTCGATCAAGGGGCCTCCTTCGTCAACCCCTTAAAACTAACCCTGATTCCCATTTTAAAATTTTACCGCGATATACCTAGTTTTCTTCCACCTTTGGATCGTCTTGGAGGCCTGTTGGTGACAGCGATCGCATGACCATTCTTGAAGCCCGTCGACCGCCGGAGCAAGGAGCTTTCGTTGGAGGAAGGTCGCCACGACGGCCCTTCTTCCGTGTTCTTCCAGCACACCCCTGCGCCGTCCGATCAACGCCAGCCCTTCCAGGCGTCCACCAACCGTCCGATCAAAGTCCTCAGCTGCCGTCGATCTCCTCACGGAGATCTAATCTGAGGCGTCGGATCTGAAGTGGTATCGTGGGCCCCCGTGCCGACACGTGGACAAGTGGAGCTCGCTCCGCCGTCCGATCCCCCGCCTGCGTGGGTATTTTGCCTCGAACCCCCACCCATTTTTGTATATTATTAAATAGACCTGAAACATTCCTCAGCAGTTATATATTTTTGTAAATTTTGCCAAAAGAACCTCGGGTTCTTAGTATTTGCATCCAGGTCCTTTGCCACGTCACCTCACGTGACATGTACACGTGAGGTGTGGGCTTTTTGCACTGGGACCCTCGACGTTGTTTGTATTTTGTTTTAGTACCAAAACTGGGACATCACGTGTTATATTTTTGGATATATTGCAAGTAAGCCCCCAGGGTTTTGGATTATTACATTTTAGTCCTCGCCAGACGCGTGCAAGTCACGCGCCCTGGTAGGAAAATTGCTAGGATACCCAGGCAGGTTTTGTAATTTTATTTTGGGACTATAAATTGAATATTCAGTTCAATATTTTGTGTAAAATTGCATGTGACCCCCCTGGATGTTTGAGAAATTGCACATATACCCCTGCCAGGCCTGTTTATTGATTGGATGTTTGTTGTAATTATTTGAACTATCATTTTAAATCCAAAAATTCCACAAAAATAGGGTTAAGCTCCTGGACACGTGTTCTTTGATGCTATCATTTTAGTTTTTTATTTTATTTTATTTTTATATTTATTAAAAAAAAAACATGCTTTTTGTGTACTGTCTAGCTTAGATAATGCTAAAAAAATATTAAAACACTTCTAAAAATTCCAAAAAATTCTCCTAGTGTCTATTATATCCTATTTTAGTGTCAGTCCAAAAATCATTAAAAATTTCAAAAGAAAAACACTAAAAATTTAAAAACACTATAAAACTTCAAAAAAATATATAAAATCAAGGAAAACTCCAAAAAATACAAACTCAGCTCCTCTTTGTTGCATATTTCAGTAGCTTTATTTGAAAATTATTGTGAAAACTTTTGATACTGGTTGCTATTTTTAAATCCCATTTTACTCACAGCCAGCATCTTTTCCACTGTTTTGTCTTATTTAAGTATTTAAAAATACCAAAAACACCTTGAAAAATCCCCAAAAATCACAAAAATAGTAAAAAATCCTAAAAATACCAAAAATATTTAATTTCTGAATTTTTGGTTATTTTTGCAGATTTTTATAAATAGTCTATTACCCCTTTTATTACTTTGTCTTTAAATTCCAATATTGAAAAAGAAAATAAAAATTATAAAATATAAAATATAAAAATCAGAAAATTAAAAATCAAAATACAAAGTTAAAAACTAAAAAAAATATATAAAAAAATTAAAAACCCACAATAGATTTATTTGCTTGCTTGCTTAGCATAGATACATCACACACATTCACTTGAGCACAATTTTTGAATTACCCTGTTTGCTCCCTGTGTTCGAACTCTCTGCATACTTGTCCCTATACACCATTTGTGCAGAGTTAAAAATAAATTTTAACTCCACATTATTTCTAATTTATTGATCTTTAGTGTGGGTTAATTGTTGATTTTAGTCCAGAGTTTATCGTGAGTCGTCGCAGCGACGGTTGTCTCTGCATTGTGTGAGACAACACTTTTAGACTCCGTGAATTTTGGCTAAATCAAATGGCGCCGTTGCCGGGGATCAACATCGAGTAGTTCATTTTTGTTTGTTTGTGATTGTTGTTTACCATAGCTTCATTTTATCTCTCTGACATTTTTGATATATTTTGATTGAGATATTCTGACCACTCTTCTTTGTCTTCTTGCGAGGGACCGCGGAGCAAGGCGGATCGCCTAGGTGATCCGAAGCAACCTTGGGAAGCGGAGCCGGCCTTCTAGGTCAAGCCGGCAGGAGAGAGTAGGAAGATTGAGAGGGAGTGATTAGTTTAGCTCTTATTTTATATTTATGAGAGAGTGATTTATTGAATTGTAATAATACAGGTACCTGGACACTTGGACTTTTGAGACACTACCGGGCCTAATTTCCGGGTGTTTGTTCACCCGGGGGCTCACCGCGTTTTTCTCGTGTTTTATCGCTTGTCATTTTCCGATTTTGTTTTCCTTTTTCCTTTCTTTTGTGGATTGAGCCCTTAGATTATAGGTCCTGCTTGATTCGATTAGAATAGGTCCAAACACACTAATTACCTTTGCATGTTCCTATAGATCGTTGTTGGACTTAGGCTAATTAAATAGTTAATCATTAGTTTTCAATCCACGCACCGCGAGCTCATTCCCGAACAAGCGCTTTCTCCTAACTCAAATGTGTTGAGCAGAGGAGGGGTGAGCCTAGACCGGACACTCGGATTGACGATTAGTGGTTAGCTTGTGATTCTTCACGCTAGCAGTTGCCTATTCTAGGACGATTTCCGCTTTGCATATCGCCATATAGATTAGGTTTATAAATTCTGCTTTGCATCCCGCATGGAGAGAGCTGGGATTCGCTGTAAGTCTTCTTACTTTGCATGCATCATTTAGGCACAAAGGTGAGATTTCCACCTTGGTGTCGACTTGCACGGCTTTTCCGACTCTATTCTCCCTCTGTTTTTGGAACAAAGTAGGATCAAGAAAATACAAAAACCGTTAGGCGCTTGTTTGAATCTACTCAAAAGAAGCGATAACACCAAAAAAATTAAAAAAGGGACTGCTAAGAAAACTTGACCAAAAATAAAATCGATAATTGGATTCATTGCTTGGGGAGAGTAACACCCTCACTTGTATTCAGGTTGCATGGGAAAGTCTCCTTCCAAGTGAGGTGAGCGCTTCGTAAGGAATAGAGCCAAAAACCCAACTTGTGGCTGCCTTGTGTATCGCCTGGATTTCCGAAGTATTGGCGCTACTATCGTACGTAGTCGAGTAGGGCTTGGTCGCCATTGGTGACTCACTATTGTGTGAGCGCCGACCTTGTCCGAAGTACCGAGCTTAGGCCACGCCTTCACGGGTGTGTCTGTCTCACCGGCTGCGTCCGAGTAGGATCTTGCACGCTCACGGGTGATTCCATTGCGAGCGAGGTCCGAAGTATCGGTTTCGCCTATCGGCTTCCTCCCTCTATTTCTTTGGCTGAGTAGGGATCCAGGAAGGGTTACAAGGACCTTAAAAAGCGCAAGTTACAGGTTACACAGGAGGAGGACAAGTACGGGGACACTTTCCCGGCAGTACTCTCTCTCCTTTAGGCGTAGCGCTCTAAGGACTCGTGACAAGATAAATTCCTGAAAACAAGCTAAAACTGACAAGATAAAAGCCAAACCTTCACGGCTTCAAGTGTTGAGTTGGTGAACTTACCCTTGCCTTGTGTTTGATTGCTAGATTTGTTTAGGTCAAGATCAAAAACACAACACAATTGTGCGCGATTTTGTTGCATCTCATTTCATTCCTTTCTTCTTCTCTTGCATTTTCCTTGCTCTTCCCAAATAATCAAGATGATGGGACGGAGATCTCTTAAGCCGACTTTGTCGGCACCGCTATCCATCACTCCTCCTCATTCATCTAGGAATACCTCGGAGAGTCCACTCTCCGAGCCTGAGTTCACATCCACCCTGTTCCCCCTCGACCACCCTTCCCATTCTCCTTCTCTCAGTCCAATTGTTTCAGAATTCAGTGCATCACAGAGTTCGGCTCATTCGACAGCACCTGAGATGGCCTCTTTTTCTTTTTCAGAAAATCCAGCGATGGCAGACAGAGGCGAGCACCCAGATGACCATGATCACCCTCCATTCATAATTGATCAGGTGGCCATCAACAACTCCTTGTTAGCGTCCCTGGAGACAATGCAAAGACAGATCCGTGACCAAGGTACCTTCATGGGTGATCTGATGAGAGAGATAGCACAGATGAGAGAGAACCGACCTGGGGGCGGTGGCGGTGGAGGAGGAGGGGGACCAGAAGCAGGAGGAGGCGATCCAGACGCTGAGCGACCGCCGCAGACCATCATGAGGGAGTTGCACAACCCAGCTGCATCCCTCACTCACCGTTGGATCAGACTCCCACCCATTCACGGAGATTTCGAGCTTCAGCCCCACACTATCCAGCTTCTACCCAAGTTTTATGGGTTGCCGACCGAAGAGCCGCACCTCCACCTCCAGGAATTTAAGATGATTTGCAGCACTATCCATGATCGGTTGATGAACGAGGACACAATAAAGATGATCACCTTTCCGTTCTCTTTGGTTGATAGAGCCGCATATTGGCTCAAACACCTTAGGCGATTCATCGACACATGGGCAGATCTCCGGACCGCATACCTGAAGAAGTACTACCCTCTCGGCCGGACCAACGCAACTAGAGCCATGATCAGTAACTTCATCATGATCCCAAATGAACAATTTCATGAAGCCTGGGATCGATTCAGAGAGCTCATTGACCGGTGTCCACATCATGACATCTCCAAGCCCAATCTCGTGCAGAGTTTCTTCTGTGGGCTAACACCGGAGCTGCAGGGGCTAGTGAACGCCTCTTGCGGTGGGTCTTATTTCTCCAAGGGAGAAGACGACGTCTGGGCCATCTACGAAGGCATGGCAGAAAACTCTACTGTGATGACCCAGGCCCGAGTCTACACACAGCAGAAGCCCCCGCAAGGAGCGGGATCATTTCAGAGGATCGCCCGCATCGATGTCGGTCCCAATACAATGTCGGTAGCCGCAGCCCAAGCCGAATCAGCCGCAGCCGACATGGGCATTATTAGTGAGAAGTTGGACCGCATGGAGATCCTCGAGAAGAAGCAGAACCAAGGTCTAGCTCAGATGGACCTTCTCACCAAAACCATGAGTGACCTGAAAACTCAAATCCTATGCATTCAGGAGGTACAAGCTCACTCCCAACAGCCTCCCAGATCACGGGCTGACTCCAGCGGTAGCAGCTCCAACCAACCCTCTACCTCATACCGACAGGCGAATCATATCCAGGCAGAGCCGGTTCCACTGCTACAGTACCATCCAGAGCAACCGCTGTCTCAGGAGACGCAGATAGTGGTGTATCAGCCGAAGCAGCCACTGGCAGTTCTTCCTCCACCCTCCTTTGAGCAGGAACCATTGATGGAAGTCAATGGGATTTGGTACGACCGGTACCCTCAGCCCGGGATTCGTCGGGATCACCCCGGATTCCGTTGGGGCAATGGTGGATCATCTTCCCAGCAGCAGAACCCTGCCCAAGGACAGCAGAATGGCCAGCCACAACAGCAACACCAGCAGCCCCAGTACGCCCATCAACAGCAATACCAGAGTGATCCTCGTCCCTCCTATCAGGGACAACAGTGGAGGCAGCGACAGCAGCCTCAGCAGTCTTATCACCAGCCTCCGCCCCAGTATCAGCAGCCACAACAGCAGCAGCAACCCCATTTCCAGCAGGGACAGACATCCGGTTCTCAGGGTTCGGCCTTTGAGAACCCAGCCCTCGATGATCTTGCCCGCTTGCTATCTGAACAACGAGCATCTTTCAGGCAAGAAATGGATGAATTCCGGCAGGAGATGCGGGACATCATCAAAGGCAAAGCCGCCATACCCGCTCAGATCGAACCTAATCCTAATAATCTAAAAAGAAAATCTGAGCAGGTAGAGTTCACAGAGGATACCTCTCCTAGTGACTATTTGAGTGGCATCTCTTATTCCTATTATGATGCTGATTTTGTTACTACTAGGAGCGGTAGGATGCCAGCCGGCGGCGCCTCTTCTGAGCGACAACCAGATGCTGAACCAGGAGCGCCAGAGGAGCAGAGTAGCGGTGCTGATGCCGCTCATGACGATGTTGAAGACGGTGGTGCTGATGCCACCCATGATGGAGTCCAGGACGATGGTGCTGATGCCGTCGTGATACCAGCTGCAGACGGTGGTGCTGAAGCCACCATTTTGGATGATGAACCAGAGCGCGGTACTGATGCCGCGAAGACCGGTGCTAGTGGTGGTGCTGAGGCCACTATATCTACTTTTGTTGAGCCACCATCTGTGATGTTGCCATATTTTGTACCTAGAGACTGTGGGAACAAAAAGAAAAACAAAAATATGAATAAAGGAAAGGTTTCTGTTCAAATTGCGGATCCATATGTGGTGAATGATGATTACTGTATGTATTCTCCTTCTTCACAGGCACAGGGACCGATTCCTAGTCCTCCATCTGAGGAGGCCCCTACCATCCCCTTCCCTGAGGCACTCCGCCGAGCGAAGGGGAATAAAAAAGAAAATCCAAAGAAGAACCAGCAGGTAGAGTTCGACAACGAAATGATTGACAGATTTCACATTCAACTGACTCTACGAGAAGCATTTGAGCATATCCCCTTCTTTAAAAAGAACTTGAAAGAGACAACTACTGTCCGAAGGAAGAAGAGGCACAGAGAACAAATCCATATGCTCACTCACAACACTTGTTGCGCCATTCAGAACACATTTCCAGCCAAGCGACCCGATACAGGAGCTTCCTATGTCAGATGCGAGATCCAGAAGCAGCGGTTCGATCGTACTCTATTAGACAGCGGGTCTTCGATCAACCTCCTTCCGGCAGCCTTACTTAAGCAGTTCGAGTTTGGCCCTCTTATTCGAAGCAGAACGGTTCTTCAGTTTGCTGATAGGTCGATTAAGAGGCCGAAGGGGTTGTTGAAGGACGTGGTCGTTACCATTCAGGGCCTGAAATTCCCCGTGGACTTTATTGTATTGGACATGGAGATCCCTGAGTCGGTAACCGATGCCCCCATCATACTTGGACGCCCATTTTTGACCACTGCCAAGGCGGTATCCGACCATGACAGTGGGACGGTATGTTTTCGCGTAGAGGGCGAAAGCACACAAATAGATACGATCGACCAGACCAGAGCTAGAGAGTTGGCGTGCTCAGAACAATCCATCGAAGCCGAGCAGATGACAGAGGAGGAGCTAGACATCCACCAGGTTTGTGATTTTGAGATGACTGATGATGAATCCAACTGGAAAGATCCTGTAGCACCGATTCTCGCCTTGCCTACAGATTCACTATATCTCAAGCTCATGGCAGTCGAGAGCCGGGAGAGCACATCCCTGGATGAGGATATATCTGAAGCTGACAGTGTTGTGATGAGTGGTGCTGAGGAATTTCAATCATGTTCATCTTCTTCAGATCCCTCGGATTCAGACATTGATTGGGATGACTTTGATGACTATTTACCTTGTCTGATTCCTTCTGAGCCAACAACCATGACAGAGTGCGAGCCAGTGCAGTTTATAGATGATTCAGCAGGCCGCCCTTCGTCAGAAATTCATGCAGAGCGAGAGTTCTCCCATGCAGACCTGGTAGCATTTACACAGACATATCAGAAGCCAGATCTGCCACCTCCCAGTTGTCCAGAACGGAAACCTCTGCCGCAATCGATGACATACAGATTCCTTGCGGGTGAACCAGAGATGTACCCAGTCATTATCTCAGCAGATTTGACTGAAGAGCAAGAGTCTCGTCTGATGGAGGTTCTTGAAAGAAATCACAAGGCAATCGGTTGGAGTATAGCTGATCTCCAGGGGCTGAGCCCAAATCTTTGCTCTCACCACATCTATCTTGAGGATAACGCTAAGCCGTCGCGTGAGTTCCAACGACGGCTGAACCCGAATCTTCGAGACGTAGTCATGAAAGAAATTTCACGGTGGTGGAGCGCCGATTTCATCTATCCCATCTCCGACTCCAAATGGGTAAGTCCGCTACATGTGGTACCCAAGAAGACGAGTATCACTACAGTTGTCAATGAGTCTGGAGAGGAGATCGCTACCAGAGTACCCACTTCTTGGAGGGTCTGTGTGGACTACAAACGATTGAATGAGGCCACCAAGAAGGATCACTTCCCGCTACCCTTCATTGATCAGATTATCGAGCGGTTAGCCGGGAAGAGTCATTACTGTTTTCTTGACGGGTACTCTGGATACAATCAAGTGGCCATTGCGCCCGAAGACCGGGAGAAAACGACATTCACCTGTCCGTTTGGGACATATGCTTTCAGACGGATGCCCTTTGGTCTATGTAACGCTCCGGCGACATTCCAAAGGTGCATGTTGTCCATCTTCTCGGACATGGTGGGTGACTGTTTAGATGTCTTCATGGACGACTTCTCGGTCTATGGCGACGGGTTCGATGCTTGTCTTGACTGCCTAGACCGTGTGCTCAAGCGCTGCATTGAGGTCAACCTTGTTTTATCCTGGGAGAAGAGTCATTTCATGATGACTCAGGGGACAGTCCTTGGTCATATCGTCTCCAACAGGGGCATGGAGGTCGATCCTGCCAAGGTGGATATCATCAGAAAACTCAATCCACCGTCCAACTTGCGTCAGTTACGGTCTTTTCTGGGGCATGTCGGTTTCTACCGACGGTTCATTCAGGACTTCAGTCGAATTGCTCGACCGCTCACTGACTTGCTGACAAAAGACACCGAGTTTATTGTCAATGATAAGTGTCTTGAATATTTTTAAACTCTCAAAAATATGGTTGTTTCAGCTCCTGTCCTTCAGCCACCCGATTGGTCTCTCCCATTCGAGATCATGACGGATGCTTCAGATTTTGCCGTTGGGGCTGTGCTTGGACAGAGGAGGGATGGATTACCGTTTGCCATTCACTACGCCAGCCGGACCTTGGATGCCGCTCAGCGGAATTACCCTGTAACTGAGAAAGAGATGCTGGCCGTAGTCTTCGCTCTTGATAAGTATCGATCTTACATTCTCGGATCTAGAGTAACCATCTACACTGATCACACCGCCATCCGGTACCTAATGTCTAAGAAGGATGCCAAAGCACGTCTCACCAGATGGATCCTTCTACTCCAGGAATTTGATATTGAGATTAAGGACAAGCCCGGAGTCAAGAATGTGGTGGCGGATCATCTCTCCAGATTGGAGAATCTAGAGGAATCTGAGCCCAACGCACCTATCACATAGACATTTCCAGATGAGGCGATCTTGGCTGTCGCCTCGCTCCCGTGGTATGCCGACATTGTGAACTATCTTGTAGCCAAGACGGTTCCACAAGGTTGGCCCAGGCAGAAACTTGAGACCTTCCTGGCGAAGGCCAAGTTTTACCATTGGGAGGATCCCGTCCTTTATCATGAAGGAGGGGACAGTATCTGGAGAAGGTGCATTCCTCAAGAAGAGCATCATAGCGTCCTCACATACTGCCACAAGCTTGAGGCAGGAGGACATCATTCTGGAAAAAGGACAGCACAGAAGGTGCTTCAATCCGGCCTATGGTGGCCTACTCTCTTCAAGGATTCTGATGAGTTCGTGAAGAGATGCACTGACTGTCAGAAAATGGGAACCTGCGGACAGAGAGACATGATGCCCATGCAACCCATTCACTTTTGTGAGGTTTTTGATGCATGGGGGATTGATTTCATGGGCCCATTTCCTAAGAGTCAGGGATTCGAGCATATTTTGCTCGCTGTGGATTATGTCAGCCGATGGGTTGAGGCCATCCCCGCCCGAGCCGCAGATGCTAAAACCGTATGCAAATTTTTGAGGAAAAATATCATTTCATGGTTCGGGGTACCTAGAGTCTTGATTTCAGACGGGGGGTCTCATTTCATCAATGACAAAGTTAGGGCCCTTGCAGACGAGTTCGGTATTGACCATCGGGTTGCCACTCCATATCACCCTCAGACTAATGGTCTTGCCGAAGTATCGAATCGGGAGATAAAGACTATCTTGCAGAAAGTTGTCCGCCCAGACCGAAAGGATTGGTCACAGCTTTTGGACTCGGTCTTGTAGGCTTATCGGACTTCTTTCAGAAATCCATTGGGGACATCTCCCTTTCGTCTCGTCTATGGCAAGCCGTGCCATTTTCCAGTGGAGATCAAGCACAAATCTTTTTGGGCAGTCACTGAGTTGCTTTTGGATCCCGAGAGTATAGGAGACCAGAGAAGAGCAGAATTGGCAGCCCTGGAAGAATTGAGAGATACAACCTTTTCAAACAGCCTATAGTATAAAGAGAAAGTGAAGACATGGCACGATTCGCATATCAGCCATAAACAGTTTGAGCCAGATCAGAGAGTATGGTTGTTTGATTCCAGGCTGAAATTATTCCCAGGAAAGTTGCAGAGCAAGTGGAAAGGTCCGTATGTGGTCAGGAAGGTACATGACAATGGTAGCATCGACATATCCGAACCGTCATCTTCCTCTACCTTCTGCGTCAATGGTCAACGCCTGAAACTATATCTTGATCATGATCCGCCGACCATTGACGTCGCCCCCATTCTTCTGGTATGAGATGTATCCTTTGACTCTCATCATCTGCATCTCATACATGGTAATCAATTCCATCTTCCGCTATACAGATCCATCTGTTCATATCACTTTCATCTGTTAATTTATTTTCTTCTTTTCTTCTTTTCTTCTTTTCCTTTTCTATTTTCTGTATCTATCAAAAAGGTGCCGCCCTTGTAGACAGTTTTCCATACTTAGGACGTACTTTGTCCTAAGTATAGGGGTGTTGGCACCCTGAGTTTCTTTCATTTTCATTTCGATCCTCTCCCTTGTCTCCTCTTCTTGTCTATACTTAGGGATATTTTACCCTAAGTATAGGGGGAGACAATCTGAGTACGATCTGCTCATTCCCACCCTTGACCCTCCCTGCGTTGTGTACAGTCTGCTATACTTAGGATTATTTGATCCTAAGTATAGGGGGGACGGTCAACTTCTCATTCGTTTGATTCATTCATCCACTTATTCATTTTATTCTTTAGACTTGTCTATACTTAGTACGAGTTATGTCTTCTCTTTTCTCTCCGATCTATGAGGACATAGCTCAAGCTAAGTATAGGGGGGTCGTATATACTACGTATATACTTTAGCCATAACTCGTACTTTCGTATTTTCTTAATAATATGGCTAATAATTCATCAAAATTCATTAAAATTTCTTAATAAAAAGATGTGATTATTCCTCAAATTCTTTTTGTATATACTGATTAATAAATCAGGTGAAAATGTTTTTTGCAAAATGTTTGAAAAATAGTTTGAAAATCTTTGTGAACATTTATTGAAAACTATTTTGAAAACGTTTTGTTACATGTTTTCAACCTGTGTGAAATTGTGTGTTCTGTAAAATTTCTTTTCTTTGTGTGAAATAAAATTTTTGAAAAATGATTTGCAAATGGTTTGAAAAATGGTTGCAAAAATATTTGAAAAACCTATATATACTGTTTTGAAAGCCTTTGCAAAATGATTTTCAAATGTGTGTACATGTTTGCAAAAATGTTTGTAAAAATTATCTTGGACTATAGTTTTCAAAAATTGTGTGAAAAGCTTGTGTCAAATAAGTTTGAGGAATATTTTCATCACACCAAAATCCACTATATATTTATACTTATAAAATTGACCACTTACCCTGTAAATTCTTAAAATCCACTTCTTTTATATACGAAGAAGCACTCCCGTGTACATATTTTAACCTAGTTTTCAGCCAAAATCTTTTTGTTTTAAAAAATCCCAAAAAACATTTGCAAAATTAAAATCAAAAAACATTTGAAAAATCTTTTTGAAAAATACAAAAAATACATCTGCATATGCATCATCATCACATTTTCAAAAATCCATAAGAAGCTCAAAATATTTGAAAATTGCATCACAAAAATATTTTCTGCATTGCACTACATAGCATTCGCATTTTTCGAATTGAGTTTGATAGTTGAACAAGTCTAAGTAAAATCCGGAGATTGGAGCTTGATTGGACCTTAAAATCTACCTAGTAACATGAACCTTGTAGGAACTGGGTTTGAGGTACTTCAGATCTAGTTGACTTAATTCTTTGAGGATCGCGGGACTTGGTTCAATGGATTCTTGACTGCCTAAGTAGAGTATTTCTGAGCACACGCACGATTCTTGTTGATAATGACCTAACTTGGACACCTGCACCTTTCACATGGCTCGACTCAGTTGGAGTGGTGAGGGGATTGGATTTGCCGGTATGAGACGCACACAAGTGGAAACATTTGTCCTCCTCTAGGGAGGGAAGTGCACCCCAACCCGTCCAGTGATTAGGAAGTCTAAAGACAGGAGGCTGTGGGTTGCGATAAAGCTTCAAAAGAGGGATAGTCTCCTGGCTCAAGAGGAAAAACTCCTTATGTAAATGATGTTGTATATAGTATTCAAAAAAAAAGTTCAGGCATGTACAAAAATAAAAAGCCTGCAAGTGTGTACAAATGTTGCAAAGTCAATAAGCAAGTTTGAGTTCCAAAGTCAAATATGTGAGCCTGCAGCAGGATGACTTGACTACACTGGTCTTGCATCCCAGGATAGGTAGCTACACTGGCTACCGTCCATTCTTCTCTTCACCCCCTCCTCTTGAGCTGGTTGCCACTTGAACTTAGAAGGGAATACCCCGCTCCTGAGGATGGAGTTGCTGGATTGAGGAATCATTGGGTTGTCGTACTGGAGAAGTCAGTTTCTTTGTCACTCTAGTTGGGGAGAGCCACCATCACTTACACTGTACGAGTCAGATTCATAGTCGTAAGAGTTTGCGTATGAGTTGAAGTATTTCTGACCTGGCTATTGAGGAGACTTGGACAGAGTTTTGGGATTCTCAAGGACTGTTGGATTTCAAATTTGGTTCTCATTAAGGTTCCGCCCGCACTAAAATTCCAAAGGTCCGACTTAAGCTCCAAACTTTGATTTTGTGAAGATAAGTTTGATAATCAAATAAAATCCAAGTTCTTCTTTTTCTTTTCTTTTCTTTTCTTTTCTTTTTTGCACTTATTGCATAAGTGTTTGCTAGGGACTAGCAAAGGTAAAGTATAGGGGGATGATGAATCCACATTTCATCATCTTTATTCTATCATTTTGGCATCAAAAACCCTAGCAAATGCCTGAAAATAGCATTAAAATCATCATCTTAGCATTCATGCATGTGCATCATATTAGTGTATAAAATGCTGTAATTAAGGCCAAAATTATAGAATAAATAAAGAAAAGAAAAAGAATAAAATATTGTAAATATTTTATGACCCGAAACCCCGAGACCTAGGCATCTTGATGAGTAGGTCGACAAGGAATAAAGTAGGGGGAGATAAGGTCAGAAATACAGAGAAAATACTTATATTTCTATTCATTCTTTATTCATTTTGGGACCTATTTTTGGTTTCACTTTTTATACCTCAAATAAAGAAACTTTGTACATGAAAGTTGTAGATAATTTTATAAATAAAAATACAAAATTGATTTCACAGAAAAATAATGTACAAATAAAAAGTTATGGTCTGAATAAAAATCCAGAATCCCAACTTCCCAGACCCGTATCTCACAAATAAAAACTCCAAATGTAGCATACTCACCTTTAATTGTATATAGAAGAAAATAAGCTATTTAATGGTGGTGGTTTCGCATTTGGCGGAGCTACGGTTTGAAAGTTGAGTTTTGGACCCTCATTGTATAAGTGTACAGATTAAAATATTTAATTTATATTTATTCATTATTTTTGTATTTTTATATTTTCATAATTATGTAAATATTACTTATAATAATTATGTACATGAAAATCAAAATAAAAATACAAAAGAAATCCAAATAAAAATACTTGTATATATCAAATACATAGGTATCCTACCTATATGTATACCTATACTCTTTATACTTATATTTTAGTTAATATACAAAACATATCAGAAAAATTAGATAAAAATATATTTATGTATATAAAAGTATCTTATAATTTTACAAAATAATAAACAAAATTAAAGAAATTAAAATACACAAAATAAAAATAAAGTGATAACATATATATAATAATATACCTATATAGGGGTATAGAAGCAACTTGTAAAATTATATCTCAAAAAATTAATTAAAAATCGGAATAAAATAATCTATAAAATTATAAGAACTTTTTATTTTATAACCTAATTAAAATAATATCATTTGTTATTTTTTATTGATTTTACAAGGGTTTTTCCCTGGTTGGTCCACGTGGACCAACCAGGTTGGTCTGACAGTTGACCTCCGCTCAACTGTCTGACCTCCCCTGTAGCATGTCAGCAATGAGTTTTTGTCTCTTTTCACCCATTTCTCCAGGTCAGCCCTTGCGTTTTTTCGTGATGGCTTCTTCAGAGTTTTTGCTCCTCGGACACTCGTGATTCACGCCCAAAGTAATTCTTGGGCTTTGAATCACTGACCGAGGCACTGCCCCTCGATCAAGGGGCCTCCTTCGTCAACCCCTTAAAACTAACCCTGATTCCCATTTGAAAATTTGAACCGCGATATACCTAGTTTTCTTCCACCTTTGGATCGTCTTGGAGGCCTGTTGGTGAAAGCAACGGGCTGCCATCGCCCAAGCGGAGGAAGAGCACCATCCCAGGCGAGTTCCACACCTCCGGCGACCGCCGTCGAGGTATCCCCCTCCCTCGCCCGACATGGGCTCGAGGCAGTGTCATCCTTATAGTTTTAGCTTCCTATTGCATTAGTGTAGTCTAAGCTTCATTTTCATCTTCGCATCCACCTATTTCGCGCATCGATTCGCCAAATCGATCGTCGCCGGAGCCATCTCCGGCCACCGTCATCCTCCACGCCTTACGCCGCCGCACATCCCCCATCCCTTTGCGCCACGTGATCGGGGCATTTTGCCCCCGATTACATCACCTTTTTGTGTAGGTACCTGGGCATTCAACGCATCTGGGGCGTTTTTGGGTTCTCGCCGGAGATCCTGGAGCTGCGCATCTTCCTCCTCGCTGTGGAAGCGCTCCGCCGCTCTCCGTGCCATTCCGTTGCTTCCAGACGTTAGAGAGGACCTGCAGCCATCGTCTGGACCATTCTTGAAGCCCGTCGACCGCCGGAGCAAGGAGCTTTCGTCGGAGGAAGGTCGCCACGACGGCCCTTCTTCCGTGTTCTTCCAGCACACCCCTGCGCCGTCCGATCAACGCCAGCCCTTCCAGGCGTCCATCGACCGTCCGATCAAAGTCCTCAGCTGCCGTCGATCTCCTCGCGGAGATCTAATCTGAGGCGTCGGATCTGAAGGGGTATCGCGGGCCCCCGTGCCGACACGTGGACAAGTGGAGCTCGCTCCGCCGTCCGATCCCCCGCCTGCGTGGGTATTTTGCCTCGAACCCCCACCCATTTTTGTATATTATTAAATAGACCTGAAACATTCCTCAGCAGTTATATATTTTTGTAAATTTTGCCAAAAGAACCTCGGGTTCTTAGTATTTGCATCCAGGTCCTTTGCCACGTCACCTCACGTGACCTGTACACGTGAGGTGTGGGCTTTTTGCACTGGGACCCTCGGCGTTGTTTGTATTTTGTTTTAGTATCAAAACTGGGACATCACGTGTTATATTTTTGGATATATTGCAAGTAAGCCCCCAGGGTTTTGGATTATTACATTTTAGTCCTCGCCAGCCGCGTGCAAGTCACGCGCCCTGGTAGGAAAATTGCTAGGATACCCAGGCAGGTTTTGTAATTGTATTTTGGGACTATAAATTGAATATTCAGTTCAATATTTTGTGGAAAATTGCATGTGACCCCCCTGGATGTTTGAGAAATTGCACATATACCCCTGCCAGGCCTGTTTATTTATTGGATGTTTGTTGTAATTATTTGAACTATCATTTTAAATCCAAAAATTCCACAAAAATAGGGTTAAGCTCCTGGACACGTGTATTTTGACGCTATCATTTTAGTTTTTTATTTTATTTTATTTTTATATTTATTAAAAATCAAAAACATGCTTTTTCTGTACTGTCTAGCTTAGATAATGCCAAAAAAATATTAAAACACTTCTAAAAATTCCAAAAAAATCCCCTAGTGTCTATTATATCCTATTTTAGTGTCAGTCCAAAAATCATTAAAAATTTCAAAAGAAAAACACTAAAAATTTAAAAACACTATAAAACTTCAAAAAAATATATAAAATCAAGGAAAACTCCCAAAAAAACAAACTCAGCTCCTGTTTGTTGCATATTTCAGTAGCTTTATTCGAAAATTATTGTGAAAAATTTTGAGTACTGGTTGATATTTTTAAATCCCATTTTACTCACAGCCAGCATCTTTTCCACTGTTTTGTCTTATTTAAGTATTTAAAAATACCAAAAACACCTTGAAAAATCCCCAAAAATCATAAAAACAGTAAAAAATCCTAAAAATACCGAAAATATTCAATTTCTGAATTTTTGGTTATTTTTGCAGATTTTTATAAATAGTCTATTACCCCTTTTATTACTTTGTCTTTAAATTCCAATATTGAAAAAGAAAATAAAAATTATAAAATATAAAATATAAAAATCAGAAAATTAAAAATCAAAATACAAAGTTAAAAAATAAAAAAAATATATATAAAATAAAAATTAAAAACCCACAAAAGATTTATTTGCTTGCTTGCTTAGCGTAGATACATCACACACATTCACTTGAGCACAGTTTTTGAATTACCCTGTTTGCTCCCTGTGTTCGAACTCTCTGCATACTTGTCCCTATACACCATTTGTGCAGAGTTAAAAATAAATTTTAACTCCACATTATTTCTAATTTATTGATCTTTAGTGTGGGTTAATTGTTGATTAAATTCAGATTTTGATTGGTCGACACTTCGACTGTGTTCCCGCCTTGTGTGGAACACAAGACCGATCGAATTGTGAGTTTATCAGTTATCTCGATCTCGTTAAGTCAACTCTTTGACCTAACTAATCTGACATCTCCGAATCTCTATTCCTATGCAGAGGACCTGCATCAAGAGGTCGGTCAGATATCAGCCTAACTGAGGAAGGATTGCCATCTCCTACTCAGGCTGGAGATCATCTCTTAATAATTATTTGACGGTGCTTGATGAGTCCTCAATCTAACTCATTAGATGTTCATCCAATCACCAGTCTCTATAATTCAATATTTGAATCAACAACTGTATGATTATCAAGATGGCCATGGTACATAACCCTAATTGTACTAAAGGACCTATTATGCAAATTATTTATTCTTCATTTCAGATTAGGGAACGATATTTGCAATAATATTTATTGCATAATGGCTCGTCGTGGGCTCGCATGTCCAACACTCTCAACTTGTAATAATTAAGATTACATGTAATCTTAAATATTACAAATAAATCTCAACCATTAATTCTTATTAGGAGTGTGTCCTAGTCATCCAATTTATTATAAAATATATTAACCCTAGCCCTATTGGAGAATAAAATGCAATGGTTGAAACAACGACAACATCTCTCAATCTCTCTCTCTCTCTCTCTTATACATACACATCCACCCTCTCTCCTCCAATCCTATAGTTGTCCCCATGACTAGGGTTTGTGGAAACCACAATCATTGTCGTGTTGTCAGATCGATCTCTTGTGGTCATTCATCTTCTTCGGTGCCTCATGCTCTTGAAGAAGGAAAAGGATTTTGTGCGACAAAATCAGGAGCTTCTCAACTCAGACCGTCTCTTTGGATCATGGGAGGCATGCGTCTCATTCACGCACCGCAAGTGCTGTCTTCATCGGATCAGACTTGAGACATGAGATCTGTTTGTTTATAGACTCGTAGATCACAATTATGCTCCAAGAGGCAACCTCACGTGATTTTGACAAGATGGATTGAGAATTGTTCCTAAGCCATGTGGTTTCATCTAATTAATTTTAAAATTTCACTACTACATCAACTAGTTAACTAATCGACTTAGATCTGATATGATCTGATCTCCATGCTTACGTGATGTGTGAGGATTTATCACCTCACCTTCAAGTGATATGAAACCCTTGGTCAAAGGTCTTGGATATAATCCAAACCCTAGGAAGCAAGGTTTTTGGATATCCGATTATGCGGGAACTTGTTGTTTTTCTCATAGATCCATTTTCAAATTGATTTTGTGTATATATGACATAGCTATTGTTTTTCCTTATTTGAAAAAATTGTTGGGATAAAAAATGATATTTAAAATGTATCAATATGACCCCAAAAGGTTTGCCAAAAGCTGGCAACGACTGGACATTGATTTGGATTCGAAAAGTTCCCGCAATGTTTGACAAAAAAATAATTTGAATTGAATGATTTCTTCATGACAAACCCTGTTAGAAATTGCAATAGTTGTAGTTCAACCATGCTCATGTAAAACAAATTGATTACTTGATATGACTATAAATTTAAGGGAGTTAAAAAGGTTTTAAATTCCTAAAATTTTGAGTGATTGTCATACATGATCGAAAGATCGATAAAATCTCTTAATACAATTAGTACCAATTGCGTTGTTCTGAATTGGAATGGTAATGGTGACTAGGACTAGATATACTGAAAAGATTAATTAATTGGAACCTGCACTACAGGACAGTGGAAGCCCTTCCTATCAGCATAGTCTGTCCGAGCCGGATCCGTTTTAAGAAAGGGTGGTATGAGAAGTCATTGCATACTCTTAACAACTAGATTAGAATAAAATGTACTTGTAGGGGTGTATACTATATATTAATATCAATCAAAATTTTGTTTGTTAGTAGCATTGGATTTGTGTTGATTTAATATGATTCGACTCGAGCTGACTTATTGACTAAGTGATCTTATTTGAATATATTCAAAGATTAATCTCAGTCATAAAGAGAAAAATAATAATTCACAAAGGAAAAGCACACCTCCTTAGAAACTCGGATAGAAATTTAGACAACCGTAAATAACTGGTTGAGAGATTAATGCTGCTTTAGGTCACCATGTGGTGTGCATTGATTAGTGCTCCTTTTGACGTCTTAGTAATTTTTCCGCCATGGAATCGAGCAACTATGTGCCCTCGGTTGTGTGCCCTTAAGTTTTGGACTGCGCGATGTGTTCTCTGTATTTTCTGTTAGGCGATGAGGCCTACGGGCTCTACGCGACTCCTCTTGAGAATGTGTGTTACTAATTGTGGGTGTGAGTGGTGACCCTGAGCAGCATTAATCTACAGTCCAAGCTCATCTTTTGTTACTGACGTGACTTATATGTACTTATAGATGTTGGGCCCACAAATAAGTACCTGGATTCACTCTGACGAGGAAAGACACTGACATAATTAAATAAAAAGCCGTAGAACTATGTGATCAGTATGACTATCCAAGATCAAATATATTGAATCAAATCATGCCCTTCCATTGGAACTCTATCGATAGAATGTGAACTTGGATTATTTTTTCCTTTGTGGTCTTAATCTCTTTTTATAAGTTAGAAGTGTTGTTCAATACATGTCAATATTCAGGTTGGATTTATAATCCGAGTTAGTGGAAGCCGTTTAGAATGAGATGATTTTCTTGTGAGGGGTCGTTCTTATTGGATGTTGGAAACATGGAAGTTGGTCATATTTGTGGACTTTTAACAATTGTTCTTTGACACTTTTCTTTTTACCCTTCTGGTTGTTGTTTTATATCCGTATTGGGAACTTTGCTCATAAACCTATTTGCGTGAATTCGACATGTTTGCATGAGCAGTTTCCGCAGCAGCAGGCGTCACGTAGTTGACTTTGTTATAGCTCAGTTTTGCAGTACAATTGATGCATGCTCTTTTGTGTTTTTGTACATGCACTTACATTTTGAGAGACGTGATATATCTATACATATTGATATATTTCTGCGGTATTGTACTTGGTGGGCATGATGCTGTAAATGGAAAATGAAAAAAATGTGGTTCTTCTTTCCTTACTATTCTTCTGCATGTATGGTACAGCTTGGTATTTCGAATGTAGAATAGTATGTGTGGATGTGTATTGTTGAGTATCTGGACCCTGGAAGCATCATAAGTTCCATTCAATAGTTTGAAATATTGAGGAAGTGAGGCATATAACCTTAGTCTTTGGATACTATTACCATGTGATGTCATCCGAGTCTAGAAATCGAACCAGACATCGAACTTTACATGTATTGTTTTTGGATTTTTATGATTCGACCAATGGGATCGACCAATAGAACCGGTGATGACATTAGTAGTTTATGAAAATCGGAAAAAATCAAGCAGTTATATTGTTGGTTTGGTTCGTATGGTCCACCTGAGTTGAACTGAGTTCGACCGGTATTTCATGCAAATAAATATGAAGAATTATACATAATGTATTTAAAAGATTATGACGACTGTGCCCTTCCAAAAATTTCCAATAACACTTATACCCCCATTTTTTACAATTGTCCCTATATTTTTTACAAAACTATAACAGTGAGGTTGGCGAGCTTGCACTAGGTGCATGTAACTTTACATGCACCGGTGCTACAAGCATCTATTTTTAAAACGAAGCCTTAGAGGATTTACTTGAAATTATTAGTGAAACGTGTTTCAAATTTCACATAAAACAACCATTCTCAGCATGTTCATCGGGAAGGGCTAAATTTCAGCAATTTTGAGACCGTTAAAATTTCGCACCAAAATTTCGCACCTTTATGGATGGGTTAAAAGTCCCAAATTAAGTTGAATTTTGAATGACATTATGGTGATATATGGTGATCTAAATCCCACATGATTTCATTTTAAAAAACAAAAAAATATGGACATTTACGATACCGGTGCTTGTAAAGTTACATGCACTGGTTCTACAAGCACCTATTTTTTTAAATGAAATCTTGGGGGATTTACTTGAAATTATTAGTGGAATGTGTATTTCAAATTTCATGTAAAACAGACATTCTTAACATGTTCATCAGAAGGGCTAAATTTCAGGATCTTTGAGACCGTTACAATTCACAATCTTGATGGATGGGTTAAAAGTCTCAAATTAAGTTGAACTTTGAATGACATTATGGTGATATATGGTGATCTAAATCTCACATGATTTCATTTCAAAAAAATAAAAAATATGGATGTTTACAAAACCGTTGCATGTAAAGTTACATGCACCATGGCACAAGCTCCCCAACTTCTTTGTCAAAGAGGTCAGGGAGCTTGCATCAAGGTGCACGTAACTCTACATGCACCGGTGCACAAGCGCCTATTTTTTAAAAATGAAACCTTGGGGGATTTACTTGAATGTAAATCTACATGCCCCATGTTTTAAGTTTCACGTAAACCATACATTCTTAACATGTTCATCAGGAAGGGTTAAATTCTAGCAATTCTGATACCGTTAAAATTTCACAGGCTTGACGGATGGGTTAAAAGTCTCAAATTAAGTTGAATTTTGAATGACATTACGGTGATATATGGTTATTTAAATCCCATATGATTTCATTTCAAAAAAATAAAAAAATGAACATTTACGATACTGATACTTGTAAAGTTACATGCACCATGATGTAAGCTCCCCAACCTCTTTTATCAAATTCATATATTAGATAAATGTGACATATAAAATTAAAATTTTAAATCTATTCAAACTTTAGTGGATGACGATCATTAATTTACTACTTCTCATAGTGTGGAGATGACAAGTTCTTTACAAGGGTGCATCCTTTGTTCCTGTTGAAAAAAGACAATCGCATGCACGATGTATGAAAAGACAGGCAATGCTCTAAGGCAGGAAGGGAGAAGCAATACAAAGTTATACACATAGGAGAAGAGATAAACGAGTGTTACAATGAAACAAGACGATGAATATTTTTAAAATTATGCATTTTATTAAATAATCTGAAAATATTTTTTTGTCAAAATCTAGATGGTCAAACATTAGTTTGGATCAATTGGTTCAACTAAGTCAAATGATCCAATCAGGTTTTGACAAACCAGGTGATTTGATCATTTTTCTTCCAATTCTTAGTTTACTTCTTAGATAAGAAATAAGAAAAAAACACCACAATGATGTAACGGAAGGTTGGGGGTCAGGGACCAATAGGCGAAGGAATTTGTATTACGTTCAGATAACATATCAGCCTAAACAACCAAGAAAGGGTCTACCATAACTATGCACGACGCCGACGCCATTGCAGAAGAGGGCAAATTAATTGCCAACCAGGTTCATTCCATGACAAGTTAGCTCAAAGTAACATTACCATAACCAAAACACATCTACCATCATTCCTCCAGCTAAACTTCTTTTTTGCTAAAATCACAAAAGGGTTCGCAGTGGGGGCACAGAACCTCTAAGTACATGAAAGTAAGACAACTGGAAAAATAAACAGATGAAAAATCACAATTACAATCTCTCTCCAAGCAATACTTCTATAGCCAATGCAACTAAACAAATTCCATTGCATATACCATTTCCCCCTAGAAACATGTTCCCAGCCACAGACAAATCAGGAGATGTGGAATAACAGTTCAGAGCGGAGAACGGCAAATACTGTGAAAAGATGAATATGGGGGTGGTAGCCACTAACAAGCAACATTTGCCATAAGCAACACAGATTTTTATCAAAATAAGATGATATACGTATAAGACATTAGTGTAACTTTAACTGGATGCAACAGGTTTAGATACCGCCTTCTTAACAGCCTCTGCGTAAGTCCTGTGCTGGTAGGTCAGGGTCGATTCCAATAAATCCCACAGGGAAGTCTTCGGGTTCCAGCCTGCAACAGAAAATGCTGACTGGTGAGGATTACCAAGAGATTATCAAGAGGGTGCAACTTGCTGCATACCAAGTTGTTTGTTGATGATGGTCATGTCAGGTATACGCTTATCACTGTCATCATATCCTTCACCGTAGAATTCCTTCGAACTAACGTCAATCGTTGGAACTTCCAATGAAGGTTCCCCAGATACCTTACTATAAACCTGACAAGATGCAAATAAAGATAAAAGACAAATTTGAGTTACATGGAGAAAAGACCAAGGAGCTAGCTTTGACCTCCATCCATTTTACCTCGGTCATCATTTCAGCTAGCTGCCTTACTGTAACCTCATTGTTAGGATTCCCAACATTGAATATATGGCCATTAGCTCGATCAGGATTTTCCTGATACAACCAAAACGATAAAATATGTTGACTTCAAATCATACACAAAAATTGCACACTAAACAAAACATCTACTAGGTTTCACTTACAATCATCAGCAGGACAGCTTCTATGGCATCCTTGATATATATGAATGTTCTTTGTGATTGACCACCATCAACAAGCTTCAGAGGTTCGCGTCTTAAAAGGTTCTGTACCATATATCTTAGAATTAAACCACAAACTTTTCGTAACTCAAGCCTCAACCTAAAGTGCATATGATGCCATTACATTGCTGAAGCATGCCAAGACTCTGGGAACTCCTTCACTTGGTCCATCAATTCCAGGGATGAAATCCATCCTAGGACCAATCCAGTTGAAAGGTCTTACGATGGTGAAGTCAAGGGCATTCTCCGCACCCTCAGCTAAAATAAGTAAAACCAAAGTTCCATTATAGAATATATTGCAAATTAATACATGCATAAAAGATGCAATTTTAAAAAAACACATACCATAGATAAGCCTCTCGATCAGTTGCTTAGCACATGCATAAGACCACCTTTGCTTCTCAATAGAGCCAAATATGCAAGGCGAGGCATCTTCTTTAAGAACATAGAAATCAGGATCCTGTTACACATACTAACATAGTTATAACATATTTATTCCAAACATAAAAATCTAGAGTACAAAACCTATGTGGCTACCATTCTGAAATACCACAAAATATTGTAGAAAAATTTTTATCTTCTTTGGAGACAAAGAGATGAGTTAAGGTCTTAAATGAAAAGAACGACGCTAAGGCAAGAACTAACATGCATAAACTCTAATACAAATTTAAAAATCATCAAAGAAGATTTATCAATGTTTGAAGAAATCAGCATTCAACAATTCCATCCCTAAAAAAAGAATAAACTGAAACCCTAACCAAAAATTGACAAAGCTGGGAACCAAAATATGACCTCGAGCCTCCGAGAGAATAATTGGAATTGGCATTTGTCAATTCTCAATCCAATAAAATAAAACAATATTTTCATTAATTCAACAATGCAAAAATGCAAAATCATGAAAGGATTATGAAAGACAACAACCATCAATGATAAGTATGCTGCAATTCCAAGCTAGAATCTTGTTAAAGTTTTCTTAAAATCAAATCCAAATCAAAATTCTTATCAGACGATATGACACGAGAATTCCACTGACTTTGGAGCATCGCATACTTAACTTGTCCATAAGGAATACCTTTACCCCCACTGCTAACTAATATCTTTAAACAATGGGACGCAGACAATTTTCAAGCACACGTAATTTAATCTAATCTTATGTAGACTCTTTTGTATCACCACTTTTCTAACGCACATACATTCTAGAAAAATAAAGATAAAAGTTTTTTTCATAAAGAATAAACCTGAAGAAATATGCGCTTATCAATAAAGTACAAAGCAAATATCGACATGAAATTGTTTTTAAACCAAAAGGCAATCTTTTCCACCGTTTCAGATCTGCTACAGCAGAATTTAGTTCTCATCTCAAAGTACACTAAGGCGCAGATATATTTTTCTACAAACAATAAATTAGAGCCAAACAAGAGCAAGAATTGTATTAAAAAACAGAGCCAAGGAAATTCGAACAAGACCACCAGAATCACTATGCTACAAGTCAGTCAGACATTCTCAACATAGTAGATCAATAGCAATGGAGCAAGCTACAAAAAGGTCAAGAATAAGGAGAAGCAGATAGCATTCGATGCAATGCCAACCCAATCTCAGCTAATACTAAATACAATACAGGAAGTCAAATCAAATCCCTATCCCTACATCCTACGGTTACTCAGGAAGACTAGGGCCAACATATATACCTGTCTCAGCGGGTGGTCCTTGGGAAGAAAGCTGCCAATGGTCTTCCCGTACACCTCACAAGTAGAGAAATGGATCAACCTCTTGCCATTCTCCGAGCAATACTTCACCTGCAACGGAAAAGATTCAAATATCGGAACCTAAACCCAAAACATCGCTAGATCCGCGACTGCCGAGCACTCACGACGGGCAGGGCATCGATGAAGTTGCTGTAGATGGTGTCCAGAGGCCTCGTGTTGTAGTCCGCCGGCGTACAGATCGCCGCCAGATTGATCGTCTGCGAAGTAGAAATCAAGCTGAGCAGAGCACGTAGAGAGGAGGACACGTGGTGGTGATGAGCGTACCAGATCTGACATCTTGATGAGGCCCTCGAGGCGGGAGTCGTGCTTGATGTTGAGGCGGTGGAACTGGATGCGCGAGGACGGGTACGAATGCTCCCCTTCGAGGAGGTGCTTGATCTTGTCGTTGTACACGTCCACCGCCAGGACGGAGTGCTGGGTCTCCGCCATGACCTTCTCGCACAGGTGCGACCCAATGAAGCCACCGGCGCCGATCATGCAGATGGTCAGGGGCTTGATCGGACGCCCGTCGAGGTCGATACGGGGGGAGGCCATCGGCTGGGTGCGGCGGTGCGGTGCGGACTAGAACGAGGAAGAGGTGTGGGTGTGTGTGGGGAAGGGGGCGAACAAATAGGGGGAGAGGGCGCGGCCAGCGGTGAAGAGGGTGATCGTGACGCGCCTTTCCAGCAGGGGATTTTTGCGAGAATGGTGCCTTTTTTTTAAAATCGTGTTTTTTAATTGATTTGATGGGGAATCGGGGATCCCTTCGTGTGTGTTAGTTGATGGGGCGTTGTCTCCATCGCTCCTTCCACAGTTCCACTTCTTTTCTCTCGTGAAATGGGTAGCATTCAATCATTCACACATAATTTAATCCTTGAAAATTAAAATGAGATAGTTCTCATTTTAGGGACGGGAGGGATTTATTTCTCAGTCTGGTACAGATTCGAAAAATTTTCCAGAATGAGAACGTATCGGTGAACGATTTGTCGCTCACCGACGTGGCACGGCAAAGGGTTCGTCGTGATTACGTGGACCAAGCGGTAAACCGTTCGCTGCGTCCAGTAGCTCGGTCAACGAGGCGTTCGGTCTTCGAGGAGGAGGCGTGGGATGGATGGGACGGATGAAGCAGGCATGGTCGTGACCCGCCCGACACGACAAATGGTTTGTTGTACCGTTTACCACGGGACACCTCTATATAAATGCCCCGTCGGTCCCATCTTCCTCACACAACATCCTCTACTCCCTTTCTCATTCTCCTTCCTCTCCTTCTCATTCTCCATCCAAGTTCATCTTCTCCTTAAGGTATGATTAACTTGCTCATCTAATTGTCCCATTGGTAATGATTAACTTGCTCACTTAATTGTTCCATTAGTATATTTTGATAATGATTGTTTTTTAATTATCACATTGATCAATTTTGTTTATTCAAATATAAAGATTTTAATTTAAGGACTAGACACATGATGATATTCTAGTTAGGCTTGTATATACAAATTTTTCATAGGTCACATTTTTTTCATATCTCCCATTAGTCATCAGTTAATGTTGAAAGGTCTACACGTATTTTGTCAATAAATATTAATTATTCATATTAATTAAAATATCTAATATTTAATAATTAATATGAATAACAATTACTAATAAATCACCAAAACTTGTAATAATACATAACAATTGTAATAGTTATCCTTATTAATTAGGAATAATTCTTAATTTTATTAATAATTAAAGAAATTTCTAGTAATTGTAAGTAATTAGAAATAAATATTACTATTAATAATTAATAATACTTAATAGTAGAGAATAATTAGTAGAGACAAATAATTATATTTAATTAGTAATGGTAATCATTAACAATAATTCTTATTATTATTAATTAATGTAAATAATTATAGTTTATTAACAACTACTAATAATAATTATAAAATTTGTTTTCATAATAATATTAATTACTATTAATAAATTTAATATGTACTGTTTAAAACTTACTAAAATATAATTAATAATAATTTATAGTGATAATAATTAAAATTAATAATTCTGATTAACATAAAATAATAATTATCACAATTAATAAGTTTTATTTATTATAAATAATTTTTAATTGTATTAATACCTAAAAAAATACTAGTAATTATACGTAATTGAAAATAAATATTACTATTAATAATCATTAATTCTTAATGGTAGAGAGTAATTAGTAAATATATTAATTAATATTTAATTATTAATGGTAAGGATTAACAATGATTCTTAATTATATTAATCAATATAAGTAATTATAGTTTATTAGTAATTACTTTAATAAATATAAATTTATTTTATTAATAATTATTAATTACTGGTATTAATTATAATATATAATATTTATTAACTGATGAAATTATAAATTAAAATGTAATTACTATTAACTTGTAACAAATTACTATTAATAATAATCCTTATAATTAGGAATAATTCTAGTATTAATAATTAAAAATAGTACTAGTAATTATAACTAATTAGAAATAAATATTACTATTAATAGCTATTAATACTTAAAAGCAGGGAGTCATTAGTAGAGATTGTAGCTCTAATGATTTACTTGAAAATAATGATAGGTAATAATCAATGTTTCAAAAAATAGACCTTGTAGTAACTTTTAGTGGTGTATAGGAAATGGTTGATGTCGTTGCCCTCTATGTGTTCTGGGGCGGGCAAATAACATACTTGGAATTTGAGGTCGGTTATGAAGGCGATCAAAGCGACATGATCAGAGTACATGTATCTTGTAGATATAATGATTTACTTACTTATATATATGGGCTTACTAGATATACACCTGACATTTACGATATCACTATCACCTGCATGTGGCATGTAAATGCGAGTTCGTTCCATCCAATCCTTATTGGGTCGGATAAAATAACAAAGTTGATGTTGCAAGTCAGTCGACAAGTGGGAATGATGGAGCTACTTGTTGAAGCGGTAGAGATCTCTTCAAACCAATGTGAGGTGGGACCATCAATGATACAAGGTTTGGACCTTAACCGATCTATTTATGATGGAGTGGATGATGAAGACGAGGCTGAAGACAACAACCAAGACGAAGTCGAGGACGAAGGGGAAGAGGAAGAGGAAGAGGATGAAGATGTAGACGAAAATGCCAGAGGGAGAGTAAATGAAGAACAATGCAGGCACAGTTCATGTGATAGGATGGGAGTGTTGATCGATCACGATCAAGAGTTTGTTCTTCATTCGATACAACAGAAACCTATTTTTGATCCACCAGTAGACTATGGGATGGATTTGGATATGATGGAGGATCTTCTAGACTTCTTTGGGTCAGATTATTAGATCTTTGGCACATTTATAGAGGAGATGCCCTTTCTAAATGAAGTTGCAGAGCCTACGTCCGAAGGCACATCCGGTAAAGATTATTGGTTGAATCATTCCTTCGACTTGAAGACATTGTTAGTGGATGAGTTAAGCACTTGGAGCATGGCAAAGTACATCCAATTCAGGGTGGATGCATCGAAGAGTTTCTAGTACACCACACGTTGTATCTTTAATGATTGCGGATGGAGGTTGCATGCATCGTACAAGAGTCACCGAGATAGTTGGGTAGTTCGTAGCTATCGTGCGGAACACACATGTCGCAATGCAATATTACTTGTTGACAATCGAGCATGTACTGTGAAATTTGTTGGCAGATTTATTCTTGCCACTCTACGATCCAACTTGATCTTGACTCCAAGTGTCATCTAGTCGCTTGTTGAGGACAAGTACAGAGTGCACATATCTTACAATAAAGCATGGAATGGGAAGCGGTGAGCATTGGAGAAGATTTTCGGAGATGCTGTTGGGTCATGTGCAGACATCCGACGGTTTATGTGGTTGATGAAGCACTGTAATCCTAGTTCGTTTTATGAGTTCGAATATCAATCGGTGGTCCATCCTAAAATCGATGCTTGGGTAGAAGGCATGGATGCCTTCTTTTGTTTGTTCTGGCCTTTTGCCCCGTCAATTGAAGGTTTTGCACACTGTCGGCCAGTGCTGAGCATTGACGATGCACATATTTGGGGAAAATATAAAGGGCACATCCTAGCACCTACCTCTGTCGATGACAATGGCCGCCTCTTCCCAATTGCCTTCACAGTGGTCGAAGGTGAAAATTTGGAGTCATGGGGATTCTTTCTCCATAAACTGTCTGGTATCATTGATCGTGATGGTATATGCTTCATCAATGATAGATTTTCAGGTCTAAAGAATTTACTTCCGCAACATTTTCTGATTGCGAGAGGCCACTGCCACCGCTTCTTCCTTCGCCACTTGCAAGCGAACATGCACCGAGACTGATACACGAACAAATGGATTCAGAAAAAATTCTAAAGCGCAGGTGTCGTGACCAGCAAGTACGAGCATGAGTAGATTATGCATCAAATCTGTACGGCAGACTCGGATGCATATGATTGGATATTGAGGCAGGAGGGTAGAGATCGACGATACTGGGCATGCTCCTACGATGAGGGTCGTCGATGGCGTCTGACCGCAACGAATCTCTCTGAAAGTTTTAACAGTGTTCTTAGGGACATATGAGGACTGCCGGTTTTAACACTTGTATTGGTCGTGTTTTACCGCCTCAACACCTACTTCGTCGAAATACGTAAGTTTGGTGTTAAGGTGACGGGACACCTTATGCTCCGATATGAGAAACTAACTGATGGTCTCTTACAATTCACGCGATCCCTAATGGTCGGGCAATTTACGTTTACATATTTCGAAGTACGGGCCACTGAGGGAAACTATACAATTAAAATGAACGGTCAACAATCGATCTGCACATGTGGTTACATGCAGGCCATGAGGATAATTTTCCCTCACATGAGGAAATTATTAATACTATAATTATTCTTAATTATAAGGATTATTGTTATTAGTAGTAATTCCTTACAAGTTAGAAGTAATTTATGGATTAATTTTTAATTTCATTACTTGATAAGTATTATATATTGTAATTAATATGAATAATTAATAATTATTAATAAAATAACTTCCATACTAATTTATATTGATTTTATTTTTTATAATTACATTTTATAGGTAATTTTCAATTTATATGTAATCCCTATTTACATGTATTCTCATTTTGGGTGGGAAGATGGTTGTTCGTGGCAAATGATTTGTCGTGCATGGCCAACCATTTGCCGCACGATGAATAGTTTGCCATCTATTCCATGTCAGCATGACAAACCGTTTGTCACGCCACATTGACCAATGACAAATCTTTTGCTGATACATCCCCATTCTAAGCAAGATTTTCTGGCCGTACCCAAATTGGGAAATAAATCTCACCCGATTTCCAGAATGGGAAATAACCCGATTAAAACCAACATATATATAAATATGAAACAATTAAATGAAATACATAAGCTTGTCCATTATATTTTTGCCCTTGGTTTCATTAGACATCCTTAAATAAATTAGTGCATAAGCCCAAAATAAAACATTGAATATATCTGGAAATTAACAAAAGTAATTGCCTCAGCACATGATCTATAAAAACAAGTCTAATGTAGCTTTACAATGACGACTTGGTGGAATCAAAAGTTAACTGAGTGAGTGAATGCTCAATGCATTTCATTCGACACTAGTTTAGACACGAAACTGAAGGAGAATATGATAAGTATTAAATATAACAGATCAGTTATTAGAGAAAGTTTTCTATGAGCGATTTATATATACTATCATAGCCAAAACAACATGAGATATTTACACATGTAACCATGAGTAGTTTGTAATTACACTCAGAACCCTAGATAATCACAAATTACAACCAGAACCCCAAATAATGCTTAATTGTTGCATGACATAATCCTGTGTTATCTTCCATCTTGATTTTCTGTTAACTTTGATGGAAAAAGTTAAATGTTGATAATTTTATCCCATGACATTATATTTATAAAATGATGCCATTGGGTGGATCAAACAAAATAATGCTCGCCACCCCCATTGGATCGGGCTCTCTCTTTCTCTCGCTCGTTGTAAATCACAGTTTGGTGGATGGTTTTGATGATTGGAGGTGGGGATTTTACGATAGAGGCACGGGGTGATTACGACAAAGGCTTGGATCTTCGTTCTTAAATCGATTAAGAAAGAAGATTTGGTTGCATGGGTTCTGGGAATGAAGTGGTTGCTTGACTTTTCCCAAGGGATAGAGTCGAAGTTGGGCTACTGGAAATGGGGGTGATTGGGTTTGGATTGAGAAGAAGAGGGGTGAAGCTGGGCGGATGCACACATGGTACCGCAAACTTCTGCTGATGATGCTTTGCGAGAGGTGAAGCTTGTGTGTTCTTGCGCAATTTAGGGCATCAAGTAATGTTCTTTTCTTTCCGAAAAAGAGTTGTTGTACTCATGTGCTGGAGATGATCTTGGTGCAGAGATCTGAAGATGCTTCCTCGATCATGTTTGGTTTTAGATCTTGGTTGTAGATGCTAACGAGGAAGAAGGGGGTTTGGGTTCTATGGAGCTAGGCAATTCGAAGATAGGAATAGGATCCATGGAGTTGGGAGGGGAGGAGGTGTAAGCGGAGGAAGTGGCGGAGGGGGGATGTGGTGGTAGCGGCCAGAGTTGGGTGGGGGGTATGGGTGGAGGGGGAGGTGGTCACAGGGGTTGGAGGAAGAGGATGGGAGAGGATGAAGAGTAAGGTTTAGGGCCTCCACATGGAGATGCTATCCAGGACGTGCCGCGACAGGGATCTTTCTTCTTCTTTTAAGTGATATTTTCCTCAAGCAAACATGTGGCAATCTCAAAAACATAACATCTTTGTATTTCAAGTTCACAACACCAAGAAGTGTATTACACAAGTTCTATCTATTACAACTTCTTACAAAATAACACAGATAGTACAAAAACAACGAAAACGATAGGTCCTTCTATGGTGGACTCCAAGGCGAGTTGGGTTTCTTCCTATAGCTTCAGATTTGACTTGCTGATGCCAGAGAGGGCAAGCTGAAGGTAGGCATTCAGGGCCTCCACATGGAGGAGAGGGTCAAAGGTGCTGGAGGAGGGGGCGACAGAGGGGGCCAAAGGTGATGGAGGAAGGGGTTGGAGGAGGGAGGCGAAGTTGTTGGAGGAGGGCAACAGAGGCGTTGGAGGAGGGGGTTGGAGGGGCGGTGAATGGGGGAGGTGGCCAATGGGGAGGGGATGAGGTGTTTGGTGGAGGAAGGAGGAGAGGGAAGGGGGAGGGTTTCTTTTTCTCTTTTAGTTTATATCTTAGCCATTAGATTGAGGATGGGTTAGATTAACTCGATGCACTAGGAGTTAATGGGTTAAACTAACTAAAGTTTATAGGAGTGAGATGGGGTGACTATTCAGGATTTCTCACGTAATTCATGATTATTGAGGGTTCCAGGTGTAATTACGAAACTACTCATGGTTATGGATATAAATATCCCAAACAACAATTGGTACAAATTGTTTGTACTTACTAATGATATACGATGAAGTTGAACACAATACCTCTTGAGAAGGGTGTGTGCCTCCAACACAAAGAAGAAGTTGGACACTTATTCTAACATTGATAAGCATACCTAACCCTTTACCATGTCTTAAGCTATAATAGGACCCTGCCCTTATAGGAGCTCATGTTATTTATTCCAATATTACTTGGGTAAGAGATGAACTCTCATGACCAAAGAAATAACTACTTAGACCCAACATTAAGTTTCCTACCTCTTAAAAGAAAGAGGAGAACATGTAGATTCCTAATGGAACTAGACATATTAAATTCAAGAACTAAGGTTCTACCTTTCTCGAATTAGAAAATCTAAATTTTTAATAGTTAGAAATTTGTTTAGAAACTATATTTTCAAATTAAGAATTGGTTGGGATCGTGAACTTTATATCATTTAAATTAAGAATTATTGAAATCAATTAATTACTTGGGAAATAGATTAGCAATTAAACTCCTAATTTAATGTGACATCCACTCCTCTTCTTTAAAGAGGGTGGATGCTCACATCGGATTTCACAAGAAACCCTAGTTCTAACACTCTTCCTCCCTACTATTTCTCACCATCTCCCCATGAACATGTGACACATCTTCCTTGTAGTAATGCATTTTTGTTCTCTGCATCGACATGGAAACTCGATTATATGCAATACAGTCTGAGATATGAGAGAAGATACATACATGGTGATCTCGATGTGAGAAGAAGGAAGAAAAAGGGACTTTTGAAAGTGTTCATCTTCATGTCTCATCAATGTACATGTGATGAGCATCAGATCATATTGTCGCTAAGTCCTTAGCGATGCATTAATACAATAAAAGTTATTTTATTTAAGTATTTGTATTTGCACTTTATTAAGGTCCCTTAGTACTATTAGACTTATGTACCATGGCCATCTTGATATCATACAATTGTTGATCTAAAGAGTTAGATCATAGAGGCTAATGTAGGGTTGTGCATCTAAAGCGTTAGATCGGGACACAACCGACGTCATCAAGTGATATTCAAGAATGATCTTCAGTCTGAGAAAGTGGTTGCACTCTTTCTCTAAAGACTAATTTCCGAGCAACATCTTGATGCAGATGCTCTACGCTACATTAGAGATTCGTAGATATCTGATTAACCATGTCAAGTTATTGAGTAAAACTCAAAGTGTTGATCAAAATTCAACATTTTTATCAAAACATCAAAATGTTGACCAAATAGCAAATGTTGATAAAAAATGGTCAATTGATGAATATAAGTTAACAATTCGACTCTAAGTTGAAGTGTTGATATGATGAGATCGAGATACTAAAGGCATGTATCTTATACTGTCATGAACAAGCACACATCCTTTGACCAGAGATAAATATACATCTATATGTCTGGGTATGCACATTTGGCACACCATTAGGTTGATGTCCTATACAAGATCTATACACCGGCACGTTGGTTCGCATATGAGGAGATATTAGATGTATGATCTCTCGAAGAAATCATATAGGTTCGGACTTTTTAATCGAGACAGAGCTCACTCATGAGATATTGCGACCACAACGAATTTCATGCATGGACATCTTATTTATGAAATACGAAAAGATTTCAAGAATATTAATATACATCAGAAAACACATGATTGATATAATCACCCAATGATCAATTAAGAAATTTATTGATAAATTCTCGAAGAAGACATTCAAACAAGGGTTTGAACTTCGAGTTTAATCAAAGTCTTCCAATATATAAGATGTTTGAGTATTGAAGATACTCTGGGATGATGTGATCATAATAGATTATATACCATGGAACTTTTATTCGAAATGAGTGATAAAATAAAAGATATTAATGATTTCATCCATGGCTAAATGATTGAGAATTCATTGGATTATCTCTCAAATCATAAATTCATTTCTTTATCAAAATGTCAGAAAAGGACCAAAATAGAATGGATCTGAAATGGTTCTGAGAAATGAATCCAAACGTATCCAAATTAATATGCCCAAAATGATTTTAAACCATGATATTAGATTTCAAGTCACTATACATGGATTATATAATTTCCCTGACATTATACAATGAGCAATTTTCTTTATAAATTTGATTTGTTTATTATATGTTTTCATGACCGTGACATCTAACCTCTTTTTAAATGGTATCAGAGCTTATTTGAAGGATTCAGATTGCATCCTGGTCCAATGAATAATAGGCCATATTTTTCCATTTGCGGGTACTTATTTTGCAATATCTTTTCGTATTTTGAATGACTCAATGACATATGATGATGTTGTTGCTCTCCATATTTAGAACAATGATTTTGAGATATTCATGTTATCTAGAAGGTCTAGACTCATACCCAAAAGATCCTCTAAAAGTTGGTGACATTCAAACAAAGATTTATTTGTCGAAAGTGTCAGTAAATTTCAATTTCGATCAAATATCGTAGCAAATAATTATGGAATTTTTAGCTAATGTTTTTAATTCATGTAACACTTTCAAAATGTAAAAAATTTTCACGTGATTCCAACTGTGTGAACTCAAGAAATTGGAATTTTTCTATAGACGGTGTTGGAGGACTTGATAAAATACAATGACTTATTTCCTATTTTTTAACTCAATATTAATGAGAATTTATTTGACATATTCACGTTAGGATCTGGACCTAATACTTTGGAAATATTTGGAGCCTCAATGAATTTTAAGTCCATGTTATACGATGCCTTCCAATTTGAAATATGATGGTCACAACTTGTAAATCTAAAACCCAAAATTGTTATTTGATTGTATGAAAAAATTTGTATGTCTATTTATTTCATATTTCCTTGTCTTGTACATGTTTTATTGTGAATGGCTCAATTTCTTGATTATAATTCATTATGTTCATATTTATTTCATATGGACATGGATATAATATTTGTTATTCTCCTTAGGACTTGTGTCGGATCAGAAAACTCTCAAACACTATCTTGTAATTCTAATATCGATGAGAAAAATATATGCATAGAATGGAATGGAGTACCACTGCTCTGATACCAAACTGCATTGTTCATCCCCGAGGACCTGGGTATTCAACATACCAATTCCACGCACATACATTCCACATTCAAAACACATAATCATATAAAAAGAAGGAAATATCATAATACAATGGAATTTAAAATTCACTTTCCAATCATAACATATCCTCATTAGTTACAATCCATGTCCGTAAAAAGTTCACATGTACCATGTATGCATCAAAAGTGTGTCTATATATACACATTACATATCACATGTGTCTCATAAACTACAAGTAAAGTAAAAGCAACAAAAGCTACGGGTGTAAACAATAAAAGTAAATAATGTGATGTACCGCAAAAGCAATAACTGTCTGAAAAAGAAGCTCCAACCAAACACTAACCACTCACTATTGTGTTTGCTCCTGAGAACATGCAGATCCAACACAATGGTACTTTATGAGCAAAGTTGCCCAGTACGATGCTAATTCTACAACAAGTAAGGTGCCCAAAAGTGTGCAAAAGAAAACAATTGGGTAAACAATCCTCACCAAGAAGACAAGACTCTGATCATCCTCAATTTCCTTATCCTTATTTACCCTAGTGTTGTAGGTTTTCTGTGGTCTTGATCAATGTGGGATCTCACATTATGACTCCAAGGCATTAAGAAAAACTTATGGTTGAGTTGCCTATTGATGAATCCACGTTTCATCATCTTTATTCTATCATTTTGGCCTTAAAAACCCTAGTAGATGCGTGTAAATAGCACTAATTTATGCATTTTAGCATTCATGCATAGGTGTGTAAATACTGTATAAAATGCGGTTTTTAATGCCAAAATTATAGAATAAAGAAAAGAAAAGAAAAAGAATAAAATATTGTAAATATTTTATGACCCGAAACCTCGAGACCTAGGCATCTTGATGAATAGGTCGACAAGGAATAAAGTAGGGAGAGATAAGGGCCAAAATACAGATAAAATACCTATATCTTCCATTCATTCTTTATTCATTTTGGGACCTATTTTTGGTTCCACTTTTTATTCATCAAATAAAGAAACTTTGTACATGAAAGTTGTAGATAATTTTATATAGAAAAATACAAAATTGATTTCACTGAAAAATAATGTACAGATAAAAAGTTATGGTCTGAATAAAAATCCAAAATGCCAACTTCCCAGACCCGTATCTCATAAACGAAAACTCCAAATGCAGTATACTCACCTTTAATTGTATATAGAAGAAAATAAGCTATTTAATGGCAGTGGTTTCGCATTTGGCGGAGCTACGGTTTGAAAGTTGAGTTTTGGACCCACATTGTACATTGTACAGATTAAAATATTCAATTTATTATTTATTTATTATTTTTATAATTTTATATTTTTATAATGTTGTAAATAATACCTATAATAATTATGTACATTAAAATTGGAATAAAAACCTAAATGAAGCTTAAAATAAAATACTTAAATATGTGATACATAGGTATACTGCTTATACACATACCTGTACAACTACTATTTCTATTTTATTTAATATACAAAACAATTCAGAAAAATTAAATAAAAATATATTTATGTAGATAAAAGTATTTCATAATTTTATAAAATCATAAATAAAAATAATAATATTAAAAATACCTAAAAAAATAGAATACTTAAATATATAGATATATATACTATAAAGGGCATAAATGCAAACTTGTAAAAATACGTCTCATAAAAATAAATAAAAATCACCATAAATTAATTCATAAAAAAATAAACATTTTTTATTTTATAATTAAAAATCAATAAAATCGTTATCTATTTTTTTATAGATTTTAGAAATCTTTTTCTTCAGGTTTTTCCTGGTTGGTCCACGTGGACCAACCAGGAGGGCTGGAGAGTTGACCTCGGTCAACTCTCTGCCCAACGCTTGGACTGTGTCAGATAAGGTTTTTGTCTTGTTTTTGCGGATTTTTCGAGGCTCTTCCTTGCATGATCTCGTGATGGTCCCTTGACAACTCTTTCTCCTCGACATTTGATCTTACACGCCTAGCCTTCACTTCGGGGAATGGAGCTGCGATTCGCAAGATATGCATCGATCTTTGGAGCCTCCCAGCCGTTTGTACAAAAGCCCCCTTTCTTTCATTTTCAAACTTGAACCCCTTTGACTCGAGTTTGAACCCCCAGGCGTTGCGCTCCGGACCGGTGGCGGTGACAGCACCACCTCCAGCCAAGTTGGGAGAAGCTTGACGCGTCTCTTGGGCGTTTCCATCATCTCCGGCCAAGTTGGCCGTGAGGTATTCGTCTCGCGGTGAACAACCGCTTGAGGGTGAGTTTAGTTTCTTTTCTCCTCATCTCTTTTGCTGCTGTCATTAGGATCTGTTTCGTGTATTCCCTTTACGGTTAATTGATTAAATTCACAAGATTCCACCCACGAACACCCAGCCGCAGCCCTCAAGCTCCGGCCAACCTCTCCTTTCCATTCCGCCATATCGTCTCGCTTTTTCTGCACCTAAATAGACCTGGGACCGTCTACTGTTGGTTGTACGTTTTCATTGCAGGTCCCAGGTCTTCAAGGACCCCCTCCTGGGGTCGAGTTTTGCTCGGACCGGGAGCACCTGGAGCTCGGCGCTGCTCCGTGCTCGCCGGCCGTTACCGCTGCTCCCCCGCACCCGCTGAAGCCATCATTCGTCGGGGAGCAGCCGCGGGGATCTTCCAGGGGTGTCGGAGAAGTCGCAGGTGCGGGGAAGCTCGAGCTTCGGCCGATTGAAGCTCGCCAAGCTCGGGTTCGTCGCCGTTCTTGCCGGTTGCTCCGCATCCGTCGGATTCGGCCTGTTCTTCCAGGCCTCCCATCTGCCGTTGGATGCAGCGTGCCCTCCAGCCGTCCATCACTCAAAGATAATCTAATCTGGACCGTCGCTGATGAAGGGGTATCGCGCGATCGGCGCGCGACACGTAGCATAAGTGGAACAGATCGAACCGTCCGCCAGCGCCCTTGCTTGGGCATTTTGCAAGTATTTCCCAGGCGTTTTTGTATTTAAGGTTTAACGCACAAACATTCCTCTGCTCTTTTATATTTTGTGTAAATTTTGCATCTTAGCCCCGTGGTTTTCGATAATTGCTTGTATACCCCTGCCATGTGCGCGTGCAAGTCACATGCACCCTGGGGTTTTTGCACAAGTAGCCTTGCGGCTTTGTTTATTTCCAACTAGTGCTGTAACCTTTTATTCAAGTTTTGAACCTTTGGCAAATTTGCTTGCCAGCCCTCGAACTTTGCCTTAATTACACATATACCCCTGGCTTGCATGAAGTTTCTTGCTGTCATCTCTAATTTTTGCATGCATCTATAAATCGCTAAAAAATCCACAAAAATTGCATTAAACTTCCTGTTGCATTGTAGATTTATGTCATGTTTTTATTTTCCATAATTATTGCATTTTAATATTTATTAAAAATCAAAAATAGTTATTTTCAGCACTGTTTGCATTAGAAAATCACTAAAAAATATAAAAACACTCTAGAAAAATCCCAAAAAAATATATTTTGTTCCTTTTAGTGTGTTTTAATTTCAGACCAAAAATCATTAAAAAATACAAAACCAAACTCCTAAAAATCACAAAACTCTAAAAACCTCTATAAATATATTAAAAATTCTACAAAATCTCTAAAAATACAAACTTTTGCCTAAATTTTCCTTATTTCATTTTCTTTCATTGAAAATTAAATTGGAGAATTTTTGCTACTGTTTGCTATTTTATTTCTCCATTTTTAGTTTCAGTCTTGCATTTTATTCACTGTTTTCTCTTATTTTGCTATTTAAAAATACCAAAAACATTCTAAAAATTATCCAAAAATTACAAAAACAGTAAAAAAGTATAAAAAGAACAAAAAGACTTTATTTCCTCATTTTTGGACATTTTTATCTACTTTTATAAATATCTCTTGCTTCCTTCTATTACATTGTTTTTACATTCCAATATTGAAAAAGAAAATTAAAAAATATAAAATATAAAAAAGAAAATATAAAATCAGAAAATTAAAATCAAAATACAAAAAATATAAAATTAAAAATTAAATTAAAAAAATTAAAAAAAATTAAAACCCACAAAAAATAGCATTAATAGACAACTTGATCACATTCACACATTTTGAGCAATTTTTGCCCCGTTCTACCTGTCTGCTCCCTGTGTTCGACCTCTACAATACTTGCACCTATACACATCTTGTTGTAGAGTTATAATAAATTTTAACTCCGCACATTTACTTTCATTGCTTGATATATTTGTCGTGGGTTAATTGTTGTTTGAATCGGGACTTTCGAGCGGTCACCGCATCGACTGCGGTTTCGCCTTGTGAAACCGTACGACCCTCGGATTTTTCGCTTCAACACCTATGTAGGCATGTAGTGGGGTACAATGCATATTAACTAAGTTCCCAACACGTCCACTGGCTTCACATATCATTGTGCAACTCTATGCAAAACCCTCAAATATTCCATTTGATTCATCATATCTTAACCAAATCCCAACCACGAACCATCGTGAACTGCCCGAGTCCACTACCTACGTGTAAGAGTACATGATAGCGTAGAGTAGAAGTTTGGGCACAGACCACTAAGATCATCCAAACCATAGTCGGAATACTCACGACTTTCCCAATCCTCCTTATACATAGGAGATGTGATTTATTTTCCAACTTCAACAATCAACATTTTCCAGAGCTCCCCTCTTAATGCTCCCGCCCGGAATACCAACCAATGTGGCCTACACCAGGTAGTACATAAGTGTTAACTATAAGTGGCAAGCGAAACAATAGACTACCTCCCACGGCTACTTGGTTCACACTCTAGGTTACTGAGCTAAAGGCACACAAGTACTGATGAGGTTGAATACCACGTGATGACTCCTCAGTGTGCCAATCAACCTGTCCTCCAACTGTCACAGCTACTAAGTGAATCAAATTCTCATGATTAATCGGGTAAGGGAATCGAGTTAATACTATGAATAGTTGATTATTATCTATTATTACTCTAATGCTATTGAAGCAACCGTGATCACAACAATCAGGAAATAACTGTGTAATTATTAACATATCCCGTTTACAAAACACAAATAATTTCATGCATGCATACACTCATTAATAATTTAATTATTAATTGAGTACAATTTAATTACTAATATAACATCTTTTCTTAAGACACATCTTTCCATGTCATTTAGAAAATAGAGTATAAGAACTTCCTTAACTTGTAAGGCATCGATTAAGTAATCACCGCAACAATCCAAGATTCATCGCCAAATTTATCTTAATTAACTTTTATGAATGAATTAAATTGTAATCGAGCAGTTAAGTTGATTGAGTGTAAAAGATTCGTAATCAAGCACGCATATAACATGAAGATTGAAATAAATAAATATTTAAATTATTTGCATCAATCAAACAAAAAATGCAGGAATTTTCTATATCTGAACGTCCGCCTAGTCTATGCCATCCATTGGAGAGTCATTTTGGGGTTTGTCTCTAGACCTTCTAGTAACAATTTATTCCCTAAAGCATGTTCAAAATATTGGAGAAAATTAAGACACCACATGCCTTTAAAAACTCGAATCACAGAAAAACAACATTTCCCTATGAAGGGGATAACATAGCAGTCATCCTTGAATTCAAATCCAATTTAGATCCTCTACCGAGGCTATGATAGCCTTTGAAGAAAGGTTTTAGAATCTTGAACATCACGGAAGGGAAACCATCGAATCAAATTCTACATAAAACATGATCATTATATGAACCACATACCAATATATAATAAAAGTGAAATACAATATAACTGTGAAATGACATGGTTATGAAAATACTTCTCAACTATTTGCAAATCATATGTGTTAGAAAACATACCATTGAAGCACGAATTCAACATTATCCTTCAAAGTAGAAGACCTCCTGGCTTGAATCCGATCCACAAACTTTGCACCAAGCCACAATGATGACACATGTATCTCCCATAGACTTTGTGAGATGATCACTCTTCCTACCAAGAAGATAAACCTCTCACGAAATCCGACAGACCACCGAGGAGAAGGAGAGAAGGAGAGAGGTGGATGTCAACCCTTTAGAATTGAAGAAGACATAATTCATCTTCTTCTCCTCTTGGGAGATACAGGAGAATGAGAGTTGAGTATTGAATGCCTAGAAGGAGAACTACTACCATCCTTGGATAGGATGCACTCCTGATTCTAGGATCAATGGCTACAATTTTATCCTACTTCAAACACGATTAAGAGTGGAGAAAAAGTAGGAAATTTAGCTCCACCACAATTCCCTCTCCTAATAAGAAGAGGATGGGTTGGATGACACCACATATCCATATGTGGTCGTCCACCATGTTTGTAGATGGGAAATCTTCTCTCTTTCTTTTTTCCTATTTGCATTCGAATTAAAATTGAATTTTGTCCACAATTAAATTGTGATAATTTCCATATGTCGCTTCAAGAATAAAAATCATATTCATTGTCCAAAGCTAAATAAAAATCCAATTTACATTTATGTTCAATGTGGATCCAATTCACATTAATATTTATATCATGAATCACATTCACACTTTAGTCCTCAAATCAAATGTGAATCATATTCACATTATAATTAATCATTATGAATCCATATTTACATTAATTTTATGTCCACTTATGTGAATCATATTCTCATTATAATCAATCAATGTAAATCAACATTCACATTAATCACAAATTAATTATTTTATAATATTCACATAACTAATTCTATATCAAACTCATAAAGTATGAATCCTAATCCAATTAGTACTTGTGTACTGTATCGGTAGATATTTGGAGATACGTTCAGGGAGATTGTATAGACCATTTATGAAACTATGATTTATCATCACAATCTTCATCTATTATCCCTCTGTCTTGATTTTTTTTTATAAAATTCATCTTTTATTAATCTTAATTAACAACTAATCCCTTGTTAATAATTAACCTTTATTATTGTACATAATTAACATCTTTTTATTTCCTTTATTTCCCTTATTTTCTTTTTATTAAACATTCCAAAAAAATAGAAAATTGTTGTATATATATTTACTTTTAATTTTCTTTTAAATTGAAAATACAAAAAAACACAAAAGAAAGAAAATAGATGTTTTTATTCATTAAAAATACTTCAAAATTTTCTTTTTTGTACATATGACTTATTTTAGTTTGTGTTCCACATGAAACTTGTAGACAGATCTAGAACTTTCATATTTTGACTTTTTTCAAATTCGGCATGTAGGTATTTTATTTCGATTTTTTTCTTATTTCTTAATTTTCTCATTAGGCCACACAGTCTTACAGTGATGATATTCAAGATAACATCTTAATATTAGGATTGGACCACTTCGAATTCTTTGATAATCATCATATGGTGAATCCAATCTTCTCATCGAGTCATCTGATAATCATCAGATGGTGAATCATGTCTTCTCATCGACTCTCAACCATTTCAGTTCATTGTTCAAGATAGGATTCCATTAATCAAGAACAATTCTTATTCATTTAATATCTTGGTGGAGTTACTAAAATCCATCTGGTTCCACCACTCCCTCGAAATGGAAGGGTCGTGTTATATAATCGTTTAAGATCACATCACCTTCCCGAATACTTGTACATCTGTCATATTGGAAGAAATTGATAAAATCAAATTCAAATCCTTATTTGATTGTCTACTTTTAGATTTCATAGATAAGTTTCTCAATCGATCATTGGGATATAGTAACGATCATATGCTTTCCAAAATCATATATCATACTTTCAAATTCTTGTCTTGTTTCTTAAACAAGTCGACCACGCACGAAATTCAGTTGGCCCCAATATCTCATGAGTGAGCTCATGTCTTCTGATTCAGTGAACCTATATGATTCCTTTGGGAGATCATACACCTCATATGTATTTATATGTATACCAGCTTGTCAGTATATAAACCTTGATTAGGCCATCAACCTATTGGCATGCCAAATGCACATCGATTTTTATTTTCCAATTATTTCTTCAATTGAGAAATTGAACAAAAGAAAGAGATAGGTGAATCATTTATTTCTTTTGAAATATGTTCAATTCTTATTTTTATACACGCCTTTTAGGGGGTCTACATCCATACATTTAGGTATGCATCTATCTCTGGTCAAAATATATGTGCACTTTTTGTGATATTATAAGATACATGTCTTACATTATCTCGATCTGGTCAAGTCAATTCTTTGACTTTGACTCATTCAACATCTTCAAATTTCTATTCCTATGCAAAGAATCTACATCAAGAGTTTGGTTGAATGTTAGCAATTAGAGAATGATTGTCATCTCTTTCTCAAGCAGGAGATCCTTGTTAATAGTCATTTAACAATGCCAGTTGTGTCCTCAATTGAACTCTTTAGATTTACGTTCCAGCACCAGCTTATATGATCTAACATTAAGATCAAAAGTTATATGACATCAAGATGGCAATGGTATGCATCCCTAATTATACTAAGAAAACTTATAAGTGCAAATAAACATGTTTCATTTCAAGAAAGAAATAACTCTTTATTGCTTTAATTAATAACATCAATGAGAAGTGGCTCGCCATGGGCTTACAGGTCCAACATACTAAATGGTCGTATTTTTATTTGTATTACGGATATCTTTTCTATTTTCACAAATGATTATTTCATATTAATTTAAGATTTGCTTTTTTCGTAAAAATAAATATTAGTGGTAAGAATATGATAGGGATATTTACATCCATAAACTTGAGTAGTTTTGTAATACACCCAAAACCTTCGATAATCACGAATTACACGAGAAAACCGAAATATTCACATCATCTCACATCCATAACCCTCGGTAAGATTAACCAATTAACTCACCATTGCATCGAGGTAATCTAACCCATCCTCATTCTAATAGATATGATATAAACTAAAAAAGAAAAAACTCCCCCTTCATCCTCCAGCCCCTCCCCCTCTCTGTACGCCCACATGCCCTCCCCTATCGACCCCCCACCCTCTGTTGTGCCCTTCCAACCCCTTCATCCCCATCCAACACCTTCTCTCCCCTCCACCCATTCCAGCCCCCTCCTCTAGGGTCTTCAAATAGTGGTGGTGGTGGTGGGACCGAGTACAACTGAGGGGTACCAATGGCACTGCCTCAGATGGTGGTCTGGGGCAGCCGCAGAAGAGAGGAACGTGATGGAAGGAGGATGTCTGCTTGAGCTGAGGTCGTAGGGACAGTAGTACAGGTTGTGCGCCTGGAACCAGGGATTGGGGGCCCCCGGAGGGTGGTCCTTGTGCGAGCGAGCAAAGTGGTGAACACCACCAGGAAAGCAGCGAGCAGAGGCTCCACTCAAGTTGGCTTTGCTGCAGATGATTGCGGTGCGTAGGGTGTACTCGATGCCCCCCTACAACCCCTTTTGATCCCTCCTCCGCCCCCTTCCAGGCGCCTCCTCCGCCCCTCCAGGTCCCTCATCCATGTCTGTTGGTGTCGCTCTCAACAACTCAGTCGTTCGGCTCAACGGGTCCAACAAGAGTCGTAGATTTATGGTTCTCCTCTGACCTCAGGTGAGCTGTAAAAAAGGTTGCGGTGCGGTGACAATGGGTATGGGCATGATCAATGACTGACATGGAGCTTCAGCTCCTCCTCCATTCTTCCTCCTTGCTTCAGTGCAACGTAAAAAGGAGCTGAAGCTCTGACCTCCACTTGTGGTTGATCAAAGGGTGAATGGATAAGCAAAAAGATGGAAGAGAAGAAGAACTAGGAGAGGATCAGAGCAAGAAGAAGAAGAAGAAGAAGAAGAAGAAGGAAATGGTCCAGGCTAAGCGAGAGACGGGGCATCTTTTGGAAATTTATCTTGTTTAAGGGGTAAAATTATAAAAAATGGATGGATTTCATCAAGTTAATGGAGGAAATTGATGAAACTTGACACATGATTATGCCATGTAAGGATTAAGCATTATCAATGGTTCTAGGTATAGTTCATGATTATCGAGGGTTCTGGGTGTAATTTCAAAACTACTTATTGTTATAGGTGTAAATATCCCAATATGATATAACATATGTACAATATAAATATTTTTTCCTAAATGATTGTAAACACTTGTAAAAAATGAGAGTTTCATTATAATCTGATTGAACTTTGAGCTCATTGGAAAAGTTTATACAAACAAACGTATGTATGTAGGGTTGAGCATGGGCCGAGTTCAGGCCGGATTCGGCTTGGCACGGCCCAAACCCATTTTAGTATATGGGCTAACGGACCTGGCCTAGGTCCTTTTTATTTTTCAAAATCTAGGCCCAAGCCCAACCCCAGTCTGAACATTTTGGGTCGGGTTTGGGCCGAGCCGACCCAATTGAAACTCCAGAACATATTGAGTTTTCTTTTATCTTCCAAATACACCACCCATCCCCAACAAAAAATGTGTATTATGTACACATGCAAATATGTTTTACCACGTTGATAATATTAAGGAATCATCTTAACGATACGAATTTACAATATACAACAACATGCTCTAAACATGAATATATTACCAATGTAATATAATTGTTTATGATATATGTCCGTTAACATGGTAAAATTATTATCATGATGGTATATATAACAATGGTGGTTGTTAAATTTAATTAAATTAATATGATCAGAATTAAATATTCATTTGAATTCTATCATCACTCATATGCAAAAGTAATGGGTCAAGCTAACAGGCTGGGCAATTTGGGCCTTTGAAACGGGCTAAGCTAACGGGCTGAGCTATCGGGTTTGGACCCTATCAGGCCTGAACCCAACCCAAATATACATTTGAGCTTGAATTAAGGCCCAATGCCCGGCCCGATTATTTGCGAGCTCGGATTCGGACCGGACTACATGGGTCGGGCTGGCTGGCCCAATGTTCAACCCTACATGTATGTACATGCATTTATACATACTTAAATATGTATATACGTATATATAGATGGATTTATATATATGTGTGTGTATGTGCGCACATTTCTATGCATGTATGTGTGTACGGGCATGCCTATATAAATAAAAACTAAATATCATTATGGCTTTATAATAGAATAACCACTATTTAGAACACGCTTTATAGAATAAATTTATTTTGATTCAAATGGCCCATTGCATGTAACTCACATCTGTGTAAACCTGTCCAAACAAGCCACGTACCATATTCTCTCAATCAAACATGACTAGAATATTATTATTACTACTACTACTACTATTACTACTATTATTATTATTCAAAGACTGATTCAGACTTGTAACAAGAGTAGCTGTCATGGCCTCTTTTTAAATGGAAATGCTAATATAATATTGAAGCGAGAGATTAGTGTGCCGTACACTATTAGTCTTATACTTGTGTATCATATATTTTTAAAAGTGGTACTGCACCAATTTATTGTCATAGGAACAAATTAGTAAACACACGAATCGATATATCCTCATGTAATGCTGGTGAGATGTATCCATTTCACACGGCTTTTAGATGTGATAATTCATAATATTTATGTCCGATAGAAACAAGTATCTTGTAAGTTTTTAGATCTAAATCTTTTTAAGAGGGAGAATATAAAACTCAACATGGATGAAAATGGAATGGATGAGGATCGTATATATAGCTATTTTCAAATTCTCTTTATCTATATCGAATACATATATAAATTGGTATATATTTAGAAAATTATATCCTTTAATACCCATATAGAAAATTGCAATTGGGTATTAATCACATACATATATGGTTCGAATAAAGATCAAATATGGATAGAATTCATATTGAATTTATTGTGGTCACAATAAAGATTAATCGGGAATAACAATTAATTACGAAGTCAAAATACATTATTATAAGGGATTTTTACACCCATAGCCCTGAGTAATCTCGCAATTACAATCATAACTCTGCGTAATCGTGAATTATAAGAGAAACCCCGAGTAATGCTTAACCGTTACATGACATAACCATATATTAAGCTCCATTTCGAATCTCCGTTAAATCAGATGGAAAACATTAGATGTGGACAATTTTGCCCTTCAAAGTATTTTATATTTATAAAATGATGCCCCTTCTCCCATCGCTTGGAAGCCCTCCCCCCGCTGCTTCCTCCGCCGTCCTCCCCCTACCGCCTCAGACCTGGAAGCCATCCCGGCATTGCCCCCGGAAGCCTCACCGTCGAAGGCCCCCCTCCTCCTCCGCCGCCCCTGATCTGGAAGCCCTCCCTTCCTGTCGCAACCGTCCCCCCCAACCGCCCTGTCTGGAAGCCCCCCGCCCACCCGTTGGTCACCCTCCCCCATCCCCTCGTCGCTTGGAACCCGTCGACCCTGAAGCCCCCCCTCCCTCCACCCATCCCCCCGGCGCCTGGAAGCCACAGTGCCACCCCCCGCCCATGACTCCCCTCCTGTCGCAACCCTCCCCCCGAACACCCCCTCCCCCGTTTCCCCATCGCCCTCCACCCGCTCAGAAACCAGACCCCCCCCCCCCCCCCGACATGGAAGGCCTCCCCTGCTGTCGCAACCCTCCTCCTCCCAACCGCCTTCCTGGAAGCCCCCTCTCCCTCCGCGTATGTCAAGGTGTCATCAAAGGATGGAGCCAACTCCCTCTATTCATGGACATGGGTGCAATTGTGGAGATCTCGAGTACGAGAAGGGGAGGGGGCGAGATGGAGGGGGCAAGCTGGAGGAGGAAGAAGGGGAGGAGGTTTGGGATTTTTTGCTTTTTTGTTTTAAATTTTTAGCAGTCGTTTGATAGAATAAGGATTAGATTAACCCAATGCTATGGTTGGGTTAAAGGGAAAACTAATGGAGGGTTACGAATGTGAGACAGAGTGACTATTCGGGGTTTCTCATGTAATTCGCTATTATACATGGTTATGATTGTAATTGCAAGATTACTCAGGGTTATGGGTGTAAAAATCCCTTATTATAAATCACGTTATTTACAAGGAGGAAAGGGAGCCTACCTTATGAACTACTAACCATACCTACTTCATATCCATTTTTAGTTTTTTTATTTTTTTGAAACATACCACTTTGGATTTTCATAACTGTATCCCTATAATATATAATTTAAATTTCATCAGAAATAGAGACTCCTAAGCCCTCCATCCAGAATGAGTCGATTACAGCAATTCTAAGACCATTAAAATTATCTATTCTAGATGGAGGGTATAGGAGTCCTTGTTTCCAATGAAATTGGAATGACATTTAGGGGGATATAAACAACAACAACAACAACAACAAAGCCTTTTCCCACAATTAAGTAGGGTCGGCTACATGGATTTTTCGCCTCCATTCAGATCTATCTTGGGTCAATCTCGGACTTATATCCAAAAAACTAAGATCCCTTCGTATAGTCTCTTTCCAACACTTCTTGGGCCGTCCTCACCCTCTCTTAGCCGGCTCAACATCCCAACACTCACATCTCCTAACCGGTGCATCAGTTGACCTTCTTTGCAAATGACCAAACCATCTTAAGCGGTTTTCTCGCATCTTATCCTCGATCGGAGCTACACCAACTTTCTTTCTGATTGCATCATTCCAAATCCGATCTTTACGTGTGTGTCCACACATCCATCTTAGCATTTTCATTTCTGCTACAGCCATTCTCTGCACATGTCTATGGTTCACAGGCCAACATTCAGAACCATAAAGCATAGCAGGTCTCACGGCTGCTTTGTAAAACTTTCCTTTAATTTTTAAAGGAATTTTCTTATCACAGAGAACAGCGGAGGCTCCTCTCCACTTTAGCCAGCCTGCATTTATTCTATTAGTAATATCTCCATCAATTTCCCCATCATGTTGCAAAATAGATCCCAGATATCTAAAAGAATCTCTCTTCTGAATGTTATCGTCACCAATCTTAACCTCGATTCCTTCACCATTGCTTCCATCAAAGGTGCATTCCATATATTCCGTCTTAGCCCTACTTATACGAAAACCTTTAGTCTCTAATGCATGTCTCCAATCCTCAAGCTTCTCATTTACTCCATCTCTAGTCTCGTCAATAAGCACAATATCATCAGCAAATAACATACACCAAGGTAACTCATCCTGAATGTGACTTGTCAACTCGTCATAATCAAAGTAAAAAGAAATGGACTTAAAGCTGAACCTTGATGTAAACCAATGTTGATATCAAAATAGTCAGTCTTCCCCGTCGGGGTCCTTACACAAGATAAAGCCCTATCATACATATCCTTTATGAGATTAATGTATAGGACATGTACTTGTCTCTTCTCCAAAACTCTCCACAGTATCTCTCGTGGGACGGAATCATAAGCCTTCTCCAAATCAATAAAGATCATATGAAGATTCTTCCTTTTAGCTCTATAAATCTCCATTGTTCTCCTCAGCAAATGGATGGCTTCAATAGTTGAGCGACCTGGCATGAATCCGAATTGAATTTCTTTTACTTGGGAAACTTGCCTCAACCTTCTTTCGATCACACGTTCCCAAATTTTCATAGTGTGACTCATCAGCTTGATACCTCTGTAATTTGAACAATTTTGAATGTCTCCTTTGTTCTTATAAAGAGGCACCACGATACTCCTCCTCCAATCTTCAGGCATTTTCTTGCTTCGCCAAATAACATTGAATAGATTCGTAAGCCAAGTCAAACCACGCCCACCTAAAACTTTCCATACATTTAGGGGGATATAGTGGTGAAAATTCATGGTGGTATTTTTCAAAACAAATAAATAAATTAATAAAAAATAGGCATGAAGTAGATAAGCTTACCTACTTCATGAACTAAGCTCCCTTTATTCATTTATAAGCTTCAGTTGTTATAGCTGTTTAATAAAGATATAAATATTATCACTACGTAGATACATATTATAGTACTTTTCATTTGGATAGTCAAATCCGAGTCTTTATGCTTTTGCCATATTTATATTCTATCCAGAACTGATATACGTATTATATCTATATTCGGGAATTTTCTGAATATAGTACTCGACTATTTAAGTATTTACGTATTTGTCTTCACCCCTATCACGAACTAAATAAAGAGGATCGAGGACGTGCAGATGGATCATTCACTCTTCTATTGGGATCATTCAAGCAACAATTTCGGGCAAAAATAAAAGAGCCGTGTTGGATAATAAAACGAATAGCGATGGCAATATATGATATGAGAGAATCGAAAGAGACGCACCACCACCTTATTATGTACGTTGAAAGACGGAAGCAGAACCCTTCATTTTAAATGTGTTGTTGTTGTACCAAATGAATGAAATTTGCCTTAAACAAATCACATAGGTAATCAGTCCCTTTTGTCCACAGCATGGGCATTGGATAATGTAGGACCCAAGGTTTTAAAAATCGGAACGGACGTTGAACCGGTCAGTCTTCGTTTTGGTTCAATTGAGTTGGACCGTCGGTCCAAATTTGTCGGACCGGTGATGATATCAGCACGACGTCATCATTCCTATCGACTCAGAAAAATTCAGATCGGGCTCAATTTATTGGTCTGACCGGTCGAACCGATTTTTTGAACCGATAAAATCGGATACATATATGTAAGTACGTATTTATATATCAATGAAATAATCGTTTAAAATGTCAAATCTTTTGATAGAAGAACATAATTGTTAATTTCGAGTAAAACTCTACAAAAGATAGTCACGTTTTCTAGCATCATATATGAATAGAATATTGTGATCATTTATTTATAGTTGTTTCTTGAAAATTACTCTAAGAAAGTAGTGGCACAACTTATATTCCAAAAAAGAGAGGGACATAACTGATATTGCAGAAGTTAATAAGGACACAAGTGATAAAACCCTATTATTTCATAATTTAAACCTTTATTTTTTTTGAAAATTTATCAAACCATCAAAACTGGGTCAATCCGGGTCAACTCGGTCCGACCGGTGGTCGGACCCGATTTTTTATTTTCTATTTTTTTGAAATTAATTACATAAAACCGGCCAAACCGATTGGGTGAGAGCCGATTCCCGTCCCAACAGATCCGATTTTTTAAACCAGGGTAGGACGTACAAGTCATTCCTTGTCCAATGCCCATGTTGTTACATGTATTCCATGTATGCTACATCCAACTAGGTGGTTAGGTGATCGACCCTACATCTTCGCAAGATTTCGGTATCTATTGAATGACTAACTCTTTAACTTCTTTGACCATGAATCGAAGGAGTGGTCTAGTGGTAGTGCAGTGTGCCTACACTTATTCAATGCAAAGGTGCATATGAGTCCTCTGATGACCCTTCTCTCCTACATTACCTTTTCGTGCCCCCACATTATACCCCTGAACTCGCCCTTGTTGGAGTTTGGATGGGTCGACGATAGGGTTGAGCATTGAACTGGGTCTATAATGAGTCATGCATGGTCCAAGTTCAAGTCTATTTAACATAGTGGGCCTTGGACCGTACCGAGGTCCAGAAAATCTATCAATGTTTGACGAAGCTCGAGTACGGTCCTGAACCAGTTGGTCGGTCTTGGGCTGGGTACTCCGAATCTACTTGCCCTAATGATAAAGATACTTGATAGTCTCCCAGATTCCTCATTCGATGACAATATTATTTGCTCCTACTTTTATAATCCGTTATTATGAAGTATCAAACTTCAATTTTCTCTTATAATCTCTTATCAAAGATTTTAGGATGAGTTATATGTCACACTTTTAATTTATTATAAGAAAGTCCTCATGAACTAGAGATGCATTTAATATAGTATAATGTGTTCACGTTTAACTAAGCATTATAGAGCGAATAAAAAAACAAAAAATTACCCACAATGATTTTCAAAGAGAGCAATAAAGCTATATTACTCGATGTATATTATGTTAAACTTAAGATCGATCCGAGTTAAAGGGTAACGGAATACCTGATGCCATTGCTTTGATGGTTGATGTTGGCGTAGATCAATCTACCGATGGAGCCCTGGATCTTCCTCACGAACGTATGCCTCTCAAGCTCTCTCTTGTCGATGGAAAACAATAGAGAAGAGAATATGTGTCGTTTGGGGATCCTTGGCCTTATTATATTTGGCTAGACAACCAAAACGGCTCAATTCACCTTCCTCTTTTGTCCATCATAAAGAGATTTTATTCTCTAATTAATCGGCAATCAAGGTGCACTAATGGCAATTGTTAATGTCCATATCGATGGGATTTGAAAATCCCAACAATCTCCCACTGGACATTGACAATGACCATGTAATGTGCCTACTGTATGAGCTCAAAGATTATTGCCACCAATCGAGATATAACTGAACAATCCTGTCCATTAGTTATGATATATGAGATCAAGGAGGTATTCATCGTATTGAGCACGATTAAACCCATCAATGGTCACCAATATTAAAACAACCAAATGACATGCATCAATGCCAAATAAATAAATAAATTTGGATCTATATCCAAAGTTGCATTTGTAATGAACGGTCCATATTCTTAATGGAGACCCTTTAGTGAGAGAATGTGGAATCAACATCAAATACTTTATTCTACGGAGAAATTTATTGAACTTCAAATATTTCAAAAAACGTAAAGGGATGAGCAAAACAATACAAACTCCCACTAGAAGTGGATATCTTTATTTGATACAACACCCATACGAATCATATGTTCATGAAATATATTGGGTGTCATTGCTTTGGTTAGTGGATCCGCCACCATGGAATTTGTCCCAATATGCTCTATGGAAATTTGTCCACTTTGTACTATCTCTTTCACAACCAAAAACTTTATGTCAATATGCTTTGACTTGGTTGAGCTTCTGTTGCTGTTGGAATAAAGCACTGCCGAATTATTGTCACAAAATAACTGTAATGGTTTTTGGATGCTGCATACAATACGCACCCCATTGACAAAATTCTTTAGCCATATTCCATGATTCGATGCCTCATAACATGCTATGAATTCAGCCGCCATAGTGGAGGATGCTACAATTGTCTGTTTAGCACTCCTCCATGATATGACTCCTCCAGCCATTAAGAATACATAGCCTGAAGTGGATCTTCTGCTATCTTGGCATCCAGCAAAATCTGAGTCGGAATATCCAATGATCTCCAATGTATCCGACCTTTGATATGTAAGTCTGTAGTCTTTTGTTCTCTGAAGATATCTCATGACACGTTTGGCAGCCCTCCAATGATCCATGCCTGGATTCACCATGTATCTGCCTAGCATGCCCACAATAAATGCCAGATCCGAACGTGTGCACACTTGTGCATACATAAGACTCCCAATTGCAGATGCATAAGGGATCTTACCCACTTCTTGAATTTCAAGGTTATTCTTAGGGCATTGATTGAGATTGAATCTGTCTCTTTTAGCAACTGGGGTATCAATTGGTTTGCAAAGCTGCATGCCAAATCTTTGAAGCACCTTGTGGATGTAGTTCTCTTGTGATAATCCAAGTACACCTCGATTTCGATCTCGGTGTATTTGGATTCCTAATACAAAAGAAGCATCTCCAAGATCTTTCATTTCAAAATTAGTTGAAAGAAATTTCTTTATTTCATGCAACAAATTCAGATCATTACTAGCAAGCAGTATATCATCACATACAAAACCAAGAAAATGTGTTTACTCCCACAAAACTTGTGATATACACAATCATCCACTGGATTAGTCTCAAAACCAAATGAGATAATTACCTGATGGAATTTGTGATACCATTGACGGGATGCTTGCTTGAGTCCATAAATGGATTTCTTTAATTTACAAACCATATTCTTTGCATCTCCCTGAACAAAGTTTTCTGGTTGAACCATATAGATTACCTCCTCAACGTCTCCATTGAGAAAGGCGGTCTTAACATCCATCTGATGAAGCTCAAGATTAAAGTGCGCAACTAATGACATGATAATTCTAAAGGAATCCTTACTAGAAACATGAGAAAGTGTTTCATTGTAATCAATTCCATTTCTTTGAGTAAATCCTTTAGCTACAAGACGTACCTTAAACCTTTCAACATTACCATTTGAACCCCTTTTGATTTTAAATATCCATTTACAACCAATGGGTTTTGCACCTTCTGGCAATGGTACAAGGTCCCAAACTTGATTGTCTTGCATCGATTTGTATTCCTCATTCATGGCTTCGACCCATTTTGTAGAGTTAGAACCTTTCATGGCCTGATGGAAGTTTATTATATCATCTTCCCTAATTCCATCTTGTTCTTGAAGAAATACTATATAGTCATCTGGAATAGCACTTCTTCGTTCTCTAATGGATCTCCTTAAATTTTGAGGTTGTTGATTTTGATCTTGTGTGCCAAAATCCTATATGAGGGGCTCAATATTGTCATCTTGAGGTTCTTGATTTATTTCTTGCCCAATGATTGGAATGCATTCTTGTGCATTTTCAATCACAACATCAGGAATCGTGATTAATTCCTCCTCAAAGACAATATCCCTAATATGCATCTTCCCCTCCAAATCAACATCCTCAAAAAAGGTTGCGGTTCCCGTTTCAAATATTTTCTTAAGTGTGGGATCATAAAATTTGTAACCCCTTGATCGCTCTGAGTAACCAATAAAGTAGCTGCTCATTATTTTAGAGTCCAATTTTTTCTCATTTGACCTGTACGGCCTTGCCTCAGCTGGACATCCCCATATGCGTAAATGCTTTAGAATAGGTCTTTTACCAGTCCAGAGCTCATATGGTATTTTTGCAACCGCTTTTGTTGGTACTCTATTCAAAATGTAAGCCGTTGTTTTTAATGCTTCTCCCTAGAGGGACTCTGGTAAGGAAGAATGACTGATCATACTCCTCACCACATCCTTAAGAATCCTGTTATGTCTCTCAGCTACAACATTCATGCTAGGAGATCCTGACATAGTATACTGAGGAATAATTCCACATTCTTCTAGGAATAAAGCAAAAGCACCCGGACGTTGTTCACCTGAACCATCATATCTGCCATAGTATTCACCACCACGATCAGATCTGATGCACTTTATGCTTTTGTTGAGTTGGACCTCAACTTCGGCCTTGAATGATTTGAACATATCTAGAGCTTGTGACTTTTCATGAATGAGATATAGGTAACTGTATCTTGAGTAGTCATCTATGAATGATATAAAATATTGTTGGCCATTCCATGATGTCGTAGGGAATGGACCACATATATCAGTATGTATCAATTCTAAGACACTAGAAGCTTTATTGGCACCTAATCTCCTTGATTTGGTTTGTTTTCCCTTAATGCAGTTGACACATATATCTAAATCTGTAAAATCTAATGAATCTAGGATGTTATCAGATACAAGTCATTCAATTCTAGATTTGGATATGTGACCCAAACGCTTGTGCCAAATTGATGCTGAATTTTCTGAGGCGGATTTTCGCTTAGTGCCTCTCGATTCAACAACCATAGATTCATTATACGAGGCAATAGTATCAAGCAAATAAAGCTTATCACTAGAAACTAAGGAACCATTACCAATCATAGAAGAGTTAAAAGAAAGACTAAATTTTCCATTTCCAAAATTTAGAAAATAACCTAAATTGTCCAATGCAGAAACATAAATCAAATTTCGTCTAAAAGATGGAACAACGAAAGTATTCTTTAACTCTAGATAATGACCAGTTCCTAATAAAAGCTTAAAAAATCCAACTGCCTCGACTTCTGCCTTCTTTCCGTCACCTACGTAGATGTATCTTTCAACATCAGTTGGTCTTCGATAGTTCAGGCAGCCCTGCATTGAAACACTTATGTGAGTAGATGCACCGGAATCTAACCACCAAGTGTTTCTTGGAACTGAAGCTAAATTAACTTCTGAACAAACCAAAGTATGAATTGTACCTTTCTTCACGTGCCATGCATGATATTTGGCACAATCTTTCTTGACGTGTCCAGATTTCTTACAGAAGAAGCAACTAATTACATCCTTATTCTTCTTTATTGGACCTGTCACAGCAGCATTACTCATTTGTTTCCTTTTCTTGCCCTTATCCTTAGAGTTCATATCTAAATGAGCACTTTATGGCTTTTCATGCTTCAACCTATCTTCCTCTTGAGCACAGTACGAAATGAGCTCGTTAAGAGTCCATTTCTCCCTTTGGCAGTTATAACTGACCCTGAACTGAACTAACAAATCATCAGATATTGTTAGTTCTAATTCCTGTAACTTTGAAGCAATATGAGCCATTTCAGAATGTACTCCATCATGTTTCCCTTGCCGGTATACTTCATGGAAATCAAGCGCTGTAAATAAGTGCTTGTTTCCGCCTTATCGTTTTTCGCAAAACGCTCTTCAATTTTAGCAAGGTATTCTTTAGCCGTAGTTATTTTTTCTTCAGCAATCCCTCTAAGGGTTTCCGGAATGCCACGCTTTATGATCATGAGACACATGCGATTAGAGCGCTCTCACCTCTCATAGTTCTTCTTTTCATCAGAAGAACTATTTTCCGTAGGAGGAGCGGGAGTCTCCATCCAAAGTGCAAGGTCTAGATCCATGCAGCCAAGCAGTATCATAATGCTCTCTTTCCTTGCCTTGAAATTTGTGCCCTGAAGCACATGAATGGAATTCAAAGTGGCAGAGATAGTAGATGCGGAAGCAGAAGCTATAAAATAAAGATCAAAAGAAAACAGAATTAATGTATGTTTCATAAATGTGAATTTACAAATACAGCCATAAGAAAAACAAGATACCAAGCACATCACTAACTATTAAGTCTTTGGACAATAATGTTAGCTGTAAGTGATACTCTTGATGTCCTGGTCAATCGTCAATGATAAATCCTGTCAAGTAGTGAGACCATCTTTGGATGTATCTCATTACTCACATGGAACTTTATAATCATTGCTCAATTATCATCACAGGTATGCAATATACTTAAATAAATATTGTCATTCCTTTGGGAAAGATAATATTTATAATGCATACAAAACCGTCCAAAATCTCTAATAATACAATTTTAGCAATAGAGGTCACTTTGGTGGCTTATTCGCTTCAATTGTATCATTAGAAATATTGTAATTATGTCCTATGGCTGATGCGGAATCAAAAATTATTGGGTAAAAAAATCCATATTAAAAGATTTAATTAAAAAAAATATAAAATCATGATGCCACATTTTCAGATCAATGATATTCATATACACGCAATTAACCCAAAGGCATTATCAAAAATACATCAGTGACAGTGAATAAGATATGCAGCAATGACAATCAAGCATTTTTTTAATCACTATCGTTAACAGGAAATTAAGCAATATTCCACCCGTCCTTTTTTTTATATACATATATTGGTTATGTGTCATTTCAATACCATCATCCAAAAAAAACGCCAAACTTGTCAAACAAAATGGAAATAGACTAATTAATTCTACAATCAACATATGATCTCAATCACACGTATAAATAAAAGGCAACTTTTGATTTCGTCTAATTCAAAACAAGACAACCATAAACTCAATCACATACCATAAATGCACATTTTACCATTTAGTTTTAACGTGTAGCCATATGGGATGATGTCAAAAGAAACGGTAATAAAAAAATCCCATATTTTTTTGTTTACGGGAAAACAAAAAAGGCATCTTATTAATTCCATTGATTAAAAAAAATATAACGGCAATATGGATCTTAATCTTAATATTCCATTGATTGGAAATGAAGGCACATGAATTTAACAACGCCCAAAAAAACGTGATAAAAAAAATATTTCCGAAAAGTAAATGAATCGAAAGTTATGCACTTTAGGTCGACAGTATTATCCCGAATCAATACTTCCACACCCACAAGGATATGATAATATCATGTCAATAAAAAGATTATTGCATATCCACATCACGGATGTGAAAGAAAAACAACAAATTTAGCATATAAAAAAACCCTATAAATCGGAATCGAGATGGCTATGATACCACTTGTTAAACTTAAGATCGATCCGAGTTAAAGGGTAACAGAATACCTGGTGCCATTGCTTTGATGGTTGATGTTGGCGTAGATCAATCTACCGATGGAGCCCTGGATCTTCCTCACGAACGTATGCCTCTCAAGCTCTCTCTTGTCGATGGAAAATAATAGAGAAGAGAACATGTGTCGTTTGGGGACCCTTGGCCTTATTATATTTGGCTAGACAACCAAAACGGCTGTCAATTCACCTTCCTCTTTTGTCCATCATAAAGAGATTTTATTCTCTAATTAATCGGCAATCAAGGTGCACTAATGGTAATTGTTAATGTCCATATCGATGGGATTTTCAAATCCCAACATATTACCCACAAGATTTTCAAATAGAGCAATAAAGCCTATAAATATAGAAATTTTTGGAATAAGCATGGAGGTTTTAGTGAACTCATTCATAATACTTGGATCCAAAGATTTTGGCTCATTGAAATCCAAACTGAAATGGAAAACAAAAGATTAAAGAATAGAAGAAGATCCATGTGCCTGACCTGAATAAAAGGCCAGAATACTTAGGGTTTGTTTGGTTACTAGGTTAAGGTGGGTTGGGGTAACCTCCTGTGAATAGTAGTTATTTGGATGGTTATGAAGGTTGCTAGAGGGTTGGAATAAGGAATGTGATGTGTTGTCATATTGATTTATGATGGAATTTCAACCCAGAAATGCACGGGATAAACCGGGTTACCCTGAGGTAACCCAGTAACCAAACGAACCCCTATGAAATAAGGCTCTTTCCCTACAAGCAATATGTAACGTCTCGCGCTTAGGTCCTCGGTCCGTTATCGAGGAAAACTGGCCCTGACAACTTGTTGAGTTCAAGCCCAAATTGACCCATTGACAACCACCCAAAATGCTTAAGCCCAAGTTGTCAAGTAGTAATCTCCACCACTTATAAACCACACCCATACTTCGTGAGTTTTAGATGTGGCACTATGTTTGGGGGTATGGGTGTTACAACCTCATCCACTTATATTTGCAACGTCTTCGTTGCGACATGGCCCATCACTTATTCCTAGTGACAGTGGCAGCTGCACGCTCTGGGTAGTCATTTCCTCCTATCTCTGTATAGGGGTGGCTCCATCTCTCGGGTAGCCCTTTCCGCTATCAGAGGGAATCCGCTCTAATACCATTTGTAACGTCTTGGGCTTAGGTCTCCAGTCCGTTATCGAGGAAAATTGGCCCTGACAACTTGTTGGGTACGAGCCCAAATGGACCCGTTGACAACCACCCAAAATGCTTAAGCTCAAGTTGTCAAGTAGTAATCCCCACCACTTATAAATCACACCCACACTTCGTGAGTTTTAGATGTGGCACTATGTTTGGGGGTGACTCCACCTCTCGGGTAGCCTTTTCCACTATCAGAGGAAAATCGACTCTGATACCATTTGTAACATCCCAGACTTAGGTCCCCGGTCCGTTATCAAGGAAAACTGGCCCAGATAACTTGTTGGGTTCGGACCCAAATGGATCCGTTGACAACCACCCAAAATGCTTAAGCTCAAGTTGTCAAGTAGTAGTCCCCACCACTTATAACCCACTCTCACACTTTGTGAGTTTTAGATGTGGGACTACTTTGGGTTTATGGGTGTTGTAACATACTAGTGCCACATCTAAACTCACGAAATGTGGGTGTGGCTTATAAGTGGTGGGGATTACTACTTGGCAATTTGGGCTTAAGCATTTTGGTATCAGAGCGGGTTCCCTTTGACAGTGGAAAGATTACACAAAGGGACTTAAGCCAGTCGTATGCAACCACCACTATCACTGGGAATAAGTGATGGGTCATGTCGCAATGAGGACGTTGCGAATATAAGTGGGGGAGGTTGTAACACCCATACTCCCAAAATAGTCCCACATCTAAAACTCACAAGTGGATTATAAGTGGTGGGGACTACTACTTGACAACTTAAGCTTAAGCATTTTGGGTGGTTGTCAATGGATTCATTTAGGTCCGAACCCAACAAGTTGTCAGGATCAGTTTTCCTCGATAACGGATCGGGGACATAAGCCTGGGACGTTACACAATATATGAAAACTTGGCATCTGCACAAACTGAATGTCATCAAATGGACCTTCAGATTAATGAACTTATGAACTTCCACATCAAACAAAGATGGAAAAAATGGGGAGAAATCATCTCTAAATTCCTACATCTTCAGTATGAAAAGGCATGGTATTAAATAGAATTTCACCACTTCATTGAGACGTACATCCATGACTGCTTCTCAACTATGTATGGATCTCATGAGTGGGAGAAATGCTTGTATCATTTTAATCATGGAAGACAATATCGATATCGTTCCGATATTGTATTGATATAATATCTTGATGATATATCGGTGATATATCGTTGAAATATCACCCATATCGAAAATCTTTTGTGAAGGAATGACCTAAAAAGGAAGATATATCGTCATATCGGTACCGATATCGGTATAATATAGATACCGATATATCGCGATATTTCCTTCTATGATTTTAATAACACATGCTCGTATCAATATAAAAAGGCATGGCACTAAATAGAAATGCTCGTATTATGCCTAACCTCTGGGGAACCGTTTAGAATCTTTCACTGTAGAATCTTTCACTAGGACCCAATAAAGTTTGGCCATATATTTGTGGCAAACTATATAGTAATCATTTTCCTATCCAAGAAAGACAATGCACTTTGTATTAAGAGTTTTATACGAACTACTTTGATAAAGAATGAAGTAAAAATTGTTTCAAGGGTCATTGTAAATAGATGCAAGACATTCATGAAGTCAAGGTCCAGATGGATTGTGTAGAAGCCTCTAACAAGATCATCTCGGACTAGCGTTCAAGTAACTTCGATGAGGTGAACTAAAGATTGACTTTAGCAAGGCCTTAAACTCCGTAGATTGGAGATTCCTTCTTACCACCCTAAAAACAACGAGCTTCAAAAATAAGTCCATCTTTGGATTGGAAACTTCTTTTCACTAGAAAACTCTCAAAACTGTATGTTCTACTTTCGATTCTATGTATTCTTTTACAACATTCATTTCTTTTTTTCTTATTTTTATAGATTTTTGTAACTCTCTCTAACTAATTTTCCAATAATATGAATCATTTTCACATATACCTTAAAAAATTATTATTATTATTATTACTTTGATATCACAATTTATGAGTCATAATCCAATTGGAACTCATTAGTAGTTGTTGCAGATATTTGGAAATAATGTCAGCGAGATCATACTATCCGTGTATAGTGACTTGAAATTTAAATATCCATCCAATTTCATGGTTTAAACCAGTTATTGCATGGCGATTTGGATCCATTTCCATTTGGTCCCATTTCCATTTCCATCTCAAAACATTCCACGTTCTATTTTAGCCCATAGATGTATTGTAAAAATAAGCTCCATTCCATTTCTAATCATTTGTCTAAACCATTTGAAGCTCAGAAATGGGTCTAAACCATTTGGAGCTCAGAAATGGGTTGTGGAAGTGAGACCATCTCCATTCTATTTATATATTAAAATGATTCAGAGTCTATTTGAGCTCATAAATGGACCACATAAATAAGCTTAATGATGCGAGATTAATCCAATTACTCCTCAATGAAATACCCATAAAACGGCGCCGCTAAATGCATCTGGTTTCATCACTCCCTCGGAATGGAAGTGTCATGGTGTATGACCTATTTGAAAGCATCGACCCAGAGCATCCCAATACTGCATCATCCTACATAGTGGAAGACTTAGACAAATCCAAAGTTCAAACCCTCTTTTTACTGTCTCCTTACATGGTATATCAATATTATATGCTTTCTGTTTTGTTAAATAGCATATATATTATATGCTTTTTTCTATGTTAATATGCTAAATAATATTTTATCAAAAAATTTTAACTTTATTATATGTTAAAAAATATTTTTGAAGATAAACGATCACATTCCATTCATGAAAAAGAGAGTTTGTGGCCACGAAGGCTCATACGTCAAAGCCGATAAAAGGTGTATGTTAAAAATTATTAAAATATATATATATATATATATACATACTATTGACTTGTGTTTTACATATATAATTTTTTAGTTTCTTTGTTTTGATTTTATTTATATTTTATTATGAAATTACAATATCAAGTCAAAATACAAAAATGAAAACAAATAAAAAGGAATTTACGTACCTTGTACAACTATCAAAGTTCAAAACATCTCTAAACTGAGCACAACAAGATACCCTAAACCCTCTTTTCACATAAAACTTAATATCAACTTAAAACTTTTTTTAAATTTGAAGATATTTAGTGCTCAAATTTAAAGTTGAGTAGATTTTGACTCAAGTTCATATGTCAGATTAATATGGCTTTTAAGCATAATTACAATTAGAGTTTATATTTTCTTATTATATTTGAAGGTGGAAAATTTTAACTTATTTTTACCTTTTTAGGTATTTTTTATAAACATGAAACAATAATAATTAGGTTGAAGGAATTGAAACGAATCCTGTAGATAAGTTTGAATTAATTATACTCATGCACATACAATTCATTTGTCTAAAGAATCCCAAACTCACACCTTTAACCCAAAGTATTTTTATGATATTTTTTGAAAGGATTTTTATCAGCTGTCCCTCTAAGATATTGTAGCATCAGTTATGCCCCTCCCTTTTTTGGAATATCAATTGTGCCATCGACTTCTTGCCTTTCTATCACTTGTGCCCCTCCGTTACTTTAATCATGAATAAGTTGAACTTAACCATGAATTTTTCAAACCATGGTGAGTATAGAGGGGCATAACTGTCCAAACCCCTCCCCCCATCTTTCCTCCTCCGGCCCGTCCAAACCCCTCCCCCCACCTTCTTCTCGTGGCTCTACTGCTCACCATCAGTCTTCGATGGAGTCCAAGAGGGACTCCTAGCCACCGGCCCGCTGCCAGAGCCACATGAAGACCCTAGGAAACGTCACCAGCAACCAATGGTGCCCAAGTGGGCATCCATCACCGTCGCCGGCAATTTGAGAGGGTCTTAGGCCCATCGCTTATTCCGGGCGAAGTCCAGGGGGTGCCGCCACCGACGGTGAAGCCCGTCCTCGAGCCTCCTACGACAGTTGAGTACCCGATGAACGCGAAATTCGTCTCTTTAATAATGTGAAATTGTCGTAGTATAGGAGGCGAATTCGGTTCAGCAAAAACCACAGTCTTTTAAATGCTGTGGAATATTTTTACTGGGAAAGTCTACCAAGGTCGAACACAGGAACACGGCTACCTAATTTATTAATCAAATTTCAATTCATGAAGCACAAATGTGAAATATTTCTCAATTTCAGGTCCAAAATATGCACTTATGTTAATTACAATGCAATGCCACGATGTATGCAATTTTTAGTTAATTTTTATGCAATTTAAAAGAATGCAGGAAAATAATGCACGAGAATTTATATGCAGACTAAAGATTATAGTTAAACCCTAAAAATATGAGCAACAAAATAGAATTGGAAATTAGTGTCATTTTAATCACGACATGAAGAGCAGTCATCAAATCAGAGCAAGAACAAGGATAGCCGGTTTTCATTTTTCACATAAAAAATCACTTGTTTAAAAACAGTGGCAAATGAGAGAATTAGATATGCTAAGATGTAGAGGACAAAATAAGGATCAAAACGACACTAAAATCAAGCAATTTGGACCTACGATGCTAAAAACAATGCAGGGGCATAATTGTAATAAAAATGCAAGAAATAAAAAGGATAAATATTGCATTTAGCTCCCTGGAGGGACCTAAATGCAAATAAGAAAAACCGCCTGGGGCCCTTCATAAATTTTCCATGGCGCAGGGGTATTTTTGCAATTCTTCAAACTTTGAGGGTTTCCCTGCAATTTACCCAAGCACACACGTGATACGTGCCTGGGGACCAATCTGCAAATACAAAAACTTCCAAGGTCGTTCGTATAAATTACCCAGGCCCTCACGTGCGGGGCACGTGAGGCGCCTAGGCTCGGGAGGCACCTCAGGTTCGGGACATGTGGCAACTTCTGGTGGCTTGGAGCGAGGATCGGTGGAACCGAGCCTGTAGGTTTGGATTGAGGCTCGAGTGGAGGCTGGGGCTGCCACGTGTTGTCATCATGATCGTCCGATCTGGATGATCGGACGGTAACTGTACTTCTTCCTCCGTCGCGAGTCACCAGAGGAGGCTGATCTCTGGCGACCTGCTGATTGCTCCACTTAGTCCCTCCGTGCAAGGCAGAGGTCCGAGGAGCTCTTGGAAGCACTGGCGGAGATCCTGGAGACGCGACGAAGCTCCGATGATGATCAAAGCCTGAGTTCCTTGGAACCTCACCGGAGGAGACCAGCTCGAACGAGCTCCGTCGCCAACTCCGGCTATTGAAGATCCTGCAATGGTTAGGTATAGCCGAAGCGTGTGGTGCGAGTGAGTGAATGGAATGGGGTCCCTAGGAGGTGGTCGGAATGGGGGACCATGTGCTCATTCTCCGGCGAGCAAAGGAGGAGGTGACGATGGATGGACGAGGTTGTGGACAAAGGAGCGGTGGAGTCGGAAGGTTGCGCGAAGATGTGGGTAGAGCAGTGAAGCTTGTGGAATGGTCAGATGGAAGGGGCGGCGAATAGGTTGATCGGGATAATTCAAAGAAACAACAAGAAAAATCACCTCGCCGAAGCGAGGTGTTGGCGGAGGAGGTAGCCTGGGATTGAGCTCCGTTGGAGCTCCGGGATCGTCGCCCAGCATGCCCGGCCGTGGCACAGAGCTCAGCGGAGCGCGGTGGTGCCCGCAGCATGGCCATGGCATCCGTCGGTCAACACCTGGGTTTGGGCCATCGTCGCCTCGATGATCTCCCCCTCCACTGTCACCGGAGGGGCGGGGGAAGCTAGGTATGTACCCATGGAATGGTGGACACCGATGAAGGTCGGCGGAGGTGGCGATTTATAGGAGGGGGGTTCTGTCGTTATGAGGTGGTGAGGGTTCTTGAACGGCTGATTGATGGTGGGTGAGTAACGGAGGAGGAAGGTTGGGGGTTACGCGAGGATGACGGAGGGTAGGGCTTCGTGGATGCGAAGTTATGGAGCGAGGGGGTGAATGTAGCGTGCTCTAAAATAGGAAGGGAGAGATGGGGCGGCGAGGCGTAACGCCTAGGGAGGAAGGCGTCTGGAGGAGGACGATGAGAGGGAGCCATTGGATCTTTGATCCAATGGCTGCGATAAAGACGATCGGAGGGCGACGATCAGATCAGAGGATCTGATCGTATGGCTGTGAGTTAGGCACTCGTGGATGGTTGAGATTGGATCTGGAGGTCAGATCCGAGGGCTAGGAGCAAAGCGGGGGTGTGCGATGATGATGAGATGCCGGGCTTGATCGTACGGTGGAAAAGAATGGGGTGACGTGGAGGCTTGAGGGGCGTAGGATGAGAGATCGATTCAACGGCTGTAGAAGAGGCGCTAAGTAGCGGTGGGGATCTGATTTGGAGACGGATCCGAGGGCTGGAATTGAGGCGGGTTTGGGTGGTCTAGATTGAGGTGGAGGTTGAGGATCAGACGACTAGGGATGAGGCGGGTTACAGAAGGAGAGGCGGCCACGTGGTCGGCCAAGAGAGCGCCACGTGGCCCAATCAGAAAAATTCAGAATGTAAATACAAAGATAAATAGAAAAGAAATAGTTAGAGGCAAAATTAAGAAAAAGTCAAAACATGAAAGTTGCTCGTCTCGACGAGATCTACAACTTTCATGTTGGTCAAAAAGCCAAAAGAGATCATTTGTACAAAAATTATTTTTGGAGGTATTTTTAGGGGGATAAAAACATCGGCTTTTATCTTTGAATTATTTTTTATATTTTTTTAGTCTTTTTAAAGGTCAGTGATTTTTGGATAATTAATCTAGCTAATTTTAGGGGTTTTTAGTGATAAAATAAATACAAGAAAAATAAGGAAAATTAAATACAATAATGTAAGGGTAAATTATACACAATATAATACAGGATAAAAATAAAGAATTGATGATGAATTTTATTGGATTGATTAATCCAGGGGTTTAATTTGCGATTTTTAGCATGATGAATACGAGATTCATCAGTACCTTGGACCCACCGTAAGTGCCCAGGTGGACCCCATACTACCATCGAGCTCGAGAGGATCTTAGGACCCACCACAAGCCCCAGGCGGAGCCCAAGGGTGTTGCCACTCCTTGGGTCTCCTACGACTGCCAAACAACCTCATGACCATCTACAGGCTCATTTTGACATGTGCAACGCAAATAGGTGAGCTGCGACTACATGTTGAGTTAGGGGGACGGGTCCTACATCCCGGGGGAGCTCGCACGCGAGCGGCTCAATCTCGCAGGCAACACGGTGGAAGGATTCATCTTCGGTTGTGGCAAAAGCAACCACAGACTCTTCAGTGGCGCCTCTGGATTGTTGAACCTCGGGAGTGTTGGACATGCGAACCCACGACGAGCCATTATGCAATAAATGTTATTGCGAATATCATTCCCTGATCTGAAATGAAGAATAGTCCATTTGCATAATAGGTCCCTTAGTACAATTAGGGTTATGTACCATGGCCATCTTGATGATCATACAGTTATTGATTCAGTTATTGAATCATAGAGGCTGGTGCTTGGATGAATATCTAAAGAGTTAGATTGAGGACTCATCAAGCACCGTCAAATGATTGTTGAGAGATGATCTCCAGCCTGAGTAAGAGATGGCAATCCTTTCTCATTTAGGCTGATATCTGACCAACCTCTTGATGCAGGACCTCTACATAGGAATAGAGATTCGGAGGTGTAAGATTAGTTAGGTCAAAGAGTTGACTTAACGAGATCGAGATAACCAAAGTCCTATGTCGTATGCTCTCATGATATAGGCGTGCACCCTCTGACCGGAGACAGATGTGTTACTATATGTTTGAGTATGTACATTTGGCAGACCAATAGGTTGATGACCTAATCAAGGTCTATACACAGGCGTGCTGGTGAGCATACAAGGGCATATGAGTAATATGATCTCTCAAAGGGATCATATAGGTTCATTTACTGAACCGGAAGACATAAGCTCACTCATGAGATATTAGGAAGAATCAAATTTCGTGCACGGTCATCTCGCTTTGGAAACTTGACTGAATTTGTAGGTTTGATATATACTTTTGGAAAGTATATGATCAAGACCTAGGTATGACATATGCTTTTGGAAAGTATATGATCGATACCGACTCCCAATGATCGAATGAGAAACTTAATGATAAAACTCTGAAGTAGACAGTGTAAAATTGATCTTATACTTCGGGATTATTCTAGATATTCCAGTATGCAGGATGTACAGATATTGGGAATACCTGAGGGTGATGTGATCATAAACGATTGTATAACCTTGACGCTTCCATTCCTAGGGAGTGATGAAACAGACCTGGATTTTAGTGACTCCTCTTAGTAGAGAAGTAATCTGATCTTAGTCCAAATGTTGGACATTGATCTGATTATGATTCAGATGCTATGAGAAGATTAGATTTGCGGTCTTGATTTAATCAAGCATGGTCCGAGATCTGGATTTGAGATGTGATCTCAAATCCAAGTCACTATACGTGGAACAATACAATCACCCTGTCCTTATCTCCAAGTATTCGCGGAGAAAGCACATTATCCTTGAAAGAGTTCAGGATAATTTCATTGTTGATATAAGTATCCGAGCATTGAGAAAATGGATGATTAAATGTGATTTAATTATCATGAATAATATAAATTTGATTCATATTATATGGAGAGTTATCTAAGATAATTAAATGTGATTTGATTATCAAAGATGTAAATAATGTGAATGTGATTCACATTGTTTGGGCACATGAGAATAGAGATCCAAGATGATTAAATGTGATTTAATTATCATGGATATGAATAATGTGGATAGCACTATCCATACTAATCATATATATTATAAATGTGATTTATAATATATAAGAGAGGGTTATTTGTAATTTACATTTGATTATTACATGTTGATGTGAATTGGATTCACATTGGACATTGAATTGAAAATGTAATTTACATTTTATTTTGGGTTGTGAATATGATTCACAAATTTTTTCAATGGCAAGATTGCCAATGTATACGAAATAATTGTGAATTATTTTTATAGAATAATTTGCAACAAAAGTTGTTGCATAATCTTGGAGATTGCATTATAGAGATGAGAGCCACCTTCCATATACATGGAGTGGACGGCCACCACTCCTATTAGGAATGTGTGGCCGTCCCCTCTTTTCAACATGGAAGGAGGCACTCTCTCTCCTATAATCTCCATGAGATCTTGATTTAATTTGATGATTGAATTATATTGATTTATCAATATATAATTAATCTAAATTAAATTAATTATTGTTGGTTTTTACCAACACAAATCTTGACCATTAAAAGAAACACAAATTAATGAGAGCCATTGGATTTGTGTTGCCCATGGATTGAGATCCATGGATTCCAAAATATTATAAAAGGAGAGGCACCCCTTTGCTCTTCTTTACACAAGAGAACATAAGTCTCTCTTTCTCTTTCTCTCGCACGCCCACTCTCTCTCTCTCTCTCATGTGGCTGTCCACCATGGATGCTCTAGAGAGGTTCTCCATCGTCGCAGCATCGTCGTTATTACTATATGGTATAATTTCGGTTGAAGAACCGATAATCACCTCAAGTACACATTGATCTATTTGGTATTATCCTTTCCTGAGGTAGATATGGTGTCTAGTCGGGAAGCATTGGGGTAGCGGGTCGCACCGGTTGCAGTCCGTATCACTTTCGTCGGTACTGGCCATGATAGAGGGTAGGGACTCGATAATGTCGAAGAAATCAAGGTGTATTTTTCTAATTATTAAAATTCGAATTAACACGTACTTTGAGATGATGTCATGTATATATTCAAGTAAAACCAATCAAGTTTGTTGATTGATTGGATTGATAATTGATTTAATGAGATTGAATTAATTATATCCAATTAAAAATACTCTATTACGAATAGATGTGTATTTCCCTTGGAAGAATTAATTATGTGAATATGATTCATGATAATTAATTAGAATTTGAATATGATATGGAGGATCACACAAGTGGCATCCATTGTTTCCTGTCAAGGCGAAGGGTTTCCATCGCTAGGAATTGCATATAGGAGATGTATGTCCGAAGTGATGGCTCATGTATGCAAGCGCATCTGGATCGGGCTCTTTGCTTCTCGAAAGAGTAAGGCCGTATGCATAATGACCCCAATATCGGATCCTCATATTATTGGGGCGATATTGGATTGTGCATAGCGAGTACTAATCCTGTTGACGGTTGGTTCAATTAATGACGGGTCAACATCACCTTAGGGGTGGTGGGCCCAGGTATTAAAGACCGAATTGGGAATACAAGTTGGACTTGCAAGGTGGAGTATGTTTCCGCTTCTTTTTATCAGAGTTGCAGATTCTCTTATTATTGGGATGTAACAAAGATAAGGAAGGAGATCCCAGATCTTGCTTGAGATATAATGGTATCTCTTACATTGAAAGTGATTAAGGGAATGAGCTTTCAGTGTTGACAAGGCAAGATAACTTTGATATAAAAATTCCTAAATCAAAGTAAAATGTGTGTATATATATCTATATATATATTTATGCAAATTTCTTATTTCAGATAAACTTTCATTAAACCCACTCAATACTATACTCAATAATAACCAGTAAAATATCATGGATTAGATCCATGATTAAGATATTGTACTCGCAGTTGGATACATATTGTATGTGGTTGCAATGTACGAGTTTCCTCATAATAATGAGGAGTGACAATTAAAATAGACAATAGGACTACAACCCTAGGGTTTGTATGTCTCTATAATCTTGATCCCTCATTGAATCTACTTCGGAAGTGACATGTCAATAATGATCGTAATTGTCAAAATAATCCTTATAAAAAAATCTAAGAAGATGTTCTGGCATACATATGTGCTCTTGACATTTAATCATGAATGACATGGTTCTCTGCATCATGCAGAATGGTGGCCCTATAAGAGATGATGTATTCAAATTGTTTGAGTACCCACCTGAACCTAAGTCTTTAAGAGTTAAGATGTATGTATATATGATGAGTGTCATCATTCTGCTGTCTATACTCTGGTCATTCATGAAGCTTCATAATATTCATATTGTATGAATTGAATGAAGCATGTATAAATGTTGAAATGCTCTTATATTGAAATCTTTTGAATTTAGCATAAGAGATCCTTCATCTTAAGCAATGGTTGTTTATAGATAAAGGGAGTGCAGTGGAAGCATGGGTTGGACCCAAGTAAGAAGGAAAGTCAAAGAGTTGATTGTACTTCCGTGACTTCCATATGACATCCAAAGAGTTGGATGAATGCCAATACTGCAATAAGTTGATGTGTTGATAGTGTGACTAACAAATCTATCTAGAATCCTTAGAGAAGGAATCGGATAGTACATCAGAATAATCTGCATATAATCATTGAAATTGGATTACTTATTTGATAAGATAAAGTCTAATAATTGTATCTCAATCTTCTAATGACACTTGCTAGTTGCATATGTATTAGAAGATTAGAAACTTGATCTTATACGTTTAATAGTCATCCACATGGATATTGATGTAATTATTGCAACAATCTCTATTCGATTGATAGACTTCATAATTTCAGTGGGAGAGCCCTTAGTCTTAGAGAATGTCTCTGACCTAGATATTAGAATACAATCATTGTTTATTTCTAAATGTTGGAAATAAACGTGAACTCTGTAATACACCTGTCATAAGGAGTTATGATTGAGATATTTCAGATAGTAATCTAAAATCTTGTGGACTCTACTAAATTAGAAAAATTAATGAATGGTTCATTAACATTTCTAATACTGAAATTAAACCTTAAAAGATCAATAGGAGAATGAAGATCATTTGATGATGATCTGACATCAAGTCTTGGACATTTGTCTGTTGATGTGATCAATAGATTAGTAAGAGATGAAACTTTAGATTGTCTAAAGGTTCAAATCTTACATACTTGTGAATATTGTATTCAAAAGTAAAATTGTCTAATACACCCTTCTTTAGAATGATGTCAAGGTATTCAAGATCTCATGCATATTGATGTATGTGGATCATCTATATCAGAATAAACATTATGGATATGCGATATCTATTGATGATTATTTGTGATATGAGATTTCTTCTCTTCACATAGAAAACTTTGAAATGTTCAAAGATTTCATAATTTTGGTTTAGAACCAAAGTTTGAAGGAAGATTAAATGAATTTTTGATCTAATCTAGGTAGTCAGTACCTAATATATAAATTCATGGAATACCTTATAGAGATATGAATGTCATTTCTATCTCAATCCTCCTAATGTACCTAAACTTAAGAGAGTTGTGGAGAGATACAATTGGATCATGTATGACATGATTTGATCAATGATGAATTTTAGCATAATTACCTATTAGTTTCCAGGTATATATGTAGTAGAGACTACAATATATTCCTAATAAGATTCCATGCAAGTACGCTGGAACTTAGCACTTGAGAGTGCTACTTCATTAGGAAAATAGAGGATGGTATTGGATACCTACTTTATGACCTTGAAATTCTTAAAAGATTTCATATCTGAGAATGTGATTCTTAGATGATGAGACTCTTGAGAATCAAGATGAAAATGAAGTAAAGAAACTCATTTAGTCTTGAGAAGATAATGATGCTCCTAAAATTGGAAACTAAAGGACAATTAAAGATGAGACACTAATACCTATTCAAATAAGTTTGAAGATGGATTCCATGTGTCAGTTGAATCTGACAATGATTTGACTTCATGTGATGAAGCTTCTGAAGATCATAACATGAAAAGATGGATGTTAGCAATAAAAGTCTAATGTAGACTTCATATACAAGTGTTGTATGTGGACCCTCGAGGATCCACCTATAAGGGTCAGACCCATTAAGGTGTAAATGTATCTTCAAGAGAATGAGGGTTCCTGATGAGAAGGTAGAGACCTTCAAATCATGGTTCGTAGCCATGAGCTTCACACCGAAGAGAAGACATCGCTTGCGATGAGACTTGCTCTCCAGTGACATTGTTTTAATCCATCAGAATATTGCTAACCATAGCTACACAACTTGACTATGACATCTTCATGATGTAAGTCAAGATTGCATTCCTCTATGAATACCTCTCCAATGACATTCATATGAAGCAGCCTCAGGGCTTCATAGTTGAGGGAAGCAAAAATGTGCAAGCTACTTTGGACTCAAATAAGCTTCTTGTAGTTGGAACATAAGATTTGATGAAATTATAAATATTATGATTTCAGATAAAATCTTGATGAATCATGTGAAGCTTAGTGGGAGTGCCATTGTGTTCATCGTACTAAATGTAAATAATATCCTAATCATTTGTAATGATATAAGGATAATAATAAGTGTTTTATAATCTGGTTGTTCCATACCTCAAGATATGATCTCAAGAATACCTCTTAGATCTTAGTTCTGAAGTTGTTCAGAAGCAAAGGAAGAGGATATTGCGACCGTCACATTAATGGTACACCTTGGACGTTTCCATTTTTTGGAAAATTCCAAGAAAGGCTTCTTTCCCTCAAGATATGGTACTAACCTTTCTAAAGGGATAGCACCTCAAGGAGTTGAGAATGTGAATGCTAAAACTGCTTGCCCTTGTGCATCAGTTCCGAGAAGCCGGGTGTATGATAGATGTGTACAAAAGCCAGATGTCTGCCATGCAGTGGGAGTAGTGAACGGTTACTGATCCTACTATGATGATTGAACACTTGAATGCAGTAATAACAATATCTTCAAAGATGATGAAACTTAGAGATAGTGATCTCAAAGTCTTATCTTCAAAAGTTTAAGACCTTATAGATAGTAATGTATAAGGGTCTTAACTGTAGTTACCTTAGGAGATAGAGATCTCCAAGAATAAAGGTATTCTGATAAGGATTATGGACATACTGGTTATAATAATTATCGAGCTATAGTGTCAAGGGATGCGAGCACTGTTACTAGGGGATATGCAAGTGCCATAAAAGGACTTGGCGTAGTCTCTTGGGAACAGAGTGACTGATCAGCTTACCTAGCTGGCTATTTGTCACATGAGTGTGGGTTTAAATGATTAGTCCATTAATGGTTCTTTGGGCTAGTGGGAGATTGTTGGACATGCGAGCCCACAGTGAGCCATTATGCAATAAATGTTATTGCGAATATCATTCCCTGATCTGAAATGAAGAATAGTCAATTTGCATAATAGGTCCCTTAGTACAATTAGGGTTATGTATCATGGCCATCTTGATGATCATACAATTGTTGATTCAGTTATTGAATCATAGAGGCTGGTGCTTGGATGAATATCTAAAGAGTTAGATTGAGGAATCATCAAGCACCGTCAAATGATTGTTGAGAGAAGATCTCCAACCTGAGTAGGAGATGACAATCATTTCTCATTTAGGTTGATATTCGACCGACCTCTTGATACAGGACCTCTGCATAGGAATAGATATTCGGAGGTGTCAGATTAGTTAGGTTAAAGAGTTGACTTAACGAGATCAAGATAACCAAAGTCCTATGTCGTATGATGTCATGATATAGGCGCGCATCCTCTGACCGGAGACAGATGTGTTACTATATGTCTGAGTATGTACATTTGGCAGACCAATAGGTTGATGACCTAATCAAGGTCTATACACCGGCATGCTGGTGTGCATACAAGGGCATATGAGTAATACGATCTCTCAAAGGGATCATATAGGTTCATTTACTGAATCGGAAGACATGAGCTCACTCAGATATTGGGAAGAATCAAATTCCGTGCACGGTCGTCTCGCTTTGGAAGCTTGACTGAATTTGTAGGTTTGATATATACTTTTGGAAAGTATATGATCAAGACCTAGGTATGACATATGCTTTTGGAAAGTATATGATCGATACCGACTCCCAATGATCGAATGAGAAACTTAATGATAAAACTCTGAAGTAGATAGTGTAAAATTGATCTTATACTTCGAGATTATTCTTGGTCTTCCAGTATGCAGGATGTACAGGTATTGGGAATACATGAGGGTGATGTGATCCTAAACGGTTGTATAACCATGACGCTTCCATCCCTAGGGACATTGATCTGAATATGATTGATCTTAGTCCAAATGTTGGACCATGAGAAGTAATCTGATCTTAGTCCAAATATTGGACATTGATCTGAATATGATTCAGATGCAATGAGAAGATTAGATTTGCGGTCTTGATTTAATCAAAAATCTATGGAGGCCCGAGATCTGGATTTGAGATGTGATCTCAATATCCAAGTCACTATACGTGGAACAATACAATCGCCCTGTCCTTATCTCCAATTATTCGCGGAGAAAGCGCATTATCCTTGAAAGAGTTCAGGATAATTTCATTGTGGATATAAGTATCCGAGCATTGAGAAAATGGATAATTAAATGTGATTTAATTATCATGAATAATATGAATTTGATTCATATTATATGGAGAGTTATATAAGATAATTAAATGTGATTTGATTATCAAAGATGTAAATAATGTGAATGTGATTCACATTGTTTGGGCACATGAGAATAGAGATCCAAGATGATTAAATGTGATTTAATTATCATGGATATGAACAATGTGGATAGCACTATCCATATTAATCATATATATTATAAATGTGATTTATAATATATAAGAGAGAGCTATTTGTAATTTACATTTGATTATTACATGTTGATGTGAATTGGATTCACATTGGACATTGAATTGAAAATGTAATTTATATTTTATTTTGGGTTGTGAATATGATTTACAAATTTTTTCAATGGCAAGATTGCAATGTCTACAAAATAATTGTGAATTATTTTTGTAGAATAATTTGCAACAAAAGTTGTTGCATAATCTTGGAGATTACATTATAGAGATGAGAGCCACCTCCCATATACATGGAGTGGACGGCCACCACTCCTATTAGGAATGTGTGGCCGTCCCCTCTTTCCAACATGGAAGGAGGCACTCTCTCTCCTATAATCTCCATGAGATCTTGATTTAATTTGGTGATTGAATTATATTGATTTATCAATATATAATTAATCTAAATTAAATTAATTATTGTTGGTTTTTACCAATACAAATCTTGGTCATTAAAGAAACACAAATCAATGAGAGCCATTGGATTTGTGTTGCCCATGGATTGAGATCCATGGATCCCAAAATATTATAAAAGGAGAGGCACCCCTTTGCTCTTCTTTACACAAGAGAACATAAGTCTCTCTTTCTCTTTCTCTCTCTACACGCCCACTCTCTCTCATGTGGCCGTCCACCATGGATGCCCTAGAGAGGTTCTCCATCACCACAGCATCGACGTTATGCTGCCCGATCGTTTGCTCGTGGATCTCTATCTCCTTCGATGCATCTCGCTCGTGAAGGAGATGTCGGATCTCGTGTTTCGAGATCAGGAGATCTGTCGCTTGGATCATCAACATGGATTGTGAGAAGCACATGTTTCATCAACACGCTCACAAGCGTCTCCTCCGTCGGATCGGACTTGAGATGGGAGGTCTCTTCGTTTAGAGACTCGATCGAAACCACGCTTCAAGAGGTAATCCTATTACTTGTTTGTGGTTTAGACGAAACGATCCGAGAAGTGTTCTTGGATCATATGGTTTTGTCGTATGAAATTTTTTTTAAATTCCGCTGCATAGAACAACTAGTGTGACTAGTCATTCCTCGTCGTATTCGATATGACGCTCACGCTTCCATGATGTGCTTGAGGATTATTCCATGTCCTTCAGGGAGGATCCAGATTTCACTGATCTTGTAGACCGTGGTTCAATTCGGAGGCACATTCTCCTATTGCCTCCCATCGAGGGAGTTCAATGCATCGGGATCGCTTGTTCTTGGTGGGCAGAGGGTAGGGCGGAGGAGATGGAGGAGGAGGAGGAGGTGTGGGTGGAGGATGGTAGAGGAGGAGGAGGTTGTGGGCGAAGGAGAGGGAGGGTTGGGATAGATTAAGGAGGAGGAGGCTGTGGGAGGAGGAGGAGGAGGAGGCTGTGGGCGGAGGAAGGGGGCTATGGGCGGAGGAGGAGGAGGCTGTGGGCGGAGGAAGGGGGCTATAGGAGGAGGAGGTGGAGGAGGAAGCTCTGGGCGGAGGAAGGGGGCTATAGGCGGAGGAGGTGGAGGAGGAGGCTGGGGCGGAGGAGGAGGAGGGGGGAGAGGTGGTGGCTGAGGCAAAGGAGGAGGGGGGAGGAGGGATAGGATGAGGGGAAGATGGAATGACCTTTCTGTCCTTTGTTTTAAATTTAATTCTCATTGTATCCTCAAATTTAACATCCGTTTACATTGGGAGCGGACGACAACTAACCTGAAGGACACAAGTGATAGAAAGGCAAGAAGTCGAGGGCACAATTGATATTACAAAAAAGGGAGGGGCATAACTGATATTGCAATATCTCGGAGGGGCACAACTGATAAAAATCTTGTTTGAAAAATAATTATTTACTACTAATTGAATTGTATAGGTAAATGAATTTTATAGGTGAATTTGAGACATTTAAAGTTTCTATAAATGGATATAGACTCATAAATTTGGTTCAAGTTCAAACTCAAGTTTTGTTAATATTCTTCTTGATTTTCAAGGGCACTATTTTTATAATATTTATATACCTTTATATACTACATTATTAACAAAAAAGATAAATTTCTCAAAAAGAGTTTGAATCAAAAAGTAAGGAACTATTTGAAGTATTACATTTAATATGTACATGTTTGTGTATTGGTATTTGTATAGTTGGTTAGTTTTATATTTAGGTAAAATGGGGTTGCTCTTTGGGAAGCCAACTTGGCTTCCGCCCTATTTTCCCTTATTTTTAACTTTTTGAAAAAATAAATTAGGGGGTTTCATCATTATACCTCGATATTGTGTCATTCAAGTTTCGTGCGAAACAAACACTCTTACGACCTCCATACAGACAATCATTTTTAACGATCGCAGAATTATTGAAATCGAACCCCGCTAGATAGAGACCGTAAGATCTCTGTTTCGCACGAAACTTGAGTGGCATAGTATAGGGATATAGCTATGAAAATCCATGGAAGCATTTTAAAAAAAAATAAAAAATGAGGAAAATGAGGTGGAGGAGCCAAGTTAGCTCCCAGAGGAGGTCCATGTGAATTTTTCTTATTTTTCCTACTGATTTTCTTTGTCAACGAAATTAGTCCGACTCGAATTTTTACTTTGTCAATGATATTAGTCCGACGTGAATTTTTGGTTAGGAATAGATATAGTTTATAACTATATTTATTCTTGTATTTACTGAGTTTGTATTTACAAATATGCATACACACAATTTTCCGTTGTTTCTTTTTCTTATTTTTTTATTTTTCTCCTTTTTATATTCTTATTGTTAATAATGTACTCTTATTTATTGGAGTGTAGTCACAAGAATGCGTTATAGATTTGTATTTTTATGTACTTTGTAGGGATTTGACAACAAAATGAAAGAATAAGGTAGATAAATCTCATATTCATCATTTAATTACAAACTTGAAATAATATGTTGACAGTAGCCAACGTGCTTAACACAGTGGAATTTCAAAATTTCTGTAGAAAAACATGTCCATCCTCAATAGTATAGAACAACAAGCATGGAAAGAGAAAATGGTTAGCATGGAAACCCTCCATATCATAAGGGAAAAATCATGCGGAGAAAATATCTATATTGCTGACAGCAACTATGGCTTTTGTTTCTTTTTTTTATTTTTCTTATATGTTAAATCAAGGTGGGATGAGTTGAATATTATTCTCAAAGAGAGGTAAATGCATCCTCATCCATGATTCATTTGCCCATAAGACAAGCAACTCAATGCTCGCTCTCAAGTTGGGCATAGAGATTGTACACGCCCAATTTGCCTACATTCTTCTTAAAGCTAGTCGTGAAAAGCCCTGAGGTGAAGATGTCAGCTACTTAAGCTTCAGTTTTATGTATGACAGGATAAGATCTTTATAGTCAATTCTCTTTCTGATAAAGTGGCGATCGATATCAACATGTTTGGTTTTCTTATGCATTATAGGATTGTTGGAAAGATCTATAGTAGCATTTTTGTCACATAACAACTTCATAGTCAACTCAAAAATATTCCAGTGTTGGTGAACATAGTCTTGACCTATTTCAGCAACACTCGTAGCAACAACCCTATATTTAGCTTCAACACTGAATCTAGCCCAAACTAATTGTCTTTTACTCCTCTAAGTCGCCAAGTTTCTGCCTAGGAAAATGCAATATGTAGTTGTAGATCTCCTTGTGTCAGTACACCTAACTCAATCCGCATAAGTCTATCCTTTGGTATCAATTTTTGCATCTTTGGTAAAGATAAGTCTTTTTCTAGGATCTTTTTTATGTAGCAAAGGACATACTCTACTGCCATCATGTGAATATCAGTATGTTCATGCTTGGATTGACTCACCATGTTGACAACATAAGTGATGTCAGGTTTGATTGAAGTAAGATAAATCAACTTACCTACAAGTCTAATTGGTATCGGCTATTGAAGTCTTCATCAAGTTGATCTCCATCCTTGAAGTTCATATTGTGACTCCCCTAAATAAGCGTAGGAGAATATTTACATCCCAACTTTTCAATTTCTTTTAATTGATCCATAACATATTTTCTCTGAAAAATGACAAGACCTTCACTCGACCTTTCCAATTCAATACCCAGAAAATATTTTAGGTTTCAAAGATCCTTGAGGTCAACAGGAAGCTCTCTTTTTAGTCGAGTTATCTCATCTTCATCGTCCCTTGTAATAATCATGTCATCAACATAAACAAGAAGAATAGCTATTTTATTTTCGCCCCCATTGGCAAAGATAGTTTGATCACCATTGCCTAGGTGATATCCCAATTTGATCACCACAATTCAAAACTTGTCAAACCAAGTTGTAGGAGAATATTTTAGTATGTATCAAGTATTTTCAATTTGTAGTATTTTCTTGTCCTCTCGTGGTTGGGTGCTATACGAATGTAAATATCTCTCCATTTGGAAAACCTTTTTAACATCCAATGATGGGGCTTCCAATTCTTGAGAACGAAGAGGGAGAGAACAATTCACAGTGTAGTCATTTTTGCAACCGAAGCAAAAGTCTCAAGTTAGTCAATACCATATTTTTTACTGAAACCCTTTACAATAAGTATGGCTTCGTATCATTCTACTTGTACGTTTGGCTTGTATTTTATGGCATAAACATACTTAGAACCAATCAAGTGAACTCCATTTGAAATATGCATAATGTCCCAAGTATAAATTCTTACAAGGGCCTCCATGTCCTCATGCATAGCCTGAACCCATCTAAGATCAAAAGTGACTTCGGGTATCATGGAAGCAGATAGTAAAGAGATAAAACATTTATTTTTTTTTCTAAATTTAGAATAGCCAACGTATTTGTTAAAAGGGTGCCTGATCCACTCTGCATATATCGAGGGGGCTTTATCTCCCTACGTCCACATCTTTGTGAGATAGAATTCCCTTTAAGGATGATTGACATCCACATTTTCAGCATTGTCATTGGCTTCCTTTTCCACATAACTTTCCAGATTGGATATTGGATCACAATTGTAATGGATGAAATTGAATCATTCAGGGATTGGATAGGATTGGTTTTGATTTTTTAGTTTGCACTAGATTCCCTTGTTGATCTTTCTTATTGTATACTTTTTCATGCTAATGAGGAGAATGAGATTCCATCCCGCTATCTTTTCATCGGCCTGGTTGGAGATACCCATAGAACCTATAGAATCATCATAAATATCCAGAATAAGAACATCCTAAACATTTCTTTCACCGCTACTTCCATTTTCTACTAAAAGGAATGCTCAGGTAAGTAAGATCCATGCTCAATAAAGGCGACATCTTTAGTCACATGTACTTTTTCATCCTTAGAATGTAAGCATATATAACCTTTCTGAGTAGGAGAGTTTCCCAAAAAATACCTTTATTGCTCGAGCATCAAGTTTCTTTGCATTAGGTGCAGAATTGTGAAAGTAGCAAACACAACCAATGAGAGAAAACAGAAATGGCATGCTTTCGAGCTAAACAATAGAAAAAGGAGTATCCATGTATAGACATCTTAATGGCATCCTATTTATATTGAATGCACTAGTGAAAATAATAACTCCATAGAATCTCTTAGGGAGGTTTCTTTGAATTGGGATCGCTCTGCTAGTTTCAAGAAGTTGTTTGTTCTTTCACTCTGCTACACTTTTTTGTTGAAGGGTGCAGATGCAAGAAGTCTCATTAGTAGTTCCTTTAGCACTAAACAATTCATATAATTTTTTCAACAAATATTCATGAGCAATATTAGACCTATAACATGTAATCACTTTCACATATTGCATCTCAATAAGAGAGAAAAACTATTTTACAATGCTACCAACTTCACCACGATCTTGAAGTAAATAAACAAATGTTCTTCTAGAACAAACATCAATAACAGAATGAATTACTTGTACCCACTAAGCGTAGGAACACCAGAGGAACCCCAAACATCATAGTGAATTAACTCAAAAAGTTCTTTTGTCTGACTCTAAAAGATGGAATAAGTCTCTCGAATGTGCTTTGCAGTCAACTAATCATGATAAACCATGTTCGTAGAGCTCAAATATTTAAATAATGAAGGAAATTTCTCTCTAAGATAACCAAACAGAAAATGACCAAAACATTCCTACCACTATATGATCAGCACATGACAATCTTCTTGATTTTCCTTTCTTTAATCACACTCGTTAATGCAGTTGTCGCTTTAGTTGGTAGGCGATACAAACCTTCAGAAACAACACCAATCCTGATTCTCTTCCATGCCACCGATCCTTGCAAATCAAAAGAAAAAATAATTTCAAGTTCAATTCTTTTGTTATCCTGCTAACATAAAGGAGTTTCAGAGACATGTGGGAACATGAAGCGCATTGTGGAGAACAAATCTATTAAGAAGTGATACACTTCCTTTCCATGTCACTGTAACATGAGATCCTTCAACAAGGCCAACATGTTCTTCGCCTGATGTCAATTTATAAGTACTAAAGAGCTTTGGATCACCCATCATATGGCCAGTGGAATCATTATCAATTATCCAATCTTTGGTCTCATAAGCATTCAAATCATGACCTTTTTTATGAACATCAACGACAAGGATATGCCTTCATCAGAACTTCCCTCGAGTGCTTATCAAACTTAGACCGGCATGAAGTTCATGATGAATAATTATGATTGCATGCCTTTCAACAAACACTTGGTGTGTGCTTTATCAACTAGCTTTGTGCTTTGAGGCATTTCCTCAATCACATGATGCGCAGCAAAAGCTTTTCTGTTCTTTGAGGCATTGTTACAAACACCTTGCGAGCCCATTCTCTTGCAAAACAGAAGGCAAAAGAAACTACCCCAAACAACACTCAAGAGTTCAGCTCACGCCAGGTTGCTTTCCTGCAATAGGGAACTTACATCACAACACCAAAAGAGCCCATATCAGTTTGAGATGCCAAAAATAACACAACGGCAATAGCAGCAGCCTCTTGCGAGTGGATTCAGACCCCCACAACAGCTCCATAACATCGTGGCTAAGCTGCCACAATATAATAATAAGGTGGATTGGCAGTGATAGAAACCTAAAAACTCAACCATTAAAGAACTCCACTACTCGTGAACACCAATTTCTAACGTATCAATGAATTCCAACGATAGAAGAAGATACAATCCAAGACCTCGACAATGCTCTGATACCATGTAGAACAACAAGCACATAAAGATTGTGGTTAACGACGAAACCCTCCAGACTGAAAGGGACAAACCAGGAGAAAAAAATATCTATTTTGCTCATAGAAACTAGGGCTTTTGTTTCGTTTGTGTTTTTCTTATATGTAAAAAATGTGGGGTGAGTTACATATAATTCCCAAAGGACGGTAAATGGATCCTCTACCGTGATCCAATTACCCATAAGACAAGTAGCTCAACAAATAATTAAGGTAAGTAACCCCAAGGATGCTTGATTTTTTCTAACTATTAACCCGTATAATTATGACTGATTTGTTTAAGTGTGAGATAAATGATAGTTATTAGGGTTCAATGGGCTGCCCCCGTCCTATTTTCACGCAATTTTTTTTTATTTTTCGCAAAATATCACCATGTATATTCATTTATATATCCCTCCTATGTCATTCAAATTTCGACAGAAATAGAGACTCTTATGCTCTCTATCTAGAACAGGTCGATTACAGCAATGTTTAGACCCTTAAAAGTACATGTTCTAGATGCAGGGCATAGAAGTCTTTGTTTCTGACGAAATTCGAATGACATATTAGAGGGATATATAAATAAATATACATGGTGATATCTTCAGAAAAAAAATTGTGGAGAATGTCGGCGAGGGCAGGCCCATTTTTTCCAAGTTATTATGGAGATAAAAAAAAGTGATAAGTGACAATAACTATGGGAAGGTATTTGAAAAGAAGGTTAGGAGTAAACATTTGTTTAGGGACGATGAAAAAAATGGAGATAAGCAATTTTATCTCTTTAAATGATGAGTAATGAAATTATACTTATATTTGGAGTGACTTCTTCGTGGGATAACCCAGGAGAGGTTTACGAGATTAAAGCTTAGGGATGAAAACGGATCGGATATGCCTATTTTCATATCCATATTTGTTTCCTCTCTATCGAATATGAATACGAATACAGGTATGATTCGGATATGGATTAAGGAAACCATATCCTTAAAAATACGAATACAAATTCGAATCAGATATTTATTAAATCCGAATACATATCAAATAAAGAGCGGACCCGAGTACATATCGAATAAAGAGCCAATCCAAATATGAATCGAATAAAGAGTGAATCAAAATATAAATCCAATAAACATGGAATCCGAATACGGATCGAATAAAGACTACATACAAATACGATTTTAATTTTTTTTATCAAAGTTCATAATGATTTTAAAAATGGCAATGAAATATAAACAAGTTGCATCATGACAAAAGGGAGCATCAAAGTGGCATACGTTCTTGACCGGAAGCAAAAAAGATAATGTTTCATAACTTTCATTCGTGCACATCCCCAAACAAACAGAAGTTTATTAATATCATTAATGTATTATATAATATATAATATTAATATAATAACATAGAGTTGTGGCTTTTATTATATTAACTAATATATAAAATAATATTAAATGTTGTATTCAGATATCCGGATCCAGATATTCAAGCCACTACCATATCCGTATCCGAAAATTTTTTACACATCATATCCTTATTCGATTCGTATTAGATTAATATTCAGATATGGATATCCATATCCAGTAATTTTTCGAATACGATAAGCGAATATTCGAATATATCCGTATCCATTTTCATCCCTATAAAAACACCAAAGAGGATGCTCCATTACCCAATCTTTCATGTTTTATAAACAAGGAAAAGTCATTTGCTTGACATCAATATCGGAGACCCCAAACAATGCCAAACAAGGAATCAAGTGTCTGGCAAAATTGAGAACTAATAGATTGAACAGGTTTGATCTGAAAGTTCACATGCTGACCCCTCCTGAGGATAGTAGAGAAAAGGAGATGTTTGAATGGGTCAGAAGCCGGTGCTCTTGAGAGGCGGAACGAATACATGCATATGATTGATAAAATTTTGGGGGTTACAAACATTCAATGATCAATAACCATTTCTGATTAGTGATGGTGGTGATATGTTGATAGCAGGTTAGAATCACGAGTAGGCTCAGTTTAGTCTTAGATGAGAAATCGTGCATAAAAATTGGGCAGCATACATCATGTCATCTTTGGATTTCCTTCTTCTGACATGTATCACATTATAAATTATCAGATGTTAAACTGACTAGAAAATATCAATTTTTACCAAATTAATTACATCTAGGATATATTAGTTTTCACTATTACAGGGCAGACCTTGTTGGACAAAATCTTATGGTGCAATCTTCTTATGAGGTTGTAGAATAACTGCAGGCCACAAAGAGTATTGACTGGCATGCACAAATAGATGCCCCCCTCTTCAGTTTGACCGCATCCTTTTAATTTCTGATCTGAAGACTGGTGGTTTTCTACATGCACAAAAAAAAGAGAGCACTGCTGCCTTCGAAGGAAACGCCGCTACAGCACTATCGCCTGCGGGTTGCACTCTACCACCTCCAACCGCAAGGAATCCCATGCAGGCTTGCACCTTCTGAACTTCTCCATCATACGGGCAAGAAAAGCACGAGCCCAGGGCTCATCCTTCCCACGCATGCTCAGATCATATGGCACCGTGAAACTGCATGAAAGCATAAATATGAATCAATCGATACTGGCCAAGCTAAGACAGTAAAAAATTATCCAATCATTTCTCTCATTCGACATATACAAATCAATGATCGAGTACAGATAAAAGTAGGTAAGCAACCCAACTATAATAGAGAGCACTTTGTGATAGCCCTGAAAACTCTGTCGGCAAGAGGTCTTTCGGTTGGGAGGTTCCCCTGCAAAACTCGGAGTACCCCCAATATTTGCATGGGTACCCCCTGGTTTCTCCCTCAAACACCACAGTTCCTACCCCAATGGACCCACCGGCCACCCATCTCTCTCCCATCGGTGGAGCCCATCAACTCCTCTCTCTCTCTCTCATTTAATCCAGTTGATCCTCTCTCTAATAAAATCACATCGCGACAAACTCTTCCAACAACAAATGCACCATCAAAACACCAAAGCAAACAACTAGCTTACCCACTAGCTTACTCCTCCAAAAAAGATGTACCCACCACCGGTTAACTCTCCCACCAAATGCTTAGATAACATTCACGAAAAATTACCATACTCGGCTTTATTACGATTCAATATTTCGCACACCGCATTTATTTCTTAATAGGATGTTACACCAAAATGTTCTATAAATATCTTCTAAAGTCCAATTATGTTGCGTGCATTCATTAAATAGAAGCAAATAACCTTGTATTGATGAAATTCTCCTCGGACTCATTCCAGTACCAGTGACTGACAGATATAGATACAAAGCACATAAGCCAGTCTATCCAAATTTCTCTTGGGATCATCGTTTGCACTCCAGCGTCAGCACTCAGCCCTTCAGTTCCTCCTCACTAGCATGATATGAGAAGCAATGTCCTCACCAGGCAACCAACAGAGTATGCATTGAAATGATATTGTTTGTAGTATCTTTTATTTAGTGAATGAGTGTTTTCTTTATATTTGTCCAAGTTGAGCATTGCATGCTCCAGCTTGAGGTGGAGTGTTAGAGAATATGCGTATGTGGGTAATTGGACCTCTCCGAGATCCAGTTACCACATGTACTCTAGTTAGTCCCACATCGTGTATGAGTGGGACTTGGTCATATTGGTGGGCTATATAAAAACCCCACACCCCGTACTCATTGAGAGAGATTCATAATAGAACGTCCGCTCTATGAGACCTTTTCCTGCGGTTTCATCTCGCCCTTTATGGAGTACGGTTCCACATAAAAATCCGTGTGTTCTTTATTGTTCTTATTATTATTATCTTTGATTACGGTTCCGTGTTAAGTTTTCTACAACCTCAAAACTGATATGAGTATCAACTTGAAACCGATCCTCTAGCACCCATTTGGCATCTCATATAGTTGACCACGTCAAAGTACCATCGTTTGTGGAACATCCCTGTTCTTCAACTATTTCACGTGTTCACTCAAAATCCGAATCGGGTATTCCTTAAAAGTCGGAAAAATGATCTCTAGTTTCTCGTGCATGATCACGTACCGAGGGTCATACACCTACTTTTCCAAATTCGATACATGAAAAACATCATGTACCCAACTCAAGTTCGGGGGAAGTGACTCTATGTAGTGAAAGTTCGATCCAATGTATTCACTTTAATGGTCTGATGAATCTTGAGTCTAGCGTGCCTTGGACCTTGAACCTCTGAATCCCCCGCATTGGGGATACATATAGGTAGACAAAGTTTTCGATGAAGAACTTAGAAGGCTTATGCCATTGATCAGCATAGATTCTATGTATGTTATTTATAGTCAAAAGTTTGAAAAAAATAAAAAGTGGAACGAGGTATTTTCCCTGGAAGTAAGGTGATGCGTAGCCTCAAGACAGTCGAGGCGTAAGCCTCAGCTTATAAAGGAAAATATCCATAAAAATTACAATAAATTATATACTAATGAAATTATGTATTATCTGACTAATATATAATATATAGAACTATATATGATGAAATTATAGAGATAGGAACACCAAAAGAAAAGATATACAACTTTGTATGCTAAATTCCCATCGAAGCAAAGAGGGAGTCATTGGCTCTAATTACCATTAGAGTATCTGTTAGAAAAGAGTCTTTGATATTTTTTCATGGAAAACCCTAGGCTCTCTTATATAGGGAGAGGCCCTAAGGGTAAATTACAGAGATGTCTAAATAAGAAAAAGAAATAGCAACAAGATACATAAACTAATAATAATTCTCGAAACTATCTCTACACTCCCCCTCAAGGTGGAGCATAGATGTCGATCATGCTCAGCTTGGATGAACATCTCTGGAAAGGTCCTCTGAGCAGTGGCTTGGTGAATACATCGGCAGTTTGATCTCCTGAGCTAACATGAGCAGTGGATATCAATCCTCTCTGGATCAGGTCCCTGGTGTAATGGCAGTCAACTTCAATATGCTTGGTCCTCTCATGGAAAGCTGGATTGTTGGCAATGAACAATGCTGCCTGATTGTCACACTGAAGCTTCATAGGTAGAGGTACAGCTATATGTAAATCTTCTAATACGGAGCGAACCCACATCATTTCCGTGCTAGCTTGAGCCATGGCCCTATATTCGGATTCCGCACTGGACCTTGCCATCACAGTTTATTTCTTGCTTTTCCAAGAAACCAGAGAGCCTCCAACAAACACTGCAAACCCTGAGGTTGATTTTCTATCCTTAGGACATCCTGCATAATCTGTGTCTGCACACGCTGAGATGGATAAGTCTGTGCCCTTTCTGAATAACAGCCCTGACCCTGGAGAAGACTTCAGATACCTCAGTATCATGTGTATAGCATCCATGTGAACCTGTCTTGGCTGCTCCATAAACTGACTTACCCGGCTAACTGCAAATGCAATGTCTGGATGGGTTATAGTAATATAGAGGAGTTTTCCCACCATTTCTCTATATCTCCTCTTATCTACTTCATCAGTATCACCATCATACAACTTCATGCTGGGGTCCATGGGGATGCTTGATGGTTTGCACCCATCCATACCAGTCTCAACCAGGAAGTCTGTAATGTACTTCCGTTGTGTCATCACCAAACCATGTGCATTCCTTGCAAATTCCAACCCCAGAAAATATCTTAGGGTTCCAAGGTCCTTTGTAACAAACTGACGACCTAGGAATTCCTTCGCCCTCTCTATGCCCTGAACATCATCTCCTGTAACAAGAATATCATCCACATAGACCATAATGACAACCGTACCTGCCGAGGACTTCTGGACAAACAACGAGTGATCGACATTTGACCTCTTGAATCCCTGGTGCTCAATTAGATTGGACAGCTTCTGGAACCACGCTCGCGGACTTTGTTTGAGGCCATATATCGCCTTGTGAAGTCTACAGACCATATGCTTCTCCCCCTCAGTAGTAAACCCGGGTGGCTGCTGCATGTAGACTTCCTCCTGTAAGTCCCCATACAGAAAGGCATTCTTGACATCTAGTTGAGAAATGCTCCAATCACGAACCACAACAACAGATAGGAGAATACGGAGAGTCGAGTGTCTCGCCACTGGAGAGAATGTATCCATGTAATCCACGCCATATGTTTGTGTAAACCCACGGGCGACCAAGCGTGCTTTGTACCTATCCAACGTGCCATCTGCATGATATTTGACTGTGAAGACCCATTTGCAGCTCACAACGAATGCATCAGGAGGTGCAGGAACCAAAGACCATGTGCCACGCGACTGCAAGGCCCTCATTTCTTCTTCCATAGCTAATCTCCAGCACTCACTCTTCAAGGCTTCTTGGTATGTCCGTGGTATATCCACGGAAGACAATGCTGTGGCAAACTTCTGAAAATCACATGTGAGCCGGTGGAAGGAAACCTGTGAAGCAAATGGATAGGATGCACATTGCCTTCTCTGTTTCCGAATAGCAATCGGAATATCCAGATCATCATCTGTGTCTTCCTGTAATGAGGAATCCTGCATATGTACCGAATTTGACCCGTCAGTAGTAACGCCATCTGAACATACCTGAGGCGTAGTGATTGGTTGATCTGTCGTCTGAGCAGGACCTGACCGACGCGTATAATGTACAGGGAACGGTGATATGATTGGCCGTGGATTGGGTGGAGGTGGAGGTGGTGGTGGCGGTGGTGCTGGCATAGGAACTGACACAGGGGACGACTCAGGCGAACTCCATGCAGGTGGTGGTGGAACAAAAATATCATCAGTGGTAGTGGATGGTACCATTCTGTCCCCAGATGGCGAGAAATACATAACCGACTCGAAGAAAGTGACATCCGCACTGACGAAGTACCTGTTGGTTGTAGGATCATAACACCGGTATCCCTTCTGGGTTCTGGAATAACCAACAAAGACGCACTTGACTGCTCTAGGAGAGAGCTTGTCAAGTCCAGGAGATAGACGATGGACAAACGCCACAGCACCAAAGACACGTGGAGGCAGTGAGAATAGCTCCTTGTCTGGAAAAATAAGAGAGATGGGTATCTTCTCTCCAAGGACAGAGGACGGCATTCGATTGACCAGATAGCATGCAGTAAGGACAGCATCCCCCCATAAAGAAATAGGAGCACAACTTTGAATCAACAGGGTCCGAGTAATATCCAAGAGATGGCGATGCTTTCTTTCCGCCACACCATTTTGTTGGGAGTGAATAATACCCTTTGATGAAAGAAATTGAGAAAGAGAGCGTGTACAAAATTCCAGGGCATTATCCGTCCGAACATATTTGACTGAGGAAGAGAAAACATTTTACACTTCATTAATCAAATTTTTGACCGCATCTCCTGCTTCAGATTTATTCTTAAAAAGAAATACCCATGAGACACGAGAAAAATCATCCACTACCACAAGATAAAACATGTGTCCCTGGTGATCGGGAACACGACTCGGACCCCATACATCTATATGTAACAACTCAAAAGTGGAGCTACTGCTCCGACTCTGACGACCTGGAAAGCTCGACCTATGATGCTTTCCCACTGACATGTTTCACAGCGAAACGACGAACTTGGAGAGATCTGGGGCAGAAGATGGCGCATTTTCTGGAGTGGAAGGTGACCAAATCGAAGATGCCAAATGTAAGGAGAGACTGATCCAGCGGAGTGAGAGGAGACGCCAGCATAGGATTCCCGAACCAGCCGATATAAACCATTCTGCTCAGAGCCACAGCCAATCACCTTGCCCGTGAGTATGTCCTGAAAAATGAGAGAAGACGGGTCAAATATAGCACGACAATTCAAATCCTTTGTAATCTGACTAATAGACAGCAAATTCATTGAGAACTCAGGGGCATGTAAAACGTTCTGTAGCTGCATAGTGGAGGATAGGAAAACCTCCCCCTGGCCAACAAGGGGTGAGTGGGTACCATCTGCTATCTGCACTGAACGGCCGGGAGGAATATCCCTGTAGGCCTGTAATCTACCTCTATCTCGACAGAGATGATGTGTGGCTCCGGAATCTATAACCTAGTCAGATATATCATGAGATGGTATGAGTGCTGATGATCTACCTGAGCTACTAGCAGCGGCGGATGAACTGGCAGAGGCTGTGGCAGCAATATCTGAAGAACCACCAGATGTATCACCAGAAGAATGTGGCATAATATCACGGAGACGGGCCACAAGTTCGTCAAATCTATGATCTGCAGTAGACGGTAATGGAGACTGTGAATGCTCTGCAACCCGTGCCGATGCTGGGAACCCATGCTTAGAGTAGCATGTCTCCTCCGAGTGTCCAGTTCTGTGACAAAACGAGCACATCTGACTGAAGCGACCACCTCTTCCTTGAGGTCCACGGCCACGTCCACGACCACATCCAGAAGGCGGTCCACCTCTCCCACGCGAGGTTGCCATCGCTGATGGGGGTGGAGTAGAAGAGCTGGAGGAAACTGGAATGCGACTGAGCCTTCTGTAGACATCCTCCACTGGAGGAATTACTGCATCTGCTAGAATCTGTGACCGGGCGGCATCGTACTCAGGATCGAGAGCAGCAAGTAGAACGCCCACCATGGTGGCGTTCCGAAATGTCTTCTGATGTTCAGGAGTAGCAGTGAGAGGAATGGTACTGTATAGCTTCTCGAACATCCCTCTTAGGGATGTGTATAGAGAATGGAGAGGTCTGTCGGCCTGCTTCATCGTAAAAATGTCAGGTTGAAGCTGCAACATCTTTGTCTCATTTCGCACCTGCGAATACATAGCAGCAAGGACGTCCCACATTGCCTTAGCAGTGGGCTGATGGAGGACGTTGTTAGCTATCTCCATCGTCAACGTACCAGACAACCAGACTTTCGCGTAAGCGTCATCAACCTCCCATGAGGCATAGCAGGCTCATCCTCGGTAAGAATGTGCTTCTTACCGTTAGATTTCATGAGACTCATGAACTGCATAGCCCACAGCTCATAGTTAGACCCGTCCATCTTCACTATAGGCGCAGGACCTTTGAATGCGCCGGTGGAGGGCAAATCGACTTTCGATTCTGACATAATGCTGCTTGGAGAAGACGAAGGGAATATAGACACGTTGAAGAATGTCTACACCAACTGCATCGTATTTGAGTACGTGCTCAAATCCATAAATCGGAGGAAGAGGGGTCTATGGCACGCCTCAATGGAAGCTTACAGCCCTTGAATCGCCTCGAGAGCGCCGCCTAGGGACTGCTGGACGTTCAACACAGCAGCAGGGACCGCTGCGGCGGCCTGGGGACGTACGGCGGCAAGAGGGGCCGCCGGGAGGAGATGGGAGGCCGCAGGGGGCCTAGGGCGGCAGGAGGAGGGGCCGCCGGGAGCAGATGGGGGCCGCTGGGGGCCTGGGGCGGTAGTAGGAGGAGCCGCCGGGAGGAGCTGGGGCCCGCTAGGGCACCGCTGGCAGGAGGGGGGCGCTGCCGGGACCTTGCTGGTGGTCTTCGGCGGTGACGGTAGCCGCTGGCAGCGGCTAGAAGAGAGAGGAAGGCAGGGGCAGCGGGTGGGGAAGGGAGGGGTGGCGGGTGGAGAGCCCTAAGGCGGCTCTGATACCATGTTAGAAAAGAGTCTTTGATATTTTTTCATGGAAAACCCTAGGCTCTCTTATATAGGGAGAGGCCCTAAGGGTAAATTACAGAGATGTCTAAATAAGAAAAAGAAATAGCAACAAGTTACATAAACTAATAATAATTCTCGAAACTATCTCTACAGTATCCGAAGAATATTATATACACAGAAAAAATCTGGAGAAAAAATATTTCAATTGTAAATTTTACCATTTTTTATTAGACAAAATATGAATACTGATACTTGGGCCAATATGCATATTAGTACCAAGATTAACAAAAATACTAAAACTAGAATTAAAAATTATCAAAATTTTATACTAAGAATATTTTATCTCTCATGATTCGTTAAGAAATCAAACCATCCAAATCTAATAAAAAAAGAAACCTTTTTTTATCTAAAATCAAGTGGATTTATTTCATCTCATGTTTTTTATTATACTATCTTTTCATCCTATGTTATTTTTAAATATGAATCTAAGATTTTAGTTTCTATAAAATTTATTTAGATTTACCCTTCGGTACAATTGTTATATTGCACAGTTGTCACTAAAATATTTATCAAAGAGGGAGTCACTGGTTATAGCTATCATTATAGTATCTAAGATGTTGATATGTTGTGAATCCTAGTGGTATGTTCCACCGATCTAGTTGAACTCTTTGATGCCCCCCTCCCCCATAACCAGGGCATGTGCCCTAATTGACCACCGTCGCCAGCTACCCTCATCTATCGCTCTTGTTTGTCTCGTCGGCCTCACATCATTAGTGCCGACAACTGCCTTGCAGGGCTCGTGCAGGCCCATCCAGCCACGATTAGGACTAAGGCAGGACCTTTCTAGGGCTTCCCCAACGCCTTCACCCCATATCAAAGCTCCTTTGACATTAATAGCCCCTAGATCCAGGCCTCTCCAAGGGTATCCAGTGTTGTCAGCACCTAAATAGGTGCCACCATCCTCCAAATCGGCACCGTCGACCCCCATATCGAAGATTTCCAATGCAGCCAACCCCTAGATCTGGGCTCCAACGTCGCTAGTCTTTAGATCGGGACTCTCCTATGCCGCTGAAGGGGGTCCAGTGATCCTCTTCGTTAATTGGTCACAGTCTGGGCCTCTCTAAACCGTTTTGCAGCCTCTACAGTGTATTAGTGAGATCTCCAGACCATTCTGCAGTCGGTGAAGGAGGAATAGTCTCTATGCATGCCTTCTCATGCGTGATTGAAGGATTCCTGGCTCTACTTGATTGTTTCTAGCCCTGACCACGATGGTTGTGGCTCCAATCGAGATGAAGCCTCGGTATTCGATGACGTCTGAGGTGATGCAAGATACCTCTATTAAACTGAAGGGCTCAAAAAAATGTGTGCTCTGGTCTCGAGTATTTAAGGTCTTTATCAGGGGTCAGAGAAAGATATCGATTCTAACAAAGGAGCCCCTAAAAGAGGGAAACAAGGACTTAGGATTGCGGACAACTATCAAGTCATGAACTGGATGACTAATAGTGTGAAGCTGCATATTGTAGCAAATCTCCTATTCAAAGAGATTGCCGAGGAGATGTGAGAGGACTTGGAATAGATATACTCCCAAAAGAGTACAAAATCCCATCCAATAGAAATCTATATGCGGATTTGGTTCGCAAATCAAGGAGAACTGACTTTGATGGATTACTATCACCATCTTACTGGGCTCTACAAAGAGCTTGTCATTTTCCAGCCAGCCTATAGTACAAAATAGGTAGCAGAAAGGTCAGAATGGCATGTTTAAAGGTTCCTCGATGGTTTGCATCCTCGCTATTACATTGTCAAGAAATAGTTCCTCACATCAGGCATTATTCCGTCCATCAAGGTTATTTTTGGGCGTCTGGAGGAGATTGATAATTCCTCGGCTCATACTCAGTCTTCACAGCCTATGGAGAGCTCTGCTTTCATGTCTTCCTCTGGATGGTGAGGTCGTTCTAGCTATCGAGGTTGTGGCCATGAATTTGCTTGTGGTCGAGGCCGTGTTTGCATGCCATGTATTCATTGCTAGAAAACCAACCATTCGTCAGAAAAATGCTAGGAAAAGTTTGGGATGCCATTGTAAGCTTATCTCACATCTGACTATAATACACCAGTCACCGAGGCACACGATCAGGATTCAAACGGACAGATAGTCTAACTTTCAACTTCATATTACTAACGCATGATGCATATGGCTACCACCAATGAGACTATTGCACAGTTGGCCACCACCTCTGGTACGATAGCCAACTCTAACATGGCTACTGCTCCTTCCTGGATCATTGACTCAAGGGTGTCCAATCATATGATTGGATAGGGTAGTTTATTGACCTCCTAGTATCAGAGCATAGTCAGCATCAATATATACATTACATTATTGTGATCGTTGGCCTTGTAAAATAGGCCACATCCTGACGATCCTTTCAAATAGCAAAGTGTCAGGAGGACCTCCTCCCAGCTTTCCTTAGCTATAAAGTCGGTCAGGGTGGCCAACGTGGCTCATTCCCCTGTCACTATAGTTGGAACCATAGAGTTTTCATCCAGCCTCCAACTTATAAGGTCCTCAGCTATCACATAAGCATCAACATATGCATCAACACATGCATCATCATATCTATGATCATCTGCTATGGCCATCCACAAAAAACCACGAAATATCTATGACCTATAGTTCGGACCGGACAAGGCCGCCATATATCACAATGAATCAAAGCAAAAGGTATAGATCGATGAGGTTCCACTCTTGGAGAAAAAACAACTGCTATGGTGCTTTCCAAACGGGCACGCCTCGCATTCGAATGGCTTCACTGAAGAAAGTTTGGCGAACATGGAAAGATCTTCGGTTGAAGGATGACCTAGATGCATATGTCATAAGAACAAATCAGATGAGATAGATATGGCGTTAGAAAATGAAGAGTATGGAGGAATGTCAAGATAGTAGAGGTCATTCTTCTCATGTCCCCCACCAAAGATCAGTATCGTATGGATGTCCTAGAAATAACAAATTTATCATCAAAATCACATGGCATTTCTATTCTTAGCACAACTTATGAACAGATAGTAAGCTCAATGGGAAATCAGGGGCATAATGGACTCTTATAAGTCGTAGACTGGATGAAAACCCCATGTCCCATTGTTCTGACTATGGTGATAGGGGAATGAACCCCGTTGGCCACCCTGACTGACTTTACAACTAAGGTTGGGAGGATGTTCTCCTGATACTTCGATGTCTAAAAGGATCTCCAGGATGTGCCCTATTCTACAAGGCCAATGGTCACAGCAATGTTGATGCATATGATGATGCTGACTATTCCAGTTCTCCTGAAGACAAAAGATCCAATGCATGATATGCAATGTTAGTTGGAGGCAACATTGTGGCATGGCATAGTAAGAAGCATATTGTTGTGTCTAGTTCAAGAGCAAAGGCATAATATAGGGCAATGACCCAAGCTACGTGTGAAATTACATGGCTTGTTTCCTTCTTGGCTGAAATTGGTCTACCTACAATTATACATATTCCATTATATTGCGATAACAAATCTACTACATATATTGCCACTAATCCAGCCTTTCATGAGCACACCAAACATATCTAAGTTGATTGTTATTTCATATGTGATGTTGTACAAGAAGGAACAATATGTATCCCACATATATCAACCAAGCTTCAACTTGCAGATATACTCACCAAGGCATTTTCTTAAAAGATGGGTCTCATGGCTTATTTCCAAGTTGGGCATGATTGATAGATCTGCTCCAACTTGAGGGGGAGTGGTGGAATTATTGTAATGCCTCTATATGGGCATCTATGTAAATTCTCCCTTTGTTTGCTCTATGATGGGGAAATTGATGGAGATGTTAAAAATAGAATAAATGCAGGTTGGCTAAAGTAGAGAGGAGCTTCTACTGTTCTCTGTGATAAGAAAATTCCTTTGAAAATCAAAGGAAAGTTTTACAAAGCAGTTGTGAGACCTGCTATGCTCTATGGATCTGAATGTCGGCATGTGAACCATAGACATGTGTAGAGAATGGCAGTAGTAGAAATGAAAATGCTAAGGTGGATGTGTGGACACACACGTAAAGATCAGATTCGGAATGATGCCATCAGAAGGAAAGTAAGTGTAGCTCCGATTGAGGATAAGATACGAGAAAATCGCTTAAGGTGGTTTGACCATTTACAAAGGAGGTCAGTTGATGCACCAGTGAGGAGATACGAGTTTTGGGATGTTGAGCTGACTAAGAGAGGGCGAGGAAGGCCCAAGATATGTTGGAATGAGACTATATGAAGGGATCTTGGTTTTTTGGATCTAAACCCGAGAATGATCCAAGATAGATCTGAATGGAGGCAAAGAATCCATGTAGCCGACCCTACTTAGTATGGGAAAAGGCTTTGTTGTTGTGGTTTGCTCTATAGGGTTTCATGCTATATAAGAGACCGTAGACCTATGGAATAAACAAGTTTTTGTTCTCAACTCTTTTTTCCACAAGAACAAGAAAGAATACATGGATTTTTACGTAGAACCCTACTCCCTAAGGAGCGGGATGAAACCACAGGAAAATACCCTACAGCGTGATCGTTCTATTATGAATCTCTCTCAATAAGCAAAGGGCATATGGGGTTTTTTATATAGACCCCCAGCATGACCAAGTCCTGCTTATACATGATGTGGGACTAAACATGACTGTGTGTAGTAAATTAGTAATTAGATTCTAGAGAGATCAGGTTACCCACATACACATATTCTCTAAAAGAGGTAATTATTCCAAACCCCAGTTTAGGTTCTTAATATTGTTTCTTTCAAATAACGAGTTTCAATTTGTTCTAGCTTGCTTTATTGACTTCGTTTTGAGTTCGACGATGAACTTCCTACGGTTATTATTATAGCATCTGTAAGGTTATCGAATCTTATCTACTCAAGTAACAAACCCAATTAAGTCAAGTGTATGCTATCCACTTACATAGCTCTAACCCTAGGCCTCCACCTATATAAGAAGCCCTAGAGTAGCATAATGAAAACAAGTCATTACCTCCTTTTCTCAATTTGGCATTAGATAGAACACCCCAACCCCCTCTACGCCCCTCCATATCTGGACACCATCGACCCCACTCCCTTTGCATCTATGCCCATGCACATCCTTTTGTGAATCCACCTTGACGTCGTCCTCCATCTTCGACCACACATCCTTTGCATTCATGTGCCTCTACCTCGACGTGCCCTCCACCTCTGACCACACGGACATCACGCCTTCCCCTAGGTGCTTCTCTTTCATCTTAGGCTCCATGATCCCCACCAGCAACTCCTTCACCCCTCCCACCCTAGTGTTCCCAGCACCTCTAACCACATGATCACCCCCCTCTCTAATCCCCAAGAATTCTAGACAATCTAATTATCTTCACAAACAAGTCTGGCAATGAAAAAGATGTTGAAATCTGCGGTGACATCCGAAGGACATGATGGAGGGAGCACATGCCTACCTTCATTTGGCTCTATCCATATATTGTATGAGACAATTATCTCAAATGGCTGAGGATGTTCTTGATAATTACAGGAGGGTTGAACACGAGAAGAACTCAAGTAGAATGTTCGAAACCTAAAATAACATGAAGAACCAAAAGCAAGCAGAACGATCTATATTAGAGTTCTTTCTACTGAAATCTCTATTTAAAAGATATAACAATTGTGTTCCAAGATGCACATGTCCTAAACAAAAGGAAAACCACCAACACATAACAATTATAGTATTCCTTGCAAGTCTTGGCATGGGCTATATTGCCATCTGCGACAAGATGATCATAGGTGTCGCTATACCAATCGTAGAGGAGGCATATAACACTCTTAATCAACTGGTGGTCGCCTACAGCAACACTAGTGCAGAGATTCATGGCCACACCATTGCACTTGATGTGCCAACTAGACGAAGAGGTCGTGGCTTATAGAGGGGTCGTATTTGCTGCAATTATATACCATGACAAGGATACAACACCATCCAATGCATCTTTCATGGCAAACTGGGCATACTAAAGGATGTTTGCTACATCAAACATAGGTATCAATCACATGTTATAGTCGTCGCTATTGAGGGTGATGCCAATATGCGATATTCACAAAAGGAGAATTTAAGGATTTGATGCACTACCTGAACAAGGTCAACCATGAGGATCCTACACATTCCCAGCAATAAGACCATACAAAGATCAATATATTTATTTGCTTAAGTAAACTATCTATGTTGGTTCGGCCAAAAATTATGCAAAATCGAATCAATTGATTATATAAGGGCCTCTACTCACCTTTGTGGGGGAAGGAGTCTAGTTCTCCAAACATGGAAGGCTCATCGATGGAGAAGTGTCCAAGTTGCGAGCGACATATTTTTTCCTATAAAGGAAAGAAGGGATGTTCATTTCACCTCTAACATTAAGATCAATGATGTCCTATTTATTCTTGAGTTTCCATCAACTTATTATATGTCAATCGGATTTGTAAGGAACTCAACTTTGAGAATTATTTTGATGACTCCTATATTTTTTAATATTTTTTATATTTTTTATATTTTTTTTGTAAGTAACACAGTTGTGCTAGATGATAAAAAAATTCCTTTAAAAATTAAAGGAAAGTTTTACAAAGCAGCTGTGAGACCTGCTATGCTCTAAGGATCTGAATATTGGCCTGTAAATCATAGACATGTGCAGAGAATGGTTGTCGCAGAAATGAAAATGCTAATGTGGGTGTGTGGACACACACGTAAAGATCAGATTCGGAATGAGGCAATCAGAAAGAAAGTTGGTGTAGCTCCGATCAAGGATAAGATGTGAGAAAACCTCTTAAGATGGTTTGGTCATTTGCAAAGAAGATCAGCTGACGCATCGGTTAGGAGATGCGAGCGTTGGGATATTGAGCCGGCTAAGAGAGGGCGAGGACGGCCTAAGTGTTGGAAAGAGACTATACGAAGGGATCTTAGTTTTTTGGATATAAGCCCGAGATTGACCCAAGATAGATCTGAATGGAGGCGAAGAATCCATGTAGCCGACCCTACTTAATTGTGGGAAAAGGCTTTGTTGTTGTTTGTTGTTGTGTCTCCTATATTTTTTAGAACAACTTAATTGGGAAGCAATTAGTGTGGGACATGAAGAAGTAGGTACTTATTATCTTGTTCAATCCACCAGTGCTACTGCATGCTCCATGACTCGATTTTCCGCTTCTTTAGGAGCTCTATAGCAGCAACATTAAGGTCATCCTTCCCTCTAAAAACTTCATCGAGTTCTTCCTTAGAGTCCTACTATCGGACTAAAGTGTGAGTCCTGCCAACCAAAACCGAAGTTCTTTTCCTTTTTCCGGTACACTTCATTCCATCGACTTTACGAGCTTGTCCACCTCAATATTTGGAGACCCAACAAATGTCAGGTTGCCTAGAAAATCGATATTATCTTGTTCTTGTGGAGGACTCCTCATATGTCTCATGGACTCTTTTGCTTAAAAATAGGTCATGTATTTACCTCATTATAGTCAAGCTTATTAATGAGATAAAAACCACGGTTCGAAATATCGCTAACGTATTGGTCCGCCTAGAAAAGGATATATCGGGGATATATCGAGATATATCGACGATATTGGTGGAAATATCAAAATTGGCTCAAAATAGCCATTTTTGTTGTTTTTCGCAAATTAAGATCATCCAAGTTATTAAAACAACAAATAACCTACGAATACACACTTATATCACACACATAGGTCATTTATACCCCAGATATCGCACCTATCAGTCATATCAAACATATTGTGGAAAGTCATGAAATGAAGAGTATATTCAATGTAGCCCTAGAGCTCTCTTATATAGGAGAAAAGCTTAAAGGGAAATTACATAAAGTAGACTGAAGAAATAGATAATTATAAAATAAAGACATAACTATAAGTATCTCAACACTCCCCCTCAAGCTGGAGCATATATGTCTATCATGCTCAGCTTGGAATAGCAACGGTAAAAAGGACCCCTTACACGAGCTTTGGTAAACATGTCTGCAATCTGATCGCCTGAAGCAACATGAGAAGTGAGAATGAACCCCTACTGGATCAAAACACAGGTGTAATGACAGTCTACTTCAATGTGCTTTGTTCTTTCATGGAAGGCTGGATTATTAGCTATGACCAGAGTAGCTTGATTATCACATTTGAAGTGCATAGGAAGAGGCACCTCAATAATTAAATCGGTCAGGACAGACTTAACCCACATCATTTTCGTGATCCCTTGGGCCATGGCCCTGTACTCTGATTTAGCATTAGATCTAGTTATAACTGTTTGTTTCTTACTCTTCCATGAAACCAGGGAGCTACCAACAAACACAATGAAACCAGAAGTGGACCCCATGTCCTTGGGACACCAAGCATAATCAACATATGCACATCCAGTAACTGTGAGAGACATATCTCTTCTGAATAAAAGGCTTGCACCTGGAGAAGATTTCAGATACCTCAAGATTATATTAACTACATCCATGTGAGCCTGCTTGGGCTACTCCATAAACTGGTTGACTCTGCTAACAGCAAATGATATATCGAGCCTGGTAATAATAACATACAACAGCTTCCCCACTAACTCTTTGTACCATCTCTTATCCACCTCCTCAGAGTCATCATTATAAAGCCTAGCATTGGTATCCATTGGAGTAGTAGCAGGTATGCATCTCGTCATCCATGTCTCAGATAGAAGATCAATGACATACTTCCTTTGCGTCATTACCATACCATGCTGATTTCTTGCAAACTCTAGGCCAAGGAAGTAACGTAGCTTGCCAAGGTCCTTGGTCACAAACTATCGTCCAAGGAAATCCTTAGCTACCTGAATGCCATGTTCATCAATGCCAGTAACAATAATGTCATCAATATAAATTAGAATAGCAATGATACCGCTCTGGGTTCTCCTAACAAAAAGAGAATGATCTACATGAGACCTGACAAACCCCTTCTGTTCAATCAACTTTGAGAGCTTCTGAAACCAAGCTCTCGGACCTTGCTTAAGCCCATATATGGCCTTCTGAAGTCAGCAAGACATATTGGACTCCCCCTCAACAGCAAACCCTGTTGGATGCTGCATGTAAACTTCCTCCTGCAGGTCCCTATATAAGAACGCATTCTTAACATCCAATTGGAAAAGCAGCCAGTCACGTACCACAACAACAGCAATAAGAATCCGCAGCGTAGAATGACGCGCAACTGAAGAAAAAAGTATCTTGGTAATTCACCCCATAGGTTTGGGTGAACCCACGAGCAACCAATGTGGCCTTATACATGTCCACAATATCATCTGCACGGTGTTTTACAGTAAACACTCACTTGCTGCCAACAACAGAAGCTCCTGGAGGAGCCTGTGCAACACTCCACGTACCACAAAACTGTAAGGTTGCCTTCTCCTCTTCCATCGCCAGACGCCACTGACTACTCTGCAATGCCTCCTGATAGGACCGTGGTATATCCACGGCTAACCATCCCACAACGAACCTCTGAAAATCCTCGGAGAGTCGTGCTAGGGAAACATGGGAAGCAAGAGGATACATAGTGCATGCACGCCTCTGCTTCCGTAAAGAAATAGGTACATCTAGGTCCTCATCATCCGTAGAAGGAGGATCATCCAAGGCATCCTGCACCTCAAGCTGCACACGTAAATCACCATTGCCATTATAAGAACTCAAATGCTCAAAACATACCTTGGGCGTGCTGGATGATGGAGCGAGCATATGAGCACGAGGCCAGTGCTGGTAAACCTGCAGATAGTAGGCATGGCTGGTGGTGGAGGGGGCGTTGGTGTGATGGTGGAGGAGAAGGTGGTGGTGGTGGTGGTGGTGGAGATGATGGTGGTGTAGTGGATCCTGGAGTAGACGAAATCGGAGGTAAAGGCATAGAGACCTCTTTTCCATTCTCTGAAGGAACGAGCTTATCAACTGTAGGAGAGAAAGACATAAAGGACTCAAAGAAATCTGCACTAACATAGTACCTTCGTCGAACAGGGTCGAAGCAACGATGTCTGTTTTGGGTCTTGGAATACCCAACAAACACACTTGATAGCTTTAGGAGAGAGCTCGTAAAGACCAAGAGACATCTGATGAACAAACGCAACTGATCCGAAAACACGAGGCGTAAGTGAGAAAAGATTCGTCTGGGAAAACGCAATCGAGAACGGGATCTTCTCCCTCAGAACCGAAGAGGGCATACGATTTCCCAGGTAACAAGCAGTTATTTAGCGTCCCCCCAGTACAAATGAGGAGCACAACTCAGAATCAAAAGAGTCCTGGTAACATCCAAAAGATGGCAGTGTTTCCGTTCAGCCACCCCATTCTGTTGAGAAGTATACGCACAAGATGTCTGACGCACAATACCATAGGATCAAAGAAATTGGGAAAGTTGAGTACTGCAAAATTCTAGTGCATTATCTGAACGTATAAACTTGACATTCACTGAAAAGATATTCCTTATTTTATTAATAAATGATTGAATAGTAGGACCAGCATCAGACTTGTTCTTAAGAAGACTCAAGACAATCTTGAACACCCATCAACTACAACAAGATAAAACATATACCCCTGATGATCCGGGACACAACTAGGACCAATATCAAATGAATCAACTCAAACAGACTATGACTACTTCGACCCTGACGACTCTGGAATGTGGATCAATGATGCTTCCCAAGCTGGAAGGCATCGCACTGAAAGGTAGAACGAGGAGAAATCTGTGGAAGAACATGAGACAGCTTTTACAGAGGAAGATGACCAAATCGAAGATGCGACATATAGGGAGAAACAGATCCAGTGCGAAGAGAAGAAGCACCAGCATAAGGAGATAGTACCAGTCTGTAGAGACCTCCTTGCTCATAGCCAGATCCAATCACCCTGCTCGTAAGAATGTCCTGAAACACAAGAGCAGAAGGGTCAAAAATGGCACGACAATGTAAATCCTTGGTGATTTGACTAATTGATAGTAAATTCATAGAAAATTTAGGAGCATAAAGAACATTCCGAAGTCGCATTACGGGAGTTAACTGCACCTCCCCTGACTAGTAATGGGAGAGCGTGTCCCATCTGCTATCATAATTGAACGTCCTGATTGATTCGGACTGTAAGTACTAAACTGTCCTCTATCACCACAGAGATGATGTGATGCTCCTGAATCCATAATCCATTCTAACAAATATGCCCTATAACAGCTAGTAAAAGCATATGCTATACATGATGTGGACGTTGACGCTGAGGCAGCTACCTCTGAGGATCTTGAAGGAGAGCTGGTTGACCCAGGAGTAGGCATAATCTCCATGAGTGGTGCCATAAGTTCATCAAATCTCTGATCAGAAACAGGTGATGGACTCCCAACCTGATGAGTCTGCTCTGGAACTCGAGTTGAAGCAAGAAACCCATGCTTAGAGTAGCATGTTTCCTCAAAGTGCACTGACCTGTGGCAGTAGGTGTACGGCTGACGGGGTCGACCACCCCCTCCCTGCCACGGTTAGGGCCCCCTACCACGATACGATGTAGGGCTCCCCCTACCACGAGATGCAACAATAGCTGAAGATGTCTCAAACTATGGGTCACCACCAGAGGATATGGAGAGCCTACTCAATATGCGATATGCCTCCTCCATTGGAGATATGGTGGCATCAGTAAGAATCTGGGCTCGAACAGCGTCGTACTCAGGATTAAGAGCTGCTAGAAAGACCCTAGTCATCACAGAGTCATTGTATGCCTTGAGTTGCTCTCGCATAGCAGTCAAGGGAAAGTAACAATGGAGCTTCTCAAACATTTTTTTGACCAAACACGAAGGGGGAGACCTCCCAAGGCGAGAGTCACCACACCAACTCATTTTTCAATCGCAAAAAGGTACATCAGTTGGATATCCATAAATTGTAGAAAGCATTACAATGCGCGAGCACATTCTCATAGTAAAACCGTTGTCCTTGAAAATACAATCATTCCTGCCATTCCAAATAGCCCAAAGAAAGGCAAACGATCTTGAGACATCGTCCGAGGACCCAAGACCAACCGACCGAATAGATCTCAAGATGTGCTCCAAGCCGGATGTCGGACCCAAGCCATCCCCGATGAATCCCAACCTGCACCGAAGACCTGCAGCCGAAGAAGATGTGCTCCGTGTCTTCCAGATACCCCTCGCTGGAGCTTCTCAAACATACCCCTTAAAGAAGTGTAAAGGGTATGGATAGAGCGACCATTTTGCTTCGATGTAAAGATATCGTGTTGAAGCTACAGTATCTTCGACTTATTCTTCGTCGGAGAGTATGTAGCGGTGAGAATGTCCTACATAGACTTTGCAGTAAGCTGACTCAGTATATCATTAGCTATCTCTGTTGACACGGTCCCAGATAGCCACACACGTGTACCCCAATCTTGTCACTTAGCTCCTCCGTCATGAGGATGTGCTTCTACCATTGCATTGCATTAAACTCATGAACTGCATGGCCCACAATTCATAGTATGTTACATCCATCTTGACGATGGGCGTTGGACCTTTGAAGGCACCCAGGGATGACACATCAGCTTTGTTGTCAGACATGATGACAACTATCTCTATGATTGGGTCTGCAACAAGTAAGACACGCGTCTACACTGACATATGGGAAGATGGTTGTAGGTGTAGACTCATACCACAACCTCCGGTCCTCTTCCATTCATTGAAGGCTCCTTTGGGTAACTAGGGTGTTTTAGATGATCAAGTCACACCCTAGAAACCCAAAAACAGGCCTAACTAGAGACGGCAGCGCCAGTGGCAGGTAAGAGACGGTGGGCAGGAGCAGCGGCGGGCAGCAGTCGCTACCGACGACCTGCTACTGGGCAGCAACCTGTAACCCCGAGCAATGGGCGATGACGGTGCCCGGGAGATGGACGGCGGTGGCGGCGCTGGTGCATGTTATGGCTTTTGGTGGGGCGAGGCTCTAGGGTACAGGCTCTTATCTAGGACCATTGCTCTGATACCATATGGAAAGTCATGAAATGAAAAGTATATTCAACGTAGCCTTAGAGCTCTCTTATATATGAGAAAAGCTCAAAAGGAAAATTACATAAAGTAGACTGAAGAAATAGAAAATTATAAAATAAAGACACAGAACTATAAGTATCTCAACGCATATCGTTGTTAATGTTGATTGCTGATTTGTAGATATTGGAAATGGAGTTCATCCAAGTTCTTTGAACTTTAAATAACTTACAAAAATATATACTTAGATCACGCATATCGATCATCTATGACCCTTATATCGCACATAGCGGTCATATCGAACATATCGGTGTTACTGTTGATTGGTGATTGATAAATATTGGAATTAGAAACAAAATAGCTAGGTTAACCACACTTAGAATACATATTTTGTTCATGGAAGACGGTGAATGGCATTGAGATGTGTCATTTGATTCTAAAATATAGATAATGTTTAATGAGACAAATTTCTTTCGCAGAAGTAACTTTTGTCGATGGACAGGTTCTAGTGCATTGAAGAATTAATTACAAACTTACGACAATTAAATATTTATTTATTCACAAAAATAAATGAAAAAATGTAAATTAATGGAAGATATTACCTGGTCATGAGGAGTTCATAACTAAGAGTTCTGTGGTGGATCCATATTGCCCCCCCCCAACCAACACGCATTGTTATCTCTCATAGCACATCGTGGACTCAATGAACTCGCAGTAGTTCCCCCATGTCATTTACGAAAACATGGCCTAATCCATCACATATTGTATGTATTGATGGTCATCGATGCCAATGAGTATTCCGAGATAAGGATAAGTAGCACTAGATCTGGTATCACGAGGGACACAATGAGGTTGTGAAGTATTGGCTTGAGATCCTCGAGATGATGATGATGATATAGTAGGAGAAGATCTCTGCAAAGGAGGCATACCTCCAACCAATCTCTTCACGGTCCCTCTGATCATCAGAACCATCAAATCCCAAGCCGAAGTGTGAACCCATGATGTTGATTGTTGAAACTTGCGAAGAAATTACACGACAAATATTTGTGAGACATAAGATGAGAAAAATCAATTATTTGTTGCTTATTTTCTGTTTTAATTTTTGGATTTATTATATTTATTATTTTTAACATGCTTAATGTGCATATATTACTGTTATTTGCTACTTATTTTTAATTTTAATTTTTGAGTTTACTATATTTATTATTTTTAGCACGCTTAATAAGGCTAAACTCTTGAATATTTTAGTGGGTAACATACTATCTAGGTTTTTATATTTCGATTTCTAAAAAAAACATCTTTGAACTAGAGTTGAGAGCCTTGAGGCAATTAATTTCTTGAAAAATCATGCATGAGACACAAAACAAGAAAACAAATTATATATAAAATGTTTAATTCATGGAATTAATAAATTATTAATATTTAATTAACATAAAAGATCTTGAAATCTTGTTTTTATGTCTAGAACATGAGATCCAAGTTTCTCCATTGAAAACTTAACTTCATTCTACAGCAAAACTCAAAAACCCCAAATTAATTATCCCTATATGTCACTTAATAATCCAACACTAACAAAACAAACTCAAGAATATGCAATATCGGAATGAGATGAAGAAAAGCCCTCAAAAAATTAACTCATACATCAACAAATTTGAGGAGATTGGAAGAATAACCCAAGGGAAGGAAGCTACGACTTGGAAGAATGGAAAAAAAGGAACCAAGATGCAATTTTGGGTGAAATGGGGATGCATTTCACCCCCCAATCACCCATATCGCCCATTTATCGCTCATTTGGAATATTTTACGGTTGTAAAATTCCCTATGTCGGCGATATATTGTTGATACATGATATATCAATGATATATTGGTTGAATATCGACGATATCCTGGAAATCGATAGTATACCAAATATCGATACCTTCCACCTGTCGATATCGATATATCAACGAGATATCGCGATATTTAAATGCATGATAAAAACTCAGTTTAGTGTTAGTGTTAAGACTCTTCAATCTGATAATAACAGAGAATTCCTTTCACATGACATGCAGTCTTTTCTCTCTACTCAAGATATAATATAGCATATCACTTGTGTTCATACTTCATAGAAAAATAGAGCTGTCGTTGACGAGATCGTGATATTTCTCAAACCCTACTTGTAGAAAACGACAATACATAAGCATAATCAAAGATAAATAGAAAAATAACAATGAAGAACACCGAGATTTTACGTGGAACACTACTCCATAAAGAGGGGGATGAAACCACATGAGAATGCCACTAAAGGATAAGATATTATGATGTTGCTTTTTCCTAAAGGTTACAAATGGTGGGGGGCTTCTTATATAGGCCACCAGTAAGATTAAGTCGCACACATAGACAATGTGGGACTAAATTTGTAGATATGGTAATTAGATCCTAAAGGGGTCTACTTTCCCATTCGTGGATGTGTAATCTCCCCCTCAAGCTGGAGCATGCAATGCTCATCTTGTACAAATAGAAAGAAATTATTCACTCACTAAATTTAAAACACTTCAGACAATGTCAAATCAACGCACACTCTATTGGTTGCCTGTTGAGGACACTGTTTCTCATACCGTGTTAGTGATAAGGAATTGAAGGGTTGGAGTGTGAAACATGTCTCCTTATTGAAGAATGTGTGCTATCTACTGCATCTGTCAGAAATGCCGTAACTAAACTTAGTCTTCTCATCGGAGAACGTGTACTTTGTACTATGCAGAGTCACTGAAATTGGAATGAGTCACCTCTTCAGAGAACTCTGGCCTGCAACTATCTTCTTCATTGAAGACTGCTCCATCTCTCTGAAGGGCCAAACAAAGAACATTATGGGACTATCCATATGTAAATTTCTGAAAAAGGGTCTCTCTCATCGGGACCTCGAAGTGGATTATCTCTCATAGACACCTCAGAAAGATCTCGTACAAGAGTTGATGATCATTAGAGAATGAAGTTTATAGCTGAGTCTCCTCGTCGAAGAACTGGATCACTCGAACATTGAGTGCCTCGAACTAGTAGAGTCTGAATCTTAAAGCTCTACACAATACTCCCACTTTTTCCCAAACTTGTCGTAAAAGGAGGACGTTAACTAAGTTGGGAGAAGAATAGAAGTGAGGAAAACAAAATTTCTCTTTTTTATATAAGCCATTTCTCCTTGTTTAATCGACTTTTCTCCCTAGTTTTTTTAAAACATTTTTATACGACTGCTTTTCGTATGATCTTCTTTTCTCAATCACAAAAACAAATCATTTTGTTTCAAAACTCATGCCCCCTTCCTTTTTATAATGGGTCTTCCTGCAGTATCCAAGACCTATTTGGACATGAAATATCTTCTCTCTCCTTATTTTAAACCTATAGTCCACTTTGGGCCCAAACAATTGCAGCCCCCCTTTTAATACAAAAGGTCGCATTGGTCTAATAATCAAATAGGGTTGGCTTCTATTTAGGGTTCGTTTGGTTACCAGGTTACCTTGGGGTAACCTGGTTTACCCCCCTCCATTCCTGGGTTGGAATTTCATCACAAATCAATGTGACATCACATTCCTTATTCCAACCCTCTCCAAACCTCATAACCATCCAAACAGCTACTATTCACATGAGGTTATCCTAACCCACCACATCGCATTGGTCTAATAATCAAATAGGGTTGGCTTCTATTTAGGGTTCGTTTGGTTACCAGGTTACCTTGGGGTAACCTGGTTTACCCCCCTCCATTCCTGGGTTGGAATTTCATCACAAATCAATGTGACATCACATTCCTTATTCCAACCCTCTCCAAACCTCATAACCATCCAAACAGCTACTATTCACATGAGGTTATCCTAACCCACCACATCCCAGTAACCAAACAGATCCTTAGGGTTCCCTAAGTGGGAACTCTCTCACGAACCCTCCCCCCCATCAGGTACTTCCACGGAGATCTGCATTCCATGGAGATCGTCCGACAAAAGCTGTGTTTTCCTGGAGTCTGGAGGTGTTGCGGTGGTGTGCCTGGAGACGAGGGAGAGGGTGGCCACGCCACATGGAGAGAGTGGCAGTGCTGATGAGGAGCTCGTGTGGTGTGCTCATGTTTTGTTCTAAGTCTAACTCATGAGAAGTACTGTAGAAAACGATAATGCATAAGTGTAATATCAAAGACAAAATAAAGAACAATGGAAGAAACCGGGATTTAACGTGGAACCCTACTCCATAACGAGAGAGATGAAACCTCGTGAAAAGGCCTCTAAGAGATGATTCTTCTATTTATTTTCTCTCAATCGTTACAATGGGCGTGGGACTTCTTATATAGCCTCATTAGTAAGATTGAGTCCCACTCACAGTAGATGTAGGATTAAACTAGTGGTTGTCGTAATTGGACCCTGGAGGGATCCAATTACCCATCTATGAGATGACGTTTACTTTAACACTCCCCCTCAAGCTGGAGCATGCAATGCTTAGCTTGGACAAAAAGAAAGAAATCACTCGCTCACACAATACAGGACACTACGGATACTATCAACTCACGCATACTCTACTGGCTTCCTGTTGAGGACATTGCTTCTCATGTCGTGTTGATGGGTGGAACTGAAGGGCTGGCGTGTGAACTGAACAGATCTCCTTGTCGAAGAACACGTGCTCTGTACTACATCTGTTATAGTCACTAAAACTGGAATGAATCTCCTTGTCGGAGTACTATGGCCCGCCACATGTAGAAGATGACGCATCATGTGGACAACTGCTCCATCTCTGAAGGGCTAAATAAACAACGTCGTTAATTATCCATGCGTAGATCTCTGAAGATGGGCCTCTCATAGGGACCTCGAAGTGGGTTCTCTCTCATAGGAACCTCAGAACAATCTCCTACTGGAGTTCACGAACATTGGAGAATGAAGTCTAAAAGTCTTCATTGGAGAACTGGATCTCTCCCATACTAGTTTAGAGAATGTGATCTCTACTCTAGAGTCCCTATGAAACTACATGAAAACCCTAAATCCAAACCAAAGATGGCGGTCTCTCAAATAATAATCACATACATGTGCGCATCAAATCAGTAGAATCTGAAATCGGGATGTATGGATCTAAACTGAAGAGTTTGAATCCGTCCTGTAGAACTCTACATAATACTCCACCTTTCTCCCATACTGGCCGGAATAGATGACATCGACCAAGTTGGGAGAAGACATTACGATGGGGGAAACAGAGAAAACAATAAGTCGATCTCCTTTTTCGGTTTTTTCTCATTTTTTGTGCATATAACTCTTTTTTTACGCACATCTTCCATTCAAAAAACTCACAGCCCAAATTAGGTGTGCTCTTTGCCCTCTATCACTTCTTTTTATTAATACAAGAGCAGAACAGGGCCCTCTTTAGCCTATAAATACAAAATTTTGGTTGTGGTCCATTGTTTATAAAGAGTAGTACCTCCTCCTTCGATTTTTTTTAAACAGAAGTTGTGGAACCCAAAATTTATGCCCAAAATAAAGAGCTTGGAACCCCACTTAATAAGGGGCATCCCCCCATCATCATTCGCCACGCCCATATATCGAATAAGGTTCCATCACATGGAACCGTTGGAGAAGAGGTTGCCACCATTGCCGCCCTTGAGGAGATGTGTCGTCATCGCTGTCGTGAGCGCAATTGAGCGGTCACCATCGCCCTGGAGTCAAATACATGGATTCTTCGAGCTTCTCTTCTTCTTTGATGCATGCAATCACTGCATAGAATCATGTGCCATCAAAGTCGATGGCCTTGCATGGGGTTTTTTGGGGCGGAGGTGCTTGAGAAGAGTACCTGGAGCTCGAAGAAGAGGGACCTGGAGATGCATGCCAGAGAGGGAACTGGAGATGCACATTAGAGGATGATGTGCACAATGAGAAAATATCATCTGCAGGAGATCTACATCGCCACTGCCTACAAGAATTTCACCACCACCTGGAAAATTTAGAAGAGGCGACACGACTGGGGACTTATTAATCTTCCTTATTTTTCAAACATAGCCGCTCGAACATTGTGCTGCGATCTTTTTCTTCGAGCTTCTTCTTCTGGAGTTTGATCTTTCATGTAGAGCATCCAGCTGGAGATGGGGTTTCTTCCTCACAATCTGAGAATCGTTCCTAGAGTCGATGGCATGGGAATCATGCACGGAGAAGCGTGCTCCCGGAGATCGACTGGGCATGAACCTTCTGGTCTTGTGCCTGAAAATTAGGGTTTCAGAGAAATCCAAGTTGCTTCTATCTTGGTGACAACGTGATCTTCAAAAACGTGCAGATATGTGCACGATGAATAAATCTTCATGACGATCTTCGGAATATACAGAATTAGGATTTCAGAAGAAATCATAGATCTTGGACCTGAACCAATTAAAAGATCTTAAAGAATAGAACCACAAAATGAACATAATAATAAATCTTCAAGAACGAAATCACCAAAATCGAACATGCTCTGATAGTCGAACTAAATCTTCAAGAATGCTCTTAATCGTACACGCTCTAGTACCATGCAGAAAATGATAATGCGGAAGTGTAATATCAGAGAGAAAAAATAAAGAACGGTAGAAGAACACCGGAATTTAACGTGGAACCCTACTCCATAAGGAGCGGGATGAAACCACAAGAGAAGGCCTCTAAGTGCTTATTCGTCTATTCACTTTCTCTCAATTGTTACAATGGTGTGTGGCTTCTTATATAGCCCCACCATTAAGACCGAGTCCCGCTTACAGTAGATGTGGGAGTAAACCAATGGATGTGATAATTGCATCTTGGAGGGATCTAATTACCCATTATGAAATGATGCATACTTAAACAAGTACGATGTTGCGTAATAGCTTTGATGTTGGGGTCTTACAAGTGCTCCACCACAATGGGTACGCACTAGGAGAAGCGATTGATCTAGAAAATGAGGGTGTGTGTGCCTGGAGATGTGCATGGGGATGGGATACCTGGTACCAACATCGAGATTCGAGGATGCATTCAGCCCTTATCTCGAGAAACTCTGGAGTGTTTCCCATTGCAGAAGGAGCTCACCATTGTCGAAGGAACTTAGAAAGAGCATCGCTTCTTTCTTTCTTCGAGAACTGCGGGGCTATGTCCATGGTCAGAGGCGCCCTCGCATGTAGGTGCTTTCGTGTGTAAAGAGGAGATGCTTTGAGGCATCGATCTGGATGCATGGTGGCATCACTTATACTAAAGATGGGTGTAAAGCCTCTTTGATGTAATCTGGAGAGGGAGGTGACACCCTGGACATTGTCATTGACCTTCGTTCAATGTCAATCTGGAGTTGAGGTTGATCGCCAGAGACTTAGAGAAATAGGGTTTCATGAAGAAACTCAACATAGAGTGTATAGAATCGAACCATACAGAATTTACAGAACTTTAAATAACAAGAATATGGCAATGTTAATCGTGTTGAATCAGGGTTTCAGAAACCCCAGAACTATTCTTGAACTTGAACAAATCAAATATGAGCACAATAATATTCAAGAACAAATCACCAAAATCAAACCTGCTTTGATACCATGTAGAAAACAATGCTTTGATACCATGTAGAAAACAATAATGTGGAAGCATATTCAGATATAAACTAGATAAAAATATGAATACATAGGAAATTTATGTCGGACCCTACTCCATAAGAAGCGGGATGAAACCATGGGAGAAGGCCACTAAGGGCCACATATTCTATTATTGCTTTCTCTCAAAGGTTACAAGTGGTATATGGCTTCTTACATAGCCCCATCCAAGTCTCACTCACAAATGATATGGAACTAAACATGTTGATGTGGTAATTAGACCCTGGAGGGATCATATTACTCATCTATGGACGCATACTCTAATATTACTCATACATTATCATGTTCCACCTATATACTTGGGAATGCGGATCTTTTTTATAATAAATGTGGAAATATAATGAATTGAATTATTCATCAGACCTTGTCCTATTATACAAATAGGAGAATCCCACGTGGATAAATTATATACTAGAGACAAAAGAAATAGAAAATACATAAAAATAGAGAAAGATAAATAAATCTCTCAACACTTCCCCTCAAGATAGAGCATAAATGTCAATCATACACAGCTTGGAACATCTCTGAAATGGCCCTTTGGCTAGAGCCTTAGTGAAAACATCTGCTATCCGTTCCCCTGAGTTGACGTGGGATGTAGAGATCAAATCATTATGAATCATGGCATGTGTATAGTAACAATCTACCTCAATATGCTTGGTCCTATCATAGAAGGCAGGGTTGTTGGCAATGAAAAGAGCAGCCTAGTAGTCGCATTGTAAATGCATGGGAAGAGGTGTATCAATAGCTAGGTCAGTCAGAACAAATCTGACCACATCATCTCAGTGCTCCCCTGTGTCATGGCTCTATACTCTGACACAGCACTAGATCGAGCAATCATAATCTACTTCTTGCTCTTCCATGACACCAAAGAGCTCCCTGTGAACATTGCAAAGCCAGAGGCAGATTTCCTATCATTTGGGCATCCAACATAGTTTTCATGTCCTCGAGGCATCCTGCATAGTCTGTTGGACTTGTAAGTACTTGGCGACCCACTAGTGCATGTGCAATAAAATATATAGTGTTCTCATGTCCATATGAAATAAATATTTGTGAATGTACTTGAATTAAAGATCCCTTTGTACAAGTAGGGTTATGTACCATGGCCATGTTTTTTTGAGAGAAAATAATGTGGTGTCCCATACTGGGACCCACCACGTATTGCATATATAAATATAATAAGAAAGAGAAAGAGAAAGAAGTTACATCATTTTACATACGCCATGACAAACAGAGTGCTCTACAATGCCCCAATATATTATCCGCATTAAACCCTTCCCCCGCAAAGATGAACTTATTTTTGGCGCAACAAATCGTCCACACCATCGCAAACGGGTACATATAATCCTCATGACCAAATCCGCATACCGTACGAATATCCCGTTAGAAAGCGGGGCGCTCGTCCCGCGTAAGCCACGCGATGCTTGCTCGACTCCAGATCTCCTGCGAAAGAGGGCACGAGAAGAATAAGTGATCTGCATCCTCCCTTAGCACGCCGCACCTATTGCATGCAATATCCTCTGTAACCATCAAATGCCCCCGGCGAACCTTGGTAAGGATCCTCCCAAGCCTGAAGATCCACAAGAAAACCTTGACTCTGTTAGGCACTCTGCTCCGCCAAATGAAGCCCATGTTGACCCGCACCTCCTCCTGCACCTCCTCCCCATCCTCCACCAGAAACCTATATGCATTACGCAACGAAAATCTCCCCTCTCCTCATATAAAATGATCTCGTCGCGATGATCGCTCTGAAGTAGCTCTGTCTGTAGAGAAAGGAACTCATCCACCCTCTGCTCCGATAATTCAGCTAAAAACGTCGGAGATCAGGCCTCCCGATCCCAAGCCTCCTACACACGCGCCTCCATGTTAGCCGTCAACCGTACAAGACGCTGGAACCGCTCCCCCAACACTCCCTCCCCCGTCCAATCATCCATCCATAAACAAAAGTTGGAGCCATCCCCCAGAGCCGGCCTCAATCTAGAAGCAACCCTAGGAATAGTATCCGAAATCGCCATCCAACGAGATGAAGGAACCCAACCCGGGGCCACCTCCAATGACATGATAGTTCTATAGATCTTCCTGAGCAAGCGGCATACCAAATCATGTGATTTCCCCATACACGCACATGTACCATGGCCTAGTTGAATATCATATATATTCAATAAAGATCTATGGTCTAAGAAAAAGATGGCAATCTTTCTCTATAAATCGATTCCCAACAGACTTTTTGATGTTAGATAATTTGCATAGGAATAGTGATTTGGAGGTGACGAAATAGTCAAGTCAAAGAGCTGACTTGATGAGGCCAAGATAAACTAAGACATGAATTGAAATTGTCACGATCAGGCACACATTCTTTGACTAGAGATAAATATACATCTATATGTCTAAATGTACACTTTCAACAGACCATTAGGTTGAAGACCTAACCAAGGTCCATATACCGACTAGGTGATTGGCATATGAGGACATATGAGAAGTATGATCTCTCAAATCATACAAGTTAATACTTGATGAACCGGGAGAAAGCTCGTTTATGAGATGTTTGGGGGTCATATAGGATTCCATGCATGGTCGTCTTGTTTATGAAAGAAGACATGAATTCGAGATATCCATATATGCTTTTGGAAAGTATATAATAAATATTATCGCCCGCTTATCGAATGAGAAATCTATTGATATGTCCCAGAGAAGACAGTCAAACTAGGGTTTGAACTTCGAATTATCAAAGTCTTCTAGTATGAAAGATGATGGAGTATTGGGAATACTACGGTTAAAGTTATGCTAATGATGTGGTGTAATTGATTGTGGCGAAGATCTTGGTAAATAAGATGTGGGTGGTCCTTTGTGGGATTATTTCACCGGTGCAGAGCGCCTTCTTACTCGGCAGACAGCTCATTGGCAATGTGGTATTGGCATCAAAGGTTGTTGCAGTATGGCATAGGAGAAAGACAAAAGGAATACTTTGGAATGTTGATTTCTCAAAGGCATACGACTGCGTGGATTAGAGATTCATTTGGGCATCTCTTTACATATGCGGGTTCCCGGATGTGCAGTTCAGGTAAACAGCCAGGCGAATGGGGGATATTTCCAGCCTCAGAGTGGGATTCGTCAGGGTTGTCCCTTCACCCCCCCCCCATGTTTGTTCTCACGAGTGACGCCATGGCGATCAAGATTGACCGTGTGGTGATCGGGGGATTTGTCGTGGCTGCTCAAAGGAGGAGATCTATATCCCCCTCCTCTAATATGCGAATGACAATTCTTTTTCTGAGTGGGCTGAGAGTTGCAGAGTTTCTCCATGGTTCTTGATCTTTTCAGAGCGATCTCCGAGGTGAGGCTTAACTAGGAAAAGTCGGAGTTCGTCCCATTCAGCTTAGAGGACGGGGAGGTATCTGAAGACCTCTCTCGACACTGGTCTTTTATTTAGCAGAGGAACATTGATTGTAGTTACAACATACACATATGCAGATTATGCAGGATGTTCCAAGGACAGGAAGTCTACCTCGGGTTTTGCAATAGTTATAGGGAGCTCTTTGGTGTCATGGAAAGCAAGAAGCAAACAATGGTCAATATATCGAGTGCAGAATCAGACTACATAGACATGGCATAAGGGAGTATGGAGATGATGTGGGTATATCCGTTTTGACTGACCTTGCTATTGTTGGGTCTCTTCCTATGCATTTCCAATGTGATAACCATGATGCTCTTTTCATTGCCAACAATCTTGCATTCCATGAGAGGACCAAGCATGCCGAGGTAGAATATCACTACACGTGTGACATGATTCAGAAAAGTTGTCTCTACCTCTTATGCCAGCTCAGGAGAACAGACAGCTGATGTGTTCACCAAAGCCTTAGCCAGAGGGGCATTCTAGAGATGTTGTTCCAAGCTGAGCATAATTGATATCTATGCTCCATCTTGAGGGGAGTGTTGAGATATTATTTATTTTTTCATAATTCTATGTATTCCTTTCTTTCAGTGTATATTATGTAATTTACATAAACAGGTTTCTCCTTTATATAAGAGAATCTTAAGATCTTACTAGTAAATAATTCATTCTTTTCTCTCCACGTCTAGTTATTAAGGTATGTAGTTATAAGAATGGCATCACACAAAAGGTTTTAGGGACCTTCATGCGAGTACGGAAGGTGCAAGCTATATCCAGAAAATGACAGAGTTTCTTCCTCACCATGACGTTCTGTGACGAGGCGTAAGGACAAGAAGTCCGGTGGAGGGTACCTTAAAAGGTAAAGGTGGTCAATTCCTATTGAAAAAACTCAAGAGCATTATCAATTGCGAAAATTTTAATGTGCTCAAAGAAGGAGATTAATATAAAATCAAAAAAGGAGTTCATAAATTTATTTTTCTATGATTGTTCCTTTATTAAAAACACCCAAGAAGATTCGTTACAACCATCAACAAAAACAACAAAATCCTTGTGACCAAATGTCACAGTTGAGTAAAGAAAATGCAAGGAACAACAAAGCCATGTACTCTGAGGAAAAGAAGCTCGGTGATTTTTACCAAACAGACATACTTCACACTCAAAAGTCTTCAACGAGGACAGTTCAGGAAACATTCAAGAGAGCGTCAGTGTTCATAAAAGCACCCAAGTAAGCAGCATACTCGGCCGCATACACGTACTCAGGGGCCTTGCTGCTCCGAGTATTATGAAATGGACATGTATGCGGGTTGACCCGCATACTCGGCCGAGTATACCTCCTATGCGGCCACATACTCGGCCGCTTTTCTGATAGAACTTTTTTTATTTAATCTAAAACCGAATAATCCCACCCGCATAATAACATAAAACCGCATACTCCCCACGTAGAACCGCATACTTTTCTGCATAAAATCGCAGAAAACCGCATACTCCCCGCATACTCTCCCGACTGAGGATATTAACATAATTAAATATTAATTTATATTTTTAATAATAAAAAATACCAAACCGCATAAAACCGCATACTCCCCGCATACTCTCCTGCATATCGCATACTCTCTATGCAGTGACCCCTCCGACTGAATATCGCATAGCGCCTTTCTGAACATTGGAGAGCGCTCCCACAAAAGGATGATCAAGACGTAAGTGCCTTAGGAATGGGTTAACAGCAACAACAGAATCCACAAGGATATCGAGGTAGTATTAGATCATTCTTCTCATGGCCCTCACCATAGACGCGCATTGTCCATATTTTTTAAAAATAAGGAGAGCGCTCATCAAAAAATTACTCTGCAGTTGCACTCCAAACAATCTATATATAGATAGTAAGCTCAACGGAAAGTCAAAAGCACAAAAGACTCCAGATAGCTTAAATATGGAGGAAAATTCAACATACCAATAGTAGTGAGTAGAGAATACGCATCATTAGCGAAGCGAACAAACTCCACATTGGTTGAAGGTTTTAGAGAAGATGGGAGGCTACCTTCTCCAGTTAAGTAGATGGGTCAGAGTCAATGATCCATGCTGGTTCAGAAACAGAGTTGACAATTGTACCTAAGATTATGCCATGTTCGGAACAAGAGCACTATAGAAGCAGCATGAGCCTAGAGTAGTATGTAGCAAAAAGTGGGACAGCCTGCCCCATTGGCCTTTGATTAAGGGCCATCTCTATTGCAGATGCATCATAGTCAGAAGATAATGTTAAATAGGTCTGTAGAGGCCTTCCAAACTTAACCTAACACATATTAGAGGGGTGATTGGCCATGTGGCAGTGAATGCAAGGAGGGTAGGTACGACCACAACTAGAATCACGACCTCAACCTCCTCGAGAACTATAGCGACCACCATGTAGTATTCTCTATAGCCTGGATATTACTCGTTTGTTCAATAGAAGTCTCGAGTTGGTGCGGTCGGACAAATGAAAGGAACAATATCGGATGTGAGGAATTGATCATGCACCGTCTGAGAACGAGGATGTAGTCCAGCAAGGAACCTGTAAAATTGTCACTCAAATCGCTCTACTACATGTTTGGGATAGCAGGAGGGTTGGAAAATAGTGAGTTTCTCATATAGACTAGTGACACGTCAGTAGTACACAAGAGAGGAATCTCCCTGAGACGTAGACCAAATCTCCATGTAGATATCTACAAGATGTGATTTGGTCGTTTGCTGAGAATACAACTGAGCCAATTCAACCCACATGTCCTTGCTAATCTCTTCATATAGGAGATTAGCGATGATGCTAGGCTTGACGATGTTGGCCATCCATGTCATGACCTGATAGTTGCCTCTCGACCAGGAATCATATTCCTTGTAAGTTTTTTTTTGACAAAAAAATGGTGAAATCCCGAGATGGGATTCACCTCAATTCATTGATAGAGGGTTCAGAATACATTACCTGGAAGACCAGAAATGGAATATAGCATTACAACGAGCTTTTACATTTTCTGGATAAAACATCTGTCTCTTAAAGATAAGGGCATTCCTCCCTCCCCAGATGGCCCACAAAGCTGCAAAAGGCAAAACACAGACGTCCGACAAATTATCCCCAAGGGCTCTCATGGAAGACCAGAACTCAGTAAGACCCGCAGTTGAGATCCGGGAAGGCCCAATCTCTCTCCACGTCTATGCCAATGCGGGGCAGCCGAAGAAAAGATGGTCTGCATCCTCAACCTGCTCCCCACATCTGTTGCAGCACGTATCAGTGATACCAAACAATTTGCCTCTCCTTGCTTTGTCACACAGCATGCCCCTCCTCAAACACTATAAGAAAACTTTAACCCTGCAAGGGATCTTAGCGGACTAAATGATCTTCATGTCTCAATAGAGGTCTCTATCCCAGTTCTCTTCTTCCCTTCTAAACTCCACGTATGCCTTCTTCGTCGAGAACCTTCCACCGCCGCTCCATTCAAAGTGATCTCTGCCCTTTGAGATGCAACCTGTCGAAGGTAACTCCAACTGCAATCTGAAAAGTTCATTCAATCTCTGCTAGGATAAATCCACGAGGAACTCTGGCATCCACCTGCATGTGCCTCCCTCCTGAGCCATCGTACAGTACTTCGATGATACAAGGGCAAAAAGGCTCGGGAACCTACAAGCAAGAGGCCCCTCTCCAGTCCAGTTTTCATGCCAAAAACGAAACAGCTCACTATCGCCCACCACTAGCTTAAGATTCGGCTCCAAGAGTGGTAAAACTGAACGCACTCCTTGTCGGTTTTTTAAATGGATCCTTCGTTGGAATGTAGATCTTCCTATGATCAATAATCAACAACTTAAACGCTCAAGACCATAGTACATGGTTGTTTGCACCCTTTACTTTGATAGAACTTCCTTGAACCACCATGGAAGAGGGAGACATTAAGGGTTTTTTTCTCGACATAAATCATGGCCATTGCAGTCATTGAGAGGGAATCAAAAAGATCTTGAGGATATTTACTCAAGCATCAAGCTAACAAAAAAACAACTAACTAGAAAATATGTCAAGTTATATTAGCCCAATGATATCAACGGTAGTTAAGCCTTCTATTACACTTATCATTTTGTTATATATGCATGTTTAACTCTACTAGGCTAGTTAGCTCAACAACAACAACAACAAAGCCTTTTCCCACAATTAAGTAGGGTCGGCTACATGGATTCTTCGCCTCAATTCAGATCTATCTTGGGTCAATCCCGGGCTTATATCCACAAAACAAAGATCCCTTCGTATGGTCTCTTTCCAACACTTCTTGGGCCGTCCCCGCCCTCTCTTAGCCGACTCAACATCCCAACGCTCGCATCTCCTAACTGGTGCATCAGCTGATCTTCTTTGCAAATGACCAAACCATCTTAAGCGGTTTTCTCGCATCTTATTCTCAATCGGAGCAACACCATCTTTCTTTCTAATTGCATCATTCCGAATCCGATCTTTACGTGTGTGTCCACACATCCACCTTAGCATTTTCATTTCCGCTACAGCCATTCTCTGCACATGTCTATGGTTCACAGGCCAACATTCAGATCCATAAAGCATAGCAGGTCTCACGGCTGCTTTGTAAAATTTTCCTTTAATTTTTAAAGGAATTTTCTTATTACAGAGAACAGCAGAGGCTCCTCTCCACTTTAGTCAACCTGCATTTATTCTGTTAGTAACATCTCCATCAATTTCCCGTCCCCATCATGTTGCAAAATAGAACCCAGATATCTAAAAGAATCTCTCTTCTGGATGTTATCATCACCAATCTTCATCTTGATTCCTTCACTATTGCTTTCATCAAAGGTGCACTCCATATATTCTGTCTTAGCCCTACTTATACGAAATCCTTTACTCTCCAACTCATGTCTCCAGACCTCAAGCTTCTCATTTACTCCATCTCTAGTCTCGTCAATCAACACAATATCATCAGCAAAAGCATACACCAAGGTAACTCATCCTGAATGTGACTTGTCAACTCGTCCATAATCAAAGTAAAAAAGAAATGGACTCAAAGCTGAACCTTGATGTAAACCAATGTTGATGCCAAAATAGCCAGTCTTCCCATACGGGGTCCTTACACAAGATAAAGCCCTATCATACATGTCCTTTATGAGGTTAATGTATAGGATCGACACTTGTCTCTTCTCCAAAACTCTCCACAATATCTCTCGTGGGACAGAATCATAAGCCTTCTCCAAATCAATAAAGATCATATGGAGGTTCTTCCTTTTAGCTCTATAAATCTCCATTGTTCTCCTCAGCAAATGGATGGCTTCAATAGTTGAGCGACCTGACATGAATCCGAATTGGTTTTCTTTTACGTTGGTAATTTGCCTCAACCTTCTTTCGATCACACGTTCCCAAATTTTCATAGTGTTACTCATCAGCTTGATACCTCTGTAATTTGAACAATTTTGAATGTCCCCTTTATTCTTATAAAGAGGCACCACGATACTCCTCCAATCTTTAGGCATTTTCTTGCTTCGCCAAATACCATTGAAAAGATTCGTAAGCCAAGTCAAACCGCGCTCACTTAAAACTTTCCATACTTCTACAGGGATGTCATCCGGTCCTACACCTTTCCCAGGTCTCATAACCTTCAAAGCCTCCTCTACTTCCTTTCTTTGTATCTGTTTATAGCTTGCACGATTTAAGTAACTTTCACTACTAACTAGATCACCCAAAGTAATCTCTATATTTCCTTCCCCAATGAAAAGTTTATGGAAGTACTGTTCCCATCTAGTCTCTATATCCTTCTGAGTAACAAGCACGTGACCTTCCTCGTCCTTAATGCATCTCACTTGAGAAAGGTCTTTGGTTTTTCTTTCTCTTGCTTTAGCCAACCTGAATATATCCTTCTGGCCCTCCTTAGAGTCGAGATTTTTTATATAAAACCTCATAAGCTTTTGACTTAGCTTCGCTTACAGCCTTCTTTGCTTCCTTCTTCGCTATTTTGTAGTTTGTGACAGTTTCAAGATACTACATAATGTTGAAAGATACCATCTGTTGCAATCTCCTAAGTAGTACCTGGGAATTACTTAAATACCCAGGTACTACATAATGTTTTTTTACTTAAAAACTACAGAGGTATCGCATGTTCAACATGCGACACCTCTTAAGTTTTTTTTTATCCAGGAACTATGTATGTGTCGCATTTTGGATATGCGCTATCGGTAACGCATATTTAAAATGCGACATATTACCAGGGAATTCCCCTCGAAAATGACTGGTCTCGAAATGTTCTGAGCAGATAACGCATGTTGCATATGCGACATCCTTCCAGGGAATTTCCCTTAAAAATGAGGCGAGTACAGGTAACGCATATTGAATATGCGACATCTTTCCAGGGAATTTCCCTCGAAAAGGACTGGTCTCGACCAATGTTCTGATAGCCCGTAGAGAGTACAGATAACGCATTTTCAATATGCGACATCTTTCCAGGGAATTTCCCTCGAAAATGACTGGCCAGGTCTGGGCTATGGAATTTCATGTTTCTAAAAACCCTTGAAAAAGCATGCCAATTGCATGTTTCTAATGTAAATAAACATTGCATTCACGCATTCAAAGATGTATAGCCATCGCATTCACGCATTCAAAGATGCATAGACATCGCATTCACGCATTCAAAGATGTATAGACATCGCATTCACGCATTCAAAGATGTATGATCCAAAAAAGACATTCCAAACATTTAATATAAGTAGACTTGTTCAGGAATATACATTACATTTTTTGCGTCATATTAAAAATTACAATGATTACAAGTCAACGCTTTTTCCTCCGCTGGTATGTAATCGTAGAATCAAGAGGTTGGAACGGTAATAGACGGTTCGCTTCGTCTATCATGTGGATTTGAGAGGGCCCTGGGACATCTTCCTCGAAGGTTGGCATCGACGGCGGCGTTAGTGTGCAGTAAGTTGATCGTGTCTGGCTGGCGTCCAATCCATGCCTCAACGGTGCCTGAGGCGTTGGCAAGTCCTCCCGTGGTCGCTCGGTGGCAGGTGTGAAGAAGTCTCCTTGCGCAATGCAAGGCCTTAAATGTCGGTTTCGGTCACCATTTCGGTATCGACCAAAACAGAATTTCGATGGAATTTCGATGGAATTTCGACCGAAATTTCGGTCATTTCGGTCATTTTTTGTACTAGCACCCCCATATTTCGGTCATTTCGGTCATTTCGGTCGAATTTCGATTTCGACTGGATATCGATATTCGACAGAAATTCGACCGAATTTCGCTGAAATTTGAGGCCATGGCGCAATGTTATCATCTTCCGCAGCGGCTTCTTCATAGTCCATGGGTTCCGCCACTTGTTCACGCGCCCTACCTCGACCTCTTCCTCTTCCCTGTCCTCTTGCCCTTCCTCACCTTGCCTCCTCCCTAGCCACATCAGCACGCTCGTCATGTAACGTGACTGCATCTGCAAATTGTAATGACAGCCACTCCGTCATTTCCGCCTTCGCTTGTGCCGCAATCTCGCGGCATTCCTCGTGTCCAATGTCGTGCACACGGCTCCACAAAGCGAGCTGCATCCAAGGAAAAAACGTAGATGTAAATTTGAAGCAGTTTTCTTAATTAATTTACCAAAAACTTCTAGTTCAACTACTTACGTTGCTCGCCAGAGTTGCACCTAAACGTCCGACAAATCTTCGAGTTATGGTCCGATACCATTGCTTGTATGCGGGCGTCGTGAATATCCCTCTGGACCGATCGATGCGAACAATTCTAACTTCCCGCTCATCCCAACGGGAATTATGCAAGCTGTGTTTTGCCCTCCAATCCACATGCACTTTCCCCCTCAAATCGATTGCATGGAGTTCTTGAAATGTGGAGCAACGACTTGGAATATCTTGAAGACCCCCAAATTGTCTCATGAAACGATCTGGGTAGTAATACTCCACAATGTGGAAGTATATCAACGGCACTTCCGCTCTCCAAATGCGTTCGCCCTCAAGAGAGTTGGCTGGGAGATGGGTGCGGATCTCATCGGTATAGGGAGTCCAAAATACCTGAATGCGAAAATTGTATTACGATTAGTATTTCTTTTGTTGATATAGGAAAAATTTATGAATGTAAAATTATCTGGTCGGGTGATTGCATGTCAAAAGCATCCCTGTAAGGTCTCACCACGTGTGTGGGCTGTCTACGATGGGCAAACGCCGTTGCCCAATGGACTCCTAACGGGCGCCCGTACCATTCTCTGTCGTCCCTCACAACTGGAGCAATGTGGGGAAAATGCTCCCATGCCCATAGCTGAAGGAGTATGACTGAGCCTCCAATCTCCTCGGTCGTCATGTCTGCTACTGAACATAGGTGCCTGTAAAGATATGCAAGTACTGCTGATCCCCAGCTCAGTGTCCCAGAGGACTCGAAATCATGTAGATGTGGTAGAGCGATAAGTGAAATCAAGGACCCTGACTTGTCCGTGAATAGGACTCCACCAAGCAACTGCAAAATGTAAGCTCGAGCGTATCTCTGTACTACCAGCTCGTCTGCATCTTCTGGCAACTCTGAAAAATTGGTGGACAACCAGCTTGCTGACACCCTGCTGCCAACTATCTCTGCAGGCAGTGGCCTAACGCCCAACAATTTCTCGCATGTATCTGCCCATGTCGCTCCAGGTGTTGTCTCCCCAGTAACCGCAGGCCCATCAATTCGCAGCCCCATGATGAATGCAACATCCTGCAAGGTGATAGTAATCTCCCCACTAGGCATGTGGAAGGTGTGCGTCTCGGGTCTCCACCGTTCAACTAACGCTGTCACCAGATGCCAATCCAGGGAAATGAACTCGAGCTCTGAAATGCATCCAAATCCTGCTTCGACTACGTAAGGCAGTAGCCAGTCATCCAAAGGGATCCGACGTACATGGGTCTCTCGTCGTCGGCAATGCAACCAAGAAGATTCCTATAAGAAAATTGTTAGGAAAAAATTTGAAGAAAGGAAGAAATTATAATTACTTACATCGCCAGCCCAAACTCGACGTGAATGATGTCGCTTCTGAAGGTGCAAAACTGAAGGATCAATTGGGCCGGGATCCATCTGAAAATTACAATATTCAATGTTAGACAATACAATATAAAAAACAATATCCGACAAAAGCAACAAGTATTTACCACAACTACCACATACAATGAAAATTAATAATATACGAGGGAAGCACACTTACTCGAACTTGGACATTTACGTCGGTTGTGACCTATGCCACCACAATTTCCACATTTATTCTTATTCCTGGTCGCCGTCGGCGCATTTGATGTGGATGCTTGAGAATCCCTTGCGGTTTTGTTGGGACATCCACGGTGTGTGTGACCCAATATCCCACAAAAGGAACAAGTATTTTGCCGAATCACATCTCTAACATCCATTTCATTATGTATTCTTGTTGTACGTGGACGACCTTTACCGCGTTTACGCTTTGGGTCCGGACGTAACTCAGGATATTCGAAGGGAGCCCATGTTTCACGATCACCGATGGGAAAAAATTGCCCTCCATAAACCTTCAACTGGTTTTCCCACGTGTACCACTCTCCAACATAGGAATCCACTTCAGCCCGACGCTTTGAAATGACTGCAATGGCGTGGGAACATGGGATACGAAATATTTGCCACTTATTGCAAGTGCATTTCCTTTGTAGCAAATTTACCGTGTACTGTTTGCGCCCGCGAATACCAATAGACGTCCATCGAGCCCTGGTAGACACCTCGAATAATATTTCTGGTTGTACTTGTACCTGAGTTACTGTCTGCCCATTCGCAGCTGCAGTCCAACGGGTCAACTCCGTGGATGCGTAATGCGTGAATTTTCGACCAGCAGCAATGGCTGCGCTTGCTTCTTCAACATGTTGAATGAAGTATGACACACAATTGTAAAAGGTCTTCTCAATTAACGCAGAGATTGGCAAGCAATGGGCATCTTTAAGAACTGCATTGTAGCTTTCGCTCAGATTTGTAGTCATCTGACCAAACCTATACCCACCGTCATAGGCCAAGGTCCATTGCTCACGACGACAATCATGAGTCGAAAACCAGAATGCCTGTCAGAGATGATACATATTGGTCCAGCTCGCATGCCGATTACCCTTACACGTACCAACGAAAGAAACCACTTCCATGACGGAGCGGATTCCTCGTCGACGATCCCGAATGCAAGGGGAACAATATGTTTATCCCCGTCAACACCGCAAGCAATGAGCAGTTTTTGTTTGTACTTCCCGTACAAATGTGTCCCGTCAACACTAATCAGAGGCCGACAATATTTGAATGCTTCAATCGAAGGACCAAATGCCCAAAAGCATCGTTCAAATCTGCGGCAGAGAGGTTTCCGAGGATCAGGATGGTCGCTGTATTCAATATCAATTTCAGTCCCTGGAATAGAAGCCTTCATTGCATGCAAAAGAAAAGGCATTTCAGCGTATGACTTCTTCCAGTCACCAAATACGATTCCGATGGCCTTCCTTCGAGCATCCCAAGCCCTTTTCTTTGTAACCCAGTAGTTGTACATCTCGTGGATGTGAGCTCTACAACTTGATACACGAACATTAGGGTCATCCCTAACAAGAGTTAGCAATGATCTGGACATGAATTTATAGTCCAACTGAGGGTGATCCTGATTAACTGTTGGGTTTATACAAGTGTGTGCCCCAACAACCTTGGAGATCACCCACAGTCCATCAAATTTTCTGAAATGTCCTCGTAAATACCAAACACAACCATTCGATCTCTGCGTACAAAAAACCGACCATATCAAGTTGGTGGATTCCTTGACAATGAAGTCATAATGTGATAGAATGTGGAACTTCTTCACAGCGTAAACCAAATCCTCCCTACATTTGAACGTCCTACCCTTGCGGATTTCGTCAGCAACACCATCAAGTCTAGACTTGCTTCGAATGTCATCTTCATATGTTGAACGAGTATTTGACCCTCTAACCCCAAAAAAGGGTATACGGGGTGTAATAGTATGCGTGGTTTGTTCATCAGTTGGGATCACCTCGTCCATCAGATCATCTTCGACATCTTCGCTACCTTCTTCCAGGTCATCATCGGTCCCCCAAGGGATGAAATCCTGATCCATCCGGTTAACCTCTCGCAGCAACGGCTCACTCAAGCCCAAATCCTGAACCGTGCATGGCTGTGTTACAGGCGCATCCGTATCAAAGTAGGGTCCCATGGTTGGGACATTTCTTGGTGGCGTGCTGCGGACAACTGCTGCTTGTGTGCTTGGGACTCCAGACGGTCCCTTGTTAGTCATAACAGTGGGGATTTCGCTCACAGATACATCTTCAACATAAATATCGGTAGGCATTGATTTCCCAATGGTCCGAGCGTACACAAAAACTGCCTGCACATCATCATCATCGACAATAGATGAAAATGACGGTTCCTCCCCTGGGCCTCGAGGGATGCGATGTAATAATCGGATTTTTTGACTGTCAACATCCAAGTTGAACTTACGGTAAACCAAGTTCAACATCTCATCGAACGTCATATTAGCAGTCAACACAAATCCCCTTACGTTGGTTGACGATCCGCACATGAGTGTACTACTCAAATGACACATACAATACAACTGCTCCATTCTAACCTAATACGTGACACACCGTACAAGCAAACGTCATACATTCGAGAAATGAAAATAATATGCATATGATACAAACAATAACTAAAGAAAATGTTTTACCAAGTCCAATTGTTCGTAACAAAGGATTAGCCTTAATGAGACGTGGGGGCGGCTAGGACGGTGCCAATCAGTGAAACCACGAAAAAGGAGTGTTCCGCGGGGCTAGGAGTGACCAAAACGGGCGTTTTTTAGAGATGAGGAGATCACAAGACGCAGGTGGCGAAGTGGGCGTCGGGGGCGGCACGGGTGAAGGAGAACGAAGGGGCTGGGAAATGGCAAGGCCGTTGGGCGCGGGCCTTATTTAGGCTCAATAGCGCATATTGAATATGCGTTATCTATAGCGCATATCCAACATGCGACACATATGTATTTCCTGGGTAAAAAAAACTTAAAGGGTGTCGCATGTTGAACATGCGACACCGCTGTAGTTTTTGAATAAAAAAAACAATTCGTTGAACCTGAGTATTTAAGTAATACCCAGGTACTACTTAGGAATTTGACTCGATCTTAGGAACCCTCCTTTTCTTTACCATCCCTTTTATTTGTACATCCAAGACTAACAAGCGATGTTGGGTTGTCAAACTCTCTCCTGTGATTACTTTGCAGTCTTTACAACACAACCGATCTCTTCTCCTCAACGCAAAGTAATCTATCTGTGGTCTAGTTGAGCCACTCTTATAAGTAATTAAATGCTCCTCTCTCTTCTTGAAGAGAGTGTTTGCTATGAAAAGATCATATGCCGTTACAAAATCCAGGATGGCTTTTCCCTCTTCATTTCTATCCCCAAAACCATGTCCTCTATGAACACTAGCATACCCTGAAGCATCTTTTCCCACATGTCCATTAAGATCTCCACCTATGCAAATCATCTCTCTTTGTGGGATTCCTTGTAAAATCTTATCTAGATCCTCCCAAAAAACTTGTTTAGTCCTTTCATCTAAACCAATTTGCGGTGCATAAACTGAGATTATATTCAGAATTTCTTCTTCAAGCACCAATTTTAGCAATATAATCCGATCCCCAAATCTTTGCACCTCAACCACACAATCCTTCAAATCCTTATGAACAATCACTCCAACACCGTCTCTACCATTATCTTTACCTGAATACCAAAGTTCAAAGCATGTCTTCTCGATCTCCCTTGCTTTCTCTTCAACCCATTTAGTCTCTTGAAGACATAGTATATGAATCTTCCTTCTTTCCATCGTATCCACTATCTCCATCAATTTTCCAGTTAAAGTGCCAATATTCCAACTACCAATCCGCAACTTCCGTTGCAATCTCTTTTGGACTAAATTCTTTACTCGCATGCGTCCATTATGCGAGAACCCTTGTAAATTTTGGACTGCATCCAGACGGTGATGCAGTGGAACTAGCTTAATTACCCGCATGCATTCCTCATGCGAGAACCCTTACACATTTTGAACTACATCCAGGCTGCGATGTAGCGGCCCTTGCCAACTTTTCATTGCATTCGGGTGATGCAACGCGTCGCAAGTACGGAACGCCCCAACAAAATCTGTATGTTTGCTTAAATCCATGTTGAAAAGATCCGAATGACATTTGGGTAGTTAGCTCACCTCTATATTTTTTACCATCCCACCTTAGGGTAACAGGTCATGTAGGAGCTGACATTTGGCTCATTCTACACACATTATGCATGAGCAGGAGCATAGGAGAATTATGAGGATGTTACACACCTCATTTTATAGCACTCACGATTTCATAAATGTATATTTGCATAGCATTGCAATCATTTGGCATATTTGGTGATACTGGCACCTTACCTGTTAACTAAACATTTAAAGTCGTAATAGAATGTCATATTCACTATTTCTTAAATAGAATGCTTAATGAGATTGTGGTTAGTTTATTTCCTGTCATGGTTGTAGACTTATGTTGATCTAAGTATGTATCATCACATCATTGCTGGACGACGGTGATCTTAAAGAGAATGTATTAACGCTCTACGCCAGGTTGCCTAGTTATACTTTAGTCATGTTGCATAGATGGGGTCGTTATAATTTCGAGGCATTGTCCCTCGTTGCTGGAGTTGTGTTTTTTTCCACACTATCTTGTCTCTTGCAGTTAATAACAATTGGCATTTTTATCAACTCAATGTAACGAATGCTTTTTTTATCAAGATCTTCCAGAGGAAGTTTATATGTCTCAGGCGTCAGGTGACATAGTCAATAGGGAATATGTTTGCCACTTTACAAGGCTATATAAGGCCTAAAGTAAGGTCCCAAAGCTTGCTTTAAAAGGCTCGCTACTAAGAGAAGATCCCTTGGCTTTCATCAAAATTTCTTTGATAACTTTGTCTTAGTCAGAAAACAAGTTGGAGTGCATAGTATTCTTGTTATCTATATTGATGACATAGTTATTATCACTGATGATAGTATATTAATTCTAGAGAGCAAGATCTTCACTCAAAAGTTGTTTGCTACTAACGATATTGGCCTCCTATGATACTTTATTAAAATAGAAGTAACTAGTCCTCTAAAGGACTTTTTCTTGCGCATAGAACTCTCTTGAAGTCAGGTGTTCGACCATTGTTTTGTTATGTTTTGGTGGAAATCCTGTTACATAGCATAGAACAAAGCACGACAGAAGCAGAGTACAAGGTTATGCCCCAAGCCATTTGTGACCAGTTGGCTTGTTTCTTTCTTACAGGAACTTGAACTTTTTCCAGAAATTTACTCTTTATTGTGACAATAAATCAACTACATAAATTGCCTCCAATCTAGTTTGGCATGAGCATACTAAGCATATAAAGTGGATTGCCACTATCATATATGTTATGCGGAAGGGACATATTATCACTCATATTTCTACTAAGCACAAGTCAAAAGATATCTTCACCAAAATGCTTCCTTGGAAGCATATCACTCTACTTTCATCCAAAATCCAAATTAGACATTGTTAAGAGAAAGAGTGCGTGTTTGTGTGTGTGTGTATTACTATATTTCCTTTTCTAGGTATGTATGTCTATGGGCACTATTGTACCTTCCTTTTGGACGCTTGCATGTCATTCTAGATAAGAGATCCTATGTTCTCTTATCGATACAAAAATTCTATGTTCTCTTTCCATGGTGGTCGATAAGATTATATTACTACCGAATCCATTGGATTTAAAAAAGGAAGTTTTGAACATAACTACTATGAGGAAGAGAACTCACCTAAGTAGTAGGTCTTCTAAATGTTCTCCCGTTGACTTTTTCCTGGATGTCATAATAAAATTGTTTCACTTCCCGTCATATAAGAAGAAAAAAGATATAAACATTAAACATCATACCGGGAGACTAAAATCTTGTACAAATGAAATGATTTAGCTGACAACGTAAGAATGGCATTTGCAGCATGATCCTTGGTGAACAGGTAAACCACTGGATAACCAAGAAGCCATCTGCACCAGAAGTCCATTGATGAACATTATCGTAATGAACCACAAATATTGTTTGTAAACTCGGTAGAGTTATTTTCATAATATGAACAAATAATTACAGTTTGATATATGGTAAATAACACAGTATTTTTAAGAATGGTGGTTGTTAAATGCATTAGGCACTATTCTATTTCCTCACCCTATTCAAAATCTCAAAAGCTAGCAACTTGTGGAAATATAATTCTAGGCCAATATTATCAGAGTATAAAGCTGTTGGTTTAGTGAAAAGCTTTGATGAGCTTCTTCTTATTTGGTAAGGGGGTCTTTCTCAACTAGAGGATTAATTATTAAATGCCCGTGTATAGACTGATTTTTGTTGAGATATTAGTTACTTTTTATCCTTTTTATGTATTATCTTTTATTTTTGTCTACATTATGTAATTTGATCAATAGGTTTCTCTTATATATAAAAGAACCCTAGGGCCTCGTGAATAAGCAACTCATTATTTTCTCTCCACATGGTATCAGAGCGACGGTCCTAGACCGGAGTTCTGTACACCATGCCCTAACCCCACCGCCGACTCTCTCTCTCCCCTCCACGCATTGCTAGCAGCACCACTACCAGCCCCCGTGCTGCCTCGGAGGTCGCCTGCGCCGTCCCAGGCCCCAACCCCCTGCCCTTCTCGGAGAACTCATGTGCAGCCACAGCAGCCACAGTGGGTTGCAACATCACCAACCAGCCCTTCGCGTTGGTACCGACGTTGCTGGTGGCCACCATCGCCACTGCCCAGCTCTCCGTAGCACCACCCATCTGATGCCGGCCCTTGATTGACTCCTGATAGGCCCCCAGGCCTCCGATAGGCATCCTAGGACCTTCTCATCCTCTTTGGCATCACCCAGACCTGTTGTGTGGTCTGATTTTGACCGGAAAAGGTGATTTCAGGTCAAAAAATCACCCTTCCCAACTATAATGTGGATCAAAGATTGACAAGGATGGTTGTATGAGTCTACACGTACAGCCAATCGTCTATATGATCATGTAGACTCGTTCGGATCGGTCTAATACCGCATTCGAGTTCCATTTCTGCATCCTTTTTCATCATGTTAGAAAATAAGGGCAACGTCTTCTCTTCGTCATGTGCCTTCAAGGGCCTGGCTCCCATCATGAATATAGATGGGACCAACCATGAGTTGTGGTCCAAGTAGTTCTTGACCCCCATAAAGTACAATAACAAGAAGCACATTTTGACACAGCCAGAGCCGACGGATAAGATAAGGGAGAATACTTCGTGGACACAAGGCCCCGTGAAAGCAAGATGACACATACGCGTGTATTTGGGTACCACGGAGATTGCCAATGATATTGTGAACCACCCCACCGCCAAGACGATGTGGGATATTCAAGCAGTCACATATGACCAAGCAAAGAATCAGGCCAAGGTTATTCAGCCATAGTTTGATATCAACATGACCAAGCAGAATGATCGTCCTTTGCATACTTTCTACTCTCTACGTTGGAGCATGTTCGAGAAGCTTCACAGCTTCATGCATGTTACTACATCTACTGAGCAGTAGATGGCGTAGAGGAACTCCACGACGGTCGGAGTTTTCTTGGTAGCTCTTGATCTTGAGTACGAGGCAACACGCACATAACTTATTACAGGTGCGGCCATTCATCCCATGGAGGAAGCATTCGGTCGACTCAGCGGGATTATTGTCCCACCTTCAGCCATCACACAGACATCCTCAACGATGGTCGCATCTCGCGGCTAGGGAGGCTCTACTCAGTTCAGAGGGCGTGGTCCTCGTGGCAAAGGAGGCGGACGTCGGTGTGGTCATTGCACCTATTACCATAATCTGGGTCATTCTGAGGATACAAACTATCAGAAGCATAAATATCTTGCCTCCATCATGTGGCCGAGCAGATTTAGCCTCCTGACAATTCGGCTACTCCAACAGATTCGTGACTTGATGACATTGTCTCCAGTTTGAGGGAGATAATGACTCCTGTTGATGGCACCACTATAGGTCCCCCAGATGTTGCAGTCGTTGCAAGAGCTTCTTCAAGCTCCTCAGGTACAGCATATGTTTTTACCAATTGTAGATGGACAAATATGACAAAGTGGATCATGGACTCTGGTGTTGTACTTCCCACCATCTGTGTGGGGATCGAGCACAATTTAGTTCATACAAATATATACTCCCTAATAAATGGGTCGTCATTGCAAAATATGTTCATTTACCCATTACAAGATAGGGAAAGATTCATTTGATATCATCCATGCGCCTGCAAAATGTGCTATATGCACCTGATTTTCAGATGAATTTACTTTCTATTAGTCAAATCACTAAGGATCTGCATTATCGTGCCATTGTTGACCCCTCTTCTCTTGTATAGGACGTACTTGTGAGCAGCGGGGGATTTACATACTAGTCTAGGCTCCTAGTGTTGGTGCATCAACAATTCAACTAGATCAGTCTCACCATACTTGTAGCATCTTGTTTTGATCACTTTCCTTTACAGAAGCTATGTCATGTCCTCCTACAAATTTCCATGTGTTCTACCTTATAGTGTGAGGCTTGCCAGCTTGGGAAGCATCACCTTTCTTCTTTCCCTGGTCCAAAATCGTAGCAGACTAGCAGTAGTCATTTATTTGAGATTGTTCATTTGGACATTTGAGGTCCAAGATGTGTTCCTAATCACCAGGGACATCATTGTTATCTAGTTGTTGTAGATGATTATTCCAGACTTTCTTGGATTTTTCGGTGAAAACAAGTCTGAAGCCGGGTCTCTCATTAAATATTTTATCAATGAAATAAAGAATATTTTCTCTTCTATTGTCAAGTTTATTCACTCTGACAATGCCTTAAACTTTTGTATGTTACGACTATCTGAGTTCTTCAGGTCTCTTGGCATCATACACCAGACCTCATGTGCTTACACTTCTCAGCAAAACAGTATTGCCGAACGTAAACGTCATTTACTTGATGTGACCTCGACGCTTTTGATCTAGTCGTGCTCCTCACTCTTTCTGTGGTGATGCGATCCTCACTGCTTGCTACTTGATAAATCGCATGCCATTTTCTGTCTTAGGAGAGAAGGTTCCTTTCTCGATTGTGTTTCTTGAGAAGGATCTGCTCTCCCCTAGAGCTGTCAAGTGTGTCTTTATATGCTACTCTCATACCCAGAAGGGGTAGTGTTGCTTCGATTCAGTTCGACAGAAGTACTATGTTAATGCTAATGTTACCTTCCTTGAGTTTGTTATGTATTTCTCTCCTACCTGTGACAGGTTGACCCCGTCTGACTCTAGAAAGGAGGTATATATGCCTCCTCCTATGGCACTGCCACCTCCAGTAACTATATCACCTCCACTACCACCACTACCACCTGCTCCCGTGGCTACTCCCACACCACAACCCAGTGCTTAGGCCCACCCGTTGCCACATTTCCATGTTTGTAGTCCTCCCACGGTTCCCCCTACTCATGGACGTTCCCATCATTCAGTACGCCCCAGGTATGTACTGAGCATCTTTTTTCTACTGATGGTACTAGTAATCTATCTATGAAACAGGCTTTTTTACAAGATGGGCAGGTGCCATCTCATAAGGGCAATTTACAGATTGAGGAGGAGGTAGGTGATTTTGATGTGCCTATTACTATGTGGAAACGGAGGCGTACTTGTTTTACACATCCTCTTGCAGCACATGTTTCTTTGGGATGACTCTTAGAGAATTTTAGGAGGTTTGTCATGGGAATGTCAGCCATGGAGATAACACGGGTATATCAGAAGGTGATACAGGGCAGTTAATGGCATCTTGTCATGAAGAAGGAGAAGATCGCGTTACAATTACGTGGTACATGGAGTATTATTACATCTCCTACAGGAGCATCTGTTGTGGGATGCAAGTGGGTGTTTACGATGAAGCACCGAGCATATGGCAGCGTGGATCGCTACAAGACGAGGTTTATGGATCGTGGGTTCACTCAGACCTAGGGGGTGGACTATCAAAATACTTTCTCTCCAGTGGCTTGACATTCTACACTGCGAATCCATCTCTCTATTGCAGTGACATAGGATTGGCCCCTATATCAGCTTGATATGAAATATGTGTTTCTATATAGTGACTTACAGGAGGAAGTCTACATGCAGCAACCACATGAGTTCGCTGTAGAGGGGGAGTGTCAGAAGGTCTGTAGACTTCATAAAGCTATCTATCAGTCTGCGTTACTTCCTTGGACTGGAGTTCGCTGGAACCAGCGAGGTCTTGTGATGACCCAAAGGAAGTACATTACAAATCTTCTCTCTGAGACGGGCATGGAAGATTGCAGGCTTGTACTACTCCCGTAGATCCCAGCATGAAGTTATGTAATGACGACATTGAGGAGGTAGACAAGAAAAGGTACAGGAAGCTCGTTGGGAAGCTTTTATACATGACCATCATCAGGCCATATAAATCTTTTGCAGTGAGCAGAGTAAGTCGATTCATGGAACAGCCTAGACATGTGCATATGGATGCAGTCCATATGATTTTGAGGTATCTGAAGACCTCACATGGCACTGGTCTTTTATTTAGCAGAGGCGCATCTCTTGTCATTACAGTTTGCGTAGATGTAGATTAAGTGGGGTGTTCCAAGGACAAGAAGTCTATCTTTAGCTTTGCAATTTTCATATGGAGTTCCTTGGTATCATGAAATGGTAAGAAGTAGTTTGCGGTCGTCGGATCTAGTGCAGAATCATAGTACAGAGCCATGGCACATGGGAGTACATAGATGATGTGGGTCAGATCCATTCTTACTTAGTTATTGAGATGCCTCTTCTCATGCACCTTTAATGCGACAACCAGGCTGCTCTTTTCATTTCCACCAACCCAACCTTCCATGAAAGGACCAAGCATATCGAGATAGATTGTTACTACACTAAAGACATGATTCAGAAGGGTTTTATCTCCACCTCTCATGTCAGCTCATGAGAACAGACACCAAATGTGTTCACCAATGCCCTAAACAAAGGGTTATTCCAGAGATGTTCCAAGCTGAGCATGATTGATATCTATGCTCCAATTTGAGGGGAAGTGTTGAGATATTAGTTATCTTTTATATTTTTTATGTATTCTCTTTTCTTTCTGTCTACATTATGTAATTTGCTCAACAGGTTTCTCCTCTATATAAGAGAACCTTAGGGTCTCATGAATAAGCAACTCCATTGTTGTAAAAATCCCCCGACTGACCCGACTAGTAGGTCCGACTAGTCTAGTCGGTAGGTTGGCCGACCGAGTACTGACTAATTCCGACTATGGCCAACTAGTCGATCGATTTTTGCTTGGAGATACCATTTATTTTTTATTTTTTAAAGCAAACTTATTCTAATATGTTTAATGTTTTATTTAAATTCAATTTCTTCTTTTGTTCAATTATGATAATATAAAAAATGTACAGATCTATGTAAATATATAAGAATATACATACAAAAATGATTTATATATTATAATTAAAAAATTTCAAAATTGATTAAAGCCCGACTAAATCCGATTAGCCGTTCGACTGCCGATTAATCCTTAGTCAGTGACCCAACCGACCGAGTACCGACTACCGATTTTTGCAACCTTGAGCAACTCATTATTTTCTCCCAACAATTTTGGTTATCCTCGAGAGGACTTCGATGGTGTGGTAGTGGTTATTACTAATATGTAAGGCCTGACTATGAGACATTAGAAATGGAAACTCTGGAATGAGCTATAACTAGTTCAGACTTGGCTTCTTATGTTTCGTGGAGTGCTGGGTGTGATTTCAATGTCTCTCTTTTTAGCAAGGATCTAGCAAAGGAGGCTTGGGGGCCAAGACCCTAATTTCGGGGATTTTGTGGTCCTTATTAGTGAGTTGTGTTTAGAAGTCATTAACGCATTGGATTGCAGGTGCACTTGAGGAACTCATCCTTGAAGATTGTATCTCACCCTTTCCTTTTATCTGCAGGAATGCTGGAATGTTCCAACTATCCTTGGTGAAGTCCTTACCTAGGTTGAGATCTATCAATACACCACTTGATTGAGATTCTAGGGAAGACTATCGCCCAACCTCGTTCTTCAGATACAAATGCTCCTAGATGCTGGAGGAGGTTTCAGAGATATGATTGCAAACTTATGGACGATATACTAGTTATAGGGGTAAACAACCAAGAGAATGATTTTGACGTTAAGGAGAAAAGAGAGAGCATGTACATGAGAAAGATTATTGGACTTGCCATGTTAGAGGATGATCATGACTTGAATAGTGCACAACTAACAAAATCGGTAGGAGAAACAAAATATCATTATGGAGGAAGATAAGAAGTGAGAGGTTGAATGGAGGTAGAGATCAAGGCAGACCAAGGTGAGGGATGGGGATGCGAAACAATAAGTTCTTCCATGCCATGGCCAGTAAAAGGCTAAGAAGGATCTCCATTCACTCACTTTCAGCTAGTGACGAGTGCTTCTATGCGGAGCATGAGTTTAAGGTTGCAATGATTGTATTTGAGCAGACATGCATGTAATAGTACATGTCATTGGTCAAGACATTAATGCTTGTAAGTTGTCTCAAGAGCAAGTGGAAGGGATACTAAGTTTTGTACGAGGGTTTCAGGTTGTGGTGTTCGATTTGAATGTGTACTCTCTTTCTCTAGATGGTTTTTTGGTCTTGTTCTTTGAGGAACTTTGGTTGTTAAGAACGATGCCATGGACATGTTCATTGAGTCTAGATATTGAAATCAAAGGTTTGATTCTTTGAATGAAGCCCTCGTTTTTTTTATCTAAAAGGAATGTTGTGCTTCAGGTCAAAGACTTTAGACGATAGCACGTTCTAGTGTTCTTTACTTCATTGCGGCAAGATGTTGGCATACCGCCATCTGGGGCGGTGGTTTCCATCATTTCCCTGAAACGGTCGACTTTCATTCGGGGCATGCATTTAATGGATTACGGTAATGATTGTTGATTATTACTGTCTAGAAGAGGCAGAAAGCAAAGATGTTGTCGAAGGTGGATTTTTCCATAGCATATAACTCTGGACTAGATATCCATTTGTGATTCCCTTTACAAGAGGTTTTTTAGATATTTGGATTGCATGGATATAGAGAAACATCACTACATCATCTAAATTGGTGTTGGTAAATGGATGGTTGTAAGTTGTAACATCCGGATCCGAATAACCAGAGCCCGTCCCGATTAAGCGTCTACATGACCAATTAATATTCAATTTATATTGAATAAACTCAGATCAATCCATAGATCGCAAATCAAAATTCGTTCGGGCGAAATCGACCAAAAGTCGATCGCATCGTAATGTGTGCCATCAGAAAAGCCGCTACGTGAAATTCGAACCGCAAAACAAATCGAGACCACTAGAAAATCCGATTTAATCAAATTAGACCAACGGAATCGACCGTTCGTCAATCGGAGATCAATTGATATTTTTAAACTACAAAATTTAATCACAAGCCCGATCGTATCTCGGAAATTTCAGGAATTCATCTTCGATCCGAAGTATATGAATATTATACTCATTTTGATCGTCATTCAGAGACAGTCAAAATGAGCTATTGTACACCAAAATCCGAGACTCGAGGTGCGAATGCGAGTAATTTTAGTATGCAAAACAAGAGAGAGAGAGAGAGAAATAAAATAAAAAGCAAAAATAAAAAAAATCCAGCTGCTATCAACACATGGCCCCAAATTCTCATGCCAATTGGCCTTTTCTCATTTCCATTTGGCAATACAAGAGCCCCTCTTCTCCCTTATTTATATCAAACCACTGCCTTCTTTCCTCTTATAATTTTCTCTTTCTCATCTCCTCTCCAGCCGATCACAACCTTCTCCTTCATACGGTTGGAGTCCACTGGCAGGCCAGCAGCTATTACATATTTAGCTCCTAATTTCTAGAAGACATTGGAGCCAATTGGAGCCAAATTCAGGAGCCATTGAGGCCATTTTCCGGAGCCATTCAAGTGTTGTAAGCTGCAGTCCAACAACTCTAAAAGTTGTCGCAAGCTGCTCCTCCTTCCCTGTTGAAGTTGAGAGCTTCTTCCAAACAGCTAGGGTTGCTTTTCAAGCAGCCCTCTTGCAGCCATTTGCTGCATGCATGTTACTTCTCCAATATTTTGAGCAAATCTAAGGTACAATCTAAAAAACCCCTTTTGTTGTTGTCCATGTTACTTCACCACACACTTGTTTTAGCCGATATGCGAATCGGGTTGATATCTTTGATCAGTTGCACCATTTCTATATATCTTAGAACCATATCGTCATTCCTTCAAAATATCTTTCAAAGATTATTGTAACTTGACTAAGGGCCCTATACTTTGTATATGTTAAACAATGGCCTGCTTTCTCTAAAGAAGTTGGCTCTTCATTGGGGATTGCAATGGCATTCTCCTCTTTAGTCTTTGCTTAATTAATCATGTGTTTATATCGAATTTGACAAAACTGAAAATCTACTTACTCAAATAACATGTGAAAAGCCAAACATTTATGAGCATAAGAGATCAGAGTTGAAATCAATATCCTTAAGAAAGGAGGTAATGAGAATTCCACAACATTGAAGCAGTAAATGCATATGTTTTGTTCCTATCTATACTACAACATCCCAACTTTCTTCTTAATCTTCACTGCTTCATAAAGGAGAAAAGTAGTAACAATGCATATATTTTAGGAAAAGAATCGATATCCACCTGAAAGATAGTCCTGTAAAGATTAAGTATGAAAAGTTGCCTTGTATAGATCGTGTCTCATGCCATGCATTCTTGGATTTGTGGAGATATACTTGATGAATCTACGTTTCATCATCTTTATTGTATCATTTTGGCCTTAAAAACTCTAGTAAATGCGTGTAAATAGCGTTAATTAAGACATTTTAGCATCCATGCATATTTGTGTGAATAGTGTATAAAATGCGGTTTTTAAAGCCAAAATTATAGAATAAAGAAAAGAAAAGAAAAAGAATAAAATATTGTAAATATTTTATGACCAGAAACCCCGAGACCTAGGCATCTCGATGACTAGGTCGACAAGGAATAAAGTAGGGGGAGATAAGGGCCAAAATACAATAAAAATACCTTTTATTTTATTCATTATTTATTCATTTTGGGACCCATTTTTAGTTCCGCTTTTTATACTTCAAATAAAGAAACTTTGTACATGAAAGTTGTAGATAATTACAACAACAACAACAAAGCCTTTTCCCACAATTAAGTAGGGTCGGCTACATGGATTCTTCGCCTCCACTCAGATCTATCTTGGGTCAATCTCGGACTTATATCCAAAAAGCTAAGATCCCTTCGTATAGTCTCTTTCCAACACTTCTTGGGCCGTCCTCGCCCTCTCTTAGCCGGCTCAACATCCCAACACTCGCATCTCCTAACCGGTGCATCAGTTGACCTTCTTTGCAAATGACCAAACCATCTTAAGCGGTTTTCTCGCATCTTATCCTCGATCGGAGCTACACCAACTTTCTTTCTAATTGCATCATTCCGAATCCGATCTTTACGTGTATGTCCACACATCCATCTTAGCATTTTCATTTCTGCTACAGCCATTCTCTGCACATGTCTATGGTTCACAGGACAACATTCAGAACCATAAAGCATAGCAGGTCTCACGGCTGCTTTGTAAAACTTTCCTTTAATTTTTAAAGGAATTTTCTTATCACAAAGAACAGCGGAGGCTCCTCTCCACTTTAGTCAGCCTGCATTTATTCTATTAGTAACATCTGCATCAAAGTTGTAGATAATTAAATAAAGAAAAATACAAAATTGATTTCACTAAAAAATATTATACAGATAAAAAGTTATGATCTGAATAAAATTCCAGAATCTCAACTTCCCAGACTTGTATCCCTCAAATAAAAACTCGAAACGCATCAAAATCACAGTTAATTGTATATAACTTTAAATAAGCTATTTAATAAAGGTGGTTTCGCATTTGGCGGAGCTATGGTTTGAAAGTTGAGTTTTGGACCCCACTTGTATATTTGTATACATTAAAATATTCATTTTATTATTTATTCCTTATTTTCATAATTTTATATTTTTATAATTTTATAAATATTATTTACAATTTATATGTACATTAAAATCAGAATAAAACACTTAAGAAAATACAAAAATAAAATACATGTATATAGTACATAAGTACAATACCAATGCACATACCTATGTAATTAATACTTAGATTTTATTAAGTATACAAAATACATCAAAAAAATAAAATAAAAATATATTTAAGTTTATAAAAATACTTTATAAATATATAAAATAATAATCAAAATTAATAAAATTAAAAATACAAAATAAAAATAAAACATTAAAATATATATTTACATATACCTATATACCCCATAAAACATAACTTGTAATTATAAACCTCATAAAAATAAATAAAAATAACCATAAAATAATTTATAAAATAGCAAACATTTTTTGTTTAATAATCAAAAATTAATAAAGTCATTTGTTATTTTAAAATGATTTTTTAAATGATTTTTTAGGGTTTTTCCTGGTTGGTCCATGTGGACCAACCAGGAGGGTCCGAGAGTTGCGCACGGGTCAACTCTTCGACCCGCCCCCTGCCCCTGTGTCAGGTGTGATTTTTTATTGGTTTTCGACCATTTTTGGAGGTCGAGCCTTACATCTTCTTGCGTCGGCCTCTTCTACACTTTTGCTCCTCGATAAGTGGTGATTCACGCCCATGTCTCTCCTCGGGCGTTGAATCACTGCGTCGCCCATGATCCTCCCTTGAACATCCCCCGTTCGTCAACCATACAAAAGGACCCCCCCCCCCCCGACTTCCTTTCACTTTTGATCGCTCTTCTGCCTTCCATTCCTTGTCCTAGGGTTTTAGCCACCTTCCTGGTGACAGCAGGGAGTGATCACACCCTTTGGTTAGAGTCAAAGACGTCGAATTGAGGCCGATCCACCTCGTCGGAGTGCGCCACCCGAGTTCCCCGACGGTGCACCTTCGGTGAGTGTTTTCTTTCTCTATCTTTTACCTGTTGAGTTCCTTAGGATACCAGTCGTCATCTCTAGCTAAAGCACACCCTCGATATCATCTGTAACGCCACGAATCGCGACTCCAGTAGTTGGTCGGAGTTTGAGTTTTCTTTCCGACCACGTTGCTCGTCCCACGCTCTTCCATCGCCATTCCACCCCCCGATGGAGCCGAGGCACTTTGCCCTCATCTCCTTACTTTTCCTTACAGGTACCAGGAGAGATAAACGCGACTGGAGGCGATTTTGCCTGTCGCCGGAGCTACCTGGAACTCCCCATCTTCTCTGACGTTGTGGGGGAGCTCCAGTGGTCCTTGCCGCCTGTTGACACCTTCAGCATCGAGAGAAGCTCCCTATGAGCATTTTAGGCCGTTTTGGAGCCTCGACAAAGGCCGGAGTAGGAAGATCTGGACGGGGAAGACTCGCCTCACCGGGAGTTCTTCCATGTTCTTCGTCTTCAACTTTCGGCCGTCCGATCAAGGGCCGCCACCCAGGAGTACAGTTGCCGTCCGATTGAGCCGTCTTCGACCGTTGATCGCGGCGTGGATCATCTAATCGCAGCCGTCCGCGCGAAGGGGTATCGGGCGCCTCCCTCCCGACACGTGGCAAGTGACTTCTCATCAGCCATCGGATCACGCCCAGCTGGGGTATTTTGCATTTTAACACGAGCGTTTTTTGTATTTATTAAATAATCTGTAAATTTTCATCTGTAGTTCTAACTATTTCGTAATATTTAGGATAAGGCCCCTGAACTTCTCGTATTTGCTATTAGGTCCTTTGCCACGTCACCTCACGTACCTGTGCGCATGAGGGGATGGCAATTTTGCAAGGACCCCCCCATGGTTCTGTTATTTCATTTCAGTCCGTGAACATTTTATCGTAGTATAATATTTTTGGATGGTTTGCATACTAGCGCCTGGAACTTTGTGATATTGCAAAAATACCCCTGCCAGGTAGGGTGGAGCATTGGGCTCGACCCGGCCCAACCCGGGAAAGCCCGGCCCGAGCCCATCAATTTTCCATGGGCCTTGGGCCGGGTTGAGGCCCGCTTTTTTCAGCAAATTGAGGACCCGGGCCCAGCCCAAGGCCCGCGTGTTCGGGCTCGGGTTCGGGTCGGGCTCGGGCTTGGGCCGGGCTCAACCCGCACTTATTTTGATTACATGAAGTTGCACTTTTATTCCAATTTATTGTTATGGATAAAATTCGTCCATAACACATAAATATTTGATGTATTATTACAATATATAGCATTACTATTGATGTATAAAGGAAATATTAGATGTATTATGACTATAAATCCGTATCTCCTTATTTAGTTCTAATATGATATTTTGAAATATGAGGGCCCGGGCCCGGCCCACTTGTAATTCGGGTTCGGGCCCGGCCCGACCCAAGTATAATATTTTTGAAAAATGAGGACCCGGGCCCGGCCCATTTGTACATCGGGTTCGGGCCGGGCCCGGGCTTTTGCGGGTCGGGTAAGGGTCGGGTCAGGGTCGGCCCGGCCCAATGCTCCACCCTACTGCCAGGTCACGTGCCTAGTGCGCGTGAGTTTGGCAATTTTGCAGGGAACCCCCTCTGGGTTTGGGTATTGGTAGTTAGTCCAGGAACTTGTTTATTCAGTTATATATTTTGTGTGAAAATTGCACACAGGCCCTTGAGCTTTTCCATATTTGCAAAAATACCCCTGCTAGAATGTATTTTCTTGATGTTTCTAGTATTTATTTCATGCATCTATTAAATTGCTAAAAATCCACAAAAATTATCATAAGCTCATGTTGCATCCTAGTTTCACGCCATATTTTTCTTTTACATTTTTATTGCATTTTATTATTTATAAAAATTCAAAAACATGCATTTTCTTTACTGTCTACATTAGAAAATATGAAAAAATTATTAAAACACCTCTAACAATTCTAAAAAAAATTATCTTTTATGTGTTTCCGTTTCTTTTAACTCCTGCCCAAAAATCATTAAAAAATACAAAAGAAAACTCATAAAAATATAAGCACCCTAACAATCTTCATAAAAATCCTAAAAATTCCAGAAAATTCTAAAAAAAAAAATTTAGTCTCTGAATTTTCTCTGATTTATTATCTTTCAATTAAAATTAGTTTGAGGATTTTTGAACTCTGATTAGTATTTTTCATCCTCAATTTAGTTTCAGTCAGCAACTTGTTCACTGTTTTCTAGTATTTTTGCCTTTAAAAAGACCAAAAAATTCGAAAAATAATCTAGAAAAATCACAAAAACACTAGAAAAATATAAAAAAAACACAAAAGATTTTTATTCCCTGAATTTTGGGTATTTTTGCCTCTTTTTCTAATTATATTTTGCCTTTCTTGTATTGAGTACTTTTTTATTAAAAGAAAAAGAAAATACAAAAAATATAAAATCAAAAAAAAGGAAATAGAAAAAAACAGAAATTAAAAATCAAAAAATAAAAATATAAAATATAAAAAATTAAAATTAAAAAATTAAAAATTAAAACCCACAAAAAGTCCAAATTGGCTAAGTAGTTCATTAAGGATAGGGCATTTGACTTTCACTCAGACTGCTTTACTCCTTTGCTTCCTGTGTTCGACCCCTACTTGCTTGCCACTATACAATCTTAGTAGGGTATAATAAATTTTGATCCTTGCTCTTCATTGCTTAATTAATTGTGTGGGTTGATTGTTGATAAACGTGAAGGCCTGAGTAGTCGCCTCAACGACAGTGAGTCTGATCTGTCAGACCATTACTTAGTGCCTCCCGCTTTTCTGTTTTTCAATACTTTCCTCTTTAAGTTTGCAATTTACATGTGACAGGTTATAGGATGTAATTTTTATTAGTCCCTTTTTATACACAACTAGTAATTAATAAGATTTCTTTCATTTTTTCTGAAGGAATAGGATGGGTACTCCTATTCCAGTACGTCCAAACTGATAAGAGTAGCCATCCAAGAATGGATTAAAATGTATTTTAAAAATCCAATTTCGGACCATTGAATAGCTATAGTTTCATGATTCACTTGATGAAAAGTTTGAAGTATTTTGCATGCATTTAGAGCTCAAAAATCATACCAATAAATATTTCATATTGGCATGCTTAGTGAGGATTTGGGGATGAGTTGCATGAAACTAAACAAAATTTCAGACCTCTGATTTCATATTGATTGAGGAGAAATTAAGAGTGATCGACATGTAATTAAGTCAAGTTTTAAGAACACCAATTAGGCACTAAGCTAATGGCAACACATTAGAGATTTAAAGATTAATTAGTGCACAAGAGGAGAACATTGAGGTATTCTCGTACATGTGACCTATAAAATTTAGATCAATAATCACGCTACTAAATTATGAGTTAATTATGAAAAGTAGAATTTCTACATCGAATCAAATTTAGATCCAGGCCCAATGAATATCTGATGATATCAAAATTTTAGATATAATAAACTATGACCACAAAGATCGATCATCTTCATTATTTAATCTTTAGGCATATTGTACTGATTATAGATCACTATTAACTAAATTATTAACAAAAGACCTATAATCTGTACAGTCAACCACAACAGAGATTGAGAAAGGATGAGGAATCGATTCAGTGGTGATGAATCGATAATGACTGATAATTATGAGTGCCAGTCATGGAGACCCCTTATATCTGACTGTGCGAGGGTGCGGTGACCCTCAGCTAGACGAAAGATAGGAAGTCCAATTAGGATAGCGGCCGCTTAGTGCGCGGGTCTAGAATCCCATACTTTTTCTCGGTTTTTCACGAGCGCTAGCAGTTTTACACCTCTCTGAGATTCACGGGTTTTCTTTTAAAGACCAGTTCTGCTGACCCTTATTCTTTAGGGTACCTAGGCTGGAGGACCCTCGGTTTTAGTTTTTCAAGCTCGTTTCCCCGTACCGGTCGAGCCTGATTTTCTTTTAGAGTGACTTTTCCAGAGAGTCTTTTCACCCATCTCAGTGGCATAGTTTTGGAGTAGACATATCCCCCTACTGGACCGCACTTCCACTTAGAGGGCGAAACGGAAGAGTCTCTTAGGAGACTACCTCACCGCTTGAGTTTTAGTTACCGTTCCGCCGATAAACTTTGTGACGCCCGTTCCCACGGATCTGGGATACCCGTTTACACATTATTCGTAGTACCATGTTCGCTAAAGATAGCAATAGAGCACTGAAAAATTAAGGAAAATTTTTTGCGTTTAATTTTCAAATGACATTCACAAATTAACCAATAAACCATAAAACTATAATATGTCACAATTATATTGCAAAAAGTTCCATAGCAGTTAACATGTAACAACAAAAATTTCATTATGTACATGCATCCCAATTGTATCAGAAGAGAAATAAAAGCATATATAATACCTTGAACAAAACTATAACATACATACCTGATATGGTATACTGCAGAAACTGACGTTCAATTCTCCCAATACCACGATGCAGGTGTTTTGCCTGCAATCCATGCAATACGGAGAAAAGAACATCAATAAATGTTGAGTAAATCTTATTAATTAAATAATAGGAAATTTAGTTACTCCAAAAGAAAGCAAGTAAATTGGGCTTGACAATTAAAATTTATAACTACTTGCAATAAAATAGGTTTTCAAGTTGTTTGAATGTAAAACCCCATTCTACTCATCATACATTAATTACTCATATTTTAATCATTTTATACAAATATTATATGATCCATGTTTAAGTCATTTCCTTTTATTAATTATAATATATATTTGATAGGTCTTCGGAATGTGAATGATGAGTCTCCGATATGATCTTTGTCTTTATTAAATGCTTATGATGAGTCTAGTATTTTGATTCTTTTCTTGGTGAATTTCTCGAGCTTAGTGGATAGTCTGTGGTCTTGGTCTGGGTAAGACCTTACAATATGACTCTAAGGTAGTAAGGAAGCCTTAGGGTTGAAGTGCCTCCGTAGGCATGCGGTGGAGTAAAATGCATCCTAACTAAGTTCCCAACACGTCCACTAGCTATTTCAAACAACTGTGGTAGAAGCTCGTAGTTTGATAAGGATGATTTTCATAAACTGGTCTTTTCTCTTCGTCAAGAATTTCTGGCAGAACAGTAACTAGCTCAATGGAACTGGTCTTTAAAAGAAAACCTGTGGATCCCACAGAGGCGTAAAAACTACGAACGCTCGCGAAAAAAATCCGAGAAGGGACTGGAATCCTAGACTCGCGTACTAAGCGGTCGCTGCCCTAACTGGGCTTCCTATCTCCCGCCCAGTTGAGGGTCACCGCACCCTCGTACAGTCAGGTATTAAGGTCACCATTACTGGCATTCTAAATTATTTGTCATCATTGTATCACTATACTGACTTGATTCTTCAATCGTTCTCGATCTCTATTGTGCTTGATTGTACAGATCTAGTTCTTTTGATCAACGATCTTATTATAGTGATCAATAGTTAGTGGTTCATACTCAAAGGATTTTTCACTGAGATTTTTAATCATTGAACATGGATTATCTTAGATGATGTACTCGTATCTGAGATGTTTCTTTAAGGATTTGTGGACTTCCTAGATTATGGTATCCTATTCTTTTATTACTAATGTTCTTGGATAATGGCTTCGTATAGATCAACTATTTGTTGGCTTTTAAGAGAAAATATCAATATACCAATATTTGTATTTCATATATCTTCTTCAAAGTTATGCGACTTGAACTAATAATTGATCTGATTTTGGGCAAAATTATAGGCTAATTCTTTAAATGATTCAACTAAAAAATGTATTTCTAGATACCATAAATTGGTAATTTATGTACATATAACCCTTAAAGTTTTCACCCCTTTTTCTTTTAAAGTATGAAATCTGGAGTTATCAGTTGGTCGGAACTTAGAGTCAATTAAAATATGGTTTATTCAACAATTCAACAAATAAATCAACTACTATAAATATTATTATTATTTACAAAACTCAAACTGATCCAAGCAATAGTATACAATCCAGATGGATTTTCTTTTGTTGCATTTATACAAAAAGGCAGCTACCACTGACTTTCCATTCTTAATTGAAGTACCACCTTTGTATATATTAACTCCTATTATATGATATGTCATGTCAGTAACCATATTTCTGAAGACATAACAATTCTGTGACAAATCCCTTTTTAGAACCATATTAAAAATGAAGTTATATGTCAATAAGTATAGTTGTACTAATTATTTACCGGAGTGCAGGCATGGCTTGTAAGTAAAATTTTATATCAAATGAAGTTTGACACAATTACATGCTTATTTAAGACATCACATTCCAGTAGCTATAAGAATTAGCATGATCTGATTACAGCTGTATTTCATGCATAACCCCAAAAGAAAAACAATAAAGATGTAATTATTTAAATAGCATGTATTTGGGTCTAGTGACAATCGACAAGTAGAAAGTGATCTCGGTTCCTGAGAGTGGAAATAGCCCTTTGTAGGAATGTAAATTGTAAGATGAAACTGTATATAATAGACCCAAAGTGATCTAATCCTGACTCTTTTCACAGATCCAGATAGTGGGAGTCTATGCACAGGATTGGCCTTTTATATATACTTTAACTATAATCTACTTTAACTATAAAAGTTAGTATTTCATATTTTTTTGGCATATTACAGTGAGTACTGCTACTAGATCTAAAGATTTGAGATTGGATTATAAAAAAAACATGATATAATTTTGTTGTGAAGAAAACTCCATTTTAGGAGTCTTCTAACAAAGTTTCTATCAACGTGTATTGTTCATTCTAACAGTATCAAGATTATTATTATTATTATTATTGTAGGGGCATTGTCCCTGTTTAAATTTTATGGGTTCTTTTTAACATAATTTATTCATAAAGTAAATTATCCTGCTTATAGTTAAAATCATTGTAACATCTTAAAAGTCTGTATAAAGATCTTACCAAACCATGGACCATTCCCAATAAAATAATAATTATTTTGTGTATGTTGTTCAGGAAGATGCACTTAGGTATATACCATTTCAAAGCTTTAAAACCCCCACTTCATCTACTAAGAAAGTACTATTATATAATATGGAGTGATGATAGCCCTATAAAATTCAATACATTTTCTTTTATCAAAATCCGTTAAAGAAATAATAAAATTTATTGGATACAGTAACCCAGCTGGACTCAGAGATTGACCCAATTGTTTGAACAAAAACATCAACAATATTATATAAATAAAAAGAAAATAAGAGGCTACATGAATTGCAGCAAAAGGAGGGGAAAATTGTACATGGAAAATCTTCAAAATCTGGATGAAAATCATGCATGACGATCAAAATGAGTATAATATTCATATACTTCGGATTGAAGATGAATTCCCGAAATTTCCGAGATACGATCTTGATTGGTCATTAAATTTTGCGATTTTAAAATATCAAATGAACTCCGATCGACGAACGATCAATTCCGTCGGTCTTGTTTCATCAAATCGGATTTTTAGGTGGTCTCGGTTTATTTCGCGGTTTCTGAATTTGCATCGCGGCTTTTTCGGGCACGCATTACGATGCAATCGATTTTTGATCGATTTCGCCCGAACGACTTTTGATTCACTATCAATTGATTGATTTATGTTATTTAACGTAAACTCTAATCGGGTCGGGTTCGGGTTTGTGCATATCCAGATGTTATAGACTTGGCAATGGCTACATGTGAATCAGTTACAGTTGAATTTGGAGGAGTTACAATTGAGCTTGGAATGAGTCACAAATGAGTTTTGCTAAAGTTGAGATGGATTACAGTTAAATTGGTCAGTGTTGTAAAAGTCGCCCAACTGGCCCGACTACTAGGTCCGACTAGTCTAGTCAATGGGTTGGTCGACTGAGTACCGACTAATTCCGACTAGGCACACTAGTCGACCAATTTTTGCATAGAGATACCATATTTTGTTGTTTTTATTAAGCAAACTTATTGCAATATGCTTAATGTTTTATTTAGATTCAATAACTTCTTTTATTTTACTATGATAGTATAAAAACGTACAAAATCTATGTAAATATATGTATAAAAATGAGTTATATGTTTAAAATAATCATAAAATTCAAAGCCGATTAAAGTCCGACTAAATCTGATTAGTCGTACGACTGCCGATTAATCCTTAGTCAGTGACCCAACCGACCGAGTACCGACTATCGACTTTTGCAACCTTGAAATTGTTTACAACTGATTTGGCTACATGATAGCTTGGTTACAACTGAGTTGGTTGTAGTTGAGCTTGGTTTCCGTTGAGCTTGTTATTGTTCCGCCAGTAATTCCTGACAAAGAGAAAAGACCATATCATGAAAATCGTCCTTATCAGACTTCGAGATACTACCACAGTTATTAGATATAGCTAGTGGACGTGTTGGGAACTTAGTTATGATGTATTTTACTCCACCGCATGCCTACGGAGGCACCCCATCCCTAAGGCTTCCTTACTGCCTTAGAGACATAGTGTGAGGTCTTACCCAGACCAAGACCACAGACTATCCATTAAGCTTAAGAAATTCAACAAGAAAAGAATCAAAACACCAGACCCATCATATACATTTAATGTGATCAATCCACATGATTCATACACAGCATTATAAGCATCTAATAAAGACAATGATCATATCAGAGACTCATCACTCATATTCCCAAGACCCATCAAACTTATATTATAATGAAAAAAAGGCAATGTCTTAAATATGGATCATACAATAATTATATAAAAATGATTAATATGGGTAATTAATGTAGGATGAGTAGAATGGGGTTTTACATACCAAACAACTTGAAAACATGTTTCAATGTAAGTAGCTCTAAATTTAATTGCCAAGCCCTATTTACTTGCTTTCTTTTGGAGCCACTAAATTTCCTGTTATTTTTTTAATTAGATGTGCTCAACAATTCGTTAATGTTCTTTTCTCCCTATTGCATGGATTGCAGGCAAAACTCCTGCATTGTGGTATGGGGAGAGTTGAACCTCAGCTTGAGTAGTTATTATTAACAGGTACGCATGTTATAATTTTTATTCAAGATATTATATATGCTTTTCTTTCTCTTCTGATACAATTGGGATGCATGTACATTTTGCAGTTTCGTTTGTTGCATGTTAAATGCTATGGAAATTTATGCAATAGATCGGTGACATATTGTAGTTATGTGGCTTATTAGTTAAATGTGGATGTCATTCATAAATGCGAATTTTTTTTCCAAATTTTCTGTACTCTAATGCGATCTTTAGCGAACATGATACTAAAAGTAATGTGTAAACGAGTATTCCAAATCCTCGAGAGTGGGCATAACAATGGCAGAAGGGAGGTTTTTATCAGTCGCAGTGTGGGGTTTAGGCAGGGTGCCCTTTTACGTCTCTCTTGTTCATTATTACTACATTCATTGCCATTGTTGATGCATTAAATGTGATGGTGGAAAAGCCATGCAAGAGGAGATTGGCTTGGGAGAGAAGAGTCAATTACATCCTCAAGACACCGACCAAGCTTGGTCAACATGTAGGAGCACCTTGCCGCCTAGAGTCAAACCTCCTGTAGCAATGAGGTTTGAAAAATGTGTGGAATGATAATAAGAACAGACTTGAGACCACTATTTTAAAAAAAAACTTAAACCCACTATGTCCTGATAACGATACCCAAAACATCATGAGAATACACCCAAGCAGCATCCCCCAAATAAAGGAAGTCGAACATGTTATCTGTTGGGATCCCCAAAATTAGACATTTTTACTTCAATCACCATGATCTTTATCGTGTCAGTTCTAATCCAGACAACAGAAAATGCATCACCAAGTCCAATCCAATTGCCAACAAGTCTCTACCAGTCCTACCCCTCACATAGACTAGCTCAACTGAAAGGACACTCCGCCCACTTGTAAAACCACGTACAATGGTAAGGGGCCAAGAGGCTCTACAAGCTCGGCTACCATATCCACTTGATCCACTAGAGCATGACCATTACACACTGCTGCCTTTACCTTGTCCACCAGTCGCAGAGTCATATGAACCATTGCATGATGCCTCTACCGGAACGAGACTACCGTCACCCGAACCAACTAGGAGTTTTCGTCATCAGCTGACTGTTGGCAGCTCTTGTCTTTTTAATAAGACATCCGCTCGGAGTTTCTTATGGTGCTTTATTGGGAGACATTGAGGTTGTATCATTGAAAACAAACACGGGTCTTAACAACACCCTCTGAAGTCTATTTTGTTAAAGATAGATCTAGTGATGCATGAGTATCGAACATAGTTCTTGAATTAGGCCCGATTGCTTGAAGTTCTGCTACACAATCACCCCCTGAAAATTTCAATATGAAGATCTATTGCAAATGAAGGCATTCTCAGTACTATCTGAGCTATGGATCCCGGGATCAAAGCAGTTTCTTTTTGTTCTTTGAGAGTTCTGAGACTTCGCTTGGGGATACAGAGCTGTTCAATGTGGGCCATTTTGTTAATCCATAGAATATTCCAACCTTTCTGATCTCAAGTCAGAATAGATCATTCATTGAAGGCGGTTCAGAATTGATACTTTGTTGTTTAAATTTTACTCACTTTTAATAGCAATGTAATCATGCTCAAGGATGGGAGAGAGGGCTCTGGACAAGGGAAAAGCCATGCGGTGTTCGCCGGTTCGTCGGCCCAATTGGCCCTGATCACGACCAATAGAGCGTGCCACTAAAAATAAGGGTGAGGAGGTCTTCGCAGCACTCAAGATGGGGCAGTAGATGTGGTTCTCATGAATTTGGTTGCAGCACCGGAGGCAGACTATACGTAACATGGACATGACCGCAGTGGATGATTGTTGCGGAAGAGCAGAAGGCAGCGACGTACAGGGGAGGTGTTGAGGGAGGTCCAACTTGGTTGTATGTGCTTTCGTTGTGGGTTGAGGGGGCATATGGCGAAGGTCTGCAAAGAGAAGGAGTTGTATTTTCGATGTAGGATGCTGGGTCACTATATCAGATCTTGCGGGTTGTGGAACGGCGCCTATGGTAGTCCACCAATCCCTCGACATACAAAGAGCTCGATGCGTGTCAATGGTATTCTCATTACCGAAGGTCCGAGAGGGGAACTTCTACGATTGGCGAAAAAAGTGAAGGCAGGGAGCGGGGGTAGGGTGACGAAGATGCCATCTTCTTTAATGACTCCATCATTTGTGTTAGGGGGCGCTCGATGGAGGAGGCAGCGAATTCTTGAAGGAGGGACGACGGTTTGATCAAGTACAGGTCTGTTGGCATAGACCGCATTTAAAGGATGGTACCACGAGGTGAATGGACATTACTTCATCTCCATTGGAGGCTTACCTCTGAGATGTAGGGGTTTACATAAGCCTTAAGATCGGTGGAAGAGGTGGTGGCGATTCACAAGGATGGGTTGAGCCCTGGAGAACCCATTTTTGTTGTGGTTGAGATGAAGAAGATCAAGGATGGGATCCCTCCTCGTTGATGTATCAGGTTGGGAAGAGCTTCTTCTGTTAATTCCCGAGGTCATCCCGGGCCGACCAGCTGGGGAGGAGTCGCCAGTTCAGCAACCACCGACATAGCAATCATCAAAAGGTGAGACAAAACTTTCGGAGAAGCCGACAGAAGCAAGATTTACGGAGGGGCAATTAAGCCCTAGTTCTTTAGTGCTAAAGAATGTGGAAGCTTCAAGGCTAGCGGTGTTTTCGAATGAAGGACCGAGGACCAGATCTTTTACTGAGGTGGTTACTTTAAGCCCTCAATTGGGTAGAGTCTTCTGGGTCAAGAGTAAGGATCTGAGTGCCCCTTATCGGGTCGTGAATCAGGGTCTTTCTGTTGTAAGCACACACCTGACTGGGTGGTGGCTTTCACTGCAAGGACCCGATTAAATCAAGATCGACCAAGTGGGAGAAGCTACGGGTCTGAGGACTCCGATCCCAACGTTGGCGATGAATGTGGTGCTTGAAAATCCAGCTACGATCCTCGATCGGGAGTTTCCTCCTCGAACTTCGAAGAAGGTGGAAGGAGTTCAGGTTAGCTCGCTAGATTCGAGGGAGTCAAGCCTGACCTTGCCTCCTAGACAATGTGTTTCAAGACTGATAGGGGATCGAGCGCCATGAATGTTGGGTTGGTGTTGCAGAGGGAGAACTTTGGGTTGCATACGTGGGTACAAACCAAGCAGCAAGGCACCAAACAGGCGGGGGTACAAACCAAGCAACAAAAGGAGGAAACCAAATGCCATGGAGTAGCTTGAATGGGTGCTTGCAGACGATTTTGAGTTGGCTTTTTTGGCGAGCAGTAAGGTGCAAGTTTTTTGTAGGTTGCAGAGGAAAGGGAAAGATATTTTGCAAATACACTCGTGGGGTTGGAAGAAACAGCTAAGACCTCAAAGGTTTCTAAGAGGGAAAACTATATGCGAATCATTATTTCCAGGAGAAACAATGTCGCAATGAAGGTTGTCACGTGGAATGTCTAAGGGTTGGGGGATCATGAGAAAATGTGATGTAGGGAATTTGTTGGGAACTTGGCATGTTGATGTAGAACTTTTACAAGAGTCGAAGATCGAGACGTGGGATGTGGTGTTGTGGAGGTCGACGATTGGTCCCAGGCTTTCGAAGTTCAGGACGATCCCAACTATTGGCAGTGTCGGCAGTGTAATGATAGCTTGGATGGGGCCATTTTGGGCTGTTGGAGGAGAGATTGTGCCTCTCGATCGTGATTGTCTAAGAATACAGATAAGGGGCGGGAAGGGTACTTCTTTCCTTGGTGTATGGGGATAACTAGTGGTCCACAGAGCATGACCATTTGGGAGGAACTACACTCTGATAGGGGGAACTTTTTTAGCGTCCCTTGGCTTGTTGGCAGAGATTTCAACATGACAATGTTCGCCTCAGATCGTCCTAGCGACAAGGACAACCAAGATCCCGGATCAATGGGTTTATTGGATTTCATAAGGGATTGGCGTTGGAGGTCATGGACACCACAAATGGACGGTTCACGTAGAGGAATAGCTCCTTTGAGTTTCAGTTGGAACGTTTCTTGCCATCGGTGGGGTTGCTGGAACTGTTCCCTTTATCCTCAACTCAAGTTCTACCAAGGTCAAGGTCTGACTATACATTTATTTGCAAGGATTCAGGTGAAGGGTTGTTTCCTCGATCTATGTTCAGATTTGACAAGTCCTTGTTGAGGGAAGAAGGCTTCATAGAGATGGTTGAAGAGTTCTAGTCATTGCTACAAGTGGATGGCTCGGCGGCATAAAAGATGGCTCAGAAAATTATAGGGTAGAGAAAGCTATTGAAGAAGCATGGGAGAAATGTGTTGTGTACAGGAGGAGTGGAGTCTGAAGGAGGAAAGCGAGATTGGTCGTTCGGATGGTGTGGAGGATGAGAGGGAGCTTAGCGTGGAAGAGCGGCACGTCAGAAGTGAGCATCAGAAGGTTGTTGTCGAGGAGGATCAAAAGGAGTGCCAAACAACCATCCTTTCTCGACAAGATGGTGACTACCTGCTTTAATGACATCAGCCGGACTGATGCAATGGTCCTGCTCTCAACAGCAGCTGCATTTAATGCAAACATTACTGGATTCTTATATTGATGCGGCAGCCACGGGAAATAGAAGGAAAAGTTGCCGCAGTTATTTTAGCAGTTGGAAGATCTGTAAATAGCTCTTTATTTCCAGAAAAAATAAATCTGTGAATGTATTTTTTTTCTTATCATGCATGCTCGGTGCATTTTACACTTCTGTGTAACATTAGCAGAGAAAATTAGTGTTGACCTGACGAAGTTAGTCTCCATTTTTGTACCATAGCAATCCAGAAAACAAACCAACTTTTTTTATTTCCAGGTTCTTAAAATCAGCCATGTTCTTAGTTACCATGAAAATTACACAAATAACCAGCAACTTCTTTATGATATTAAACATATGAAAGGCAGATATCGACAAAGTTCATTTTCTGATAGCCCAGTATCTACATTCTAGGAAAAGCGGTATACAATTAGATGAACACCATTTATTATCTTATCATGCACCCTTTTTCATACCATTTAGCATCTGGGAATTCTTATTAAATCTAAATAAATGTTATGTACATGGGATCAAATTTCGGCAAAATTTCTGTCCAATTTCGATTTCGGTGGGTGACTGAAATTTGGCTGAAATGGCCTACATCGAACGAAATATGAAGGCTCCAATTCAAAAACCGATTAAAATGACCAAAATCTCGATCGAATTTCGACCGAAATTCGGCCGAAATTTCATTTCAGTCACTCACCAAAATGGTGACCGAAATGGAATTTTGAAGCCTTAGTTATGTATAGATATAGATATTGTAGAGATTATCCGGATATAAGGAATTACCCAGTCAGTGTTGGCATGGCAATGCGAGTGTCTTTCAAGTGACAGGAAAAATCTATCAATACATGTTCCTTGACCATGCCATTCACAAATTGGCAAGATAGTCCATCAGCCCTGCTTTTGAGTACATCTGTTTTAGGTTCACTGGAAGAAGAAGGCATGTCTGAGAATGGATGTGGATTCACTTCCCTGACTGGAAATATAGATGAAAACAGCTTCTGAATTAATACTAGCTCTTCTACAACAGCATTCTCATCAGATTGCAACAGTATCTGGAATTATACGTAAAAAAATAAAAGTTTGCAATCTTAATGTACCATGGCACAAATCTAATTTGGGTGGGAATTAACGTAAAACCTTCAGGGGCTCTTGTTCAAGTTTGACACATAGAGGTCTTGCAGTGGTTGGCCTTGCGTGCTCTGCAAGTTCGGTCACATGTATGATATAAATCATATCTTCTATGATCATCACTCTTAAAGGGAGTAAAAGGCATGACTCCTGTAGAAGAAACTAAATCATCAGGCTCCGGGCAAGACTAAACCCATTTACAGGAGGAACAATGAACCTGAGATCAAGATAGAGCAGACTCAGACAAGCAAAAAAACATTGAACTATGTTCCAATATGATTCTAATGCACAATTGTCAAGGTGATCGCCTCAGAAGATCAAAGGAGGCAAGATACTAAAGGGTCATCTCGCAAATATTTTAGGCGAGGGTTCAATCAAGTGATGTGCCTTATCACCTCGTTGTGTGTCACCTCATCACCGAATAACCTGATTGTACTAAAACTTTAAAAATTATGTATACGTTACTAATTTAATTTGTATATAATAAGATATCACTATTGTGTCTCAGTCATGGTCGCATCTCACATTAATGTGAGGTGTGTTGGGAAAAGAATGAAAAGTTGTTTATTCCTTGAACTCTAGGCTCTCTTATATAGAGGAGAGATATGTGGGTAAATTATATAAGATTAACATAAGAAAAGAAAATAGAGAAGCAGTACAGAAACACAAATATATCTCTACACTCCCCCTCAAGATGGAGCATAGATGTCAATTATGCTCAGCTTGAATGAGCATTTCTAAAAAAGTCCTCTAAGCAAAGCCTTGGTGAAGATATTTGATGTTTGATCTCCAGAGCTGACATGAGAGGTGATAAAACCTTTCTGAATCATGTATTTTGTATAGTGACAATCCACTTCAATATGCTTAGTGTAGAGATATATTATTCTCTTTTGTACCTTTCTAATATTTTCTTTTCCTGTTGGACTCTTTATGTATTTTACCCATAGGCTTCTCTCCTATATAAGAGAGCCTAGGGCGTATGGAATAAACAAGTTTTCTCATTTTCCCAACATGGTATCAGAGCGACGGTTCTAGATCGGAGTTCTCGAACCAAACCCTAATCCTAGCCTCCACCCTCAAGCCCTCAGCACGAGCCGCGCGCCACCTCGCGCCACCTTGTTCCGCCCCGGCGTCAGTGATCTCCTGTGTGTCGCCTCCTGCGCACGCGCTTGCGCATCTGCCCTCGCCTCCTGCCCGATTGCGCACGCGCATCTGCAGTCTCTCTTTGGGGGAAATGATAACAGTGAGGGATTTCCTCTCAATGCAGTTTCCTTTCTCAAGTTTCCACGTAGAGGTTAATAAAACAAAATGATTTTTGAAGCATTGAATAGTAAGTAAATCCCATAAAGCTCAAAAATAATAAAATGACAGCAAACATCGTGGTGAGTACAAAATTTTATTCCTTGTCATCACCACAAGGACACTGGTCAAGTTTGTCCCAACTATGTAGTCTGTATATACAAACAAATTAAAACAAGTAGATTCTCTGGAACGATACATCAAATGCTACTCTGTTTACTTTCCCCGTAAATGTTCTTTCAAATTCCCTGTGTATTGAAATAGAATTCTTCCACTGTAATTGGGAAGTCTTTTTAAGGAGAAATATAAAAGGAAAAGATAGCAATGACATTGGAAGTAAACAATATCATTTTTCAAACGAACCTTGTGAGCAAGCAGCATTAGAGCACAGAGATGTTCCTGCAATTCGGGCATCTTGCCACCATAGTCAACCATCACGACGGGTCGTAAACCAGTATATAAAGCCAATATATCTGTAAATGGAACCCCTCCGAAGTCATGCACTCTTCAGAAAAACAACAAAATATGATTTTGATTTTGATATCAAAAGTATTTTTAATTGATGTGTGTGGAATTTTCCCATTATTACAGGGTGCATTTCAGTTGAGATAAGCACCCATGATTTCGAAGTTTAATCTCTAATGGTGTGGATTAAACATACACCATTCATATAGGGTGTAGATTAAATTTCCTGAAAATGGAGGTGATTACATAGTTCAGATAAAAGAAATTTTTGGCAAATATTGGTCCGCCAAATGTGTGTTCTTGGACATATAGATGTATATATTTTTCCAGTTAAAGGATATGTGCATGTTCGTGACAATATACGATACATGTCTTTTGTATCTTGATCTTGACAAGTTAACTCTTTATCTTAACTCATCTGATACACGTGAATCTCTATTCCTATGCAGAAGACGTGCATCAAGAGTGTTAGTTAGATATCAGTCTTTAGATAAGATTATCATGTCATTTAGGACTAGAGAACCTTATTAAATATAACTTGATAATGATGGTGGTGTCATCAATCTAACTCTTTAGATCTATAACCCAGCATCAACCTCTATGATTTAACTCTTTAAATCAACAGTTGTACGATATGAAGATGGTTGTGGTATATTGTTGTAATTGTATGATGAGACCTTATAAGTGCAAACACAATCTATGATTTTAATTCAGGTAAAAAGAATGAAATAACTCATAACAATTTTTATTGCATAATGGCTTGATGTGGGCTAGCAAGTCCAACACATGCATCCTCCATAGTGTGCATCAAAATAGTGTATAAGGTCGAAGGTGTTGCCTTTGGTGAAACTAGGTGTCTCCTTGGGGAAGACTTGATATATCTCAAGAACATCATGCATGAATCAAATTGTATTAAGGCAGGAAGGTCCATAAAGTGACTCAGCTTACCAACTACAAGTGACATATCTAGTCCAGTGATGGTTAGATAAAGTAATTTACCCACTAACTATCTGTAGCGACCTATATCTTCGATAGTTCACGGTTCATGGATGTGTGCCTTAGGATCCATAGGTATTTATGTTGGCCTAGATCCTAGCAATAATGTTTCTTTGATTAGATCAACAGCACTCTTTCATGGAACATAATCAGTCACTTGGACCAAGCTATTTCGATCCAAGAAAATATCATATGGGATCAAGTCTTAGATCACAAATAGTTCTGTAATTACTTTTTCACCTTTGTAATTTCATTGGAGTCATCTCCTATAAAAATGATAGCATCTCCATAAAAAACATTGCCCCAGTTCCATTTTGTTCTATCCATTGATGACCTAGAAAGACCCAGACTCTTAGGACCTCTGACAACTTTTGAAACCATGCTCGAAGGCTCGGTTTAAGTCCATAGATGACTTTACACAGTAAGCAAACATTCTAAAACTCCCCTTGTGCCTCAAAGTTGGGAGGTTGATGCATGTATACAACCTCCTATAGGTGATGTAGGAATGCGTTCTTCACATCACGTTGATGCAAAGGCCAACCAAGTTTTACTACTACTGTCATAAGGATATGTACCCTAGAGAAGAGCAACTAGGGTCAAGATGTCAAAGAAATCAACATCGTAGATTTCAGTAAACAACTTGGCGATTAAGCGAGCCTTGTACCCGATCAATTGATCCATCGAACTTGTGTTTCCTGTGAATACCTACATGGATCCAAACACCTTGTTGTCACCCAGTGGACCAACAAGTTGCCACGTACCACGTAAAACAAGAACAAACAATTCTTCCTCCACTGTCAATCGCCATATAGAGTAATGAAGTACCTCATTGTGATTACGAGGGATACCTATGGCATATATTGCCTCAACAAACAATTTATAAGAGGCCCCAAGGCTGAAAAGGATACGGTTGTTAAAATATGGTGCTTAGTATATTGTCTTGTCCCCTTTATGAGGGATATAAGGAGATTTGTTGTATTAGCTGCCTAAGAACTCCTAACCCTATTGTTATGTCTATAGAAAGAGAAGTGCTATTAGTATATAATACATCAATTGAAAAGGACATACCTTGGAGAGAGGTAGTGCTAGCTCAAAAGGGTGGACATTTGTTGATACTAAGTCATGTATTGAGCATCTTGTGGAATTGGAATAGGAATAACAGTAGTACCTAAGATAAGAGGAGGTGGAGACACAAGTGTTCCAGGTTTGGAATAGAAAGGAAGTAACTCAAAAAAGGAAATATCTACAATGATGCAGTGCTTTCATGACCGAGGATCATAGTAATGATATCCCTTTTGATTCCTTGTGTATCATAAGAACACATATTTAACTGTTTTGACTGCCAATTTATCTTTACCTACCCTTTTATTTGCACGCCCATGACTAGTAAATGGTGTTGAGATGTCAAGCTTTCTCTTGGGATTACTTTGCAGTCTTTGCAACACAACTGATCTATTCTCATCATTACAAAGTATTCTATCTGTGTTTAATCAAGCCACTCTTATAAGTAGTTAAATGTTCTCACATCTTCTTGGAGAGTGATTGCTATGAAAAAATCATATGTCGTTACAAAATCCAGATTGTCTTTCCCTCTTTATTTATATCCCTGAAGACATAACCTACATGAACACTAACATACCCTGAAGCATCTTTTTCCACGTGCCCATTATGATCTCAACTTAGGTAAATCATCTCTGTTTGTGGGATTCCTTGCATAATTTTATCCAAATCCTCCCAAAAAGCATGTTTAATCATTTCCTTTAAACCAATTTGCGGTGCATAAATTGAGATGATATTCAGAATTTCTTCTTCAAACACTAATTTTTTTAGCAAAATAATCAGATCCTCAAATCTTTGCATCTCAATTGCACTATCCTTCAAATCCTTATGAATACCACTCCAACACCATTTTGATCCTTCTCTTTACCTTTTTAGCAAAATAATCAAATCAATGCTACTCTTCATAAATACTTTAAAGTTGATTTTATTCCTGACTTGAACCCCTCATCGGCTCTATTAAGTCTTAGCATCTATATTCACTATAAATAGACCTATAAGCACCTCTTTCATAGCACACACAGCTTATAAAAAGTGAAAGCTCTGTGTAATCTTCAATTCAACCTTGGTGACAGCATTTGGAGCTACAGTTTGCCTCGTGATGCATGCATATAGCTCTGGTGATTCAGGTTCATCTTACGAGCACTCTCCTAGCTCTGTAAGATTGTTCTTTATACTCGCATTATCTTGCATATTTGTTTTGCTATTGAGGTTATAGGAGTTGTATATTTGTACCGTTGGTTGGAGTGGACTGCGTAATCAATTTGTTATAATCGGGTTGATTTACACAAGTATGCAATCTAGGTTAGCTGAAAGATCGAGGTTCGGTCTGGTTAAAAGCTCGAGAAGAGAGACTCATGCCGCAGTTTTTACTAAAAAGGGTTTGCTCATTAAATCCGTGTACCATTTGTGGTTTAATTGTTTATTTGTTATCTTGTGATTGATAAGCGCTACATAAAATTTTGTTTGTTTGAGACCTTTGCTTGTATAGATCCCGAAAAACATCACAATATGTCCAGAGATCCACAGAAATAAGTATCAACAAGCCTGCTACTTTTATTCCACTTAAAAATACGAGTAACTGCAAAAGCAACTCATGCTTCTCTTTCATTCCGAAATTCCTTCCCCAACCATTCAACTGCTCTCTACCAAAACACTTGTGCGGACTCATCCCATTCATAACTCGCATTAATCTTGCAAAAGAACTTAAATAATACTCTGCAATTGTCAATCAACTCCCTTTCTTGCCTGCATATTCTCCGGTTGGCGACCATCTTCTCAACTAAGCATTTTCGGTATGCTTATTCCATCTATAACCCAATATCTATCGAACTATCCCGAACACCTGGTTTGGTTGGTACGATATGAAATCCCGAACAAGCCAGAGATCGAGATCACACGATTTCTTGTCAACTCGTACAATTAGTTTAAATTACAGATATAAGAAGCAAAAGAGAGTGCAATGAGAATGGAGAGGGAAATTGTTTATATCCACGGCTCAATGCCGAAATAATTATTCCCATGACATATCTCCTCTTACAACCATAAGAATTTCAGCACCCGATTAGAGGAATGTTAAACCAGTTCGTAGTGCAATAACCGATACCCATAATGATTATCGGGCAGTTCTTAAATAGTAGTTCTGTAATTGATTCTCCTTTACTTTTCCTTTTCGGTGACAGAATTCAGAGAATAAACGGGGAGCAATCCAATGGAACCCGCACGCCACATCTGGATATGTGAATAGGACAGGTCCTTATTCAAGGCTATTCTTGCGATTTGCAAGGATATACAAACAAGGGTTTCAGATCAATTTAAAAATGAGTAGAGGAGGAATTCTAATATCACGAGTAAACTTCGTAATGTATAGGAGAGGACGACCTGTTACTAATCGGCGTTTGGACGGAGGCCGGAGGCGCCACCGGATGACGGCAAGGCACGACTCCACCACTGACACCACCTCTTCTACCTCCATTCTGCCCATTTACCACGACGTCGACTTCGAAACTCGGCAACAGCCTTGTGGTCTAAAACAACAACAGCAGGGAAGGGGAAGTGTCCACCTTTTCCGGGACGAGGGTTCCGGTTACGAAGCCCAAGAATATTGTTTGGGATTTTACCCCATGATCTCTACAACTTTTATTAATTACATGACGACCCCGGTATTACTCCACGGCCCATCTTACCGTGAACTTAGCACACTAAACCACTCATGAGCTAATTTAACTAAAACACACACCTAAAACACAATCGAATAGTCTGTATAGACTGTATTAAAGTTTGATATTATTTTATTTTATTTTGTATCACGAATCTTGTCTTCATCAGACGTGACAATCCTAGAGGGGACGCAAACTAAAAGAAATATGTATATGTTAATTGTAATATTACAAATTAACATGTAAAGTAATTCTAATACTTGAAAATGACATGATTTGATTGAGCTTCTTAATTTTTAGCTTCGTGTGTATGAAGGATTCAAGCTTTCTTTTCATTTGGAATAATCTTCCCATTATTATTAGATGTATATGAAATTGCAGGATTGTGCATCAAATACATTAAAATCCATAAAACTATAAAATAATTCAGGATGGAATATCTAACTTGCGGCAACAAAACTTTCGCTGCCACAAAGGCAAATGTCGTGGTAGTGAAATATTGAAAAAAAAAATGATGTAGAGATGATGTGTGACATCAAATATTGTGATTGTTGTAACATAAACTAGACTAGTGATATTTTGACAGTCCTATGAAATTCAGTTGAAAGTAGGGTAGCCAAGGAATTTGTGACAGTAATGTATTTATTACCACTATTCTAGTGATAAAATTGATGTATATTTAAGGCTAGGGTTTGGGCATTAGCGCATCACGGAAGCATGAAGATCGCATCAGATGCGATATAGAACGACTAGTCATAATAGTTGCTCGAGGCGGCATAAATTGAAATTTTTAAAGAGATGAAATCACGTGATTTGATAACACTTCTCAAATCATTTGACCAAGGTCGCAAAGAAGTTGTAGGAACCTCTTGAAGCATGGTTGCGATACTTATCACTAAAGCAAGAGACCTCCTGTCTCAAGACCGATCAGACGGAGGAGACGCTTGCAAGCACGTGGATGAGATATGTGCTTCTCGCAATCCGAGTCGATGATCCAAGCGATGAATCTCTTGATTTTGTCTCACGAAATCCGACGTCTTCTTCACGAGCAAGGGACACCGAAGAAGGCCGAGATCCATGAGCAGTCGATCCGGCAACACAACTGTGTGTCGATGATGGTGATGCTCTCTAGGTCAAGAGGCGGATGGCCACTCTTGAGAGAGAGAGAGAGATGGGGCATGTAGAGAGAATGGAGGAGAGAGTTTGCTCTTGCAATTATGTTGCAGAATAAAAGACTAGGGCTACCCTCCTTTTATACTATTTTTGATGTCCATGGATCACAATCCATGTGCTCACAAAATCAATTGTTTAGATAGTTTTGTGCTTTTAATCAATGGCCATGATTTTGTTGCATAAATTTGCAACAATATTTTTTATTAAATTAAATATATTAAATAATCGTCAATATAATTTAATTCAATCAAATCAATAAGAACAAAAAAATTAGGAATGAGGCAAGCCTCCTTTCAATCATGGAGTGGACGACCACCGTGATTTAGAACTCAAGGGTGGTTGTCCACCCTTCATGAGAGGAAAGCGGCCTCCTTCTTTCAATTATATGGGATCTTATGTCTCGCATAATCCTTCATAATTTGTAACATTTTTTATTGAAATTGTATTCACGAAAATAATTTTAAATTATTTTGTACATTTTCAATCATGCCATTAAAAAATATGAATCATATTCATACATCCAAAATAAAATGTAAATTGTATTTATAATTAATTGTCCGAATCCAATTCACATCAACATCTAATTCATAAATAACAATTACAATTATCTCTTTCTAATATATTAGAAAATATATTTATAATGTATATGATTAATATGGATAGTGATATCTACGTTATTCATATCTAATTATCTTAGATCTCCGTTCTCATGTGTCTAAATAATATGAATAATATTCACACTATTCATGATAATTAAATCTCATTTAATTATCAATTTCCCAATGTGCATATATATTAACAACGATGGAATTATTCTTAAAATCATTCAAGAATAATGCACTTTCTCTGCGGATACTTGGAGATAAGGACAGGGCAATTGTGTGTTCCGCGTATGGTGACTTAGATATGGAGATCATATCTCAAATCCATATCATAGGGACCTCTCAAAGATGTTTGATTAAATCAAAGTTGTAAATCTAATCTCCTCATTGCATCTGAATCATATTCAGATCAATGTCATGTATTTGTACTAAAATTAGATTACTTCTGTACTGAGAGGAGTCACTAAAGTCTATCATGTTTCATCACTCCCTTGGAATGGAAGCATCATTATTATACAATCTTTTATGATCACATCACCCTCGAGTATTCCTAATACCCCTACATCCTGCATATTGTAAGGCCTAGAATAAACCTGAAGTTTTAGATCACTTTTAGACTGTCTTCTTCAGGGTCTTATCATTATTTTTTTCATTCGATCACCGAGAGTTGGTATCGATCATATGTTTTCTAAAAGCATGTATCATACCTACAAATTTGTGTCATGCTTCCAAAGCAAGATGACCGTACATGGAATTTGATCGGTTCCCGATACCTCATGAGTAAGCACACATCGTCCGGTTCAGCAGTGAACCTGCATGATTGATGAATCCACGTTTCATCATCTTTATTCTATCATTTTGGCCTTAAAAACCCTAGTAAATGCGTGTAAATAGGCTTAATATAGGCATTTTAGCATTCATGTATATGTGTGTAAATATTGTATAAAATGCGGTTTTTAAAGCCAAAATTATGGAATAAAGAAAAGAAAAGAAAAAGAATAAAATATTGTAAATATTTTATGACCCGAAACCCCGAGACCTAGGCATCTTGATGAATAGGTCGACAAGGAATAAAGTAGGGGGAGATAAGGGCCAAAACACAGATAAAATACCTATACATTTTATTCATTCTTTATTCATTTTGGGACCTATTTGTGGTTCCACTTTTTACACTTCAAATAAAGAAACTTTGTACATGAAAGTTGTAGATAATAAAATAAAGAAAAATACAAAATTGATTTCACAGAAAAATAATGCACAGATAAAAAGTTATGATCTGAATAAAAATCCAGAATGCCAACTTTCCAGACCCGTATCTCACAAATAAAAACTCCAAATGCAGCGTACTCACCTTTAATTGTATATAGAAGAAAATAAGCTAATTAATGGCGGTGGTTTCGCATTTGGCGGAGCTACGGTTTGAAAGTTGACTTTTGGACCCCTATTGTATACTTGTACATATTAAAATATTCAATTTATTATTTATTTATTATTTTTATAATTTTATATTTTTATAATGTTGTAAATAATACTTATAATAATTATGTATATTAAAATCAGAATAAAAACATAAATAAAATACAAATAAAAATACTTGTATATATTATAATACATAGGTATAATATATGTAGCTATACCTATACAAATAACACTTTCATTTTATTAAGTGTATAAAATAAATCAGAAAAATAAAATAAAAATATATTTGTGTAGATAAAAGTATTTTATAATTTTATAAAATAAGAATTAAAAATAAATAAATTAAAGATACACAAATAAAAATAAAATACTCAAATACATAGATATAGATACCTATAAGGGTATAAATGCAAACTTGTAAAAACATACTTCATAAAAATAAATAAAAATCACTATAAAATACTTTATAAAAAAATAAACATTTTTTATTTTATAATCAAAAATTAATAAAATCGTTTACTATTTTTAAATGATTTTAGAATCATTTTTTCCAGGCTTTTTCCTGGTTGGTCCACGTGGACCAACCAGGAGGGCTGGAGAGTTGACCTGGGTCAACTCTCTGACCCAGTGCCTGTTGTTGTCAGAATGCATTTTTTCCCAACTTCGAGGATTTTTGGAGGCCGTTCCTTTCACCAAATGGGGTTGCGGTCTTCGCGAAATTTGTAGACCTCTGATCCACCTAGCTCGCCCATGCATCATCTCGAGGATTGGATCGAAGGAACACCCGTGACGACTCCTCGAAGTTCGCCCGTCGACCATCTTTCAAAATGGAACCCATTTCCCTCTTTTCACCTTGAACCCGTTTTGACCCTCTAGTTTGCTCACTTGGCGGAGCTCCGGACTGGACCTTGTGACAGGAGGTCCTCCAGCCCTCGAGGGAGGAGGTTAGGCGGTCGGGAGGGGCTTCCAACCCATCTCCGGCCACGCGGCCGTGAGGTACTCTACCTCTTGGCGTTCAAAGCCAATCGAGGTCCATCTTCTTAGCATTTTGTTGCAATTTTTTTTTACTTCTGTGCAGCAGTAGATTAATTCCCATATCCGCCCTATTTCGCACACCTTCGATCACCCATCATTCCATCTCGCCGGAGCTTGCTCCGGCGAGCCCCATTTTGCCGTGTCCGCCTCATTCCATCTCCTGGTGGCTGCGGCATTTTGCCCGCGGTCACCCCTAACCTCTTTTGCAGGTACCCCGCGTCATCTGGAGAACGCCTCGCCTTCGCTGGAGACGAAGCCGTGCCGCCGCCGCCGCCGCGAGTGCGCCACCCCACCTGTGCGCGCCTGGGAAAGAAACGAAACAAGGGGGAGGGGGGCACGCTACAGCTGCCGTCCATCCCGCCCCCCTCCTTTTAATCGTGGCCGTCCACGCCCAAGGAAAGCCCCACCGTCGATCGTTCTCAATCCTATCCATCTGGGCGTGCCACGTGGATAAGTGGGGGGTTTTGCATCCAACCCCCCCACATTTTGTGTAATTTCCGGATACTTTAGAATCATTTATCTGCTGCTTTATATTTTTTTTGTAATATTTGCAACCGAGCCCCCGCGTTTTGGATAATAGCTTCTAAGACCTTCCAGGCGCGTGCATAGCACGCGCGTGGGAGGAGATTTTGCGAGGTAGCTCCTGCGGTTTTTTGTATTTGAGTTTAGTCCAGACAATATTGTATGTAGTTCATTTTTTTTGTGTAAATTTCGTTTTGACCCCTGGATTTTTGTTTGATTGCAAAAATACCCTTCCCAGGGTGTAGTTTCTTTGTGTTGATTATATTTATTTCGTACATCATTTCAATTCCAAAATTTCTAAAAATTTGAACTAAAGTTCCTGCTGTAGTGTAGTTTATCGTCATATTTTTATTTTTCATAATTAGTGCATTTTATTATTTATTAAAAATCAAAAATAGTCATTTTCAGCACTGTTTGCATTAGAAAATCACTAAAAAATATAAAAACACTCCAGAAAAATTCCAAAAAAATATATTTTGTGCCTTTTAGTTTGTTTTAACTCCCAGCTAAAAATCATTAAAAAAATATAAAACCAAACTCCAAAAAAATTGCAAAACTCTAAAAACCTTCATAAAAATTTATAAAATCCATACAAAATCCAAAAATAGTGTTTTCTTTTCCTAAATTTTCTTGGTTTTATTATCTTCAAGTGAAAATTAATTTGGAGAATTTTTGTTACTGTTTGCTATTTTATTTCTCCATTTTAAGTTTCAGCCTTGCTTTTTACTACTGTTTTCTTTATTTTGATAATTAAAAATACCAAAAACATTTTAAAAATTACCCAAAAATCACAAAAACAGTAAAAAAGTATAAAAAGACCAAAAAGACTTTATTTCCTAATTTTTGGACATTTTTATCTATTTTTATAAATATCTCTTTCTCCCCTTTATTACATTCCTTTTATATTCCAATATTGAAAAAGAAAGTAAAAAAATATAAAATATAAAAAGAAAATACAAAATCAGTAAATTAAAAATCAAAATACAAAAAATACAAAAATTAAAAATCAAATAAAAAAATATATAATTAAAAACCCACAAAAAAATAGCATAATAGGCATTTGATCACAACTCACACATTTTTGAGCACTTGTGCCCCGTTCTACCTGTCTGCTCCCTGTGTTCGATCTCTGCATACTTGACACTATACACCATTTGTGCAGAGTTAAAAATAAATTTTAACTCCACATTGTTTCTAATTCATTGATCTTAGTGTGGGTTAATTGTTGATTGAATTCGGATTTTGATTGGTCGACACTGCGACTGAGTTCACGCTTTGTGTTGAACTTAAGACCGTCGAATTCCGGGTTTATCAAATGGCGCCGTTGCCGGGGAGCAACAGCGCGTAGTTCGGGTCTTGTTTGTGTTTGTGATTGATTGTCTATTTCACGGCTTTTATTTTTTGCTATTTTATTTTCTTTATTTTTGATATATCTCTTGAGCTGTCTAACCCCCTCTTTTGTTGACTTTGTGCGAGGTACCGCGGACCGAGGGAGGCGCGTCACTCGAGGCGCCGAAGCACCCACGTGAAGCCGGCTTAGCCACCTAGCACCAAGGAGACGAGAAGAGAATTTTTGAAGACCGCGCTCCACTTTAGTTGCATTTTATTTCATTACACTTATTTTTGTAATTTAAGTGAGTGAGAGACTTAATTTGTAATAATACAGGTACCCCCGGACTGGACTTTCTGGAGCCTAATTTCCAAGTGATTGTTCACTTGGGGGCTCTCGCGGTTTTTGTCGGCTTTTCATCGCATTTATTTTATTTTGTTTTGTTTTTCGATTTTATTTCTTTTGTGTGATTGAGCCCCTAGTTCTAGGATTGTTTGCGATAGACTAAGGCCAAACACCTAATATTTTGCATGCACTTATAGTCTCGTTTGGACTTAGTCAAATTTTAAATAGTTGATCCTCACCTTCAACCCGTCGTGCCGCGAGCTCTCCTCGCAAAGCGCTTTCTCCTACCCTCAATTTGTTGAGCAGAGGAGGGGTGAGCCTAGACCGGACTCTAGGGTTGAGGATTGACGGTCTACTTGTGGTTCTTCCCGCTAATAACAATTTTTGAACTTAGGGCGATTTCATCGGCTTTGCATTTGCATATAGATAGGTTTCAATTCTGCTGAGCATCCTTGCATGTAGAGTGCTGGAGGCAAGGTGAGCATTTACGCTTTAGCATCCATCATTATTTGCCGCTTGCATTGCTTTTCCGATTCTACCTCTGATTTTGCCAACCTAGGATCTTAAAGGAATTGAATCCCCGATAGGCTCGTGCATTTTTTTATTAAAAATCCAAAAAAGTGATAACCAAATAAAATTGGGACTGTTAATTTTACTTGACCTTAAAACCGATCAAAAAGAAACATCTTGTATTGGGGCGAGTAATCCCCTCATTGTCTTCGCTTTTATTTGCTCGCGCACACACTAAGGTTAGAGCCCAAAATCCCATTCAGCCCCCTAAGTGTTTGCGCAAATTCTTGACTTCTCACCTAACTCTAAAACAGACAAGATTAAAAGACCACATTTTACGGTCTCTACCGAGTTGAGTAGGTGAATTGAGGGTTTGTCTTGTTTCATTTTTGCTTGTGATTGTTCTGTGTGTCCTAGATCATTCCTGCGCATTTGCGCCTTTTTCTTCACTCTTGACCTTCGTGCTCCCCCGAATCACTTCCTTTTGTTTTCGAGATGGACCCCTGGAGTGCATTTTATCCGGACTTTGCGGACCCCTCGCTCGCTCTAGCTGGTCCACCTCCCTTTTATCAGGAGGATCCTCCTCCTATTTTTTCTGATTTTTGTACATATCCACCTCAGCCACAGTATCAGACTTCGGACTTCTATCCACACCCACCCCCACCTGTGCACTATCCATCTCCACCTCCACATCCACCCGAGTTTGACCTGATGGAGTCACCTCCCTCGATCTCTATGAGTGATATCTTGAATCGGATGATAAAGCGCATTGATTTGATGAATGATGATATTGCTTTCTTGAGGAAGAATCAGATTAATGCTCCTTTCGTCGGGAATACGGCTTCACTTGTAGGTGATCATGGGAGCTTGCAATCGCCCAAAATACAAAAAAATGAGAAAAAATTAAAAATCCAAAAAGATTTCGGGAGACACTTGGTTGATCAAGATTTTGAGGAGAGAGTCCACTTGCCAGAACCCTGGACCACACACCCATTCACATCCAGTCCCACCTTTGACCCCGAGGATGCCGTTGTACAGACTGCTCTTGGCATGCCTCGTGTATATGCTGATTCTGACTTCCTCCCTTGTATGGAGGAAGTCCAAAAATTCAAAAAAATGCTATCTGAACCCGAAGTGGTGGCTACTATTCATGAGATTATCCGTGCCCCACTTCAGCAGGCCATGACCCAATTATCTGCTCCTCTTCCCAAGAAGAGAAAGCGGAGGAGCAGATCTGAGCGTCACATTTTGACCATGGCCACTGCCCTCGCCATCACACACCGTCCCATTCCCAAGAGGAAGAACACAACTACACCTTTCATCACTTGCACCATCTCTGACCATACTTGTGATCGCACTCTCCTAGACGGCGGTGCTTCGATTAGCATACTACCCTTCTCGCTGGTACAGTCTCTTCACTTAGGGCCTCTCAAAAAGACCAGGATGATCGTTCAGTTTGCTGATGGATCAATCAAGAGGCCGAAGGGTATTCTTGAAAACGCCGTCATTTCTATTCAGGGCACGACCCACCAAGTTGATTTTGTCGTGTTGCCCATGGAGAACTCCACAGGGGAGCCATCTCCAATCATCCTGGGACGACCATTCCTCGCCTCTGCGAGGGTCGTTATTGACTATGGGTCAGGAGAGGTTCGCTTCCGTCCTGTTGACGGGAACGAAGTGTCGATCACCGCACCCGTAGTTGACCAGAGAACGGCGCCTGATGCACCTCCACCGATTATAGCTGACTCTGAGGTCTGTGACCGATCTGATGATACTAGAGATACTTCCTTAGCGACCACTGATGAGACCCGACGGATTCCCCGAAAGGGGAGGAAGTCGGAAAGCATGGACCTCACTGATCCTCCTCCTGGTGTGTGGCGATGTGTTGATGAGATCCAAAGTATTTATGTGATTGAACCATTTGAGCAGGGGGCAGATACCAAGATAATTGAGGATGTTTATGATGTTGCCCATTACTTTGAGAGACCCGATAAGGCAACAAATGATTTGAGTAAGACTAGACAGGACGGACCTGTTTTGACTACTTCCACTAATAAATCCGTTCCTGGCCCTTCACAAGTCAAGATGATTGAGGTCGGTTATGATGCTGCCATTTATTTTGATAAATTCAGACCTCTTGTTGAAGACAAGGATTCAGGTGAGACTCTTGAGGACGATCTGAGTTCGTATACTTCCACTGATGATTTCGTTCCTTTTGATTTTGACCTGGACGAGGACTCGCAGGACGACTCCGATTACACTTCTTCCGAGGATGATGAGTTTGTCCCATTTCACTTTGATATCTGCGAGACTTCCAAGGCCGGACCTAGTCGTACTTCTTCCAACCACCCGTCCGTGCCTTCACACCATAGGACCACCAAGGGAGAACCGAGCCATACTGCTTCCATCGATCAGTTCGTCCCTTTTCGTTTTGATTCCACTGAGGGCCTTCACCGTGTCGACCCTGATCGGCCTCCGTCCACGCTGGACCCTGATGTCGACATACATCTTATCCGATCCATCCCTCAACGGACCCGCAAGAAGGTTTGCTTTCCACCTTCTGATGATCACCCATTTATGTTGTAGATTCTATCCTGTGACTCTCTTTCCATCTCCCGTTTTTGCTCGTCTACCCATTTCTCGTGTTTGCCTTGCTTAGGACGTACTTTGTCCTACGTATAGGAGGGGTAGATGAGTTGAGTGTTCTTTCATTGTTCCGTGTCATCACTCCTGTTGTTGCCTATACTTAGGGCTTCTTTTACCCTGAGTATATGGGGAGTGATGTGTACATCCTCACGATCTCTCCTTCCATCTTCATCTCTTTTCTTATTTTCTTCTTTTCTTCTTTTCCTTTTCTATCCTCTTTATCTACCGAACAGGTGCCGCCCTTGTAGACAGTTTTCCATACTTAGGACGTACTTTGCCCTAAGTATAGGGGGGTTGGCACCCCGAGTTGTTCTATCCTTTTCGATCCTCTCTATTGTCTCCTCTTCTTGTCTATACTTAGGGATATTTTACCCTAAGTATAGGGGGAGACAATCTGAGTACGATCTGTTCATTCCCACCCTTGACCCTCCCTGCGTTGTGTACAGTCTGCTATACTTAGGATTATTTGATCCTAAGTATAGGGGGGACGGTCAACTTCTCATTCATTGTTTGATCCATTTATTCTTTATTATTTAGACTTATCTATACTTAGTACGAGTTATGTCTTCTCTTTTCTCTCCGATCTATGAGGACATAGCTCAAGCTAAGTATAGGGGGGTCGTATATACTATGTATATACTTTAGCCATAACTCGTACTTTCGTATTTTCTTAATTATATGGCTAATAATTCTTTAAAATTCATTAAAAATTCTTAATAAAAAGATGTGATTATTCCTCAAATTCTTTTTGTATTTACTGATTAATAAATCAGGTGAAAATGTTTTTTTTGCAAAATGATTGAAAAATAGTTTGAAAACTTTGTGAACATCTATTGAAAACTATTTTGAAAATATTTTGTTTCGCGTTTTCAACCTTTGTAAAAATGTGTGGATTGTAAAATTTCTTTTCTTTGTGTGAAATAAAAATGTTTGAAAAGTGATTTGCAAATGGTTTGAAAAATGGTTGCAAAAATGATTTGAAAAACCTATATATACTGTTTTGAAAGCCTTTGCAAAATGATTTTCAAATGTTTGTAAAATGTTTGTAAAAATTATTTTGGACTATAGTTTTCAAAAATTGTGTGTAAATTGTTCTCAAATGAGTTTGAGGAATATTCACATCACACCAAAAATCCAATATGTATATAGGTATAAAATTGACCACTTACCCTTGTAAATTCTAAAATCCACTTCTTGTAAATATAAGAAGCACTCCCGTGTACATATTTTTAACCTAGTTTTCAGCCAAAACTTTTTGTTTTCAAAAAATTCCCAAAAACATTTGCAAAAACTAAAATCCAAAAACATTTGAAAAATCTTTTTGAAAAAAATACAAAAAAATTGCATCTGCACTTGCATGCATCATCTTTTCGAAAACCCATAAAAAGTTCAAAATCTTGAAAATTGCATCACAAAAATATTTTCTGCATTGCATTGCATAGCATTCGCATTTTTCGGATTGAGTTTGATAGTTGAACAAGTCTAAGTAAAATCTGGAGATTGGAGCTTGATTGGACCTTAAAATCTACCTAATAACAGGAACCTTATAGGAACTGGGTTTGAGGTACTTCAGGTCTAGTTGACTTAATTCTTTGAGGATCACGGGACTTGGTTCAATGGATTCTTGACTGCCTAAGTAGAGTATTTCGAAGCACACGCACGACTCTTGTTGATAATGACCTAACTTGGACACCTGCACCTTTCACATGGCTCAACTCAGTTGGAGTGGTGAGGGGATTGGATTTGCCGGTATGAGACGCACACAAGTGGAAACATTTGTCCTCCTCTAGGGAGGGAAGTGCACCCCAACCCGTCCAGTGATTAGGAAGTCTAAAGACAGGAGGCTGTGGGTTGCGATAAAGCTTCAAAAGAGGGATAGTCTACGAGCTCAAGAGGAAAAACTCCTTATGTAAATGCTGCTGTAAATAGTATTCAAAAAAAAATGTGTTCAGGCATGTACAAAAATAAAAAGCCTGCAAGTATGTACAAAGTCAATAAGCAAGCTTGAGCATCAAAGTCAAATATGTGAGCCTGCAGCAGGATGACTTGACTACACTGATCTTGCATCCCGGGATAGGTAGCTACACTGGCTACCGTCCATTCTTCTCTTAACCCCCTCCTCTTGAGCTGGTTGCCACTTGAACTTAGAAGGGAATACCCCGCTCCTCGAGGATGGAGTTGCTGGATTGGGGAATCATTGGGTTGTCGTACTGGAGAAGTCAGTTTCTTTGTCATTCTAGTTGGGGAGAGCCACTATCACTTACACTGTACAAGTCAGATTCATAGTCGTAAGAGTTTGCGTATGAGTTGAAGTATTTCTGACCTGGCTATTGAGGAGACTTGAACAGAGTTTTGGGATTCTCAAGGACTGTTGGATTTCAAACACGGTTCTAACTAAGGTTCCGCCCGCACTAAAATTCCAAAGGTCCTACTTAAGATCCAAACTTTGATTTTGTGAAGACAAGTTTGATCATTAAATTTAGTCCATCTTTCTTCTTTTTCTTTTCTTTATTTTTCTTTTTCTGCACTTATTGCATAAGTGTTTGCTAGGGACTAGCAAAGGCAAGTATAGGGGGATGATGAATCCACGTTTCATCATCTTTATTCTATTATTTTGGCCTTAAAAACCCTAGTAAATGCGTGTAAATAGGCTTAATATAGGCATTTTAGCATTCATGTATATGTGTGTAAATATTGTATAAAATGCGGTTTTTAAAGCCAAAATTATGGAATAAAGAAAAGAAAAGAAAAAGAATAAAATATTGTAAATATTTTATGACCCGAAACCCCGAGACCTAGGCATCTTGATGAATAGGTCGACAAGGAATAAAGTAGGGGGAGATAAGGGCCAAAACACAGATAAAATACCTATACATTTTATTCATTCTTTATTCATTTTGGGACCTATTTGTGGTTCCACTTTTTACACTTCAAATAAAGAAACTTTGTACATGAAAGTTGTAGATAATAAAATAAAGAAAAATACAAAATTAATTTCACAGAAAAATAATGCACAGATAAAAAGTTATGATCTGAATAAAAATCCAGAATGCCAACTTTCCAGACCCGTATCTCACAAATAAAAACTCCAAATGCAGCGTACTCACCTTTAATTGTATATAGAAGAAAATAAGCTAATTAATGGCGGTGGTTTCGCATTTGGCGGAGCTACGGTTTGAAAGTTGACTTTTGGACCCCTATTGTATACTTGTACATATTAAAATATTCAATTTATTATTTATTTATTATTTTTATAATTTTATATTTTTATAATGTTGTAAATAATACTTATAATAATTATGTATATTAAAATCAGAATAAAAACATAAATAAAATACAAATAAAAATACTTGTATATATTATAATACATAGGTATAATATATGTAGCTATACCTATACAAATAACACTTTCATTTTATTAAGTGTATAAAATAAATCAGAAAAATAAAATAAAAATATATTTGTGTAGATAAAAGTATTTTATAATTTTATAAAATAAGAATTAAAAATAAATAAATTAAAGATACACAAATAAAAATAAAATACTCAAATACATAGATATAGATACCTATAAGGGTATAAATGCAAACTTGTAAAAACATACTTCATAAAAATAAATAAAAATCACTATAAAATACTTTATAAAAAATAAACATTTTTTATTTTATAATCAAAAATTAATAAAATCGTTTACTATTTTTAAATGATTTTAGAATCATTTTTTCCAGGCTTTTTCCTGGTTGGTCCACGTGGACCAACCAGGAGGGCTGGAGAGTTGACCTGGGTCAACTCTCTGACCCAGTGCCTGTTGTTGTCAGAATGCATTTTTTCCCAACTTCGAGGATTTTTGGAGGCCGTTCCTTTCAGCAAATGGGGTCGCGGTCTTCGCGAAATTTGTAGACCTCTGATCCACCTAGCTCGCCCATGCATCATCTCGAGGATTGGATCGAAGGAACACCCGTGACGCCTCCTCGAAGTTCGCCCGTCGACCATCTTTCAAAATGGAACCCATTTCCCTCTTTTCACCTTGAACTCGTTTTGACCCTCTAGTTTGCTCACTTGGCGGAGCTCCGGACTGGACCTTGTGACAGGAGGTCCTCCAGCCCTCGAGGGAGGAGGTTAGGCGGTCGGGAGGGGCTTCCAACCCATCTCCGGCCACGCGGCCGTGAGGTACTCTACCTCTTGGCGTTCAAAGCCAATCGAGGTCCATCTTCTTAGCATTTTGTTGCAATTTTTTTTACTTCTGTGCAGCAGTAGATTAATTCCCATATCCGCCCTATTTCGCACACCTTCGATCACCCATCATTCCATCTCGCCGGAGCTTGCTCCGGCGAGCCCCATTTTGCCATGTCCGCCTCATTCCATCTCCTGGTGGCTGCGGCATTTTGCCCGCGGTCACCCCTAACCTCTTTTGCAGGTACCCCGCGTCATCTGGAGAACGCCTCGCCTTCGCCGGAGACGAAGCCGCGCCGCCGCCGTCGCCGCGAGTGCGCCACCCCACCTGTGCGCGCCTGGGAAAGAAACGAAACAAGGGGGAGGGGGGCACGCTACAGCTGCCGTCCATCCCGCCCCCCTCCTTTTAATCGTGGCCGTCCACGCCCGAGGAAAGCCCCACCGTCGATCGTTCTCAATTCTATCCATCTGGGCGTGCCACGTGGATAAGTGGGGGGTTTTGCATCCAACCCCCCCACATTTTGTGTAATTTCCGGATACTTTAGAATCATTTATCTGCTGCTTTATATTTTTTTTGTAATATTTGCAACCGAGCCCCCGCGTTTTGGATAATAGCTTCTAAGACCTTCCAAGCGCGTGCATAGCACGCGCGTGGGAGGAGATTTTGCGAGGTAGCTTCTGCGGTTTTTTGTATTTGAGTTTAGTCCAGACAATATTGTATGTAGTTCATTTTTTTGTGTGTAAATTTCGTTTTGACCCCTGGATTTTTGTTTGATTGCAAAAATACCCTTCCCAGGGTGTAGTTTCTTTGTGTTGATTATATTTATTTCGTACATCATTTCAATTCCAAAATTTCTAAAAATTTGAACTAAAGTTCCTGCTGTAGTGTAGTTTATCGTCATATTTTTATTTTTCATAATTAGTGCATTTTATTATTTATTAAAAATCAAAAATAGTCATTTTCAGCACTGTTTGCATTAGAAAATCACTAAAAAATATAAAAACACTCCAGAAAAATTCCAAAAAAATATATTTTGTGCCTTTTAGTTAGTTTTAACTCCCAGCCAAAAATCATTAAAAAATATAAAACCAAACTCCAAAAAAATTGCAAAACTCTAAAAACCTTCATAAAAATTTATAAAATCCATACAAAATCCAAAAATAGTGTTTTCTTTTCCTAAATTTTCTTGGTTTTATTATCTTCAAGTGAAAATTAATTTGGAGAATTTTTGTTACTGTTTGCTATTTTATTTCTCCATTTTAAGTTTCAACCTTGCTTTTTACTACTGTTTTCTTTATTTTGATAATTAAAAATACCAAAAACATTTTAAAAATTACCCAAAAATCACAAAAACAGTAAAAAAGTATAAAAAGACCAAAAAGACTTTATTTCCTAATTTTTGGACATTTTTATCTATTTTTATAAATATCTCTTTCTCCCCTTTATTACATTCCTTTTATATTCCAATATTGAAAAAGAAAGTAAAAAAAATATAAAATATAAAAAGAAAATACAAAATCAGTAAATTAAAAATCAAAATACAAAAAATACAAAAATTAAAAATCAAATAAAAAAATATATAATTAAAAATCCACAAAAAAATAGCATAATAGGCATTTGATCACAACTCACACATTTTTGAGCACTTGTGCCCCGTTCTACCTGTCTGCTCCCTGTGTTCGATCTCTGCATACTTGACACTATACACCATTTGTGCAGAGTTAAAAATAAATTTTAACTCCACATTGTTTCTAATTTATTGATCTTAGTGTGGGTTAATTGTTGATTGAATTCGGATTTTGATTGGTCGACACTGCGACTGAGTTCACGCTTTGTGTTGAACTTAAGACCGTCGAATTCCGGGTTTATCAATGATCCCTTTGAGAGATCGTATAACTCATATGCCCTCACGTGCATACTAGCTCGTCGTTTTATATATATTGATTAGGTCATCAACATAACGGTCTACCAAGTGTACATATTTGGACATATGACAATACATATGTCTCCGATCAGAGGATGCATGCCTATATCGTGACAGTATATGACAGATCTTGGTTATCTCGATCTCGTTAAGTCAACTCTTTTACCTAACTTATCCGACACCTCTGAATCTCTATTCATGTGCAGGGGACCTGCATCAAGAGGTCAGTCAGATATCAGCCTTTAAAAAAGGATTTACATCTCCTTCTTAGACTGGAGATCATCTCTTAACGGTCATGTGACTATGCTTAATGAGTCCTCGATTTAACTCTTTAGATATCATCCACGCACCAGCCTCTATGATTCAACCATTAAATCGGCAGATGTATTGTTATGAAGATGGTCATGGTACATAACCCTGGTTGTATTAAGGGACCTTATAAGTGCATTTATTCATTTGATCTCATACAAGGAGTGAAATAAACCAATAACCTTTATTGATATATCAAATATTACAATAACATTTATTGTAGAAACGGTTCACCTCATGCTCACATGTCTAGCAATCTCCCACTAGCCCTCATAACCATTCAGGTATAATCTTTAAACCTATGCTCATCACATGGTGGTCGAAAACATTTTGTGTCAAGAGTTTGGTAAGGGGATCCACAACGTTGTTAGTAGAGGCCGCCTTGGTGATGACGATGTCACCACACTTTTGAATATCATGGATGATGTGGTATTTCCTTTCCACATGATTGCTCCTATGATGCCATACATGTTCCTCCGCCTGAGCTATGGCTCCTGTGTTATCGCATAATAGAGGGATGGGAGTATAAGAGGAAACGATGCCAAGTTCCAGGATGAACATGTGCAACCACACTGCCTCCTTTGCAGCATCTGATGTGGTAATGTATGCGACTTCTGTTGTTGAATCAGTTGTAGTGTCATATTTCTTGCTTGTCCAACTTACAACACCATCGTTCAACAAGAATACAAACTTTGAAGTTGACTTGCGGTCATCTGTATTAGATTGGAAGTCTAATCTATATATCCTAAGACCAAGAGATCACCATCTCCATAGACCAAGATGTAATCTTGTGTCCATCTTAGATACGTAAAGATGTCCTTCATTGCATTCTAGTATTGTTCTCCATAGCAGGATTGGTAACGGATTATCACTCCCACTACAAGGTAGATATCTGACCTTGTGCACATCATATCCCAATAGTAGAATTTCTGTCGAATATCGATATTTCGTCGAAATCGAAATTCGATCGAAATGGTCGAAATTACCGAAATATGAGGGCCCTAGTACAAAAAACGATCGAAATTTTGATTGAATTTCGATCGAAATTCCACCGAAATTCCGTTTCGGCCAGTCACCGAAATGGTAACGGAAACCTACATTTAGGGCCTTGCGTACAACATCATACTCAGAGTCGAGAGAGGATAGAAACACTCTCGTCATAGTTGCATTCTTGTAAGCTTGTTGATGCTCTATGTTGGAAGTAATATGCATGAAGTCGTGAAGCCGCTTGAACATGCCCCAAAGATGTGAGAAATGAACATGGATAGGTCGACCATTCTGCTTGGTCGAAAAAATATCATACTGAAGCTGGCAGATCTTACTCTCATTCTTTGCTTGCCCATATGTGGTCGCTAGAATGTCCTACATGGCCTTGGTTGTGGGCTGATTGACGATGTCATTGACAATCTTTGTGATGAGTGTCTCGAAGAAACCCGTGCATAAGCATCATCTTGCTTCTAAGAAGCATTGGCCACAATCTTATCCTTTAACTTTGGGTTAGTCGGGATGTGCTCCTTGTTATTGCATTGTATGAGGGTGAGAAACTGCATGAACCACAACTTGTAGTTGGTCCCATCCATGTTTACGATGGGATCCGTGCCCTTGAAGGCACTGGACGAAGAAAATATACCACCCTTGTTATCTGATATGTTAAAGAAAACAACCGAAAAATGGAACTCGACTGGGAGTAGACTGATCTGAGCGAATCTACGCGATCATACTGAGGATTGGTTGTACGTGTAGACTTATACAACCATCATCGTCAACCCTTGTTGCGCAATAGGATCGGGAAACACGATTTAGAGATCCGAAATCACATTTTTTGGTCAAAATCAGACTAGTTTAGACCATGGATCAGCCTCCGAGAGAAGTACAAAGAAGCGTGGAGAAGCGTAGAGGAGCAACGCTGCCTTGGGGTTGCCGTTGTGACCCAGGCGGTGGTGCAGACATGGCTACGGTGGCCCAGGCGACGGTACAGGTGGCTGCTGAGATCTATGGGGGCCCAGGTGGCGGCACAAGCGACGCCTAGGTTCGTAAGAGAGGAGGGGATTTTAGGTCAGGGCTCTGGTATAGTACAATCGCTCTGATACCATATGGAGAGAATAGAATGAGATGATTTCATAGATACCCTAGGGTTCTCATATATAGGAGAAAAGACCTAGGGTAAATTACATACGGTGGACAAAGAGAAACATAATAAGAGAAAAGTAATAAAAGAATACAAGTATCTCAACAAATTTGGAAGCCCATCTTTATTTTCAAGGATGATGTGCATTCATGTTTGAGAAGACTTTCTATTATGTACCTTTATTATTTAGTATACAAAGTAGTTTGGCAAAATTAAGCATTTTTGGTCTCCTTTAAACTCTTTTTTAATTTTTTACTATGCAGTAGTTTTTTATTTCTTATAGCAGCTTTCCTCTTGTTTCTACTTTTTAGCTGATCATCTAAACACAATTCAGCAAATGAAAGAACTCATTGAGGGTGCTGGTAAAAAGACCTATACCCTTGTAATGGGGAGGCCAAGCCCAGCTAAACTTGCAAATTTTCCTGAGGTAGCGATCTTGTTTATGATCTTCACTACTTCTGAGCTTCCTGTTTGACAGTTTTGTTTCGACAGTGTGATGTTTTCGTTTATGTATCTTGTGCACAAATGGCTCTTCTGGATAGCAAAGAATTCTTGGCTCCATTAATCACACCTTTTGAAGCTATGCTGGCATTCAACAGGTATGGTTATTATGACTGACTTTTCTATAACCAAGAGTCCAAGATATTTCTCATTTATTGAGTTCATATGACTTTTTATCACGTCCTGCATCCCAAATGGGCTGCGTCTGAGTTATTACATGTTAGTCATTGATTCATAACTGCACACTTTGAGCATCTGTTGTGTTTAAACTATGTTCTACTTTTTTAAATCAGTATGCATTCATTGCCATTGCAATTGAGACAATTACCTCATCAGACTGATTGTCATTCTAAAAGTTATCTTGACAATCAAAAATCTTATTCACCAGCTAATGATGAATATGGTGTTGACCATTTTAACTATTTGCAAAAGAAGAGAGAATATTATAAAACTGTGGAAGAAGAATCACTTGGTTATTGTGAGACCTTAGTGCCCTTCTTACACAGAAGAGATTGATTCCGGGGTTAAATGGAAGATTACATAAATCGTTATCAGAAAAAGAAAGAAAATTAGTAAATACGTATACTTTCTTACACTTAAGTTGTCATATATGCATCGGTCATGTCCAACTTGGAGATAAGAAAGGAATGTTGCTTCTTGGAAATGCTTTTCTGAAGGTATTGTCGAGCTGAAATTCTGATAAGAATCATAAGATATATATAACAATCTTCCCTTATCGATTTGCATCTAGACCATTGTTCGGAAATGCGGTTTATGCGGCCGCATATGCATATGCGGTTACCCTTTCGAACCGCATGTCATATGCGGCCATATGCGGTTAAAGCACATATGGGTCCAAGTAATCCGCATATGAGGCCTCATTTTCAATAGGATTAATACCCGATCTCTTCCATCATCTATGCATCTTAAGAAACAATATTGTTTTGAAATTTTACACGTTAGGATTTTTTTGAATTCTCATCAGCAATATTTTTAGAACCTTAGATTCTGAAATCATAAATATAAGTCACTTGGTATTAGGCTTTATCCATTGAATTGTAAATTTTGGTGATGATCTATGTTACCAATGTCAATAATGTATTTGCATGTCTTATGCATAAATTGAATAATCATCACCGATTTTTCAATAGAGTATTTCTTTCTTTTATAATTTATTGTATTCATATGATTTAATTTAATGGATTGTGTAGCCGTTTTATCCAACATTCCTTTTAATGAAATGAATCATGTAATTTAATATTTGTCAACTATTTTTTTATTATATTTAATTTTTTAAATTAAAATAACACACACTACATAATCCACATATACTTCTGCATATCCACTTACTCACTTTAGATCGCTGACCGAAGGAATACCACATACCGACTTTTTTTTGAAAAATAAATGGTGGCCTCGCAGGCTACAATCCACCATCGTATGTATATATATATATATGTCAAAAGTTAGGTATTACATCAAGTTACATTTGCCTTGATATACTGTTGGGAAAAATAAGAGAGTTGTTTATTCCTTGTGCCTTAGGCTCTCTTTTATAGAGGAGAGACCTACGGACGAATTACATAAAGCAGACAAAGGGAAAAGAAAATAGAAAAGAAAGTACATAAGCATAAAATATATCTCTACACTCACCCTCAAGATGGAGCATAGATATCCATCATGCTCAGCTTGGATGGACATTTCTGAAAAGACCCTTTAAGCAAGGCCTTGGGGAAAATGTCTGCCATTTGGTCCCCTGAACTGACATGGGATGTAGAAATGAAGCGCTTCTGGATCATGTCACCTATATGATGACAATCGACTTTGCTTTGTCCTTTCATGGAATGCATGATTATTAGCAATGAATAAGGCAGCTTGATTGTCGCGTTTCAATGACATGGGAAGATGAGCATCTATATGTAGATCTGTAAGGACTGCTCGAACCCACATCATTTATGTACATGCTTGTGCCATAGCCTTATACTCAGATTCAACACTAGATCTAGCAACAACAATTTGCTTCTTGCTTTTCCACGAGACAAGTGAATCTCCAACAAATATAGCAAATCCTGATGTGGACTTCCTGTCCTTGAGGCACCCTGCACAGTCTGCGTCTGCACATGCTGAGATAGTGATAGTGCCACCCCTCTTAAATAGCCACCCTGCACCTGGAGATGATTTAAGATATCTCAGTATTATCTGTATAGCATCCATATGTACCTGACAAGGATGTTCCATGAACTGGCTTACCCTCAATATCTTCTCCTGTCAACCTCATTAGTATCATCATCATCATCATCATACAACTTCATGCTTGGATCCATGGGTGTAGTAGCAGGTCGACATCCAAGCATACTCGTATCACTTAGCAAATCAGTGGCATATTTCCTTTGAGTCATCACAAGCCCTTGTTGATTTTTGGCAAACTTCAATCCCAGAAAGTATCCAAGGGCTCCAAGGTCCTTGGTAACAAATTCACGAACCAGAAATTCTTTTGCTCTCTTTATTCCCTGTATGTCATCTCCTGTAATAATTATTTCATCAACATACATCATAATAGCAATCTGGTTCTTTGTATGAAAAGAGAATGATATGCGTTCGACCATTTGAACCCTTGCTTTTCAAACAATTCCGAGAGCTTCTGGAACCAAGCTCTTGGACTCTGCTGCCATAGATTGCCTTATGAAGTCTACACACCTTTGAATACTCCCCATCAGCAGCAAACCCTAGCAGTTGCTGCATGTAGACTTCCTCCTGAAGATCACCATACAAAAAAATTCTTGACATCAAGCCGAAACATGGGCCAATCTCGAACCACAACAACCGATAAAAGAATCTGTAGGGTAGAGTGACGAGCAACTGGAGAGAACGTGTCATGTTTATCTACCCCATATGTCTGACTAAAGCCACGTGCAACTAGTTGAGCCTTGTACCGTTCAATGCTACCATCTCCATTCTGCTTCACTGTAAATACCCATTTGCAACTCACTATAGATGCCTTAGTGGGGGCCGTGACAAGACTCCACGTACCTCTCGACTGAAGAGCTGCCATCTCCTCCTCCATATCTAGATGCCACCTACTATCCGTCAATGCCTCCTAGTAAGTCCGTGGTATTCCTGCAACAAGGTTTGAAAAAATGAAAGGCGGAACGAGGCGTTTTCCTTGGAGGCGAGGCGTAGCCTCGAGGCGTAAGCCTCATTTTGTATAGGAAATAGTTAGAAAAAATATAATAAATATATTTATTGATGATATATAATATATATGGCATAATAAAAAAATAATAAATATATTTATTGATGACATATAATATATAACAATGTAATATATGATGATATTATGAAGATAAGAACACAAAAAAAAGATATGTCAATGCCATAACCTTTCTACTAAATTTCTACCCAATCAAAAGGAAATCATCGGCTATAACTATCACTAAAATATTTTTTATCAAAAAGGGATTGGCTATAGTTGTCGTTAAAGATATCCAAGTTGTTGATATGAATCATACGATTTGAATCCCAATCATATGTTCTACTGAGCCTAGATAAAGAACGGTATGATGTCCCCTTGTCAATATTCAGAAAGGCGCTATGCGGTATTCAGTCAGAGGGGTCACTGCATAGAGAGCAAGGTTGCAAAAGTCGGCAATGGCACTCGGTCGGTTGGGTCACTGACTAAGGATTAATCGGCAGTCGGATGCCTAATCGGATTTAGTCTTTCTTTAATCGGCATTGAATTTTATGATTATTTTAAATATATAACTCATTTTATACATATATTTACATAGATTTTTGTACATTTTTTTACTATCATAATGAAATAAAAAAGTAACTGAATAAATAAAACACTGAGCATATTATAATAAGTTTGCTTATAAAAAAGCAAAACATGTAAGAAAATGGTATCTCCAGGTAAAAAATTGGTTGACTAGTGTACCTAGTCAGAATTAGTCGGTACTCGGTCGGCCACCCCACTGACTAGACTAGTCGGACCTACTAGTCGGGTTAGTCGGGCGACTTTTACAACCCTGATAGAGAGTATGCGGTATGCGGGAAAGTATGCGGGGAGTATGCAGTTTTATGCGGTTTGGTATTTTTTATTATTAAAAATATAAATTAATATTTAATATTATGTTAATATCCTCTGTCAGGAGAGTATGCGGGGAGTATGCGGTTTTATGCGGAAGAGTATGCGGTTTTATGCGGGGAATATGCAGTTTTATGCGGGGAGTATGCGGTTTTATGTTATTATGCGGGTGGGTTTACTCGGTTTTAGATTAAATACAAAAAGTTCTATCAGAAAAGCGGCCAAGTATGCGGCCGCATAGGGGGTATACTCGGCCGAGTATGCTGGTCAACCTGCATACATGGTCGTGTCATCATACTCGGAGCGGCAAGGTCCCCGAGTACGAGTATGTGGCCGAGTATACGGCTTACTCGACCGCTTTTCTGAACATTGTCCCTTGTACCACCATACCCTACCAGTACGAGGGTCTCGTTGCCCGGTCAACGAGCCTGGGGGGACTAGGGGGGGCCCAGGTTGGCCCCCCCCTGCGGGGGTTGTAGGGGGCAGCGCCCCCGTCTAATTTTCTTATATGGGTATTCGAATTCACACGTAGTTTCTTATATGTTTAAAAGTATAATAGTAAGAGTTGGCTGAAATAATTAGACATGTTAATGGTAAATATGAATATGAAAGAGGTCAAATTTAAGCATTCATTTCGCATAAATATATACTCAACAACTAGACCTTTATAAACATATGAAAATACAAAGAGGATTAATTAATTTTTTAAAAATGCTCAAAAAAAAATCCAAAAACGCCTCACTTAGCACCTCGCCTCGCCTCGACCGCCTCAGGCATCCGAGGCGCACGCTTCAGCCAGGGGGTCTGAGGCGGTCGCCTCAATGCGATTTCCCACCGCCCCGTTTCGCCTCGAGCGCCTTTGCGCCTCGAGGCACATTTTTTCAAATTGTGTGCCACAATGGACAAAACAACAACAAATCTCATGAAATCACCCGTCAGACGGTCAAAGGCGACTTGAGAAGAAATCAGATATGAAGCACATGAACACTTCTGCTTCCTAATAGCAATAGGTAAATCAAGATCATCATCATCCATTCTACTTGTTTCATCATCAACCTCCTGAGATAACCCCTGCTGAGAAACATCATCAGTTCCATCATTAGAATTAATGTTGTCAGAACAAACCTGGAGCGTGCTAGATGACGGACCATGAATATGAACGGGAGCGGGTGATGAATCTGTGATTCATCACTTCAAAAGTCAAAAATAGAGCCTTGTTCCTGAGAAAATAGATGCATGTTTCCCTTTATATTGCATAAATAGCATTCTTGCATATATTCATAATTCATATATGTTAGCAGTCCATTTGCATTTAAATAAGAAGCCAAAAATCACTTGTAAAATACCCATTCACTAAAATAATCTCTTCTCTATAATTTGTACTCCTTAGTTAATCGTATAGGGAAGAATGCCAAAAATCCCCTTTGTAAAATAGCCAATAAAGCCTGAGAACCCCTGTACACTAAAATGCACATAAAGCCCTCATACAAACTCAGAATTAGGTCTACTTACTCTTAAAATACTACACATTAAAAGACCTTTAAAATGAGACTAATTTCATTGAATTTGGAGCTTGTATGGGAAAGTTGGGTTTTTGGGGCCACTTTGTATACTACTAGGTGTATAATTGTATCTTTGTATTTATGTATCATATTTGACCTCATCTCCGTCTTTGGTCAACATGAAACTTGTAGATCTCATCGAGATCTACAACGTTTTGAGTTTTTCCAAATTCGGCCCCCTCTTCTCTTTACACGTGTATCTTCTTCCAGCCACTCACAGCAGGCCACGTGGCGCCCTCTGGTTGCGCCATGCGGCCCGCACCCCTTGCCTCATCCGCCTCATCTTCCAGTCGTTGGATCTCCTCCTGAGATCCAACGACTCAAGTATTCCACGCACGCCCTTTGTCTGGGCTGTCAGATCATCTCATGCCTTCAATCCGCACCATCCGCTCGCGCCTCTTCCAGAGCTCGCCACGTGGCGGCAGATGAACCATCTGATCGAGCCCATCACAACCGCTCCTCCGTTGGCGTTCCTCAACCCTTCGATCCTCCCCATCTCCTCATTCAAGCCGTTCGCCCACGCTTCGCCCAGTGCCCTCCACGTGGAGCGATCACGGCCCATCATCTACGCGCCTTGATCTAATCACACACGTCCCATACCGCTTCGATCATCACCATTGGATCACCATATCCAACGGTGGAGCTCCGTCGTCTACCTCCGGACGCCACTCGCCCACGACGAGTGTCGGCCCTCCTCCCTCGCAGTCAATGGTGGAGCTCCGTCGTCTACTTCTGCCCCGACGACCCTTGGCCGTGTGTCGGCCCTCCTCCCTCGCCGTCAACGACTCCCACCCGCGTAGCCAGCCGTCCCCCTCCGCCATTCACGGACGGCTTCATCTTGACAACCAAGCTTCTGTGAGATCACCAGCCCCGTGCCTCCATCACCGACCAGCAGCTCGCCACCTCCGTTCCGGACCTCGGGCTGTGTGTCGCCTAAGGTACGGGCTCCTCACGCGACCAGCTGCGCGCTCCCCATCTGGCCGTTCGCTCCTCCAGGACCACCATCAACAGCAGCAGACCGCCAACGCCACCGACCTCCCGCCGTGCGCGCGTCCCCGCGCCTCCTATCCTCCGCCAGCGCCAGAAGCGCGCGCACCTCCACGCCCTATCGGCTGCGTGCGCGTGCCGCGGCCTGTGGCTGCCCAACCAAACCACCAACCCTGCGCGTGATCTCTCCCCTTGCGAAACAAGCCGCCCCCTTCCTATTCTTGGCAGCACCTCATCCACCCTCTCCGACCACCAACACCACCACGATGGAGAGAACTCCTCCCTCACCCTCGCCAGCTCCCTCGCTTCCCACGACTCCCACCAGAGTCGCCCCACGTCGACCACAAACCTCACCTCATCACCAGCCAACCCACCAACTCCATCCTATAAATACGCCACCACCGGCCAACTTCAGCCGCATCCGCCACTCCAGAAAGCTTCTCTGAGCTCCGAGCTTTCGATTGGTGACAGCAATTCGATGATTTTGTGAGCGACGAAGGGCTTCTTCTCCGGCGAGATCCACGGCACCTCCGTCGTGTCGCAGCCACTCCTCCGAGCACCTGCTGGAGCTCGGGACATCACCGGTCCCTCGAGCGACGACCTGGACCCCAAGAGAGAGGTCCAATCCCCAGGTGAACCCCTCTATCCATCTCCGATCTTTTTCTTAATTTTCTTTTATCTTCTCCGATTTTATTCGCCGCCACCGATCAACCTCTCGCTTCCATTCCATCTCGCCGAGCTTCGCGTCGAAGCTCCCATCCTCGCGGTAGCTTTCACGACCCCCGACGACGCACGTAAACCTTCATCAGCTTAGCTCCGCCACTTGGCCGAAATGGCGAATTCCTGGAAGTCTTCATGGATGACTTCTCGGTCCATGGCGATTCTTTCGATTCCTGTCTTAGGAATCTGGACCGAGTCCTCAAAAGATGTTGTGAGGTAAATCTGGTGCTCTCCTGGGAGAAAAGTCACTTCATGGTGACGGAGGGCATAGTGTTGGGGCATGTCATCTCCAAGAGAGGAATGGAGGTTGACCCTGCCAAGGTGGACGTGATCAGACGACTCCAGCCACCAACCAACGTAAGACAGTTGCGGTCGTTCCTTGGGCATGTTGGATTTTATCGGAGATTTATTAAAGATTTTTCTAAGATTGCCCGACCGCTAACTGAGCTTTTAGGCAAAGACATGGAGTTTATTGTGGATCACAAATGTCTTGAGGCCTTTAAGCTTTTACAAGGAATGATCATGGACGCACCCATCTTACAAGCCCCAGACTGGTCTCTACCTTTTGAGATCATGACGGACGCATCTGATTATGTTGTTGGGGCTGTGTTGGGACAAAGAAGAGATGGCGTCCCGTTTGCAATTCACTACGCAAGCAAAGTGCTTGATTCTGCTCAGCGTAACTATACAGTTACAGAAAAGGAAATGCTTGCGGTAGTGTTTGCCTTGGACAAATTCAGATCTCACCTAATCGGATCCAAGGTAACTGTGTTCACTGACCATACGGCACTACGGTATTTGATGGAGAAGAAGGACACGAAGGCGCGTCTTCTTCGTTGGATCCTACTTATCCAGGAGTTTGATTTGGACATCCGTGATAAACCTGGTAAGAAGAACGTAGTGGTCGATCATCTTTCTCGTCTCGAAGATCTTAATACTTCCGAGGTTTCACCAATTCGAGACTCCTTCCCTGACGAGTCGATTCTTGTTATCGACTCACTCCCATGGTACGCCAATATCGTGAATTATCTTGTCTCCAAGAAAGTTCCCGAAGATTGGCCCAAGAGCCAAATCGACCGACTAAAGTCGGACGCAAGACATTACCATTGGGAGGATCCGATCCTTTTCTTTGAAGGTCCGGATTGTGTCTGGAGACGTTGTATTCCTCAGGAGGAATACCAGAGTGTCATTTCTTTATGCCATAGCTTAGAGGCAGGAGGACACCACTCCGGGAAGAGGACCGCATGGAAGGTACTTCAGTGTGGCTTCTACTGGCCGACTATGTTTCGCGATGCCACCGCCTTCGTGAAGTCGTGCCCAGTTTGCCAGAGAATGGGAGGAACCGTTGGTTCCAAGGATGAGATGCCAATGCAGCCGGTCATCATTTGTGATGTCTTTGACGCCTGGGGCATCGATTTCATGGGCCCATTCCCTGTCAGCCACGGGTTCGAATACATCCTCCTTGCAGTAGATTATCTGTCCAGATGGGTGGAGGCTATCCCGACCTGAGTCACAGACAGCAGGACTGTCTGTAAATTCATCAGAGAGCATATAATCTCTAGATTCGGGATCCCCAAAATGATGATATCAGACGGGGGTAGCCACTTTGTGAATCGGGAGGTGAAGAAACTCCTGAAGGACTACGGCATCGAACACCGTGTCGCGAGTCCTTACCACCCACAAACCAATGGTATGGCTGAGGTGTCAAATAGGGAGGTGAAAACCATATTGCAAAAGCTTGTCCTCCCGGACAGGAAGGACTGGTCTCAGATCTTGGATCAAGTCCTCTGGGCGTATAGGACGACTTACAAGACACCGTTAGGCACCTCCCCGTTCCGAATGGTATTCGGAAAGCCGTGCCATTTGCCCGCAGAGTTAGTGCATAAATCAGAATGGGCAATCAAAAAGGTCAACTGGAACACACACCTGGGTCAGAAGCAGAGAGATATGGATCTGAATGAGCTTGTGGAAGTCAGAAACCGCGCATATGACAACAGTTTGGTGTACAAGGACAAGGTGAAGCGTTGGCATGATAGATATATCAGACGAAAGACCTTTGTTTCTGGACAGAAGGTATGGTTGTTCAATGCTAGGCTTAAGATCTTCCAAGGCAAGTTAAAGTCTAAGTGGACGGGACCATTTGTCGTCCGTACGGTGCATGATAGTGGATGTGTCGAGATCTCAGATCTCGCAGATGACGCACCGACATTCCTAGTGAATGGACAGCTATTGAAGCACTTCGTCGAATCCAATGAGTAGCTAGTCCATGTGGAGGAGATTGTATTCATGCACGAGACAGATACAGCAGATACACCTCAAGCCATGTATGAGACCTTGCAGCAATGAACTCCAGCCATCAGCAGCATCTTGAAAGATTCACACCGACTCATCTGTGTATATCATCATTCTTGTACATCCTACCCTTTCTCCCGTGACTTCAGCAACCCATCCCCGCCTTATCAGAGCACTATCTTGGACTATACTTAGGATAACCAGATCCTAAGTATAGGGGGGAAGGGTCACCTAAGTCGGCTTACTGTACATTCTCCAGATCACATTGGTCCTCATACTCATTTCCTACCTATACTTAGGCTGACCTAAGCCTAAGTATAGGGGGGACCGATGCCCGCATTGTATATTCAGCCACTACCCATCTTTCCCTCGCCCGCCCCATTTCTGATCTTCTTCTACACTTAGGCTGCCAGAGCCTAAGTATAGGGGGGCGAGACGACTTCTATACTTTTTGTTCCTTTAGCTCTCCTACGCTTAGCACGAGCTATGCCTTTTTCCTCGCTCTTCGTGCTCTGAGGACATAGCACACGCTAAGTATAGGGAGGCGTGTATATATTACATATATACTTTACCCATAGCTCGTACTTTCGCGTATTTTTGTATATATTTTACAATAATTACGGGTGGGTAACAAAAAGTGAAAAAAAAGAGAAAATAATAATAATAATAATAATAATATAAATAAAAAGAGGCTTCTTATTTACTCGTGCATATCATCTCTGCATCCAAGAAAAGAAAAAAGAGTCTTGCATTTTCATAGCATGACATCTCATCTCATCTGCATAACTTTGCATATGCAAAGTGAAAAGCTAGTGGGTTCTGGACCAAGTTATGAGTAGATATTAAGGATGGACTTGATTTGACCTTGATCCACCTAATTTCAGAGGAACCTTATAGGAACTGGAGTTAAGATTTCTCAGGTCAAGTGACTTAATTCTTTGAGTCCGCAAGTCTATGTTCACATGTCATCTTGATTAGTCTAAGTAGAATATCTCGGGCATACGCAGGATTCTTTTAGATAATGACCTAACTTGGACAAGCACAATGCACGTAGCTCTTCATGGATGAGATGGTAAGGAGGTAGAATCCTTTAGCTAGGAGTAGCGCGCGGATGGAAACATCCGTCCTCCTCTAGGGAGGGTAGTGCATCTCAACCTAGTCTGGTGGTGTTGACATCTAAGGACAGGATGCTGTGGGTTGCAATAATGCTTCAAAAGAGGGATAGTCTACTGGCTCAAGAGGAAAAACTCCTGATGTACATGCTGCACGTTATGAAATAAAATTGCAAAAACTCTAAAAAAATCAGACAGGTTCAAGAAAAAATAAAATACCTGTCGGAGTCTGTATACTAGTAAAGAAATGCAGCTGGATGACTTGGCTACACTGGTCAGGCATCCCGAGATAGGTAGCTACACTGGCTACCGTCCATTCTCTTCTCTACCCCCTCCTCTTGAGTTGGTCACACTTGAACTTAGAAGGGAATACCCCGCTCCTCGAGGAAAGAGTTACTGGACCGGGTTACTGAGTTACCTTGTTAGAGGAGGCTGGTTCTGAGCCATTTCTGATATGGAGAGTTACATCTCACTTACACAGTACAAGTAAGAATCATAGTCATCAGAAATTTGCGTTTGAGGATTTGTTCTGACCTGACTGTTGAGGAGTCTTGAATAGAAGACTTGTGGAACTTGAAGTCTGTTAGGTCTTAAGCTCAGGTCCAAATAAGGTTCCGCCACACAACTAATCCTAAGGTCGAGTCAGGCCCCATTTTTAACTTTTGTTCATGACCTTGGTATGGAACCCAAAATCATTTCACTCTTGCATTTCATTTAGTTGCTCGGGGACCAGCAAGGTTTAAGTATAGGGGGTTGATGAATCTGTGATTCATCACTTCAAAAGTCAAAAATAGAGCCTTGTTCCCGAGAAAATAGATGCATGTTTCCTTTTATATTGCATAAATAGCATTCTTGCATATATTCATAATTCATACATGTTAGCAGTCCATTTGCATTTAAATAAGAAGCCAAAAATCACTTGTAAAATACCCATTCACTAAAATAATCTCTTCTCTATAATTTGTACTCCTTAGTTAATCGTATAGGGAAGAATGCCAAAAATCCCCTTTGTAAAATAGCCAATAAAGCCTGAGAACCCCTGTACACTAAAATGCACATAAAGCCCTCATACAAACTCCGAATTAGGTCTACTTACTCTTAGAATACTACACATTAAAAGACCTTTAAAATGAGACTAATTTCATTGAATTTGGAGCTTGTATGGGAAAGTTGGGTTTTTGGGGCCACTTTGTATACTACTAGGTGTATAATTGTATCTTTGTATTTATGTATCATATTTGACCTCATCTCCATCTTTGGTCAACATGAAACTTGTAGATCTCATCGAGATCTACAACTTTCATGTTTTGAGTTTTTCCAAATTCGGCCCCCTCTTCTCTTTACACGTGTATCTTCTTCCATCCACTCACAGCAGGCCACGTGGCGCCCTCTGGTTGCGCCACGCGGCCCGCTCCCCTTGCCTCATCTGCCTCATCTTCCAGCCGTTGGATCTCCTCCTGAGATCCAACGACTCTAGGTATTCCACGCACGCCCTTTGTCTGGGCCGTCAGATCATCTCATGCCTTCAATCCGCACCATCCGCTCGCGCCTCTTCCAGAGCTCGCCACGTGGCGGCAGATGAACCATCTGATCGAGCCCATCACAGCCGCTCCTCCGTTGGCGTTCCTCAACCCTTCGATCCTCTCCATCTCCTCATCCAAGCCGTTCGCCCGCGCTTCGCCCAGTGCCCTCCACGTGGAGCGATCACGACCCATCATCTACGCGCCTTGATCTAATCACACACGTCCCATACCGCTTCGATTATCACCGTTGGATCACCAGATCCAACGGTGGAGCTCTATCGTCTACCTCCGGACGCCACTCGCCCACGATCTCTCCCCTTGTGAAACAAGCCGCCCCTTCCTATTCTTGGCAGCACCTCATCCACCCTCTCCGACCACCAACACCACCACGATGGAGAGCACTCCTCCCTCACCCTCGCCAGCTCCCTCGCTTCCCACGACTCCCACCAGAGTCGCCCCACGTCGACCACAAACCTCACCTCGTCACCAGCCAACCCACCAACTCCATCCTATAAATACGCCACCACCGGCCAACTTCAGCCGCATCCGCCACTCCAGAAAGCTTCTCTGAGCTCCGAGCTTTCGATTGGTGACAACAATTCGACGATTCCGTGAGCGACGAAGGGCTTCTTCTCCGGCGAGATCCACGTCACCTCCGCCGTGCCGCAGCCACTCCTCCGAGCAACTGCTGGAGCTCGGGACATCACCGGTCCCTCGAGCGACGACCTGGACCCCAAGAGAGCGGTCCAATCCTCAGGTGAACCCCTCTATCCATCTCCGATCTTTTTCTTAATTTTCTTTTATCTTCTCCGATTTTATTCGCCGCCACCGATCAACCTCTCGCTTCCATTCCATCTCGCCGAGCTTCGCGTCGAAGCTCCCATCCTCGCGGTAGCTTTCACGACCCCCGACGACGCACGTCAACCTTCATCAGCTCAGCTCCGCCACTTGGCCGGAGCACCATCGCCTACCCATCTTCCGCACGCCTTAGGCCTCGCCGACTACCTCCACCTCTCCACAAACGCACGCACGAGCTCCGGCTCTCTCTTTACCACTTGCAGGTACCCCGCATCTCATTGAACGGAAGCTCACCGGAGTCATCTTCGATTTTCGTCGCCAGCAACCTCCGACGACCCTCTCTCACTCCTGAGGTCACCGGAGGCTTCGTCGACCATCCGTGCATCTTCCGAGATACCTCCGACTCGCCATCGACCTTCACCGACGACGGGAGGGAAGGGCGGAGCAAAGACAGCAACGTCGGAGCCCCGCCTTCTCCTCCGCAGGAGGCGGAGGGCCGTCGAGGAAGAAGCCCCAGAGGCCGTTCGATCATCTCGATCAAACGGTTCGCAGTCCGCCACGTCGCCGCCCACCGGAGCTGCCAACGACCGTAGGATCATCATTGATCCCACGCTCAGGAGAACGCCACGTCATCATCTTCAGCCTCCATCGACCACCGTTAGATCTATCCAGATCTGACGGATTCGGATCTCGCCACGCATCATCACCGCCATCCTTTGGATCGATCTTGATCCAAAGGCCCGCAGCCAGCCACGTCGACGAAGACCGAGCCTTGCCCCCAACCCTAGGCTCGGACGACCCGAGGCTACACCGAGCCTCACTCCAGACCTCCACCGTCGCCCGAGCCTCGGCCCGAGCCTCCGCAGCCATCCGAGCCTAGGCCGCCCACGTGAGGAGCACGTGCGGCCTGGGAAAATTACACAGAGGCCCCTGAAGCTTTCCATATTTGCAAAAAGGTCCCTGTGAAGCTGAGCCCATGTGAGGAGCACGTGCCCTGTGGAGAATTTGCACTCGAGTCCCCAGCATTATAGGTAATTGCATTTTAGTCCATGTTCACATATTTGCTTATTGTATTTTTATTTTTCTGTATTGCATTTACACCCCTGTGTTTGCACGCATCCCTAGGTTGCATTTTACATCATTTTGCAAATCTAAAAATTGCATTTTGTTGAGAAACTTGTCCTCTGTCTATTGGTCCACGTGTCACATTTTTGTAATTTCAATAGAATTATTAATGAATTAATTGGTGCATTTTTGAGATATTTTGCCCAGTGACACCTTTTAATTTGTAGTTAATTCTCTGTGCTTCCAAAAATCATCAAAAATTCACAATAGTTTAAGGACAATATTCTTAACATACCATAAAAATTTAATGTCATTTGCACACCTATCGAGGCTTAATAAATTGTTAAGTGATTTTCTTAATTTAATTTTAATAAATTCATTTCACATTGAAACTCAGATCTTTCAATTTTCCTGGATCCCTTATTATTAGTGCTATCTAGGATAATTTTAGTTCTTGAAGAATTTGTGGTTTGTTATTTATTAAAAATTAAAAATTGAAAATCACTCTGTCTGCATATTTAATTTCCAGTAAATCCATTTAGTGTCTGAAAAATCCAAAAAAATTAATGTAGGTCATTTTCATCATCATTTATCATCTGGCCATTTTTTTAGAATTTTTGGACTTCATTTGATATCTTAATTAAATTAAACTTTAAATTGGCCTGTATTTTTGCATAAGTCTGCATAAAATTTGAAAAAGACAAAAAAATATACTTCCTCGAAAATCACATACTTGGATACTGAAAAGCGAGAATTGCGAGAGCCGCTAAATAGTGGTCTGACAAGTCAGACTCACTGTCGCTGATGCGACTGCTCAAACCACCTCGGTCTTCAACAATTAACCCATACAATCAATAAAGCAATCAAGAGCAAGGATTAAAATTTATTATACCCTACTAACAATGTATAATGGCAAGCAAGTAGGGGTCGAACACAGGAAACAGCGGTGCAGAGTGTAGATAAAAATCCAAACCTAGGTCTAATAAGCAACTTAGCCAATCTAGAATTCTTTTTGTGGGTTTTTAATTTTTAAAATTTTTTTAATTTTTAATTTTTAATTTTGTATTTTGATTTTTAATTTTCTGATTTTTATAATTTTATATTATATATATATATATTTAATTTCTTTTTCAATATTGGAAAATAAAAACAAAGGAATAAAAGACAAGGTCAACTATTTATAAAAATGTACAAAAATAACCAAAAATTCAGAAACTAAATGTTTTTAATATTTTAGGATTTTTTACTGTCTTTGTGATTTTTGGGGATTTTTCTAGGTGTTTTTGGTATTTTTAAATACTGAAATAATAGAAAACAGTGGAAAATGGGCTGGCTGTAAACAAAATGAAGTTTAAAAATAGCAAACAGCAATCAAAATTTTTCACACTATTTTTCAAATAAAGAGAGCAAAATAAAGGGCAAACAGGAACTGAGTTTGTATTTTTTAGAGTTTTCTTTGATTTTATATATTTTTTTGAAGTTTTAGAGTCTTTTTAAATTTTTAAGGTTTTTCTTTTTGAGATTTTTAGTAAATTTTGGTTTGAAACTAAAGTATAGTAAAATAGACACTATGGAATTTTTTTTGGAATTTTTTGAGAAGTTTTAATATTTTTTTGGCATTTTCTAAGCTAGACAGTGCATAAAAAGCAAGTTTTTAATTTTTAATAAATATAAAAATAAAATAAAAACAAAAACTAAAATTGTGGCGTGGAAGTACTAGTTCCCAGGTGCTTAAGTTCGAAATTTGAGAAGTTTTGGATTTCAAATGATGCTTCAAATAAATGCTACAAGCAAGCAAAAAGTGAAAGGCCTGACAGGGGTGTGATTGTAATATCCAAAAAGTTGGGGGGCCAGTATGCAACTATTCCAGAAAGATTATAACTAAATTAAACTTTGCTGGACTAAAACTAATAACAAAATGCCCGAAGGACGTCCCTGCAAAAATCGCAAAGTCCACGTGCGACGCACGCGACCTGGCGAGGATCTATACGATATGTACTCAAAATTCAGGGGGCCCAAATGTAAATTTCTCCAGAAATTATAACTGCTTAAAAATCTGATGGCTGAATATAAATAACAGAATATGTGAGGGCCCCCGCCACAAAATACCCAGGCTCACGTGCGCAAGCACGTGCGAGGAGCTGGCGAGGGCGTAAAGGCAATTAACAAGAGTCTTAAGGACACGTTCGCAAATAATACACAGAAATATTAAAGGACGAGGATAGTTTAACTATTAAATGTTAAATACCAAAATGCCCGGGGAGAATTCGCAAAATTCCCAGGCAAGGGCGGACGCGGACGGTGGATGTCTGGTCACTTAGACACGTGTCCTCTCCACAAAGCCCGATACCCCTTGGGGTTATAACGGCCATGATTAAAAGATACTTCACTGATCGAACGGCTCTGGCGAAGATGGATCCTACGGCTGCTGCTCTTCATCAAGAACACGGCGTGATCGAGCGGTTCTGGCGCATCGAGGACGAACGGCCGAAGAACACGGCCCAAGAAACTTTGCAGTGCCAAAATCTTGACGCCCAGGGCGCACGAGTCACGTCTAATGGCCGTACGACTTTCCTGGGAGAATCCTCTGTCGAACGGGGGCCTCGAGAGGGCGGATAGACCGCCGGAGCGCCGCCGAGCAGTTGGAGAAGGAGGACGGCCCAGGTGGTCCGTTCTTGGACAAAATCGACCCCCAGGTGGGGTCTGCGAGCTCCTGGGACCTGCAAAACAAAGGGATGAAGAAGTTGGGGGCAAAATGCCCCAACCTCGCGGAGTATTTCGCACAGGGGAACAGCTAGATGGAAAGATGGAAATGGCCGGCGAAACTCGATGTCGGCCGCGGTGCGTCGAGATGTTAGGATGGTTGCTGGTCAAAGATCTTGAAAGGGGACAGATTACTGTGGCTTCCTAACACTAAAGCTTCAAAGAACAAGGAAGAAAAGAGGGGTAGAAAGGCCTCACCTGTGCGTGCACGAGGTGTCCTCCGGCGAGGACTCCGGCGAGGGGATCTAACTCGATTCAACACCACTTCGCCCCGTTTAAACTCCCTCCAAGCTCCTGCTGTCACCACGAGTCTGGCCAAGGGTCTAGGTTAGGGTTTTGGAGGTGGAAGAGTGATCAAAAATTCAAGGGAAGTCGGGGGGTCCGTTTTGAACCATGGTCGAGTGGCGTGAAAGACGAGGCGGCAACAGGCGCCACAGTGATGCAATGCCCAAGAATAACCCAGGGCGAGATTCATGGATGTATGGGCCTCAAAAGTCCTGAAGACTTCATCGCGAAAAGATGTAAGTGGCAGCTTGGAAAAAATCGAGAAAGTGGGTCAAAACCCACTCTGACATTCTGACAGAGGAGGGTCAGACAGTTGACCCGTGGTCAACTGTCCAGACCTCCTGGTTGGTCCACGTGGACCAACCAGGAAAAACCTCTTAAAAAATCATTTGAAAATAGTAAATAATGTTATTTGATTTAGGTTATAAAATAAAAAGTGTTTAAAAATTTATAAATTATTTTATTATGATTTTTAATTATTTTTATAAGATGTATTTTTACAAGTTTGCATTTATACCCCTATAGGTATCTATATCTATATATTGTAGTCTTTTATTTTTAATTTGTGTATTTAAATTTTATTATTTTTATTTAGTATTTTATAAAATCATAGAATACTTTTAAATATACAAATATATTTTTATTTTAATTTTATGAGATGTTTTATATGTAAAATATAAAGGTATAATGTATAGGTATTGATATAGGTAGTGTACCTATGTATTCTATATATGTTCATTTTTATTTTTATTTTTCTTTGCATTTTTATTCTGATTTTAATGCACATAATTATTATAAGTAATATTTACAACATTATAAAAATATAAAAATAAAAAAATAATAAATAAAGAATAAATTGAATATTTTATTCGGTACACTGTACAATGTGGGTCCAAAACTCAACTTTCAAACCGTAGCCCCGCCAAATGCGAAACCACCGCCATTGGATAGCTTATTTTCTTCTATATACAATTAAAGGCGAGTATGCTGCATTTGGAGTTTTTATTTGTGAGATACGGGTCTGGGAAGTTGGGATTCTGGATTTTTATTCAGACCATAACTTTTTATCTGTACATTATTTTTCAGTGAAATCAATTTTGTATTTTTCTTTATAAAATTATCTACAACTTTCATGTACAAAGTTTCTTTATTTGATGTATAAAAAGTGGAATCAAAAATAGGTCCCAAAATGAATAAAGAATGAATAAAAACTATAGGTATTTTATCTGTATTTTGGCCCTTGTCTCCCCCTACTTTATTCCTTGTCGACCTATTCATCAAGATGCCTAGGTCTCGGGGTTTCGGGTCATAAAATATTTACAATATTTTATTCTTTTTCTTTTCTTTTCTTTATTCTATAATTTTGGCTTTAAAAACCGCATTTTATACAATATTTACACATATATACATAGATGCTAAAATGCATGAATTACGCATATTTACACGCATTTACTAGGGTTTTTAAGGCCAAAATGATAGAATAAAGATGATGAAACGTAGATTCATCATCCCCCTATACTTGCCTTTGCTAGTCCCTAGCAAACACTTATGTAATAAGTGCAGAAAAAGAAAAATAAAAAAAAGAAAAAGAAGAAAGATGGACTAAATTTAATTGTCAAACTTGTCTTCACAAAATCAAAGTTTGGAGCTTAAGTCGGACCTTTGGAATTTTAGTGCGGGCGGAACCTTAGTGAGAACCGTGTCTGAAATCCAACAACCCTTGAGAATCCCAAAACTCTTTCCAAGTCTCCTCAATAGCCAGGTCAGAGATACTTCAACTCATACGCAAACTCTTACGACTATGAATCTGACTCGTACAGTGTAAGTGATGGTGGCTCTCCCCAACTAGAATGACAAAGAGACTGACTTCTCCAGTACGACAACCCAATGATTCCCCAATCCAGCAACTCCATCCTCGAGGAGCGGGGTATTCCCTTCTAAGTTCAAGTGGCAACCAGCTCAAGAGGAGGGGGTGAAGAGAAGAATGGACGGTAGCCAGTGTAGCTACCTATCCGAGGATGCAAGACCAGTGTAGTCAAGTCATCCAGCTGCAGGCTCACATGATATGACTTTGGAACTCAAGCTTGCTTATTGACTTTACAACATATGTACATACTTTGCAGGCTTTTTATTTTTGTACATGCCTGAACTTTTTTTTTGAATACTATATACAACAGCATTTACATAAGGAGTTTTTCCTCTTGAGCCAGTAGACTATCCCTCTTTTGAAGCTTTATCGCAACCCACAGCCTCCTGTCTTTAGACTTCCTAATCACTGGACGGGTTGGGGTGCACTTCCCTCCCTAGAGGAGGACAAGTGTTTCCACTTGTGTGCGTCTCATACCGGCAAATCCAATCCCCTCACCACTCCAACTGAGTTGAGCCATGTGAAAGGTGCAGGTGTCCAAGTTAGGTCATTATCAACAAGAATCGTGCGTGTGCTCCGAAATACTCTACTTAGGCAGTAAAGAATCCATTGAACCAAGTCTCGTGATCCTCAAAGAATTAAGTCAACTAGACCTGAAGTATCTCAAGCCCAATTCCTATAAGGTTCCTGTTATTAGGTAGATTTTAAGGTCCAATCAAGCTCCAATCTCCGGATTTTTCTTAGACTTGTTCAACTATCAAACTCAATCCGAAAAATGCGAATGCCATGCAAATGCCATGCAGAAAATATTTTTGTGATGCAATTTTTCAAAGATTTTGAGCTTTTTATGGATTTTTGAAAATATGATGATGATGCATATGCAGATGCATTTTTTGTATTTTTCGAAAAGATTTTTCAAATGTTTTTGGATTTTAATTTTGCAAATGTTTTTGGGCTTTTTGAAAACAAAAAGATTTTGGCTGAAAAATAGGTTAAAATATGTACACGGGAGTGCTTCTTATATATACAAGAAGTGGATTTTTAAGGATTTACAAGGGTAAGTGATCAATTTTATAAGTACATACATAGTGAATTTTGGTGTGATGTTAGTACTCCTCAAACTTATTTGACACAAGCTTTTCACACAATTTTTGAAAACTATAGTCCAAAATAATTTTTACAAACATTCTACAAACATGTACACACATTTGAAAATCATTTTGCAAAGGTTTTTCAAACAGTATATATAGATTTTTCAAATATTTCTGCAACCATTTTTCAAACCATTTGCAAATCATTCTTCAAACATTTTATTTCACACAAAGAAAAGAAATTTTACAATCCACACAATTTCACACAGGTTGAAAACATGTAACAAAATATTTTCAAAATAGTTTTCAATAAATGTTCACAAAGGTTTCCAAACTATTTTTCAAACATTTTGCAAAAAACATTTTCACCTGATTTATTAATCAGTAAATACAAAAAGAATTTGAGGAACAAAACACCTTTTTATTAAGGCTTTTAATGAATTTTAAAGAATTTTTAAAGAATTATTAGCCATATTTATTAAGAAAATACGAAAGTACGAGTTATGGCTAAAGTATATATGTAGTATATACGACCCCCCTATACTGAGCTTGAGCTATGTCCTCATAGATCGGAGAGAAAAGAGAAGACATAACTCGTACTGAGTATAGGAAAATCTAAAGAATAACTGAAGAAATGCGCGAATGAACAAAAGAATAAGAAGTTGACCGTCCCCCCTATACTTAGGATCAACTAATCCTAAGTATAGCAGACTGTACACAAAGCAGGGAGGGTCAAGGGTGGGAATGAACAGATCGTACTCGGGTTGTCTCCCCCTATACTCAGGGTAAGATATCCCTAAGTATAGACAAGAAGAGGAGACAATGGAGATGATCGAGATAAATGAAGAAACTCGGGGTGCGCACCCCCCTATACTTAGGACAAAGTACGTCCCAAGTATAGAAGACTGTCTACAAGGGGCGGCACCTTTTCGGTAGATGAAGAAGATGGAAGAGGAAAAGAAGAAAAGAAGAAAAGAGATGAAATTGGATATGAACAACTCGGGATGCGCATCCCCCCTATACTTAGGATAGAGTACATCCTAAGTGTAGCAGTGATGAAAGGGATGGCATCGATTCGGTAGAACAAGATAAAAGAAATTGAAAAGAAGAAAAGAAGAAAAGGCAAAAAGGGAAATCATTCAAAAATGTTTTGATGTGCTTTGCCTTCCGCTGCCTCTTTCGAGATATTTATCTCATCCTCATAGATTACTCGAATTGAGTCAACGACGGCCATGAATGTGTCATGTTCAAGGTATGGTTTCAGAAGCTGTCCATTGACTACAAAAGGCTGTGCGTCAGCTGACAGATTGGATATCAATACACTTCCGTTGTCACGCACCTGCCTAACCAAAAACGGCCCAGTCCATTTGCTCTTCAATTTGCCTGGAAAGATCTTTAATTTCGCATCGAACAACCATACCTTCTGACCTGGATCAAAGGACTTGTGGCGGATGTGCTTGTCATGCCATGTTTTGACCTTCTCCTTGTACATCAGGCTGTTGTCATATGCATAATCTTTGAATTCCAGTAATCTATTCAGATCTAATTTCCTGTTCTTTCCTGCTTGCTTGGAGTCCAAATTACAGATATTAATAGCCCATAGAGATTTGTGGATAGGTTCCACGGGCAAATGACATGGCTTTCCATACACCAGGCGGTAGGGAGACATTCCCAAGGGTGACTTGTACGCTGTTCTGTAAGCCCAAAGAACGGAATCAAGCAGCTGAGACCAGTTCTTGCAATCCAGACGCACAAGTTTCTGTAGAATCGTCTTGATCTCCCTGTTGGAACATTCAGCTAAGCCATTAGACTGCGGGTGGTAAGGTGAAGCAACACGATGCTCGATGCAGAATTCTTGAGACAGCTTCTTCACCTCTCTATTTATGAAATGACTACCCCCGTCAGATATGAGAATTTTGGGAATCCCGAACCGTGCTATGATGTGATCTCGTAAGAATCGACAGACAGTCCTACTGTCGGCGGCTCGGGCGGGGATGGCCTCCACCCATCGACTGACATAATCGACAGCAAGCAGAATATACTCATAACCCCGAGTGTTAGGAAACGGTCCCATAAAGTCGATGCCCCATGCGTCAAAGACATCTGAGATCTGAATGTATTTCAGAGGCATTGTGTCTCTCATTCCTATGGTCCCACCCATCTTCTGACAATCAGTGCAACATTTTACATACTCATCTGCATCTTTGAATAATGAAGGCCACCAGAGGCCACTTTGAAGAACTTTTGCTGCCGTGCGTTTGCCTGAATGGTGTCCTCCAGAATCTTGATCATGACATAGAGCGAGGACACTTGGAACTTCCTCCTGAGGAATACACCTTCGCTAGATGCAATCTGCTCCCTCACGAAACAGATACGGGTCTTCCCACTGGTAAAAATGGATTTTAGACAAAAATCTGTCTATTTTCAACTTAGGCCAGTCCTGTGGGATTTTCTTGGCAACTAGATAATTCACAATGTCCGCATACCAAGGAAGTGAGGCGACAGACAGAATCGATTCATCTGGAAAGGTCTCTGTGATAGGCCGCAAGTTCGGCTCAGGAGACTCTGGTTCAAGAAGTCTTGACAGATGATCGGCCACTACATTCTTTACCCCAGGTTTGTCTCTGATTTCTAAGTTAAACTCCTGGAGGAGAAGGATCCACCGGATGAGACGTGGTTTGGCGTCCTTCTTTTGCTGTAAATACCGAATGGCCGAATGATCAGTGTAAATGATAACTTTGGACCCAAGAAGGTAAGATCTGAACTTTTCCAAAGCAAAGACTACCGCTAGCAGCTCCTTTTTAGTAACAGTGTAGTTTCTCTGGGCCTCATCGAGTGTTCGACTAGCGTAGTGAATCGCAAATGGTACATTGTCTTTCCTCTGTCCTAATACAGCACCGATGGCATAATCTGACATGTCGGTCATAATCTCGAAAGGCTGAGTCCAAATCGATGGCTGTAGGACAGGGGCCTGCGTGATGAGCTCTTTCAACTGATTAAAGGCAAAGAGCACACGGTCGTCTACAATGAATTCATTGTCCTTGCCGAGCAATTCAGTCAGCGGTCTGGCCAGTTTGCTGAAATCTTTAATAAATCGTTGGTAAAAACCGACATGGCCCAAGAATGACCGGACTTGCTTGATATTAGTAGGTGGCTCCAGCTTAGAAATTACATCCACCTTGGCTGGGTCAACCTCCATGCCACGTTTAGAAACAACGTGACCCAGCACGATTCCTTCGGTCACCATGAAATTGCTCTTCTCCCAGGAGAGCACAAGATTCACTTCGCAGCACCTCCGTAAGACTCGGTCTAGATAGTCCAAACATTGATCAAATGAATCACCGTAGACCGAAAAATCGTCCATAAAGACCTCGAGAAAGTTACCCACCATATCGGCAAAAACTGCAAGCATACACCTTTGAAATGTAGCTGGGGCGTTGCAAAGCCCGAACGGCATCCGTCTGAAGGCATATGTGCCAAAAGGACAGGTGAACGTGGTCTTCTCTTGATCTTCAGGAGCAATGGCAACTTGATTATACCCAGAGTAGCCGTCCAAGAAACAGAAATATTCCTTCGCGGCCAATCTCTCCAAGATCTGGTCGATGAAGGGTAGCGGAAAATGATCCTTCTTGGTGGCGAGATTGAGTCTTCTGTAGTCTACGCACACTCGCCAAGAAGTCGGTACTCTGGTTGCGATCTCCTCTCCTTTGTCATTTTTCACAATGGTGATCCCTGATTTCTTGGGCACCACATGCAGAGGGCTCACCCATTTGCTATCGGAGATGGGATAAATGAATCCCGCATCACACCATTTCTGGATTTCTTTCATAACCACCTCTCGCAGATTCGGGTTTAATCTTCTTTGCAGTTCACGAGAGGGTCTGCAGTCGTCTTCCAGAAAGATGCGGTGCGAGCAGAGTGACGGATTGATCCCATGGAGATCGGACGTTCGCCAGCCAATTGCCTTGCGGTTGCGTTCAAGAACCTCCATCAGACGAGATTCTTGATCTTCGGTCAGATGTGCATTAATGATGACCGGGTACATGTTCGGTTCTCCCGCAAGGAAGGCATACTTCATATTGGAGGGCAAGGGTTTTAGTTCTGGTGGGGTCTGAGCTGCTTCAGCGGTGACCTCAGCTATTAGTACAGGTGGTGATTCTTTCAACTGTGCACTGTCCACCATAGTCTGCTCTGTTTCTTCTCTCAGATCCTGACAGAATTCTGCAATGATGTCTTCTTCATCAGAGAATGCTTCAAAACTTGGCTCTTGGTTCTGAAGGCACATCACCCCCACGATAGTATCTTGTAGCGTATCAGCGAGTTCCTCATCTTGATCGATACAAGGAAATTCGACTGCGGTCTCCACGTCCTCCTCGGAACGGAGGAGTCCATGGATCTCATTATCATCCAGGAATAGGTTGGTATCTTGAATTTCTGCTAGAAAATCGCAGTCTTCATCGTGCTTGATCACCCTTGCACACGATGCAGATGTCGGTTCAGCTGGCGTTCCCTCAGACAGGGTCTCGACTCGGATAATTTCATTGCCAGCTCCAAAAGTGATTTCTCCCGTCCCATAATTCACCACTGCGTTTGATGTTCGCAGAAATGGTCTTCCAAGTATGATCGGGGTCAGGAGCAACGGAGCAGGGACATCCATATCTAAGACCACAAAATCGGCCGGAAATGACTTTCCCTGAACCGTGACGATCACGTCCTCCAACAGGCCCCTAGGCCGCTTGACTGACTTGTCTGCAAACTGCAGAATCATCTTTGTAGGCTTGAGCGGTCCTAACTTGAACTCCGTGAGTAGTGAGACTGGCATCAGATTGACAGATGACCCACTGTCGAGAAGTGTTCGCTCGAATTCTTGCTCGAACATCTGACAACGTACAAGAGGTGCTCCCATATCTGGCTTTTTATCCGGGAGGTTGCTGATGGCGTTGACGGTGGCCATAGTGAGGATGTATTTTTCAGACTTGCCACCTTTGCTTCTGGAATTATGGGGAGTTGGCCTGCACTTGGTTGTACATACCTCTTTAAGACCTTTCTTCACTGCTGGCATGTACTCAAGAGCCTTCATCAACGGCATGTTCAAGACCAAATTTTGATTGATTTCTATAATAGCAGGATCAGACAAAGCACTTTTCAAAATTTTCATTTTTTTGTGTTTTTTCATTGCTTCAGGAAAAGGAATATTTACAAACTCTTTACCAATATCATTCAAAATAGTGTCCATATTGTTGTTTACATGTAGATGACAAAAAGGAATGGATTCATCTACAATTTGCGGACCAAAAATGACAGGCTCGGCTTCAGGTGCTGGCGTTGGACTCGCTGCAGGTGCGGTGCTCCTCCTGTCAGGAGCTGGCTGTGAGGCAGGTGCAGGCGTCTCCAATGCTGGCTGATCTCCACCGAGGTTGCTGCTATCTTTTTGTGTTTTCCTGTTTTCTTCATTTTTTTGTGGTTTTCTGGATGCTGGTGCTACTCCCAAAATACTGGCTGGCCCTGGTGTTGGCTGGACTGACGATTCCCCGTCAGATGCAATGTGCTTTCCCTTCGCCGTCGCCGATGGCTGGAGTGTCCTACCGCTCCTGAGAGTAACAGCGTTAGATAAAAAACAATTAATTTCACCTGATTCGGGTTGGACACTGCCGGCTACCTGCTCCTTGCGTCGGAAATTGTTAGGGTTAGCTTCGACCTGGGCTGGTATGACGGTTTTGGCTGCCGCCAGGTCGTCGATCTTCTGGTTCATCTCAGCCATGTTCTTCATTAACTGCTCTAAACAAGCCAGGGCCGGATTGGCAGGTACAATCTCAGAGGATTCCCCCTGCTGGGGTCTAGAATGCTGGTATTGCGGCTGAGATTGCGACTGGTATCCTTGTGCAAATTGTTGAGGAGGGGGGTTTGAGGAGTACTGTGAGTTGTGCTGATTGAATTGGGCAGCCGGCTGTTGGTGGTAGCCCTGTCCTCGATATCCGGACTGCTGAGGACCATGTTGGTAATTCTGCCTCCAAGTGTTCCCGTGTGAGGGAGGCTGGTACTGGTAAGGCTGCTGGAAGGGTCTCCCACCCTGCTGTTGCTGATGGAAGGGCCTGTTGCCCATGTTCTGACCCTGAGAGTGTCCCTGAGGACGGGTCAGCTGCGCTTCATTGTTCCAAACACCATTGATCTCCTGGATCAGCGGCAGGGGTGGAGAGAACTGCTCGGAGTATGAGGGCTGGTGCTCTGGTTGGTATACAACCATCTGCGTCTGAGGCTGCGGTGGCTGCTCCGGAACCTGCACGTAGTACACGTGCTGGACAGGCTGGGGCTGCGGTGGAGTCGGCTGAGGGTTTTGCTGCACTGTAGGCTCCTTCTTCTCAGCGTTCGGCTCGGCAGAGGTAGACACAGCGTTGCACATGTTTGCATTCAATGCTCGGACGAGCTGCTCCAGCTGATGGGAGATCTGGTCGAGCTTCTCCAGACCTTGGGTCCTCTTCTCTATGACTGCCAGCTTTTCGAGGTCCTGCGACCTCTTCTCGATGATATCCACTTTGGACAAGTGGCTCCCAATGATGCTCAAGTTGGAGCTCTCATCTTTGTCCTCGGTGTGAGAAGCCATGTTAACTGGCTTGCTGATGGCGGTTGGTGTCTTCATGTAAACTTTAGACGAGGATTGGGCTGCTTCTCCCTCAGCCATTTCTTCGAAGACGTTCCATACTACATCCTCGTCCTTGTTAAAATGTGAACCGCCGCAAGCTGCATCCACGAGCTTTTGGCTCTCAAATGATAGCCCCCCGAAGAAATGCTGTACGAGACTGGTTTTTGGTATTTCATGGTGGGGGCACTTTTCTTAGAGATCTTTGAATCGTTCCCACGCTTCATGGATAGTCTCGTGGGGCTGTTGGCAGAAACTGGAGATCCGGGCACGCATCTGATTTAATCTCCCCATGGGATAAAATTTATGGAGAAAGGCAGATTTCAACTCCTCCCAGGTGGTGACGACCTTCCCGAGATGGTCGACCCAGTAAAGGGCCTTGTCTTGAAGGCTGAAAGAGAACGCGGTCATCTTGATCACATCCAGGGGAACTCCGGGGTAGTGAGCAGTGGAGCAGATGCGGTTAAACTTCTTGAGAAAAATATATGGCTCTTCAGTGGTGTTCCCATGGAAAGTGGGAAGCAATGACAGAAACTGCGGCTTCAGCTCGAAGTGGGTGTGCATACGCGGAATTTGGATCCACTCAGTGATGCGCCCTGCTCCTGGGTTGTATGTCTGCTTGAGTGTGGGCTTGGGCTGCGGTGGATCTTCTTCTGCTGCTTCATATTCGGGTCCCACTGAAAACTCATCATTGATTTCATGGTCATTGGGATCGTAGTTTGGATCATCCTCCCGTCGGCCGTCTCTCACATCGGCCCTTCTCCTCAGATCATTCAGCATGTCCTGAAAGGCTGTCTGGGCCAAGGCCTGATTAGTCAACTGCTGCTGAATGGCTTGAATGGAAGCCAGCAGTTGACTGTTGACCTCACCCTGCGTAGTGTATTGTCCTTCTGCTGCGTTGTCTTCAGGCTCCTGCTGGGGTTGTGGTCCTTTTCCCCTTCCTCCTGCCATCTCTGTTTCTGCTTGGTTGACCGGCTCGGGTTCTAAGTCTGCACATGGTAGAATGCCCCGATCAGTCTGAATTGCAGCACCATATAAAGAGATGCGGTCTGTGTCAAGATCAACATAGAACTTCGTTAAGGATGGTGATGTGTAAGGAGTAAAATCAATGGTCATCCAAAACGGACAGAGTTCGGGACGAGAGTGGTCCCGGGTTATTGAAGAAGGCAGGGAGTCTGGAGGTTGGTTCATAGGGTTTAAACCGGTGCCTCGGGAATCGCCCTGAATTATTGGAGAAGGCGAGCGAATGGAACTGATGTGGGTACCGACAGAGCCTCGACTAAACTGTCCATTCGTCGCCATCCCGAAGATCAAGAGGAAGATCGATGTGGATGAAAGATACGGAGGTCAACAAGAAACAAATGGAGTGCAAAACAGTAGAAGGCTCACAATGAGCGAGGGTCAACTAGAGGGAGTACAAAATTGCGCAACGGCGCGGTATTTTTGATCTTGACCTAAATGTGATTAGCAATCAAACACAAGACAAGGGAGTTCACCAACTCAACGCTTGAAGCCGTGAAGGTTCGGCTTTTATCTTTGTAATTTTTATCTTGATTTCAGGAATTTATCTTTCAACGAGTCCTTAGAGCGCTACGCCTATAGGAGCGAGAGTACTGCCGGAAAAGTATTCCCATACTTGTCCTCCTCCTGTGTAACCTGTAACTTGCGCTTTTTAAGGTCCTTGTAACCCTTCCTGGATCCCTACTCAGCCAAAGAAATAGAGGGAGGAAGCCGATAGGCGAAACCGATACTTCGGACCTCGCTCGCAACGGAATCACCCGTGAGCATGTAAGATCCTACTCGGACGCAGCCGGTGAGACAGACACCCCCGTGAAGGCGTGGCCTATGCTCGGTACTTCGGACAAGGTCGATGCTCACACAATAGTGAGTCACCAATGGCGACCAAGCCCAACTCGACTACGTACGATAGTAGCGCCAATACTTCGGTAATCCAGGCGATACACAAGGCAGCCACAAGTTGGGTTTTGGGCTCTAATCCTTACGAAGCGCTCACCTCACTTGGAAGGAGACCTTCCCATGCAACCTGAAAACAAGTGAGGGTGTTACTCTCCCCAATCAATGAGTCCAATTACCAATTTTATTTAGGTCAAAGTTTTCTTAGCAGTCCCTTTTTTAATTTTTTTTGTGTTATCGCTTCTTTTGAGTAGATTCAAACAAGCGCCTAACGATTTTGTATTTTCTTTATCCTAATTTATCAAAATCAGAGGGAGAAAAAGAGTCGGGAAAAGCCAATGCAAGTCGGCACCAAGATGGAAATCTCACCTTTGTGCCTAAATGATGGATGCAAAGTAAGAAGACTTACAGCGAATCCCAGCTCTCTCCATGCGGGATGCAATGCAGAAATTTATAAACCTAATCTATATGTCGATATGCAAGCGGAAATCGTCCTAAGATAGGCAACTGCTAACGTGAAGAACCACGAGTTAACCGTCAACTCCCAATCCTAATGTCCGGTCTAGGCTCACTCCTCCTCTGCTCAACACATTTGAGTTAGGAGAAAGCACTTGTGTGGAGTGAGCTCGCGGCGCGCGGATCGAGAGCCAATGATCAACTACTTAATTAATCTAAGTCCAAATACGAACTATAGGAACATGCAAGAGTTATTAGGGTGTTTGGACCTAGGCTAATCGAATCAAGCAGGACCTAATCTAAGAGCTCAATCCACAAAAGAAATAAAAAGAAAACAAAACCGGAAAATGGCAGTTGATCAAAACACGAAAAAGCCGCGGTGAGCCCCCGGGTGAACAAACACCCGGAAATTAGGCCCGAAGTGTTCAAGTGTCCAAGACCTGTATTATTACAAATTAATCAAATACTCTCTCTCACAAAAATAAAAGCAACACTCTCTCTAGTTCTCCTGCTCTCTCCTGCCGGCTAGGGTAGAATAGCCGGCTCCTCCTCCCAAGGCTGCTCAAGATCCCCTAGGCGATCCTCCTTGGTCGGCGGTCCCTCGCAAGAAAACGAAAGAGATGTCAGACAATTCAAAACAAATGATAAACAAGAGGCAAGTAAGCAAAAATGGCTAAGTAACTAAAAAGACCCAAAAGGTACTCTACAAGCCGATGCTCCCCAGCAACGGCGCCATTTGAAAAGCAAGAATTGCGAGAGCCGCTAAATAGTGGTCTGACAAGTCAGACTCACTGTCGCTGATGCGACTGCTCAAACCACCTCGGTCTTCAACAATTAACCCACACAATCAATAAAGCAATCAAGAGCAAGGATTAAAATTTATTATACCCTACTAACAATGTATAATGGCAAGCAAGTAGGGGTCGAACACAAGAAACAACGGTGCAGAGTGTAGATAAAAATCCAAACCTAGGTCTAATAAGCAACTTAGCCAATCTAGAATTCTTTTTGTGGGTTTTTAATTTTTAATTTTTTTTTAATTTTTAATTTTTAATTTTGTATTTTGATTTTCAATTTTCTGATTTTTATAATTTTATATCTTATATATATATATTTAATTTCTTTTTCAATATTGGAAAATAAAAACAAAGGAATAAAAGACAAGGTCAACTATTTATAAAAATGTACAAAAATAACCAAAAATTCAGAAACTAAATGTTTTTAATATTTTTAGGATTTTTTACTGTATTTGTGATTTTTGGGGATTTTTCTAGGTGTTTTTGGTATTTTTAAATACTGAAATAATAGAAAACAGTGGAAAATGGGCTGGCTGTAAACAAAATGAAGTTTAAAAATAGCAAACAGCAATTAAAATTTTTCACACTATTTTTCAAATAAAGAGAGCAAAATAAAGGGCAAACAAGAACTGAGTTTGTATTTTTTAGAGTTTTCTTTGATTTTATATATATTTTTGAAGTTTTAGAGTCTTTTTAAATTTTTAAGGTTTTTTTTTTTGAGATTTTTAGTAAATTTTGGTTTGAAACTAAAATATAGTAAAATAGACACTATGGAATTTTTTTGGAATTTTTCGAGAAGTTTTAATATTTTTTTGGCATTTTCTAAGCTAGACAGTGCATAAAAAGCAAGTTTTTGTTTTTTAATAAATATAAAAATAAAATAAAAACAAAAACTAAAATTGTGGCGTGGAAGTACAAGTTCCCAGGTGCTTAAGTTCAAAATTTGAGAAGTTTTGGATTTCAAATGATGCTTCAAATAAATGCTACAAGCAAGCAAAAAGTGAAAGGCCTGACAGGGGTGTGATTGTAATATCCAAAAAGTTGGGGGGCCAGTATGCCACTATTCCAGAAAGATTATAACTAAATTAAACTTTGCTGGACTAAAACTAATAACAAAATGCCCGAAGGGCGTCCCTGCAAAAATCGCAAAGTCCACGTGCGACGCACGCGACCTGGCGAGGATCTATACGATATGTACTCAAAATTCAGGGGGCCCAAATGTAAATTTCTCCAGAAATTATAACTGCTTAAAATCTGATGGGCTGAATATAAATAACAGAATATGCGAGGGCCCCCGCCACAAAATACCCAGGCTCACGTGCGCAAGCACGTGCGCGGAGCTGGCGAGGGCGTAAAGGCAATTAACAAGAGTCTTAAGGACACGTTCGCAAATAATACACATAAATATTAAAGGACGAGGATAGTTTAACTATTAAATGTTAAATACCAAAATGCCTGGGGAGAATCCGCAAAATTCCCAGGCAAGGGCGGACGCGGACGGTGGATGTCTGGTCACTTAGACACGTGCCCTCTCCACAAAGCCCGATACCCCTTGGGGTTATAACGGCCATGATTAAAAGATACTTCACTGATCGAACGGCTCTGGCGAAGATGGATCCTACGGCTGCTGCTCTTCGTCAATAACACGGCGTGATCGAGCGGTTCTGGCGCATCGAGGACGAACGGCCGAAGAACACGACCCAAGAAACTTTGCAGTGCCAAAATCTTGACGCCCAGAGCGCACGAGTCACGTCTAATGGCCGTACGACTTTCCTGGGAGAATCCTCTGTCGAACGGGGGCCTCGAGAGGGCGGATAGACCGCCGGAGCGCCGCCGAGCAGTTGGAGAAGGAGGACGGCCCAGGTGGTCCGTTCTTGGACAAAATCGACCCCCAGGTGGGGTCTGCGAGCTCCTGGGACCTGCAAAACAAAGGGATGAAGAAGTTGGGGGCAAAATGCCCCAACCTCGTGGAGTATTTCGCATAGGGGAACAACTAGATGGAAAGATGGAAATGGCCGGCGAAACTCGATGCCGGCCGTGGTGCGTCGAGATGTTAGGATGGTTGCTGGTCAAAGATATTGAAAGGGGACAGATTACTGTGGCTTCCTAACACTAAAGCTTCAAAGAACAAGGAAGAAAAGAGGGGTAGAAAGGCCTCACCCGTGCGCACACGAGGTGTCCTCCGGCGAGGACTCCGGCGAGGGGATCTAACTCGATTCAACACCACTTCGCCCCGTTTAAACTCCCTCCAAGCTCCTGCTGTCACCACGAGTCTGGCCAAGGGTCTAGGTTAGGGTTTTGGAGGTGGAAGAGTGATCAAAAATTCAAGGGAAGTGGGGGGGTCCGTTTTGAACCATGGTCGAGTGGCGTGAAAGACGAGGCGGCAACAGGCGCCACAGTGATGCAATGCCCAAGAATAACCCAGGGCGAGATTCATGGATGTATGGGCCTCAAAAGTCCTGAAGACTTCATCACGAAAAGATGTAAGTGGCAGCTTGGAAAAAATCGAGAAAGTGGGTCAAAACCCACTCTGACATTCTGACAGAGGAGGGTCAGACAGTTGACCCGTGGTCAACTGTCCAGACCTCCTGGTTGGTCCACGTGGACCAACCAGGAAAAACCTCTTAAAAAATCATTTAAAAATAGTAAATAATGTTATTTGATTTAGGTTATAAAATAAAAAGTGTTTAAAAATTTAAAAATTATTTTATTATGATTTTTAATTATTTTTATAAGATGTATTTTTACAAGTTTGCATTTATACCCCTATAGGTATCTATATCTATATATTGTAGTCTTTTATTTTTAATTTGTGTATTTAAATTTTATTATTTTTATTTAGTATTTTATAAAATCATAGAATACTTTTAAATATACAAATATATTTTTATTTTAATTTTATGAGATGTTTTATATATAAAATATAAAGGTATAATGTATAGGTATTGATATAGGTAGTGTACCTATGTATTCTATATATGTTCATTTTTATTTTTATTTTTCTTTGCATTTTTATTCTGATTTTAATGCACATAATTATTATAAGTAATTTTTACAACATTATAAAAATATAAAAATAAAAAAATAATAAATAAAGAATAAATTGAATATTTTATTCGGTACACTGTACAATGTGGGTCCAAAACTCAACTTTCAAACCGTAGCCCCGCCAAATGCGAAACCACCGCCATTGGATAGCTTATTTTCTTCTATATACAATTAAAGGCGAGTATGCTGCATTTGGAGTTTTTATTTGTGAGATACGGGTCTGGGAAGTTGGGATTCTGGATTTTTATTCAGACCATAACTTTTTATCTGTACATTATTTTTCAGTGAAATCAATTTTGTATTTTTCTTTATAAAATTATCTACAACTTTCATGTACAAAGTTTCTTTATTTGATGTATAAAAAGTGGAATCAAAAATAGGTCCCAAAATGAATAAAGAATGAATAAAAACTATAGGTATTTTATCTGTATTTTGGCCCTTGTCTCCCCCTACTTTATTCCTTGTCGACCTATTCATCAAGATGCCTAGGTCTCGGGGTTTCGGGTCATAAAATATTTACAATATTTTATTTTTTTTCTTTTCTTTTCTTTATTCTATAATTTTGGCTTTAAAAACCGCATTTTATACAATATTTACACATATATACATAGATGCTAAAATGCATGAATTACGCATATTTACACGCATTTACTAGGGTTTTTAAGGCCAAAATGATAGAATAAAGATGATGAAACGTAGATTCATCAGATACTTGTTAAAATTGACCTAAGGAGACAGATGCCTCCCTGAGATCGACCTTGGACTCCACCAAGTAAAAAAAATTCACCGCTTAACATTAAATCATAGTGGTTTTTGACTAGCCTCTCCTATCCGACTGCAACGAACGATTAAAAGTAATTTGGACATTAGTTTGACCGAATTAACATAGGATGCGGGGCGGTTATCAGCGGGCCGTCGACTATAGTGATGTGGTAGTGGTGGAACAAAACTATGGGAGGTGGTGGGGCTGATGGTGGTGATGGAGGAGGTGGTAGTTGAGCTGGTGATGAAGGTGGTTGGCGCATGGGTGGAGGTGGAATGCATACCTCATTATCCGAATATGAAGGTGTCAACCTGTCACTTATAGGAGAAAAATACATAACACTCAAAAAATGTGACCTCTGCGCTGACATAATCTCTCATGTGTAATGGATCATAACAACGACAACCCTTCTGAGTTTTGGAGTACCCGACAAAGACACATTTGACAACCCTAGGAGAGAACTTGTCAATCCCTGGAGACAACCGATGGACAAATGCAACAGACCCAAAAATACATGGGCTAAGAGAGACAACTCCTTGTCAATGAAAACACGGGAAAAAAAAGAATCTTCTCTCCCAACACCAACGAGGGTATACTGTTAATGAGATGACAAGCCGTGAGAACCGCATCACCCCAGAATGAATGAGATGTACTGCTTTGGATCAGGAGGGTACGGGTGACATCAAGAAGGTGATGGTGTTTTCTTTTAGCAGTACCACTCGCCGTTCTGTTGAGACGTATATGCACATGATTTTTGATAAAAAATACCATGAGATAAGAATTGAGATAGCACATGAGTACAAAATTCCAGCACCTTATCGGTCCTTGCAATTTTGACAGAGGTGGAAAAAACATTCTGCACTTCTTTAATGGAATTTATTATTACATTTCCAGCTTCAGATTTATTCTTCAACAAGAAAACCCAAGATAGACGACTAAAATCATCTACGACAACTAAATAGAATATGTCCCTCATGATCGAGAACACGACTTGGACCCTAAATGTCTACATGAAAAAACTCAAAAGGGGAGCTCTGCTCCAACTTTTACGACTAGGGAAGACAGACCGATGATACTTCCCTAACTGACATGCCTCACAGTTGAATGACGAGCGGGGTGAAATCTGAGGAAGGACTTGACGCAGTTTCTGAAGTGGAAGATGATAGAAGCGTAGATGCCAAAGGAAAAGAGAGATCAATCTAGTGGAATAGGAGGATATTCCAACATACGCTGTTTAGACCAGTCGATAGAGCCCGCCCTACTCACGACCACCATTAATCACCCTGCTCGTAAGAATGACCTGAAACACAAGAGATGATGGGTCAAATATTCCTCTACAATTTAAATCCTTAGTAATCTGACTAATAGACAATAAATTCATTAAGAAATCAAGAGAATGTAACACATTCTGCAACCGTATAGAGGGCGTTAAGGTGATTTCCCCTGTCATGTGATTGGGGAATGAGTCCCATCTGTTCCTTCGTGGAGAAACCTATTTGTAGGCTATGAGCTGATCTCTATTTCCACACAAATGATGTGTGGCACCATAATCAATGATCCATTCCGAGATATCCGAACCATGATAATAAGTAGAGACATGAACACTACCCGAGGTACTAGCTCCTGCAGTAGCAACAATGTTCGAGCTGTTCTCTGAAGCAGGTGAAGAGGTACTAACTGAGGGCATGATGTTCTCAATCGAGACACAAGCTCATCATATCGCCGATCTGATGTGGGTGGAGTGGCATAATGTTGAATCTGCTCTGCTATGCGTGTGGATACTGGGAAACCATGTTTGGAGTAGCATGCATCTTATGTATGAGCAGATCAATGACAATAGGAACAAGGTGGTCCACGACCACATCCACCTCTACCACGTGATCCCCATCCATGGAACTGAGATGGACCGCCTCCTCCTCGAGAGGCCGCCATGTCAGAGGAATTGGCACTGGAGCAGGAGTTGAAATATTGATCCGGCTCAACCTAGGAAGGCCTCCTCCATGGGAGGAATTGTAGCATTGGCCAGGATCTAGGAGGAAGCAGCCTCATACTGTGAATCAAGAGTGGCCAGGAAGACACCAACCATCGTAGCATTCTCATATGTCTTCAACTGCTCTGCAGTAGCCGTGAGAGGCATGAAGCTATGAAGCTTCTCAAACATCCCGTGCAAGGCAGTATAGTGAGCATGTAAGGGTCGACCATTCTGCTTTATAGTGAAGATGTTATGCTGAAGCTGTAGAATTTTTGTCTCATTCTTGGTCTGTGAGTACGTGGAAGCAAGAATGTCCCACATGGCTTTGACAGTGGGCTGGTACAGGACATCATTTGCAATCTCTGGTATCAAGGTACCAGACAACCTGACGTGAACATATGCGTCATCAGCCTCCCATGAGGTATACAACCCCATCTTCTCTGTTAGCTCTTCCTCAGTGAGAATATGCTTCTTACCCATTGACTTCATTAGGCTCATGAACTGCATGGCTCACAACTCATAGTTCGACCCATCCATCTTGACTATGGGCACTGGACATCTAAAGACGTCCGTGATGGGGATGTCTACCTTGCTTTCCGACATGTTGTCTGACAAGGAAGTCTAAGGTAGTAGACTAGAGAACGTATCATCTACACTAACATACGAGAAGTTGGTTGCATGTGTAGACTCAAATCGCAACCAATCCCATCAATAAAATGAACCCTAGCGCGACACCAGTAGAGGAGCTCGAAAGACGGCAACACTGTCCAAGAGAGAGGGACGACGACACCTGAGGATACGACCGCAAGAGGTGTGATGTCACCGGCCGTACCTACGGGCGACGGGCGGCTATGGCCCTAGGAGGTCTGACTGCGGGAAGGCAGGCGACAAGCGGAGGTCCGACCGCAGGAGGTACGACGGCTCCTGCGGGCGACGGACGGAGGTCCGACCGCAGGTAGCGCGGAGGCTCTGCACGAGAGGGAGGAGGTGGGGGCTAGGGTTAGGGTTTCAGGTACGAGAGCTCCGGTCTAGGAACGCCACTCTGATAACATGTTGGGAAAAATAAGAGAGTTGTTTATTCCTTGAGCCCTAAGCTCTCTTACATAGAGGAGAGACCTGTGGGTGAATTACATGCAGACAAAGGGAAAAGGAAACAAAAAAGAAATCCCTACAATGCTCAATTACATTATCATTATAAAATAACCCCCCCCCCCCAAAATGACCGTGTTCCTTGCACACCAAATTGACCACACCAAAACAAAGGAGTACACACTGTCCTCATGCCCATAACCGCAGACCGATCTAATATCTCTCCAAAGAGTGAGACAATCCTGGTGTGCAAGTTAGGGATATTGGCTCTGTTCCACACCTCAGATGAGAGCGGACACGAGAAAAATAGATGATCCGCATCCTCCATCTCCGATACACATATATCACATGAACTATCGTCCACACCCAGCAGTTGCCTCATGCGACCTTTGGTTAGGATCCTCCCAAGCATGAACAACCAAAGGAACACCTTAATTCGGTTCGGCACTTTACATCTCCAAATCATACCCATGTCGACTCCAACCTCTTCCCGTACCTCCTTCCCGTCCTCCATTAAAAAACAGTAAGCTTTCTTCACAGTAAACCTCTCATCTCCCCAAACATAATGATCTTTGCCCAAAGACGGACCCTTGCTCTACAATAGTTTCGTTAGCAACGCAAGGAGCTCCTCCACTCTCTGATTCGACAAGGTCGAAGAGAACACAGGGGACCACACCCCGCGGTCCCACATCTGCTGCACCAACACCTCACTGTCCCTTGCCAAACTCAAGAGCCATGGGTAATGCTCCCCCACAACCTGATCCCCTGTCCAATCATCCATCCAAAAGTGAAATCCTACCCCGTCTCTGAGCACTGAACTCAATTTAGTAGGTCTCACAGCTGCATTAATGTTTTTTGTTTTGGTGGTTGAAGCTCTATCCACGATAGTTATCAAGATGGTGGATTTCAACTTTTGTTTGGATATAGTGTTGGTGATATTTCCGTGCATGTCTTGCAATATGCTGATGACATTATATTCCTTGAGGACTGCGTCGACGATTCAGCAGAGGGTCTTGCTATGGTTCTTGATCTGTTTTCGTTGATGTATGGTATGAAGTTCAATCATGGTAAGTTGCCTTTGTTATTTTCACGATGAGTAAGAATGAGGTGATGACATCTATGGCCTCACGTCAGACTCGAGTGTGAGGGGGTGGGGGGTGGGGGGGAGCGTTGGCACTCCCGATCACTTAGTTGGGGATGCTTCTGGTTAGGGGTAGACTGAGGCACAACAATAAGTTACTGATTGTTCAGAAGATGAAACAGATATTTCCAGGCCTCTTGCTTGTCTAGGGGTGACCGTCTAATGCTTTTAAAGATGGTCTTGTACGCTATACTAGTAATCTTTTTGTTGGCGCACCTCTTAGCCATATGTGTTTGTTGGGAAAAATAAGAGACTTGTTTATTCTATACGCCCTAGGCTCTCTTATATAGGGGAGTAGCCTATGGGTAATACATCAAGAGTCCAGAAGAAAAGAAAAAAATATGAAACGATACAAAATAACATAACATATATCTCTACACTCCCCCTCAAGATGGAGCATAGATGTCGATCATGCTCAGCTTGGACGAGCACTTCTGGATTGGCCCTATAAGTAACGCCTTGGTAATGATATCTGCAGTTTGGTCCCCTGAGCTAACATGAGATGTAGAAATAAACCCCTTCTGGATCATATCTCATATAAAGTGACAATCAACCTCAATGTGCTTGGTTCGTTCATGAAATGCTGGATTATTTGCAATAAATATGGCAACTTGATTGTCACAATCCAGAACCATAGGAAGTGGGACTTCTATATATAGATCTGTAAGAACATCTTTCACCCACATCATTTCTGTATTGACCTGAGCCATAGCCCTATATTCGGACTCAACACTGGAGTCTGGCTACAATAGTTTGCTTCTTGCTTCTCCACGAGACGAGAGAGTTTCCAACATACACAACAAATCCAGTGGTGTACTTCCTATCCTTGGGGCATCCTGCGTAATCTGCATCTGCACATGCTGAAATAGCAATCTCCTTGTCTTTCTTGAACAACAGACCTGGACCTGGAGTTGATTTAAGATACCTGAGTATCATATGTATAGCATCCATATGTACCTGACGTGGTTGCTCCATGAACTGGCTCACCCGACTAACATCAAAAGAGATATCAGGTTTGATAATAGTAACATAAAGAAGTTTGCCCACCAGTTCTCTGTATCTTCTCCTATCCACCTCATCAGTGTCGTCATCATATAATTTCATGCTCGGATCCATGGGTGTAGTGGCCGGTCGGCATCCAAGCATTCATGTTTCACTCAACAGGTCAGTGATATATTTCCTCTGAGTTATTACTAGTCCATGAGGATTTGTGGCGAACTCCAGTCCCGGAAATATCTAAGGATTCCAAGATCCTTGGTGACAATTTCACGACCCAACATTTCTTTCGCCCTCTGAATTCCTTGTCCATCATCACCTGTAATCAAGATATCATCTACATACATCATAATTGCAATAATACCTCTGGATGTCTTCTGTATGAACAGGGAATGATCTGCATTGGAACGTCTGTACCCCTGTTTTCCAAACAAGTCTGAGAGCTTCTGGAATCAAGCTTTGGGGCTTTGCTTAAGGCCATAGATGGCCTTATGAAGTCTATACATCTTAGAACACTCCCCCTCAACAGCAAAACCAGGTGGTTGTTGCATGTAGACTTCCTCCTGCAAGTCACCATATAAAAATGCATACTTAACATCTAATTGGAATAGTGGCCAATCACGAGTAACCGCAACAGAAAGAAGGATCCGTAGGGTGGAATGGTGAGCAACCGGCGAGAATGTATCAAGATAATCCACCCCATAAGTCTGTGTAAATCTATGAGCAACCAGGCGTGCCTTGTATGTGTCAATGCTGCCATCTACATTCTGCTTAACTGTAAAGACCCACTTGCAGCTCACTGTAGAAACATCGGTAGGTGCATGGACAAGGCTCCAGGTACCTCTTGACTAAAGAGCAACCATCTCTTCTTCCATGGCTAAATGCCACCTACTGTCCTTCAATGTATCTTGGTAATTCTGTGGAATATCCACCGCTGATAGTGCAATGACAAAGCTCCTGAATTCCCCAGATAAACGATCAAAAGAAACGGTGGATGCTATAGGATATGACGCGCAGCTGCGCTTCTGTTTCCGAAGTGCAATAGGAAGATCCAAATCATCTGTATCCTCATCTGGCCTCTGTAACACATCCTGCTCAGGTAAATCATTAGATCCATCAATATTGATTATATTCTCAGAACATACCTCAAGCGAGCTAGATGATGAGAGGTGACCATGAGCAGAAGCAGGCCGACGGGTATAGTGGAGAGGTAATGGAGGAACATGAACTGTAACAAGAGGTGTAGGAGATGTAGGTAGTGGTGTAGGTGATGATGGTGGTGGCATATATATGGCTTCATCAGTGCCCAAGGATACCAACTGATCACCTATAGAAGAGAAGTACATAACAAACTCGAAAAAGGTAGCATCAGCACTAACAAAATATTTCCTGCGCAATGGATCATAACACATGTACCCCTTTGGTGTTCTGGAGTTCCCGACAAAAACACACTTGACAGCCCTAGGAGAGAGCTTGTCAATACCTGGAGACAACTGCTGGACAAAGGCCACTGAGCCAAACACATGAAGAGTGAGGGAGAACAATTCTTTTTCAGGAAAAATAAGGGAGAAAGGAATCTTCTCACCTAAGACAGACCACGGCATGCGATTAATGAGATAACATGCCGTTAGGACAACATCGCCCCAGAAAGAATGAGGAGCACGACTCTGTATGAGAAGCAACCTGTTGACATCAAGTAAATGACGATGTTTCCTTTCTGCAACTCCATTTTGTTGGGAAGTACATGCACAAGATGTTTGGTGGACAATCTCTTGTGTTGAAAAATAATTGGAGAGAGTATGAGTACAAAATTCCAAGGCATTATCACTTCTCACAATCTTTACATATGTAGAAAAAACATTACGAACTTCATTGATGAAATTTATGATAATATTCCCAGCTTCAGATTTATTCTTTTACAAAAAGACCCAAAACACACGAGAAAAATTATCCACAATAACCATATAAAACTTGTGTCCCTGATGATCAGGAACACGATTAGGATCCCAGATATCGACATGAAATAACTCAAACTTGGAGCTACTACTCTGACTCTGACGACTGGGAAGGTAGAACGATGATGCTTTCCCAACTGATAAGCTTCACATTGGATGGACGTGCGAGGTGAAACCTAGGGTAAAACACGACATAATTTCTGAAGTGGTAGATGTCCAAAGCGCAAGTGCCACAGGAAAGGAGAGACAGATCCAGCAGGAAGAGAGGAGACTCCAGCATATGGGATCCGACTAAGACGATAGAGGCCGCCTTGCTCATAGCCACTCCCAATCACGTTGCTCGTAAGGATGTCCTGAAAAATGAGAGAAGATGGTTCAAAAATTGCTCGACAATGTAAATCTTTTGTAAGTTGGCTAATGGACAATAAATTCATAGAAAAATCAGGTGCGTGCAACACGTTCTTGAGGTGCATAGAGGGTGTCAGGCTAATCTCCCCCTAACTAGTAATAAGGGAGTGCGTCCCATCAGCAATAACCACAGTACGGTCTGGAGGAACCTGTCGGTAGGCTGTAAGTAGACCTTGATCACCACACAGATGATGTATGGCACCAGAGTCCATAATCCACTCTAAAGTATCAGATCCACTACCACTAGTGAATGCATAAGTGCCACCTGAGGTACTGGTGGATGCATAAGCAGCAACGTCAGAATGACTCTCAGAGGCAGGTGCAGATGCAACGGGACCTGATGGGGAATACTGCCCCTCAGACGAGCTACAAGATCATCAAAGCGCTAATCCAAAGATGAAGCAGAAGGAGGTTCAATCTGTTCAGCTACTCGTGCAGAAGCAAGAAATCCATGTTTGGAATAGCATGTGTCTTCGGTATGCCCAGAACGATGGCAAAAAGTGCATGATGGCCGAACACGACCTCCTCTGCCCTGAGGCCACGACCACGAAACTGATGATGATCCCCACGACCTCGATTCGTTGACATAGCTGAGGCGGTCTGATTTGCAGTAGATAAAGGAACAGTAATACGACTCAGTCTGTGAAAGGCTTCCTCCATCGGAGGAATGGTGGAATCTGCCAAGATCTGGGAACGTGCTGCCTCGTACTCTGGATCAAGGGCTGCCGGAAATACATCAACCATAGTTGCATTCCGGTAGGTCTTCTGTTGCTCAGGAGTGGCTGTTAAAGGCATAAATCTATAAATCTTCTCAAACATTCCACGTAAAGACGTGTATAATGAGTGTAGAGGCTGCCCATTCTGCTTGATTGTAAAGATGTCATGCTGGAGTTGCAGAATCTTCGTCTCATTCTTGGCATGTGAATAGGTGGCAGCCAGAATATCCCACATTGCTTTTGTAGTGGGTTGATGGAGAATATCATTGCCAATCTCAATTGCCAATATTCCTGATAGCCAAACCTTGGCATATGCATCATCAGCCTCCCATGAGGCGTTGACTCCAGTCTTCTCAGCATGCTCTTCCTCAGTAAGAATGTGCTTCTTACCGGTCGACTTCATCATACTCATGAACTGCATTGCCCACAGTTCGTAGTTTCACCCGTCCATCTTCACAATAGGCGCAGGACCTCTGAAGGCGCCTGTAAGTGGGATATCTGCCTTGCTTTCTGGCATGATGATAATGGAAGACTGGGGATGTAGACTGAAGATGTGATTGTCTACACTGACATTCACAAGTTCGGTTGCATGTGTAGACTCAAGAAACCAAACCCATCAACGTGGGGACGCGGACGAAGGTCTCCTTGTTGACAAAGATACTCTAGGGTTGGCCGAACCCTAGAGAGAGGCGGCATGTACTAGGCAATATGCGGTCAAATCACAACGCACGTGGTGCAGACGTGCGTGCGGAGAGATGGAGGAGCGCTGAGGATCACGCGGGAGACTTGGCGCGTGGAGCCAAGACACACGAGAGACGCTCGTAGGAGAGACCGAGGGCCTGACAACGTGCGGAGGAGCACACGAGATCCTGGCGGTGCGCGGAAGGGTGCGGAGGAGCACGCAGGGCCTGGCGGTGCGCGAAGAAGTGCGCAAGGCCTGGCGGCGCACGGGAGGGCACGCGGGCAAGGCCTGGCGGCGCGCGAGAGAGCGCACAAGGCCTGCGTGGCGCACGAAGGGCTCGGAGGTGGGGCTATGGTTAGGGTTTTGGTTCGAGAACTCCGGTCTAGGACCATCGCTCTGATACCATGTTGGGAAAAGTAAGAGACTTGTTTATTCCATACGCTCTAGGCTCTCTTATATAGGAGAGTAGCCTATGGGTAAATTACATCAAGAGTCCAGAAGCAACAACAACAACAACAAAGCCTTTTCCCACAATTAAGTAGGGTCGGCTACATGGATTCTTCGCCTCCATTCAGATCTATCTTGGGTCAATCTCGGGCTTATAAGTTATATCCACAAAACAAAGATCCCTTCATATGGTCTCTTTCCAACACTTCGTGAGCCGTCCCCGCCCTCTCTTAGCCGGCTGAACATCCCAACACTCGCATCTCCTAACTGGTGCATCGGCTGATCTTCTTTGCAAATGACCAAACCATCTTAAACGGTTTTCTCGCATCTTATCCTCAATCGGAGCAACAGCAACTTTCTTTCTGATTGCATCATTCCGAATCCGATCTTTACGTGTATGTCCACACATCCACCTTAGCATTTTCATTTTTGCTACAACCATTCTCTGCACATGTCTATGGTTCACAGGCCAACATTCAGATCCATAGAGCATAGCAGATCAAGTGTCCAGAAGAAAAGAGAAAATATGAAACGATACAAAATAACATAACGTATATCTCTACAGTGTTCAAGGAAGTCTTGGGGCATTGATGCAAATGTTCTCTTTGGCATCCTCGGGGGAGATGCATGAGATGCCTTTGGTGAGGTGGATGACGATGATGCTGGTAGAGGATAATGGGGGACTTGGAGTTCTGACTTTGGAGGTGATGAGTAGGTCATTGCTGATAATATATGCTTAGTAGATATGCACACAACATTTTTGGGATCACATTGGAACTCTCGATATAGGTGGGGTGATTCGTGCGCTGTTAAACTTCTGGAGAGGTTTCTGTTCGGTCATGCATGTGGTTTCTCCTATTTTGAAACTGATTGTGGGTGAGGACATTGGTCTTTGATTCTGGATGAATAATTGACTGGTCTTGGGATGCTTGGATAGTAATTTCTACGGTTACTCATTTGGAATCTGATTAGAGTTGTTCGGTTATGGAATGCTAGGCGGCCGATGGTTGGTTCCCTTGTTTTTGTATGTATCTGTCAGATTAACGTATTACTACTCTATTGTTGTTGATGATGACTTTGATTGAGATTAATGGGCCCTCAAAGGGATGTGACCATCGGGTTTGGGCAGAAGGGCACTTTACGATGAGGAAGGCATCAATGTTGCAGAAGACGGTATTCGGTATTCAGTCGGAGGGGTCACTGAATAGAGAATAATCGGTATTCGGGCGACTATTCAGAATTATTCGGTTTTGTATTTTTTAATAAAAAAATTATTTATAATACATATATTCTTATATTTTTATACATATATGGTCATTAGTTAACATGAATCCAAGATAAAAGTACCAATCAATGTAATATATATATATATATATATATAGAATTTGACATTTGTTGTGATACTGTGGTAAAACGGAACCCATAAAAACTGAAAATTGAAAATAAAATAAAAATAAAAATATCAAAAGTCAAACTCCAGTCGGCCTAATAGTCGGGCCAGTCGGCCGAATAGTCGGCCGACTATTCGGTCGGGCCGACTATTGACCGACTGGAGGTTTATTCAGTTGGGAACCCCCCGCACCGCATAGTCGGACCGACTATTCGGGATAGTCGGCCGATATTGCAACACTGGAAGGCATAGGTGACCTTTTATGCTAATACAATTTTCAACCATGGGATCACATCGACAGAGTACATGCAGATTTGGAGATGGAAGGTGCTACTAAGGGTTCAGATTTTCATTTGGTTACTGAGGGATCAGTTGCTGAGTGTTCGGTTGTTGACTAGTGAACGTAGAACAAGGTTTTTCCTGGGCATAGAACGTGCCATCTGTGCTCTGCAGTGTATGACGTCAATCATATGTTCTTTGGTTGCAAGGTCTCCAAGGACATATGGGTGTTAGCTGGCTTGCCTTCAATGCCGACATTGTGTGCGGAGATCTCCTCGAAGTGGATTTACTGGTCGGGGTCCGGTTCTAATCATGACAAGATTTCGATCTCGACTATTCTCTGTGCCCTTTGGTTTGAGGGGAATGAGGTTATATTTCAAAGTGAGAGAATGCATAGGAAGAATATGATGGAAGATGCCAAGTGCCTCAAGCATCTTGATATGTGTAGCTGCATATTTTAGACTTGTGAACATGTAGAAGTTTTTTGGTGTGTGTCTTCTTGATATCTCACCTTTTTTCCTAAAAAAAGGACGTGGGTGATGCTGCTCAACCGAGGACGAAGAAGAGGATGGAGTTTGGTTGAGGGGGCAGAGTGTTAGGCCAGTGGGGTGGTGTTGGAACGAAGCAAACAAATGGACTGACACAACAATTCCTGCTCGAGATGTCATATGACTATATGACATGGGTGGATAGAGGAGCATGTTTCACGCGAAAGCAATGATGTAAACTTCCCTATTTGCGTCGGCATCACACAAAATCAGGGTAAACGAGGATCAGACCCCGGCTTTAGGGATTGAGTTGAGTCCCAACCCTTTGAGGGTGTTCATGTATTTTTTGCTTTCCTGAATGTACTCTACTTCACACTATAATATAAAGATGCATAGGACTGACATATATATATATATATAGAAAGGAGTGATCCTATGAGAGCAAAAAAATATGAGAGCATGATAGCATGGATTCTGGACCACATGATTCTGTCTTCTCTCTCCTGGTCTTCTCTCTCTTGAAGAATCATGTGGTCCAGAATGCATGCTCTCAGGTTTTGGCTCTCATAAGATCACTCCTCTCTATATATATATATCAAAGTATTGCATTCCACTTGTTCGTAAATACCACCCCATAACAAAGAGAAAGAAAGCACTGAAACCAACCTAAAAATCAAAATATCTCTATTTTGCACTTTTTGACAGGCGACCATTCCTCTTAAGTTTCAAATTCTCATCACTGATAAATTCTTCTACATCTGTTTTTCTTTTTTGCCCTCGTTACCACTTAAAGTTGGAACATGCTTAGTTTCAAGGTTTGAAAAAACGAAAGGCAGAATGAGACGTTTTCCTTGGAAGCGAGGCGGGGCGTAAGCCTTAGTTTGTATAGGAAAATAATTACAAAATATATAATAAATATATTTATTGATGAACTAAAGTAATCTGACAAACATATAATATATAACAATGTAATATATGGTGATATTATGAAGATAAAAACACGGAAAAAAAGGATCTGTCAATGCCATAAACATTTCTACTAAATTTCTACCCAGTCAAAAGGAAATCATTGGCTATAGCTATCACTAAAATAGTTATCAAAAAGGGATTGGCTATAGTTGTCATTATAGATATCCAAATTGTTGATATGAATCATGTGATTAGAATCCTAACCGCATGATTTACTGAACCCAGATGAAGAAAGATTTGATGTCTCCCCTGTGCCACCATACCCTACCAGTACGGGGGTCTCGCTGCATGATCTACCCCTCGGGGTGTTTTTCCTCCGCCCCGTTTCGCCTCGACCGCCTCAACGCCTCGAGGCACGCTTTTTCAAACAATGCTTGGTTTTTGTTTTGCATCTCCGATTTGATGTGATTTTTCTTTCATACTTTGCATATGTGAAGCTTCAAATGGATTTTGTAGGAATATGGCCCTTGTGACATTTAATATTGTTTTGTAAACCCTTGTAAGATTTTTCCATTGGTGTTGGTCGTTTTGTACGTTTTTTTAGCAAAGAATAGGAATCGAACTGTGAAATTATTGAATCTTTATGGTAAGTAAATTGTCTTCTTTTATTCGAATAATGGAAGAAGCTAAATCGATAAGTTTTGTAATCGTGGTTGCCATTGTGCCCCTTCACTGGGAAATGTTTTTCATATTGATATTATAGTAGTGTAATACAATTTTTAAATGTGACAGTTGTGGAAGTATCGATAGTTTGATTCTATGAGATGAGTTTTTTTGTTCGTTGTTAAATGTTGACTCGTGGCCAATTATTTTGCGGCTTGTTTCAATGTTAACTTTCAGAGGCTGCAAGTGGACAGGAGAGTACGTTATGGACTTTAGGGATATAGGGGCATCTTTTGTGCGTGGAGATAAGTGTAACATAGAAGAAGCACGTTTCTCATTTCTCAAAGGAGGTTATGTTGAGGATACAGAACATCAAGGTATTTTTTTTGCTACTTTTTATGTCGTGATTGGTATGATTGTTTTCCTGTCAGTAGCAGCTTTTGTACAAAATTAGTGGATTGATTCATTGCATGCGAAAGGCTGAGATATAGGCTTAGTTGGGTTTGATTAACTTAATATGTGCTCGTGTTCGTAGGAGTGGAAGCAAAAGTACATGAGAATCCAAAACAAATAAAGGAAAAATTAATGGCAATCATAAATGAAAACTATTCAAATATCCCTACTGGACATATGTATCGATCTTGTTTGCTGTCAAGGCAATTGCAAAGGTAATGTCGCAAGGCAACTTGTATCTTTCTCTATGACAACAAGTAAATGAATATTGTTGGAGAGAAAAATAGAATTGCATATCAATGAAGAGACCCTAGGGCTCTCTTATATAGGAGAAAAGCCCCGGGTTAATTAAATAAGAGGTACATGAAGAAAATAGGATTAAGAAATGATTATAAAGAGATACAAATAACTCAACACTCCCCCTCAAGCTGGAGCATATATGTCTATCATGCTCAGCTTGGAACGACATCTACGAAATGGACCTCATCTTCTCGTCTTCTCCCAACTTGATCGACGCCATTGTTTTTCAACCAGTATGGGAGAAATGGGGAGTATTGCTGTTAGGCCAGTTGTCAGACTCTACAATTCCGATTCAGACTTGACGTTCAGATTGGTTCAGAGTCTTCACGCGCACAAGTGTGCGTTCATCAGTTGAGACTTGAGAGGTCCTCATCTTCGATTTGGTTTGCTCAAGTTTTTCATGTGATCCATAGGGACTCCAGAGTAGAGATCCCATTCTCTATGACATTGTGGGTTAGGGTTTTCATGTGGTTTCATAGGGACTCGAGTGGAGATCCCATTCTCTGGCTAGTATGGGAGAGACAAAGTTATCCGACGAGGAGACTTTCAGACTCCGTTCTCTAGCGACCGTGGACTTTGAAGAAGATGTTTCTACGACTTTATTCCAGTTTAACCCTTCAGAGAGATGGAGCAGTTGAAAGCGAGAGTTCTTCCGGTGGAAACTCATTTCAGTTTCAGTGACTATGACAGACACAATACATAGCACATGTTCTCCGACGAGGAGATCCAATCAACTCACACTCCAGCCCGGTTGTTCCTCCTCACCTGCACAACATGAGAAGCAACGTCCTCGACAACAATCGATGGTAGAGTATGCATTGAGTTGATATTGTATGTAGTGTCTTGTATTGTGAGTTTGAGATTTCTGTCTGTGTGTCCAAGCTGAGCATTGCACACTCCAACTTGATGGGGAGTATTGGAGTATATATGTCACATGTAGTGATGGGTAATTGGATCCCTCTAGGGTTCAATCACCACATCTAATGGTTTAGTCCAATATCTACTATTTGTGGGACTTGGAGACTCGGTGGGGGCTATATAAGAAGCCCGACTCCCATTGTATCAGATGAGAAAAATGAATGAAAATATCAACCCTTTGAGGCGTTCTCCCGTGGTTTCATCCAGCTCCTCACGAAGTAGGGTTACACGTAAAATCACGGTGTTCTTCATGTTTATTCTTTATCTTTGATATTAGCCTTCCACATTCTCGATTTCTAACAAATGTCACTAGCTATCTTTGTGGTAAGGATACCGGATAGTCACACATGAGCATATACATCATCTTACTTCCACAAAGCATTTGCCCCAGTCTTGTCGGTTGGATGTGCTGTGTCTGAATGTGCTCCTTGTTGTTGCATTACATAATAGTCATGGTCTGCATGGATCGTAACTCATGATTTGTTCCGTCCATCTTGATAGACTTTTGAAGGCACTAGAGGTGGATAACTCAACCTTGATCTCTTACATGATGATGGAGTCAGAAAAGGATGCAATTGTTGCTATAGATGGTCTGATGATCTCTACACAAACATATGGGGGACCAATTGTGTATGCAGACTCAAGGCACAACAATTTCCATCAATACAAGAGACACTGTATGGAGGATGGGGTGATTTATAGGTATGTAATTACCCTTATCGCACTAAAATTAGATTGCACACATTCCTTGGACACAAGATAAGTTCCGAAGAGGGAGCGTGGAGGGGTTAAGGTGCCGCTAGAGACCCTCGCAAGGTAGTGGAGGCCACCAGTGTTGACTGAAGTGACCACACTAGGTGGTTGCTGGCGCTTGCATCGATAATAGGGTCCGCCAGTGGTGGTGGTTGTCACTGGAAGTGGTCGGAGTTGCCATTGGCAATGGCTTGAGGGGTCGCTGGTGGTTGGAGTTGCCACTAGGTCAGCAAGGAGTTGCCATAAACCTCTTACAGTAAAAAGGGATTGTCGTTAGGGTGCTGCGGTGGTGGTGAACACATGCAGAGGCGGCAACACATTTGTTGGAGATGGCCAACTGGTGGGGAGTATTCTCAGTGCTCCGATCTAGGACCGTCACTCTGATACCATGTAGAGAGAAAATAATAAATTGATTATTTAAAGGGCCATTAGGCACTTTTATATAGAGGAGAAATCCTAGATGGCAAATTATATAGTAGAGAGATATAAATGCGGAAATACAAAATTACTCTCAACAGATATCATTTGCTATCTACATTGTAAGGGTGCTGAAGAGCCAAACACGTGCCCATGCATTGTCTTGCTTCCATGAAGCATTTGCACCTATATTGTCGATCGACTCAGGTTGCTTCAGGATGTGTTTTTTCTTGTTGCTCTACATTTTACTCATGAACTGCATTACCACAGTCCATAGTTGGTCCCATCCATCTATTCTTGACGATGGAACCAGGGCCTTTAAATGCCCTAAAAGTAAGAAGTTATTGCATATCAATTTTGTTTGTCATGATGAATACAGGAGTCCAGAAAGACATAAATGGGTGGTAGAACAGTCATATTTTTATCTAATGTTTGTTTATACAGAGTTAGAGAACAACTTTTCACATCATCAGATCCTATGCTATAAGATAGTCGGATAGGTTTTAGATGAATACACCCAACCTGAGCACACCAAAATAAAGACGAAATAGTGCTAGTTGGCATACATGGATTGAGATGGTTTGACACAGTTCCCAAGATGGACCCGTGCGCTCGTGCAATGGTTTTAGGGTTCCAATGGTTGTGCTGCAATAGTGTGGGGCACCGTATTGTGGATTGCCATGATGTTGCGCATCATGGGGTGCGCCTGCAGCGGTGCTACTTGATGGTGAGGGCCCGCTTGGGTCTCCGAGGAGGAAGATGAAGATGGATGGCAAGTAGAGCTAGGGTTTCAAAGATACCATAGGGTTTGTTCTAGGAACGTAGCTCTGATAGCATGTGGAAACCCAACTTGAAACATCAAAACCATGGCGAAATAGTGTCAGTTGGCATACATGGATTGAGATGGTTTGCTGCAGTTCCCAGATGGACCCATGTGCTCGTGCGCTGAATTTAGGGTTCCGACGGTGGTGCTGCAACAGTGTTGGACACCTTAGGGTGGATTGCGTTTGCGACGATGTTGGGTAGCATGGGGTGCACCTGCAGCGGTGCTGCTTGGTAGTGAGGGCTCATTGGGGACCCCGAGGAGGAAGACGAACATGGTCAACAAGTAGGGCTAGGGTTTCAAGGATACCACAGGGTTCGGTCTAGGGTCGTTGCTCCATGTGGAAAGAAATGAATAACTTGTTTATTTTGTGGCCACAGGGCTCCTTTATATAGAGGAGAACATCCTATAAGGAAAATAACCAATGGGGAATTACATAACACTGAAATAAGAAATACAAAAAATACTATTTCTTATAACACTTAGGCCTGGTTTGTCCATTCAAAAATATAGACATTGGTTCCTACTTATCCTATCTTGAAATAAATTTTTGTGAGGATTTATACTTCTAATCTCTTATGAGCACTATAAGCCTGAGTTCTCAACACCCTTGAGTTTAATATAATTCCCGAGTCCATTTTTTCTTACTTTGGACTATTTTTTGTTCTTATTTCATGCATTAATTCTTGATATAAGTATGACTATGATTTACAAGTATCTCTTTCAATATGTACTTGGAACTATATAGAAAGTTTATTAGTGAAAATTTAGAAAATATGAGGTGCAATATAATAGCAGTTAAAGAAGTCAAGTCATTTCGTGATATATAATGATGTATAGATTTTTATATGTAATTGTAATGCTTTAATGTAATGCTTAGAATGACATGTAAGTGATTTCTAATAGGCTTCTCTTATTTCCGCAATATTAAGTTTTTTTCCTTATTGCATTTGTTTTTTTCTTAAAAGTGAGGCTTACACCTTGGCTCGGTGATGAAAAATCACCTCACTATGCCTCACACGTATTAAAAGTTTGTCACTAAACCATGCGAGGTTAATTTTATTAGAGGGGTAGGGTTTCTTAAACCAAAATTTAAAAAGTACAAGAAGGCCTTGGCAAAAGTACTAAATATGGAAATGATAAAAACAGAAAACATTAATAAAGGTGATATGGTTGCTTGGTAGTGTTGGTAAAGATGGACGATGGATGTTGTTGGCAACATTAGAGGGCTTTGGTAGATGGTGAAAAAGTACTAAATATGGAATACTGTTTGAAAAATCTTTACAAAAGTACACGAGAACTCAAAACAAATAAAGGAAAAATTAATGGCAATCATAAATGAAAACTATTCAAATATCCCTCTTGGACATATGTATCTATCTTGTTTACATTCAAGGCAATTGCAGAGGTAATGTCGCAAGGCAACTTGTATCTTTCTCTACGACAACAAGTAAATGCATATTGTTGGAGAGAAAACTAGAATTGCATATCAATGAAGAGTCCCTAGGACTATCTTATATGGGAGAAAAGCCTCATGTTAATTAAATAAGAGGTACATGAAGAAAATAGAAACAAGAAATGATTATAAAGAGATACAAATAACTCAACACTCCCCCTCAAGCTGGAGCATATATGTCTATCATGCTCAGCTTGGAACGATATCTTTGAAATAGACCTCATCTTCTTGTCTTCTCCCAACTTGGTTGACGTCATTGTTTTCCGACCAGTATGGGAGAAATGGGGAGTATTGATGTCAGGTCAGTTGTCAGACTCTACAGTTTAGATTTAGACTTGACATTCAGATTGGTTCAGAGTCTTCACGCGCACAGGTGTGCGTTCATCAGTTGAGACTTGAGAGGTCCCCATCTTCGATTTGATTTGCTCAAGTTTTTCATGTGATCCATAGGGACTCCAGAGTAGAGATCCCATTCTCTATGTCAATGTAGGTTAGGGTTTTCATGTGGTTTCATAGGGACTCGAGTGGAGATCCCATTCCTTGGCCAGCATTGAAGAACTTCAGATTCCGTTCTCTAGCGACCGTGGACTTTGACGAAGATGTTTCTATGACTTTTTTCCAGTTCAACCCTTCAGAGAGATGGAGCAGCTGAGAGCCAGAGTTCTCCAGGTGGAAACTCATTTCAGTTTTAGTGACTCCGACAGAAGCAATACATAACACACGTTCTCCAACGAGGAGATCCAATTCAACTCACACTCCAGCCGTGTTGTTCCTCCTCACCTGCACGACATTAGAAGCAATGTCCTCGACAACAATCGATAGTAGAGTATGCGTTGAGTTGATATTGTCTGCAGTGCATTGTATTGTGAGTTTGAGATTTCTTTCTGTGTCCAAGATAGCATTGCACACTCCAACTTGAGGGGGAGTATTGGAGTATATGTGTCACATGTAGTGTTGGGTAATTGGATTCCTATAGGGTCCAATCACATCTAATGGTTAGTCTAACATCTACTATTTGTGGGACCTGGAGACTCAGTGGGGGCTATATAAGAAGCCTCACTCCCATTGTATCAGATGAGAAAAATATCAACCCTTTGAGGAGTTCTCCTGTGGTTTCAACCCGCTCCTCATGAAGTAGGGTTCCACGTAAAATCCAGGTGTTCTTCATGTTTATTCTTTATCTCTGATATTAGCCTTCCACATTCTCGATTTCTAACAAATATCACTGGCTATCTTTGTGGTAAGGATACCAGATAGTCATACATGAGCATACACACCATCTTACTTCCATAAAGCCTTTGCCCCAGTCTTGTCGGTTGGATCTGCTGTGTCAGAATGCGCTCCTTGTTGTTGCATTACATAATAGTCATGGTCTGCATGGATCGTAACTCATAATTTGTTCCGTCCATCTTGATAGACTTTTGAAGGCACTAGAGGTGGAGAACTCAACCTTGCTCTCTTACATGATGATGGAGTCAGAAAAGGACGCAATTGTGGCTATGGATGGTCTGATGATCTCTACACAAACATATGGGGGACCAATTGTGTATGCAGACTCAAGGCACAACAATTTCCATCAATACCGGAGACATTGTATGGAGGATGGGATGATTGTGTAATTACCCTTGTCGCACTAAAATCAGATTGCACACACCCCTTGGACACAAGATAAGTTCCGAGGAGGGAGCGTGGAAGGGTTAAGGTGCCGCTAGAGACCCTCGCAAGGTAGTGGAGGCAACCCGTGGTGACTGGAGTGACCACTCTAGGTGGTTGCTGGCGCTTGCATCGATTGTAGGGTCCGCCAGTGGCGGTGGTTGTCATTGGAAGTGGTTGGAGATGCCATTGGCAGCGGCTTGAGGGGTCACTGGTGGTTGGAGTTGCCACTAGGTCAGCAAGGAGTTGCCATAAACCTCTTACAGTAAAAAGGGATTGTCGTTATGGTGCTGCATTGGCGGTGAACACATGTAGAGGTGGCAACACATTTGTTGGAGATGGCCGACTGGCGGGGAGTGTTCTCAATGCTCTGGTCTAGGACCGTCACTCTGATACCATGTAGAGAGAAAATAATAAATTGATTATTTAAAGGGCCATTAGGCACTTTTATATAGAGAGGAGAAATCCTAGATGGCAAATTATATAGTAGACAGGTATAAATACGGAAATACAAAAGTACTCTCAACATATATCATTGGCTATCTCCATTGTAAGGGTGCTGAAGAGCCAAACACGTGCCCATGCATTGTCTTGCTTCCATGAAGCATTTGCACCAATATTGTCGATCGACTCAGGTTGCTTCAGGATGTGCTTTTTGCTGTTGCTCTACATTTTACTCATGAACTGCATTACCATAGTCCATTGTTGGTCCCATCCATATATTCTTGACAATGGAACTGGAGAATTTAAATGCCCTAAAAGTTGGAAGTTAATGCATATCAATTTTGTTTGTCATGATGAATGCAGTAGTCCAGAAAGACATAAACGGGTGGTAGAACAATCTGATTTTTATCTACGCAATCTTATAGGGAATATGTTGTATGTACAGACTTAGAGAACAACTTTTCACATCATCAGATCCTATACTATAAGATAGTCTGATAGGTTTTAGATGAATACACCCAACCTGAACACACCAAAATAAAGACGAAATAGTGCTAGTTGGCATACATGGATTGAGATGGTTTGATGCAGTTCCCAAGATGGACCCGTGCGCTCGTGCGATGGTTTTTGGGTTCCTATGGTTGTGCTGCAACAGTGTTGGGTACCGTAGGGTGGATTGCCATGATGTTGCGCATCATGGGGTACACCTGCAGCGGTGCTACTTGATGGTGAGGGTCCGCTTGGGTCCCCGAGGAGGAAGATGAAGAAAGATGGATGGCAAGTAGAGCTAGGGTTTCAAAGATACCATAGAGTTTGGTCTAGGACCGTAGCTTTGATAGCATGTGGAAACCCAACTTGAACACACCAAAACCATGGCAAAATAGTGTTAGTTGGCATAATTGGATTGAGATGGTTTGCTGCAGTTCCCAAGATGGACCCATGTGCTCATGCGTTGATTTTAAGGTTCCGACGGTGGTGTTGCAACAGTGTTGGACACCGTAGGGTGGATTGCGTTTGCTATGATGTTGGGTAGCATGGGGTGCACCTGCAGCGGTGCTGCTTGATGGTGAGGGCCCACTGGGGACCCCGAGGAGGAAGATGAACATGGTCAACAAGTAGAGCTAGGGTTTCAAGGATACCACAGGGTTCGGTCTAGGATTGTTGCTCCATGTGGAAAGAAATGAATAACTTGTTTATTATGTGGCCATAGGTATGGAGGAGAACAAAAATACTATTTCTAATAACACTTAGGCATGGTTTGTCCATTCAAAAATATGGACATTGGTTCCTACTTATCCTATCTTGAAACACATTTTTGTGAGGATTTATACTTCTAATCTCTGATGAGCACTATAAGCCTGAGTTCTCAATACCCTTAAGTTTAATATAATTCCCGAGTCCATTTTTTCTTACTTTGAACTATTTTTACTCTTATTTCATGCATTAATTCTTGATATAAGTACGACTATGATTTACAAGTATCTCTTTCAATATGTACTTGGAACTAAATAGAAAGTTTATTAGTGAAAATTTAGAAAATATGAGGTGTAATATAATAGCAATTAAAGAAGTTAAGTCATTACGTGATATATAATTATGTATAGATTTTTATATGTAATTGTAATGCTTTAATATAATGCTTAGAATGACATGTAAGTGGTTTCTCATTGGCTTCTCTTATTTCCGCAACATTAAGTTTTTTTTTCTTATTGCATTTGTTTTTTCTTAAAAGTGAGGCTTACGCCTCGACTGCTTCGAGGCTTACACCTTGGCTCGGTGATGAAAAATCACCTCACTATGCCTCACACGTATTAAAAGTTTGTCCCTATACCATGTGTGGTGAATTTTGTTGGAGGGGTAGGGCTTCTTAAACGAAAACTTAAAAAAGTACAAGAAGGGCTTGGCGAAAGTACTAAATACGGAAATGATAAAAACAAAAAAACATTAATAAAGGTGATATGGTTTTCTCGGTAGTGTTGGTAAAGATGGACAATGGATGTTGTTGGCGACATTAGAGGGCTTTGGTAGATGGTGAGGTTAGTTGTGTTGGGGTTTAATTGTGGGGGAGGGGGGGGGGGCTCGATGGAGGAGGGTAGGTGTAGAACATTGCTAAAGGTTGTGGGAGCACTTGGAGGAAGATAGTGGCAAGACTAGAGATTGCCAACGCGGCGAGGAGGGGGGGGGGCACTCTTGATACCAAGTTGAAGGAAAGTATTTGTTGATGTGATTATAAAGTGGTACCCTAAGACTCCTTATATAGGGAAAGTCCTAAGGTTAGGATTGCGCCAAAGAGACATCACACGTTGAAAAGACTAGTATCCTCAAGAAGGCGTGTGCACAATATCTCACAACGTACTAGATTTGTTGCATATATTCGAGATGCTCTTGTTATACAGAAGAGCAAGAAATTGATGATAAACATATCTAATGTGATGTTAAAGGACAACGCTATGGCTCATTCCACTACTAAGATGATGCAAGTTGTGCATATGATAACATACTCATCTATGGCTCATTCAACTACAGTGTGTGACAATCAAGCTGCATTATTCATAGAGAATAATTTAGCATTTCATGATAGGATCAAATGTATTGATGTAGATTTCTATTATAATCGTGGTATGATCTTGAAGGGATTCATTATCACTTCTTACGTTTCTCTGGATTCCTCATATCAGACTACTAATATCTTCACCGAAGCATTCTCCATTGGTCCATTCTCGATGCATGTCCGAGTGGAGCATGATTGACACCTATGCTTTATCTTGTGTGTGTGTGTGGGGGGGGGGGGGGGGGGTTGACCCACTAAGATCATAATAGTTATCCATAGCATTGGATTTCCATTACATTGATTGCCATTACGTGAAGTGGTTAATGGGTTACCCATGAATATATGTGGATATAGAGAAATATAAACTATGTACAACAAAGGAAAAAAGTTTAGTAGTAACCTATATATAAAATCAATGCAATACGAATCTCCTATGCCAGGATATTCCTCCATTTGCATATATCATTTGACTAATTCTTTTGAGTTTGAAGAGTATCCTCTTACAAAGTTGCAAAAGTTGATACTTGGTACTCGGTAGACCGAGTACTGACTAAGGATTAGTTGGCGGTTGGGAAACAAGATGATTTTGTCGTGCTTTAGTCAATTTTGTATTTTTCTGATCATTTTAAAAATATATACATATACTCTCATATATTTACATAGTTTTAGATATTTTCGATACTACATTAATGAAATAAATGTTTTAAAAGAAGAAATTCAAACAAAAGAAGGAAAAAGAATCAAGCTAAGAACAAAATATTTGGTAGAAAACGTGAACTAATGTTTAAGATCAAAGACACCATGTTAATCACATACACGATTAACATAAATACATTTTAATAACAAGTGAAACTAGTCATCCTTATTAATGTCATCATCATCCAAATCAAGATCATCTTCTTCATTCATGCCTTTAGATTGGAATTTCCCCTCGTCCTCGTTTATTAGCGCAACAATTTTGCAATGTTCACCTCTTTGGCTTCTTCTTGGTTCCAAAATCTCATTGACACCACTTGCATTTACCACTGAACCCCTGGTCAATAAACTCGAGATGAATGACATGAATTAGAAACAATTAATGGTATACCTGGATCAAAATTATAATCATTTCTTAACCATTGTCTCACAGCAAATGGATAGCCAAACATTTTGACTATGTCTGTATGCGAAAAATCCTTTGTCTGATATTGTCTTATATGTCCAAATTTGGATAAGCTTTTTTCATGCAATCAATAAATCCTCTCTTTGCCACCATATTTATATTAAGCATATCACATCCTTAACGAAGAAATATGTATTCAAAAAATATGATGATAGATGCAAGGAGTTTATCAAGCCTTCCTTTGGTCTTGGAGATAGATGCAAGGACTGTGCACAAGATATATGGAGGATATATCTTTACCCGTTTTACAATATGCATATGACACCATGATATCATTGATGGGGGACCATAACGTGTTCAGAGGACATCCTGCATTATGAATATCTTTGGTGATATTTTTGACCTAACAGAGAGAAATCAATCTTTGTTCCCTTCAACTTGAGCCTGGAGGATATACAAGAGATTGGTACTATTTTGAGGTGCCCGAGGGGAAGTCTTCCAATTATATATCTGAGACTTCCACTTGTGGCGGGTCGCCTCTACTAGTCTGGCTGGAAGATAGTTCTTGATAGGTGTGAGAAAAAACTTGCAGGTTGGAAAGCGAGGTTTCTCTCCAAGGGAGGAAAACTCGTATTACTCAATCATGCTCTTTCAGTAATTTCCATTTTCTTATGTTCCATCATGTTGCTTCCAACTAGGATCCATGAGAGGATAGAGAGCTTGATGAGGTGATTTTTTTGTTTGGATGGTAAACAAGAAAAAAATGGGATTCACCTTATTAAGTGGGAGGTGTTGACAAGTAGGAAGAGAGAAGGTGGTCTGGGGATCTTGAGGTTGGAATGCAAAGAACATACATTTCTTTGCGGACAACCCAAACTCAAACCATAAACATGGACATCAGGACTTCAGAACCATTTGGAGTTGTGGGATTCCTTAGAGATCAAAGTTTTCCTTTGGCTTACTATACATGGTTGCCTATTCACGATGGTACGGCGTGATGAGTTTTTACATACGGGAGACTCTCTATGTGGGAGGTGTGGTGAGGAGCTAGAAGATTTGAAATACTTATTTTTTAAGTGTAGAACCTCGACACGGGTGTGGGAAGGAGCGGGAATTCATTGGCTCAGGACTGAAGATAGTGTGTCATTCTGGAACTCATTAGGGGTAGTCTGTGGCAATTCACATGAGAATCTGGTGTGCTAGAAATGATAATATTTTTCGAGGTCAACGCTTTTATGTAGAAAATGCCCTCGGTTATTTTAGAGGCCTTCTGTCACCTTGGTCATTTGTATGATATTCCTTTTTGACAACCTAATACAGTTCTCGCTGTGAGTCCCAACTCGGGATTTCACCCTCTTTTCATCAAAAAAATAACATCTACAAATATCTTGTAAGATGATTCCATGCCATTAAAAGATATTTGGCATATGCTGCGTCTCTAAGCTCTACGTAGACAACTCATGGATGGCTTCCCATCTGCATCAACCACATGTAACAAACGAACCAACAGTGAAAAAACTCTGATTGCAAGTGCAGTGTGGTTCCAGAAAGAAGGGCTCATCTCTTCGTTTTTTTTACAATCGATCAATTTATATTAATTTAAGATTTGCTTTTTGTAAAAATGTTTGTTTGTAGCAAGAATATGATATAACATTATCACACACATGCACAATATATATCATACATGTAAATATATTACTAGTTCCTACTTAAGCAATTACTAGTTGCCTGCTAATATTTACCCGACAACTCTAATTGGCGCTGATCATCATTGATTCAGGTAAGGTTTCAATTACTTATATATTTTAATGTGTAAGCTTTTATTTTCTTATTTATTTTAATGCAGCTCCTTGTCTTTAGAATTTGTTGTTTTATAGATGTACCATGTAGTATGGGTCAGGGCAAATACCCATGTGACCTACCCTAGAAATTATAGCTAAATACGGTGTTAGTTTATATATCCTACCCACTTATTATGGCCTTTTCTGTTGTTTATTCAAACCGTGATAAATATCAATGCACAAGTATACCAAACGGCATGATATTTAAGTAAGAAACTATAATCCCATATTGGCTTGAGATTTTATGGAATTTAATTTTATTATTTTTTCATATCTCCATCTGTGGCTCATATAATATTTTTTTCCTTGCGGTATACAGAAAACGGAGACCAGTCGATCATGTTGGCTGAGGCCACAGAGAAGGCTCTTAGTCTCGACAGTAGCAGCAAGGACGCGATCTTATTCAAGGGAGAAGCAAAATCAGGAGGGGAGTTCCTTGCCGCCAGATGTTTCCGTGGACTTGAAATCAACCACGAGAGCACAGCTCCTCAGTCTGTCATCGTCGGTCGATCTGGGCGGGCTTCTGGATACGAGAATGAGAAGAACCAGTAGATGTCTTGGAAGAGAAGCTACGAGTCAAGGCATTATGAATAGGGAGAAAATTAGGTTTTTTTCCTCTACTGAAACCATGGCTTGAGCAAGGTTTGAAACTTATTTATGTCCAGCCAAATTCTGCAACACATTTGTTTGTTGTGTTTATATACCCCCAACTCATCCATGGGGCTCTTGAGTGCTATCAATCAGCCGCTATGGTTTGATGTAAATTTTGGTTGTAACCCTAAATCTCTGGGTGCTTTTATATAAACCTTATTATTTCTGATTTTTATATAGTTAATATAATTCTTCCAGGGACGATTCGTACCTGGCTTCTAAGTATATTTCATTTTTCATGTGATTTTCTTGCCAAACTGCTACTTAGGCAGGAGAAACCAAGATGGGCATAATGTAGTGCAGCTAACCCATTGGGTTATAGAGACAAACGAATATTCCATGATAGAGACGGAGATGCGTGTTCACTAACCCATTGGATAGTAGATAATGAATGATGATCACACTGCCTCCACTATCAAAAATATTTGGAGATCTTTATTGCCAACAAGTCCCTGATCGACACGTCTCCGTAGTTCACCATGAATGGTGTAACAGACCTTCCTCAATCATGCCCGTCTTTCCCATCTATTTCCATATCTATCTCGGGACGTCTTCCCATGATGGCCTCTCCCACCTCGACCCACTTCGTTTATAAAAGGTTGTGGTTGATGCACAAGATGTACAGACCCGGAAGTTTCAAATCATATCACAATCCGAGTGCGCCCTTTTGGTTCTTTTATCTTCGGTTTCATAATTCGACTTCTTCTGTCACTATAACAAATTCATTGCATTTTATTTCTTCCTGACCCGCATCTGCCACATGACCTCTACATGGCTAGAACTTTGGTGAGCTTACCCCCTTTCGACAATGTAATATGATCATCCTCCCCTTATTTTCATTGCTCTGCCTGCATCCCTATCATTTCTTCACTGTTGTAATGGAGATAAAAAATTGTAATGGTGCAATTAAGAGCTATATATGTATGCGTGCATGTGTAGTAACTCAATCATGGCCGGTCCCAAATCCAGGAAAATTGAGGAGGGTTGCGCATTGGATAACCGACAGTTAGCGTAAGAGAGACAAATTCCGAAATAGTTTTTTTAAGGATACTAATTAGGAATTTGTCTCAAAGCAGTTCGGATCTCTTCAACATGGATTTAAGCAAACATTTAGATTTCGTTGGAGCGTTCCCTACTAGCGATGCGTTGCATTGCCCGAATGCAATGAGAAGTTGGCAAGGGTTGCTACATCACTGCTCGGATGTACTTCGAAATTTGTAAGGGTTCTCGCATGAGGAACACATGCGAGTAAATAATCTAATTTCGATGCATCACCATCTGGATGCAGTCCAAAATTTGCAAGGGTTCTTGCACGATGGACGCATGTGAGTAAAGAAGTTAGTTCAAAAGAGATTGCAAAATAAGTTACAGATAGGTAGTTGGAATATTGCATTTCGACTAGTAAATCGATAGATATAGTAGATACGATAGAAAGAAGGATGATTCAAATGCTATGTTTCTAAGAGGCAAAATGGGTTGGAGAGAAAACAAGGGAGATCGAGAAGACATGCTTTAAACTTTGGTATTTAGGTAAAGATAAGGCCAGACATGGTGTTGGAGTGATTGTTCATAAGGATTTATGATTATGTGGTTGAGGTGCAAAGATTCAGGGATCGGATTATTTTGCTAAAATCAGTGCTCGAAGAAGAAATTTTGAATATCATATCAGTTTATGCACCACAAATTGGTTTAGATGAAAGGATTAAATACGCTTTTTTGGGAGGATTTAGATAAGATTATGCAAGCAATCCCACAAAGAGAGAAGATCTGGAGATCTTAATGGATATATGGGAAATGAAGCTTTAGGGTATGCTAGTGTTCATGGAGGCCATGATTTCGGCGATAGAAATGAAGAGGGAAAAGTTATTCTGGATTTTGTAGTGGCTCATGATCTTTTCGTAGTAAACAATCTCTTCAAGAAGAGGAGGATCATTTAATTACTTATAAAAGTACCCCGACGAGAACACAAATATATTACTTTACGTTGAGGAGAAGAGCTCAATTGTGTTGCAAAGACTGCAAAGTAATCCCAGGAAAGAGTTTAACAATACAAATCGCTTGTTTTGGATGCGCAAATAAAAGGGCTAATAAAGAAAAGGAGGGTTTCCAATATCACTAGAAATAGATGGTGGAATTTTCAATTGAAACAATCGGGCTTCAGGGAGAAGATTTTAGAAAACTTATCTTGGGATTGTAATGGAAGTGCAAACAAGATGTAGGAGGTGGTAACATCTTGCATTCGAAGGGTAGACAAAGAGATGCTAAGCGAGTGAAAGGGAGGAGCTCCAGATCAAAAAGAAGCTTGGTGGTAGAGTAGAGGGGTGCAAGAAAAGCTCAAAATTTAAAAAGCATGCTTTAAAGCTATATCTAAGGATAGAAGAAAGGAAACCATCACAAACTACAAATATCAAAGAAGGAATCAACGATGGTTGTAAGCGAAGCTAAGTCAAAAGCTTATGAAGCTTTTTTACAAAAATATCGACTCTAAGGAGGACCAGACAGATATATTCATGTTGGCCAAAGCAAGAGAATTAAAAATCAAAGACCTTTCTCAAGTGAGATGCTTTAATGATGAGGAAGGTCACGTACTTGTTACTCATAAGGATATAAAGACTAGATGGAAGGAGTATTTCCATAAACTTTTCATTTGGGAAGGAAATAGAGAGATCACTTTAGGAAATCTAACTAGCAGTGAAAGTTACTTGAATCATGCAAGCTATAGAAGAATACAAAGGGAGGAAGCAGATGAGGCTTTCAATGTTATGAAACCTGGGAAAGGCGTATGATCTGATGACATTCCTATAGAAGTATGAAGAGTTTTAGGTGACGTGGTTTGAATTGACTTATAAATTTATTTAATATTATATGACAAAGTAAGAAAATGCCTAAATATTGGAGGAAAAGAATTGTGATGCCTCTTTATAAGAACAAAGTCAAAATTGTTTAAATTCTAGAGGTATCAAGCTAATGAGTCACAATATGAAAATTTGGGAATGTGTGATCGAAATAAGGTTGAGGAAAGTTTCCAAAGTAAAAGAAAACCAATTTGGATTCATGTCAGGTCGCTCAACCATTAAAGCCATCTACTTGTTGAGGGGAACAATGGCGATTTATAGAGCAAAAAAGAGGATCCTCCATATGCTTTTTATTGATTTGGAGAAGGGATTATGATTCTTCCCATGAGAAATATTGTGGAGAGTTTTGGAGAAGAGACAAGTACATGTCCTATACATTAACCTCATAAAGGATATGTATGATTGGACTACATCTTGTGTAAGCATCTAGTCTGGGAAGACTAACTATTTTGACATCAACATTGGTCTACATCAATGTTCAGCTTTGAACCCATTCATTTTTACTTTGATTATGGATGAGTTGAAAGGTCACATTCATGATGAGATACTTAGTGTGTGTTATTCAATGATGATATTGTGTTGATTGGTGAGACTAAAGATGGAGTAAATGAGAATCTTGAGGTCTGAAGACACGTATTGGAGACTAAAGGATTTTTGTATAGGTAGTGCTAAGACTGAATATATGGAGTGTATTTTGATGGAAAGCAATGGTGAAGGAATCGAGGTGAAGATCGGTAATAATAACATTAAAAAGAGAGATTTTGTTAGATAGTTGGGATCTATTTGACATTATGACGGAGAAATTGATGGAGATGTTACTAATATAATAAATGCATATTGGCTAAAGTGGAGAGGAGCCTCAACTGTTCTCTGTGATAAGAAAATTCCTCTGAAAATCAAAGGAAAGTTTTACAAAGTAGCTGTGAGACCTGCTATGCTCTATAGATTTGAATGTTGGCCTATGATACATAGACATGTGCAGAGAATGACGGTGGTAGAAATGAAAATACTAAGGTGGATGTGTGGCCACACATGTAAAGATTGGATTCATAATGATGTAATCAGAAGGAAAGTTGGTGTATCTTCGACCGAGGATAAGATGCGAGAAAGCTGCTTCTGGTGGCTTGATCATTTGCAAATGAGGTCAATTGATGCACCGGTTAGGAGATGCGATTTTTGGGATGTTGATCAGACTAAGAGAGGATGAGGGAGGCCCAAAAGGTGTTGGAATGAGACTATACGAAGTGATATTAGCTTTTTGGATCTAAGCTCGAGAATGACCCAAGATAGATCTGAATGGAGGCAAAGAATCCATGTAGCCGGCCCTACTTAATTTGGAAAAGGTTTTGTTGATGTGATGAGTGGATTTGTAAAGCATGAGAGAGAGAGAGAGAGAGTATCCATCATTATATTCTTTGCAAACATGTTTATGTCATATATGATAATATTATCTTAAAGATGGTTTGCCTGGCAGAGTAAAACATATATTATATGTACCACATAGTAAATTTATAATTGGTGTAATCTCAGAAGTCTATATGTCATGTGCGTAAAATTATCATAGTAGTATAGAATTTAGTGTGTTTTATCGGCACCCATCATTTGGGCCTCGTGGTGTAGGCCTAAGAATATTATGGCGACGGTGAAGTTGACGTCTCCCCGATGAAGTCCTTCCTCACCCTTATCTTGCTCCCCGACTCAAGTAAGTTGACGGTGATCTTCCTCTCTGTCTAGATTTTCCGTTTCTTCAACCTATGAGTTTCTAAAGATGGGTTGCAAGGGATACCAAAAAAGCATTCATTTGAAGAAGGTGAAGTGCTCTTCGGGGCCATCATCCCTATGCAAATATCTCATGCAACCTCTTCCTTCTATTACAGGACGACGTCCCTTCCCTTATCGTTGCTAGAAAGGGTAACAAACTAACTTCCCTAGCTCCGAGGAGGAAAGATACATGCCTTCGAAGATTAGCAAGCCTAGGAACCATCCCAATTAGTAGATGCCATATGCTCAACCATTAGGCCCTCAAAGATCAAAGCGTAGGCTCCTTTGCTAGTGGAAAACTTCTTGAAGCATATCAATGTGCTAGAAATAAATGTGACAGTTCGTATCCCCCATGAAACCCCTCCAGTGGGCCTCAAGTAATCTCCACCCTCCATCTATGAACTCACCAAAACCATCCATGTCTCCCTTGTTCCCATAACTCAGAGGTTGATCCATATGCATGCTTTAATTACCTCTGTTTGGTCATCCAAAGCGTCTTCACCCCTTTGCCCTACTTCAAATGCATGGTCGACTAGAGATCAATGCTATAAGTGTAACCACCTTACCTCGCTGGCATCCATAACCCCTCACGCCACAAAATACATCGAAGCTACTCGCATATGATGAATGCACATCTCGAGTCTCCTCCTCAAAAGCAAAAATGAGCGGTAGGACCTCGGTACTGAGAGACTGATCGGTCTAGATATGTGTTTTAGTTATTTGTTTCTCCAAGTTGATTTTAAAGATGAAAAACACTCGTATCACAATTGCTCGCATGTTTACTTGTTTGCAGGACTGTAGATTGTCTCAACATCAGAAGCTCTACGAAGTGAACTTCGGTGACGAAGTTGCGATAGCTTAAAGTCTCTTATTATCGTTCAAAAATTTGTTGCATTATTTACATTGTATTCGACAAAATTTTAACCCCAAGCCGCATCTTTAGAATTTTATAAATCGGGGTTATTAAGAATTCAACATTGATCTATATATCAATCTTGCTTGATGATTTCCGTCATATTTGCACTTAGGTATTGTGCGGGAACCAAATCGAGTCGTAATTTGAAGGATAGAACAAGTAAAACGTGTTTCAAGTAGTCGCAGTAAAACCCGTTATGTTGATCCTTTTCCATTTTCAAAGATATGCACATATCTAAGTAATTGTCACTTTGTCAGACCATAATGAAAACACATTTTTTATTTTTCTTCTAGATGAATATACCGTCATTTCTGGTACAAAAGTTCCTATATCGATGGGAAATACCTTACCTTTGAGAACAATTTGAACTATTGATTTATGCAATTGGTAACCAATTAGGTTTATCAGTCCTTGATCGACCAACTGTATTCACTGATCGACCAGCGAATGCTCATGATTCAATTATATTTTGAATAGTAGCACCCTAATAGTCACTAAATGATCGACCATCTCTTTTAACGTGATCGATCATATTGAATTGATCGATCACGTCTCTTCACTGATCAACCATACATTGAAAATCTTCATAGATTTCTTATTTATTTTATTTCCAACTGGCATATTTCTTATACTCCTATTTAAAGGGCATCATATCCACATTAAAAGATATACAACCACTCTCACTATCTTCAGTGAAGCAAGAAATCTCTATGAGTGATATTCTACTATTCTTTCTCTTGTTCTTCGAGTTTTCTATATTCTGAGAAAAATATATTTTTGAAGATAGCTTTGTGTAAGAAAGTTAATCAAGCAAGTAGTATTCAATCACCATATGTTCTTCGAGTTCTTCCGATTCTAGTTAGAACTCTTTTGGGAAGCTTCAAGATCTAGTGATATTTATTCTGTGATATCATTCTTTATTCACATGTGCTATATTTGATATAATTACACGTGCTTATATTTAAGAATATATCTGCAATTATATTTGTTATTGCTTAGTCTAGATAGCAATGCATTTACTTGGAGAATTGTTTGTAATATCGCAAAAAAGAAAAGTTAATGTAAAAATATCTATTTCTTTCCTTTGTCTTTCTTTATAAGAATTTTTGGAATTTGATCATTAAATTGGCAGGAAGTTCTTGGATAACATAGTATGCTATTTCCAAGAAAGTTAGAGGATAGTTGAAGTTTGTCCAACCTTGACAACTGTTGCAGTGTTTGATCTATAGTGTTGGCTTTGGTGCCAGATCCAAGGTTATGAAGCTATACTCAGAAAACGGTGGAGATATCAATGTAAATATCTCAACCTTATAGTGAAGAAGTTGGTTGGATCGACTAACCATAAATACCAAGTTAGGTGACTCAGGTCGTAGTTTTTGAAGGATCAAAGTACACCTCTGCATCTCTTGATATTAGGGATAGAACGAGAGAGAGATGTGTATGGGAAAGGGCTCCCTTAGCAAGGGTTGTCCTTATATGACTTCTCCTTCTGACGAAGATTGACCTTTATAGGGTGTGAAAGCCCCCTCGCTAAGTCCACCCTCTCCCCCATGCCCATGATCACATCTTCTGAGAGACCCATCCTCATGTAACCGCCAGCCTCCGTAACGACTAGTGACGGTTCTTGACCATCGGGTCTACATCTCTGTTGAGACGCTTAAATCGGGGTACCAAGGTCCGATCTTGGAGGGCATGCAGTTTTTGATAAGTTAGATCCGACAATCGTTGTATTGGTCGCTCTTGCGGCATGCAACACCCAAACCAAGCGAATTGACAATAGTTAACCCATAATTAAGTAGATAATTTGATGAAAAAAGTGTGAGCTAAAATTTATTATAACTCTACAAAAATGTGTATAGTAACAAGCAATGTAGAGGTCGAACATAAGGAGTACATTAATAACAATAAATTTATATCAACATATTAGGTAAAAAATGGATCAGACCTAACTAACGGATGCAAAATATAGACAAATACCAGTAATCTTATTGCCTGCATGCATATCTCTTCTTATTTACTCGAGTAATTTACACATCGGATCCTCATCTATGAAGCCAATCTCAATAGTAATCTTATTGCCTGCATGCATATCTCTTCTTATTTACTCGGGTAATTTACACATCGGATCCTCATCTATGAAGCCAATCTCAATACTGACCTTATTTTTTTCAAACGTAACAAAATGAGTTCTGAATGCATTTTCTAAACAATAGAAGAAGCTACCGTTAGAAGAAAAAGTGGCCGGACTAAATTATTCTCCTAAAAACTCTCGGTCCCTCCTCTTATGCAACGTGGTCGGACCGGAGGAGGAGAATGGGGCCAACAATGTCAGGGACTGCTTGGAGGACGAGGGGAGATTGGGTGGGTCTCATGTCGTTGCTGCAAGGAGGAGGGGAAATCAGAGGCTATTAGGTGAAGGACGGGAGGTCGGGCAACGAGGGAGGGGCGGTGGTGTATGTGCCACTGTCGCGAGAAGGAGGGGAGGTCGTGCGCACAAGAGGGGAGGTTGCATGACCACTAGGAGGAGGGGAGGCCCATTATATATAGGGATTTTTACACCCATAACCCTGAGTAATTCCGTAATAACAATCATAACCCTGCACAATCGTGAATTACATAGAAAACCCTGAGTAATGCTTAACTCTTACATGACATAACCCTGTGTTATGTTCTGTTTGAGATGGTCGTTATATTGGACGATTTCTGTTAAAAAATACAAAGTTGCCCCTAATACTTATTTTTATTTACAAGTCATGCCATCGCTTTTTCTCCCCAACACTTTGGAGGGGCTGACGACTGTCACGCACAAGATCCTCGGCCTCCTGCACGGTCACCACTGCCGCAGGCCCTCCGTGCATCGCCGTCGATCTGCAAGCTACCCCCGGACCTCACCTACAACCCCCTCCCCCCGTCGCTATCGACCTCTGTAAGCCCCCAGGTCGACCTCTGCAACCAGTCCCCCCCGGCGACTTCCGGAAGGCCTCACCTCGATCGCTCCTCCTCCCCCGCCGTACGTCTGCAACCACCTCGCTGTCGATCTGCAGGCACCCGCCCGCACCTCTGTAACTCCCTTCGCCGTCGTCAATCTGCAAGCACCTCCTCCTCCTCCAGACCTCTCCTGCAACCGCCTCCCCCCTGTCGACCTACGGAAGCCCCCACCTCGGTCGACCCCCTCCGTGCACCCCCTGGGTCACTGTCAACCTCTGTAAGGGAATCCCCCACCTCGGTCGACCCCCCACCCCACCCCGCACCTTTGCAACCCGCCCCCATCGCCGTCAACCTCTGTAAGGGAAGCCCCCACCTCGGTCGAACCCCCCTGTCACCGTCAACCTCTGCACCTCGGTCGACCCCCTCCCCGCACCTCTATAATCCCCCTCGTCAACCTCTGCAAGGGAAGCCCTCACCTCGATCGACCCCCTCCCCACACCTCTGCAACCCTCCCCCACCCCTGCCTGTCCCTGCAAGCTACCCCCGGACCCCGCCTGCAACCCCCCGGTGCCTGCTTGCCGCCATCCTTCATTCATCGTTGAAGCCCTACAATCCTCCGTGTCAAAGCCCTCCTCCCGCTGCATGCCATCTACATTCCTTCATCGTTGAAGCCCTACAATCCCCCGCATCGAAGCCCTCCTCCCGCTGCATGCCATCTACATTTCCCGTTTCCTGCACCTGCAAGCCCATCCAAGAATATTTTCTTTTTGTTTTAAGTTTGATGAATCCCAAACGTTAGATCACAGACTGATTAGATTAACTCAATCATCTGGTTGAGTTAATGAACTCTACTAATGGAAGGTTATGAGTGTAAAACTGAGTATTTATTCAGGGTCTAGGATGTAATTCGTGATTATCCAAGGTTATGATTGTTATTACGAAATTACTCAGGGTTATGGGTATAAAAATCTCTTTTATATATTACTCATTTGGTGTGAGAGAAAAATTAATGAAAGGTTATAGGTGTGAGACAGAGTGATTATCCGGAGTTTTTCGTATAATTCATGATTACACATGATTATGATTGTAATTATGAAATTACTTAGAGTTTACTCTGCCATTCAGAAAACGAATTTGAGACATGTTTTGTTTCGTTTGAAAGATGGGTCGACATTTTAGGATTGGATTTGAGGATATTACAAGTAGTTTACACTATTTAATATTTACTTTTGTATTATTTTTTTTTGCTGAAGCATTAAGCAAATGTCAGGATTTCTCGTTCAAAAGTTGACGCCACCTGACAGACGCGTGCCCTACATGAGCTCAACATGCTCAACATGCATATCTAGTAGTATTAGTATTGCGGTTTCTTCCTGGTTGTCAGGCGACTGGACAGGACGATGATCTGGAGTCAAATATTTGAACCCATGCAGCTAAGGGCAAAAGTCAACCTGCTGCGACAAAAGACCTGTCGACATTCCACATACCTCGTAGTCGTATCGTAGCCCGTTGGTTGTCTCTTTATTGATATCGACAAGCACGGGTGCACTAATTATAATATTATTATATTTATAATATTAGTGTCAAAATCCTGCGTAATGAAGTCTGAGGGTTTGTGACTAACTCGTTCAGACCAGTATTGACGTCCATCCGAAGGGTCAGATAATACTTCTAAATTTCTTAAGAGTTACAGTATTGTTCTTTTACCTCCGAAACTTCTCAATAGTACAACACTCAATATTGAAATCCAAGAGCAACAATAATCTTGTGGTAAAAAAGTATACCTGCAACTTAGAAACCACAACTCAAATCCCTCTCTCATACACTACAACAAAATTGTATTATAGTGATGTTTTTCTTTTTCAAAATCCATCATCCATTGTTAAATATGTAGCGACAAGATTATTCTTTGTAAGATAATTTTTTTTTGAAAGGAAAAAAGGGTGCAGTACCGTAGAGGCAAGCACCCAAAAAAACTTTATATTCACTGGTTATAGCTCATAAATACAAAGACCAAGAATCCCGAAGGATTTTGGCATGCTGTACAACATTTCCCACATAAAAACTCTCTCCCCTAAAAAGTACCTTAATTCTCGCTATCCAAATCGCCCAGAGTGTTGCGGTCAGCAGAATCCTGACCGCTGTTTGTCCATTATCTGACACCTCAACGGCATTCCAGAAGGACGGAAAGTTCTCCGTTGCAACCCCAATGAGAGATAGTTCCCTCCAGACCTCTTTCGACGATGGGCACCTAAAGAATAGATGCTCAGTATCCTCCGCCTCCTCAGAGCAATGATGACACAACACATCTGAAACATTAAACAATCTGGCTCTCCGAGCACTGGTCAACAATCTCTGTCTGCCCATCAACCACATGAAGATCTTGACCCGTCGTGGGATCTTCCATCTCCAAATATGTCGCAAAACTGGCATAGCAATCCCTGGATCAAACACGACGGATGTGTAAAGAAGTTTGTAAGCTTTCTTAACCATGAACCGACCATCTGACCAAGCCCAGTAGTCACGCCCATCATCACCATCACCCCGACATAGATGCATCGAAGAAGAGATCTGAGGAAGGACGCAGCAGATCCCCCGCCAGAAATTCGAGGGCATAGACATTCGGTTAGGCCTCCAGAAGAGTGCATCAGAAACCCCATAGATTTTTCGCATCAGGGAGCAAAGGAGGTCAGACCCACCTCCCCAAATGTGGATCACCCACTTTGCTAGCAGTGCCCTGTTCATTGCGTCAAGATCCAAGACACCCAAACCACCATCTTCCTTCGAAAGAACCACAACATTCCATGCCACCAAGGGCACCCCTTTGGACTCACCAGTTCCAGCCCAGAAGAAGCGACGCATCAAAGACTCCAAACGCTTGCGAATTCCCACAGGAAGAAGCCTAGAAGACATGAAGAAGATTGGGACGGCCGATAAAACCGCCTTCAAAAGGACCACCCGCCCCCCTCTTGAGAGACAAGAGGCACGCCATCCATCAAGTTTTCTCTCCATTCGTTCCACCAAGGGTAACCAGTCAGATTGTCGAAGCCGCCCATGTACTAACGGCAATCCCAGATAGTTGATAGGCAATGCCCCATGCTGGGATTGTAATGATAAACCACATTCCACCACCTCCTCCTCCGTCATATTAAAAGGGACGAAAATGGACTTATCTCCATTCATCCTAAGGCCCGAGACCTCTCCAAATAGATTCAGCACTGTAGCAATCCCCTTCGCCTCCTGAGCCCCCCCTTCCACAAAAAAAATCGTATCATCTGCATATTGAAGTAAAGGAATCGAAAGGCCATCAAGCTGATATCCTGCACAGAAGTTCCCATCCACTGCTCTAGACACCATCCGCGACAGCGCATCAGCCACTAAAACAAATAGCAACGGTGCAAGAGGACAACCCTGCCTCACTCCTCTCTGAGGTTGGAAGAATCCACCCTCCTGGTGTCCATTCACCAAGACCAAGCACGAGCTAGTAGTAACACATCTCTTCACCCATTTTATCCACTCACTCGGGAAACCACGTCTCGAAAGAGATGCCCAAATGAACTTCCAACTGACACAATCATAAACCTTGGAGAAATCGACTTTCCAAAGCATCCCCTTGGTCTTTTTCCGCTTCCAATCTGCAATGATCTCTGAAGAAATGACAATCCCATCCATCATATGCCTCCCTGGAATGAAAGCAGTCTGCGAGTCCGCAATAAGTGAACCAAGTACCTCCCGAAGCCGATTAGCAAGAACCTTAGCCACAATGAGATAAATGGCATTTGATAGGGCAATTGGTCGAAAATCCTCCACACAACGAGCCACATCCTTCTTAGGAAGCAAGAAAATAAGAGAACGATTCAACCGCTCAAAACCCTGATTGTCCTTCCTCAACTCCTCCACCACAGCCACAACATCCTGCTCCACCAGATCCCAAAACTCATGGAAAAAGAAGACCAGAAAACCATCTGGTCCTGGTGATCCATCTACATTAAGGTCAAAAGTAGCGGATCGTACCTCTGCAGGTGTAAAAGCACGAACCAGACTGGCAGACTGTGTGCCAGAAAGGACAGGAATACCCCTACCAACCCATCGCGAGCCACCTGTACGAATTCTTCTACTCCGCTCTCGAAAGTGATCAACCACAACAGACCCAATGGCGCGCTCCCCTTGTATCTGAACACCACCCACCTCAATCGTTGTAATGAGATTACGTCGCCTTCTTCCACTAGCAACGGCATGAAAGAAACGAGTGTTCGCATCACCCTCTCTCAACCATGTTTGCCTTGATCGCTGTCTCCACTCCACCTCCTGCTTGTGATCTTCCTCTATTAAAATCTTCTGGTTCTCTTCCCTTAACTTTCTTTCCTCTGCCGTCAACTCCCGAGCATCCTCCACGGTGTCCAATCTGACAACCTCTGCTTGGGCAGAGTTCCTCCTCTCCTCCCGACGTGCCCGAATCTCCCTACGGAAAGACATCAACATATGCCTCAAGGCACAAAGGCGAGACGCCATATCTTGAGAAGCACTACCAGTAGATGAGACCCCCTGCCAACAGTTGACCACCCGATCCCGAAACCCCTCCTCCAGAAGCCAAGCACGCTCAAATCGAAACATACCACGAGGGTGAGTGGTCTCACCGGAGCTCCAGCAAATAGGAGAATGATCAGAATGCGACCTCGGTAAAGAGATCACCGAAGCTAACGGGAACGACTCCAAGAGCTCCAGTGAACCGAGAAAACGGTCCAGACGAGAGCGAGTAGAGTTATTCCTCCAGGTGTAGTGAGAGTTCGATGCATCCAGCACCTCCAAGGCAGAGCTATTCACGAACTCAAGAAAGTCAGGGGAGCCCGGGTCCAAGCCCCCCCTCTCACGAGGTCTGTCCGCCGCCAGAAGCGTGACATTGAAGTCACCACCAATAAGCCAAGGGAGTTCAGGGTGCGCAGATCTTGACGAAGCAAGCTCCTCCCAAAGAGGTGAACCATTGCCCGCGCCGGTGGGGCCGTACACAGCTGAGAACAGAAGCTGGGTATTATCCACTTTACGCACAAGCACGACGGACATAGAGTATCGTGCCTCGACTATATCAACCATCTCCAGCAAGTCACCATTCCAACCGATCAAGATGCCACCGGAAGCCCCAATCGAGGGGACCGCTCTGAAATCTGATAAACTACCCCCAGAGACCGCTCTCCAGGTGAACGCGTCCCAAACCTCAAGCTTTGTTTCCTGCAGGAAGACAATATCTGCATGCCACTCACTAAGAAGTGACCCCACAATTCTTCTCTTCTCCACTTGCCCGAGCCCCCGCACATTCCAGGAAACAATCTTCATTGAGAAACAGAGGGGAAAGTCCCCGCCAACTCCACGCCTACACATCTAGCCACCTTCTCTCTAAATGAACCCATACCCTCCAACTCGTTTTCAGTGGGTAACCCTTCTACAATAGCTGCCGACATCCCTTCACACAAAAAAGGCAACGTGCCCACCACATTCGTACCCAAACTCAAGCAAGCTGGGCTCCCTTCTTCAGAGATCAAAATGTCTTGCTCCAGTCCCTCTCCCACCTCAACACGACGCCTCTTTCGACACTTTAGTCCCAAGTCCGCCCCCTGCGTAGACTCCAGAGGAGATCCCCCACCCCCCTTCCCATCCCCCCTCACCTTTCTTCTTCGAAGGACGCGACCCAACTCCACACCGCTTCGAAAGGTGAACCGACTCCCCTCCCCGCCCATGGATAAACTCCCAGCGGGCCGGCAGAGATCCACCACCAGTTGCAAACCTTCCACAGTGCAAGCCGTTAAAGAAGGGGGATTCTGCAAGGACGTCCCCGCAACTTCCACCTGAGACCCAAAACCCGTAAATGAAGGGATCAAGGCGGTATTTTGACAAGTACCCCAGTGAAAATTGGGCTCCTCCGAAACGGCCACTTCTGGAAAACGCATGTCAACTCCCAGTGTCGTTGAACCATCATTGCCAATACTGCAAGGACTGGGAATCCCACCAATTACGCCATGTGTCTGGAATTCATTATTGCAATAAACCAAAGGCACACCATTAATCTCCATTGAATTGCCTTGATTGGGAAACCCTACGTTCACGTCGTGGGAGTGGACTCCATTATGGCAATTCATCTCCATTGAATTGCCGGATTTGAGTTGATTGTGAAACCCAACGTGCACGTCGTGGCAATGGACTCCAATATGGCAATTATTCAAGGGCTCCCCATTACTCCCCATTGAATTCATGATTGAATTTGAACGCTCCGCAGAAGCCGCGACGGTTGAGTGCCCCAGATTTTGCATCTCCGCCGCCACCACATGCGACGGAGCCGCCACCTCCTTCCCGGGGACGATCGCCTGCTCGGCCGCTGAAGATTGAGGCAGGTCTTCCACCACTGTCAGACCCAATAGAAATGTTGTGTGACCAACCAAAAAAGTCGTCGTATTAGGCACCACGCACGGCGGGCCCCTGATCTCTGTCAGCACATCCCTACCTTCACCTGGCTTGAGGCCATCACAAAGGATCGCGACGAGCTCTCCAAAAGGCGCCAGCACCTCTTGAATGAATTTAAACTTTCGGCACCTTAAAGGGACTCCTGAGATTAACACCTGCCTTGGCAAAGCCGGTGACACTTTCGGCGCCGCACCATCCCGGAATCGAGTTTTACGCCATGGTCGAACTCGGGAAGGTCCGATCTCCCCCTTCAGCAACACCTCTTCTTGGTCGATTGAGAGCCCACGAACACACATCAAACCTCCATCAAAGGTTACGACATCTCCAGAGAAGTTTGTCCCGAACAAAAGCGATAGATCACTGCATGCCAAAATGGTGTCACCTGCGTATGCTTCCGACACCAGAATCCCCTCCCTCGGGACCTTCGGTGTATCAACAACCGAAGCAGCCTTGTTGCCAAAAATCGGAGCAACCTTCAATCTCTAAAAACCACGTTGCGTACATTCGCTCCTCCGGTGCCCAACCTTGTTGCAACGGAAGCAAGTGAGCTCTCCAGAGCATGAACTTGCGAAATGCCCGGCTTCACCACAGCGAAAGCAGCGCACCAAAGAGGAGACCTTCTTGGCTCGTCCCCTCCTTGAAGCCACTCTAGTCCACACGCCTCCCCGAGAGTTCTCATCTCCGGCCAAATCCACATCTCCCACTATTTTTGTGGCTCTCCCCTCTCCAACCTCACCCCCGACTGACCCTGCCTCGACGGCTTCTGGCAGGATCTCACCCTCCTCAACTCTCTCCCCCGACATCCCTCTCCCCTCCCCTAGCACCATATTGCCAGTTGGAAAACCATCCCCTAGCACCATAAGATAATTTTTTATACTTGAATTTAAACTAACGGTCTATATAGTGAAGATTATCGTTGCTATTTTTTTAAATTTTTACTAATCATTGTTATTTTTTTATTCAAAATATATCGACTAATAGTTGAAATTTTTAAAAAAAGCAACGGCTAAGGATCGCTAGCTGGACGGTCGCTAATGATATAGCTAATTCTCAATTATAAAAAATTATTTTGTGACGAATAATATCGTCATTATATATTTAACAACGGTTGATTTAATAACAAAATTTAAAATAACGTCACTGTAGCACCATTTTGTTGTAGTGATATTTGCCACACTTTTGGTAATAGTTTTTCTTCTTCTAAAAAAATAGCTTTCAGCCAGCTAGTGATAACATTATATCTAAGTACGAGCTAACAATAAGAAATAAAATAATATCTACAAAATCTACAATGATAGTTTGGTCCCATAAGATCATGCACTACATATAAAAGTAGGCTTTTATCGACCATCTTTTAATTTCTTGATGGTTACCATCATCCGTCGTTATCGGTTATTTATTATCAGTGGCTAGCTAGGTGATAAAGTGTTGAAATAATCGATTAACAGTAATATCTAACGATGGTTACAAGACTGTCGACAATGTACTTACTCGACGACCTTGTTGGTATTTTTTTGGTATTTCAAATACTTGTCTCACGTTCAATAAAGCAAACATAAATTTATTTGTAGTAATAGGAGAATGAAGTTTATACGGTTTTGTGAGCACAATGGGTGTGCTGAAGGGAGGTTAAACTCGCACATCATGGAAACACAAAATAAATGAATCGAATTCGTAGAATAAGGTGTTCATCATATGAGCATCAATGAGATCATATAATAGAAAAATGATTGTAAATTCAAAACCATGCGGTAGTGAAAATAATTTCCGAATTGTTTCACAAGATCATAAGAGTATAGAAGAATACCTTTTGATGCATGAGTCTCTAAAAGAAGAAGCATCCTGACTTAAGTCCAGTCCGATGAATATTTGCACTTGCGAGTACAATGATGAGTCGTGATACTTCCTTCAAACTTGAGCGGCCTTCTTTACAAATTAGTTGTCACTGCAAATATAGATAGTGTATGATCTCTTTCTCCTGATTATGTCGCATGAAATTAAGTACTTCTCCTCGGAAGTGAAGCATGGAGAAGAAGGTGGATCCTCTTGCAATTGGTCGAGCCAATAGAGAGGAATTGAGAGGCTATATTGGTGGACGATCATGGAGGTCTGATGGAGTATATCGGGGGACGACCAAAGGAAAAATAATGAGAACAATTTTCTATTATTTTCTTCTCTTTCTCCTTAGGATTAGAGAGCACTTGATGGTGGATATTCAATCCAATTCAATTATTTGAGAAGAGCACCGATGACCTTCTTTTATAGGTACACGGACGTCAAGATGGAGTCCTACTCCATTATAGACGTCCACGACAAAGGTTAGTAGAGATCAAGTTTCTTTAATCTCTCTAATTAGTTGTAACCTTCAAATATGATTAAAATTTGAATTAATAATTGAAGCAAGAAAGCAAATAGAAATAAATCTTTTCCTTAAAATTCTTGTTCATGATGAATGTCCACCATGAAATATTGAAGAAAAATTCATATCTTCAATTTATTTTCTCAACTAATTCAATTTATCATGGTTAATAATTTGTGAAATTAATTATTTTATTAAATAATTAATTTCTACCAACCAGGTTATAAGAATCATCCAACAAAAAATGAATTCAATTCATTTTAGCCCACAATAAATTTTTTATCCAATTTAAATTTATTCAATTATGTGAATTACATTCACATATGTCCTATCCAAATATGAACCATATTCATATTATTATTAATTATTATAGATTTCATATCCATATTAAGTTACCAATAATGTGAATCTTATCACATATTTCCGCATAAATTTATTAATGATAATATTTGATATCTCAATATATGACTCCTAATCCAATTAAGATTAATGGAGCAACATTCGTTAATACTTGGAAATAATGTCAAAGAGACTATATAAATCATACATAATGGCTTGAAAATTATATTTACATCTAATATTGTTTAAACCACTTTAGCCAATTCCATTTGGACGTTTTCCAACAATTTCTCCAATTGACTTTAGAACATTTCAGGTCAATTTTCCACTCTTTGAATCTAGAAACGAGTTATATTAATTGAGCTTAATCCAATACATTCTCATAGATTCTCATTCATTGAGTTTAATCCAATACAAGATCTTCCTGCTCCGGCCTCCTCTCCCCCTGCTGACGAGTGTTCTGGCTTCTTGGAGCTTGCACGCATCTGGAGGTCACTTCAACGAGGTTCGGGCCTCATCAGAAGGGCCCGGAGCACAAGGCATCCTAGAGCTTTGATATGAGGTTTGGGTGGGCTTCCAAGTGCCTATTTGGGGCTCGTACCTGCATAAAAAGATGGAGAAGGATGAGAGGGTTGCAATCGACCCTCTCTTGAAGCCAGATGCACAAGAGAACAGTCGGGCGATGGCGCTCCGATGATAAGCGGAGGGAGAAGCTCGTCAGACCTCTATTTGTGTGGAATAAAGGGTGGAAATGAGGGGGAAATGCATAGAAAATGTCGAGGAATGAAGATGAGGCGATTTGGCGAGTCAGAACAGAGGTAATCACAATGGATTTCTACCTGGAGCTGAAGCTCCTACAATCGAAAGATCCTAAAATTATGCTAATCTACAAGCTAATTCATGAATTTTATTGCTACACTACTCTACCAAAATTAAATGCAAGGAAATAGACCTAACTTATCAACTCATACTTGAAGGTTTCAGGGAGTAGAGACGCTCGTCAGAGCAAAGCTCGAAGGAGCTTCGATCACCACCTCTATGCCATCTCCTTGTCGACAAGGCCTGGAGGCATTTGCTGTCACCAAGGGAAAGTCGCATGGAACTTCTATTGGGGTTACGACTATGGAAGAGGGGCCAAAAAAGCATAAGGAGTAGAGATGAAGCTTTATACATATGGAGATGGGTGAAGTTCGAGGGGTTGTTGCATGCGGAAGGAAGAATATTAGTGGTGGCTAGAGGCATGGAGAGGGTTAGGGATGTGGGTGGATCAAAGAGGTGAGGTGTTTGAGGAGGAAGGTGTAGTGGATGAAGCGTAGAAAATGGGGGAATTCGACCCCCTCATGACTCAGACAAGAGTCGGATAGGAGGAAAGGACTGTTGACCAGCGGGTTTAGGATTTAGGGTAGTCGAGGCTCCCCCGGATAAAGAATGGAAAAAATCATTTATTAATGCAATTTAAAATAGTAAATGATTTTATTAATTTTAGGTTAAAATAAAAAATAATTAGTATTTTATGTAGTATTTTATTCCGATTTTTATTTATTTTTATGAGACTATTTATTAGATGTTAATATTTACATGTATATACATAGGTATATTTACCTGTATTTAGTATATTTTATTTTTATTTGTACTATATATTTTATTTTTATATTTACATATTCTATATATTTATAACTTATTTAATTACATATTTACATATTTTTAGTTTATTTTTCTGATTTTATTTATTTACTTAAATGAATATGTATATGTATTACATATATATGTATAGTTTACTTATAAATTTTAATCCAATATTTATTTTAATAATTTTTGATGGTTTTATTTTATGTTTATTATTTACATGTATTTTGAATACTTAATATTTAAAGTATTTAAAATATAAGAAAATTAAAAATATAAAGAATAAATATACTGATTATTATATACAAGTATACCGTACAATAATAACCCAAATTAACTTTTGCATCTCAACTTCAAATTAAATGAAACCACCTTCATTAAATAGATAGTTAAAATTTAAAACAATAAAGGTGATTTTGGTCAATTTTGATTCTGTATGGAGGAGATGTAGGTTTGGGAAGTTTTTTGCAACCTTTTGATCTAAGTGTCCCAGGTGCACTGTGTATTTTTTTTGGGTGAAATAAATTTTCATATTTTTCTTTGTATTTTTTTGTACATTTTTCCTGTTGAGGGTTTATTGATTTTAGGTGTAAATAATAAAGAATAAAATAGGTCCCAAAAGCTTATTTATTGAGTAAAAAGAATCACGGTTTCCAAGGTGTTTTATGTACAGTTAGTCACCCTATCTCCCCTTACTTTATTCCTTGTTGACCAAGTCATCATGATGATTGGATCTCGAGGTCTAGGATCACTCAGTGTCGTTGACCCTTCATTCCTTTTCTTTACAACGTTCTTTTATTTTGGAATTAAATACATGTATTTATACTGTATTTAAGTGTCATTTTGAGTGTTATTTTTGTACAAATTAATGATATATACATGCATTTAGATAGAGATTTAAGGTCAAAATGAAAAAATAAAGATGATGAAAATGGAGATTCATCATGTATCATCTCCAACCTCCAACCACCTCCTCCAATAGACGCCATTGTTTTCAACCTCCTAATTTCTCCTAAATATGCTAACTGCCTTACTCAAACTCCCTCCTTGATTCCTCCACACATCTCTTCTCCATTCACTCATCTTCCTCGCACAACCTCCAATTCTTCTCCTCTTCCTTACATGCTCCATTTGTGGGTGGTTAAAACCTTCACTCCAACCACCTGGAACCACTCCTCTCCTTCGATCAATAACCCCATCTCCAACTTCATTGTATGATATCCACCATTCCTGAGAGAATCCCCCAACCTTCTCTACTTTACTGTAAACGTTAAGAGAGAGAGAGAGACAAAGGAGTTGTATCTCGGTGAGATCCATGAAGTTACTTCATGTTGTAGCCATTGCTAGACTGCTCGAGCTCAGAACTCTTAGCCTAGGCTTCTGACAAGAAGACCTGGAGCACCATCTGCTCCAACTCCAAGGCATGTTTCACATCCCCGTTTGTTTACATCCTTCGTCTTATCCCCAGGTAAGGTTTCTTAATCCTCTTTTTTATTTCTTAGCCATTTCTCCCTTTTATCTGTACACTCTCACACATCCAATCCATTATATGATCCGCTCTGTACCATCTCCATCCCTCTACGATCTTCGCTCCCATTCCTGATTATATCACTGCATCCATGCCGTCTTACAACCTTCTTCTGAAAGGCAAAGGACCCATCATCATCTCATCTTCGTTCACCGCTATAGACTTCATGCTACCTCTAGGGCTAGCCCTCGTGCTTTGGTTGTGTAATTAACATCTACAAGAGCTCCTTATACCTTCATTGATCGGAGAACATATCGGTGATCCGATCTTGTCCTACTTCGTCAAAGAACCTTCATCGGCAAGCATATGTAGAGGTCGTCTTCTTCAGTCCGAATCTTCAAGACCTTCGCCAGACCAACGCGAAGCCATCTGGATCTTCCATCAATCTAGAGGAGCATGGAGGATCAGAGTCCCTTTCATCGGACCAGAATCCGAGCGTCACTACATAAGGAGAGGGGAGAACTACATCATCAGTAGCAATTTGATTCCCCTTGACCGGATCCCATCCCATGGTCCAGACACGCTCACGTCACTTAGCTGAAGCACTGCTTCACATCCTCATGTCTGGAGCAACTGAGCCAACGTTGAGCCTCCATGCAGCGCCATGTATTCTCATGCCTGGAGCACCTCCCAAGCCTCCAATCATGTGCTCATCGCACATGCTTGGTGAGATTTTGTAAAAGACCCCGCTGGATCTTGGATATTACAAATAAGTCCCCGCACACGTGCATTTTATGTATTTTGCCCTAGAGGCTTTTATATTTGCATTTATATGCTCGTACGGACCTAAATGTGATGTTTCTGAGTTGTAAATTATTATTTCTTTACGTTTATGTCCTTGACTTGTTGATACAATATCTTGTGACATGTATATCCAATTTGAATGAAATTTATCTTGTTGGAAAGCTAATTTAAATATCTTTCTTGTGATTTAATTTATCTCTGGGTTTGATAATTAATTCACACATTAAAAATCAGAGCATTTATTGTACCTTTACATGGTTTTCTGAGCATCATTTCTTGTATATAAATTGAAAATTGATCTTAATCAAAACATGATTCGCTTGTTTAATTGAAAATTGGTTTGAGTAATTAGCTGCGTATTATTTCTTCATTAAACTCTGATTGATTGCTTATACTCATTAAGATAAGTTAGGATTTGATCTATTGAGATATTCCTTAGATAATTGATGTTCAATGAAAGCTTAAAATAAATCTGTTGCGATCAACTCATTTAAATGAAGTAATTGGAGATTAACTCGGGAAATATTCTTGCATTTTGTTTGTTGCACTATATTATATTATTTATATCACTTTGTTTGTGTCAATCATCATGTTGTCATTATTATATACTTGCATTTGAAAATCGAATAAAAAGAGCATGCAGTGCATTGTTTGCATTCTCTTGACCTAGATTAGATTCACTAATTAATTACTCAATTAAATATCTAATACCTAGATAAAATTGATTAATTTCTCGTGTCCATGTGTTCGATCCTCGACTTATCCATGATAAGTTAGATTGAGTCCTCTTCACAAAGAAACTATGATTAGATTTTGATTGATTGTTAATTGGTCGTATTAAAATGAGTGATTCTTAACATAGACAATTAGCGGTTAATCACATATGCAGCAATACAGTGGGGGCAAAATCTTCTCTTAATAAGTCTGTATGTGTGCTTCGGTGTTTTTTTATCCTAACTGTGTTTACATTTGTTGTATGTTTATGCTATTGTAGATTATTTTTATTGATCATTTAGATCTTCTCTATTATCATATTGCATATTAATATATTAGTTCTTGAATTATCTAATTCTCTGGCTAATCGATTTGGGTTATTGTTCGGTTGATTATTTGATTAACTATCTTTAATTCGTTTAAAGATAATCCTGAAAAATCCAATTAAATATTGAATTATTAGGTTTTTGTTGATCACGCTACCATAGACATATTCTCTATTTCTCGATAGTTTTTTACTCATCATCTAATGGGGGTATATTTTGGATCGTTATGGCTTCTTTCCTTTCATTGGTGAAACACTTTGACCTCGCACCAAATTGGGTTTTGTATATTTGTCCTTGTAAGCATAGACCTTATAAGATGGTCGATGTATGTGTAGAGAATAATGGACAATCTTACAAATATTTTTAACATGGTTCTCAAGGTTTATATAATGCTTAACATTTTCTAGAAACACAGAGGATGATAAAATTTTTGAAAATGAATATAACTAAGAAATTATGGTTATTTCTCTACTGTTATAACGACAACATTTTCCTCATCTCCATCGCAGTCAGAGATGGGATTCACTGCTGTTGCTCTATGTTGGTTCACGATCTCCTTCTTAAACTTGGCCAGGCGTGCAAGCTCCTTGACAGACTTAGCTATACTCTGTGTACTTGCAACTATCTCTGCGAGAATGGATGCCGTGATCCCTCCATGGAGGATGTGGGCAAGGCAGCTGTCGCCTTCCAAGGAAATCGTGTCCAAGGTTTCCGCAATGGCGGCGGCTCGAGCGATGTGAGCATCGGCCTTGGAGGGATCTACCATCATCTTCAATGCAGAACTCAGCTCCTTCAAGGCCTTTCCGCACTCCGAACTCATCTCCCGACACGCTTCTTTGATGTTCTTCTGGTAATCGGACGAACCCTGAAGACAATGGAGAATTTGATTTCCTCTCTTCCCATCTTATAATCATTATTTCGAAGTTTAAGAGTTATTATCAAGTGGTTATGATGTGATTAGACATACCTGAGGATGTGGTTTGGAGATGTGGGCCTCAAGGGACTCCATGTAGCAAGCGGTCTGGCGAGCTAGGGCTCCCACCTTGAGGTATTGTTTCCAAGGATGATTTAGCCGGAAGCATCCATGTCCAGGCTCCCATCTTGCTAGATTTGCCTGCAATCGAAGAAACTTCGGAGTTAGAATTATCTAACTCGATGTTTGCTTTTATGATGCATCTTCATTGTTTGGATCTTTGCGAGAGGATCGTCTGTTGTATTACAACATGTGATGTATTACAGTGGACTGTCCGAGATTAGACGATCCTCCTAGGAGGTCCACTATCCCCAGCTCCCTAGAAGGACCGTTTGATCCCAATCGGATGGTCCAATGTAATAGAGCACCTGCCTTATTACAGCAGACAATCCTGATCCTGGATCTTAGTTGCATGCTCTCTCTCATTTTATCTCCTCTCTTTCTCTCTCATATTATTTTTTGACTCATCAACCGAATGTCTTTTGTATATATTTTCACATTTGCAGGTACATCTTGCAAAAAAACAACATCAATTAAGATATGCGAGCAATGGGTTTGGATCATTGATTACTACTAAAGAAATAAATTAACCGGTTTAGTTAATGAAAAAAGGGGTTGTGGAGAGATCATCTTCCGGCAGAGGTTAGCATATAAAAAATGCCAACACGTACAGCCGTCACAATCCTTCTTTGCAGTATCCATAATCTAAAGTTGACTTTATTGCGAATGCTCATAGAAAGTGATAGGTAATAAATTAATACAACCATGATTACTTATATTATATATACTTATTCCGTGTTTGGATTGTACTCTATTTTTAAATCCTTAATCGTAAACTAATATATACGAGGTGTAGTTAAATGACTATGAAATGTTGCATGCATAAAAAAGTCTAGTATATATCTGTGTGCATTCATGGGAAGTACCAGTTATCCACTAAATTTAAACTATATGATCGATTTCGCATTCTATGTTAGAAGAGTTAATATCAATTGATACGAATCCATCGTATTCTGTCACTCTTCAGCTTTTCTAAGATTCTTCAAATGAAATTCCAAAGTATGTTTTCTAATTACCAGTGTCTCCTCAGTGGCCTTTGTATTGAGGACGCTCTTGTAAGCTTGAGAGGTCTCCCTCTTTGAAGCAACTCCTTCACCCTCTTCTGCGATTCCGCCCTTCTCGTCGAAACATTCAGATGCCAACCCTGCAGGCAGCTTTATCATATACATATCCTCATCGTATTTTATATTTTGTGATTAGATCACGTGGACGCTGCTAATTACTCTTACCTTCCAAGTAGGATGCAAGCTTCTCGATATTCTTAGCCACCAGGTCATGCAGATCCCCTCCCGCCCATACAGGAAAAAGCACTAGACCAATGATCATGCATGCTGCACCACCGATCGCAATAGTCGAGAGCCTCTGGTGAGCAAACTCAACAATATCTTCAACGCGGTAGCTCGATACAGCCACTAGACTAAAGGTCAGGATGAATATAAGCACGCCATAGTCGAACTTCGTCTTGATATCTGGTATGAACCTTGAAAATGTAGCTGCTGCACCTGCAATAATTAATGCTTGAGCTGTTCAAATCGGAATTCAAGCAGACAGACGTAGCGTTTGAAATGTGTGTATATATACATGAGTGCGTGTATAATTGGATTGGAGAAGCTGTAGCAGAGAAGGCTGATTATATACCTAAAAGGAAGACGAAGCACCCAAGGAGAAAGGGCTCTCCTTTCTCCCCTGACAGTATAGCCAGATAATGCGCTCCAACTCCAAGTCCACCAGCCACCAGTGTTGCAAACGCTCTGTTCAAACCTTTGCTCAATGTCCCACCTGCATGGATACACGCAAATAAATATATACAGATCGCAAGTAATTCCAAATCCATCACCTGATGGATAACGTGGACGTCAACATTCACAGCTTACCAACAGTGAATTCCATCACGAAAACCACAGTGATCAATGCCCACACGGTGGACACCCCGAATCCATCGTACATGGGGTTTACGTAGTATATGATGGAGACTATAGTGAGTGCCAGCCCCACCTTCATGGAGTGTACTAATCTCCTGGGGTCATCCGCACCCGTCTTCCTCACCTTCTCCCAAGCACCAGTAATCCACCTCCCCATCCTCTATATATCTACCAGTATAAAAGAAGCAAGCAAATATGTGTGGAACGTAGGCCTTGTTTTGGAGCACGGCATGGAGCCTGTATTTATATGAAGAAGAAGAGAATGTGGAGTAGGAATAAAATAATCAGTAAAAAACCATTGATGGGCAGAGGCTTCACGGAAAGAGAGGTTCCGTAAGGGATGATGAGGTGGAAGTGCGATCTGTACGTAAGTGGAAGTGGGAAGGTTTTGTCTTTAGAGGGCTCTGCTCTGTCCGTAGTATGGCATGGTCCTTGTAAGTGCCATTACACTTGGAAGGGAAGGTAATGTGATGATGCCTATGTAGCTGAGATAGTGGGTGTAAGCCACGAACACCATCAGAAAGAAATATCCCTAGATAGCTCGTCCATGACACCGAGATGAACGATAGGCAGCAGCTAGTGATGTCATTCTCGACTGGAGACTCACTTAAAAAAGAAAAAGTCTGCATGCATGGTCTGCGCTGACGATGATGAAGGTGGTGGTGTTTGAGGTTCGGTATAGTTCTCGGTACAGCAGGGATATATGTCAACTTGGTGGTGGATGTGTGCTCCAGATCTGGTTGGGTCGATCAGATAGTCGAGGCGTGAGATCTTGGGGTTGGGCAGGAGGGTCCCAGCTGACATGACAATCCAACAAGCCGAGGTGAAAGCAGATGGGTGTATGGCCTGGAAGGCTCCTGCTTTCATCGTGAAGGATGGCTCTGGTCAAATACTTCCTGCTTGTGTACATTTTGATTGAAAGTATGCGTATTACCTAAAGTATCCAAAGCAGGGGAGGCACTCTAAATTTGACAACATGCGTACGTGTGGAATGTTACGCGCGATTTGCACGACTTGGGAGATGGACTTCAACTCTGGCAAATACTATATTCAAACACTGGTGTTGAAAACTACTGCTTTGACATCACTTTAGATATCTCCGGTTATTTTTAAAAGGATTTGCGTTTTTTCTTTCGAAATGAGAATTTACTTTGGAAGGCGAGTGCATCGTCTGTTGTAGCCGCTGCTGCAGCAGACACTGCAGTAGTGGCTGGAGCCGCTCGATCTTGATCGAGCGATTCGCACGATTTATTATGGTACGGATCCATAAAAGTGCAAAATCGTGCGAACCGCTCGATAATGATCGAGCGGCTCCAGCCAATACTGCAGAGTATCGAAGATAAAATGAGTGCATTTTCCCTCTCTTTTAGAGTTGAAATGGGTCATTGGTATCTTATTCTCGTCATTCAATCTCCTTGTAATCTTTGGATTCTGTCCTGCACTTCTTTTCTTTTTAGTGAGTTGTATGTTGCAATTTATAGAGAGGATCGCCGAAATGCTGCAGATTCTGCAATAGTCGTGTGCGCCGCTCGATCACGATCGAGCGGTTGGCACGATTTTGCACTTTTTATGGGTTCATACCATGCAAAATCATGTGAACCGCAGGACAGCGCCACAACACGATCCGCCTCCTGCATGCAATTTATACCTCCGAGTAAATTTTTTTTGAAAGGAAAAAGGGTGCAGTACCGTAGAGGCAAGCACCTAAAAAAACTTTATATTCACTGGTTAAAGTTCATAAATACAAAGACCAAGAATCCCGAATGATTTTGACATGATGTACAACATTCCCCACATAAAATCTCTCTCCCCTAAATAGTACCTCATTTCTCGCGAGCCAAATCGCCCAGAGTGCTGCAACCAACATAATCCTTACAACTGTTTGTTCATTTTCTAACATCTCAACCGCATTCCAGAAAGAAGGAAAGTTCTCCATTGCAGCCCTAATGAGAGATAATTCTCTCCAGACCTCTTTCGACATTGGATACTTAAAGAACATATGCTCAATATCCTCCGCCTCCTCAGAACAACGATGGCACAATACATCTGAACCATTAAACAATCTGGCCCTCCGAGCACTAGTCAACAATCTCTGTCTGCCCATCAGCCACATGAAGATCTTGACTCGTCATGGGATCTTCCATCTCCATATATGTCCCAAAACTGGCATAGCAATCCCTGGATCAAACACAAAGGATGTGTAAAGAACTTTATAAGCTTTCCTAACCAGGAACCGACCATCTGACCAAGCCCAGTGGTTACGCCCATCATCACCATTACCCGGGCATAGATGCATCAAAGAAGAGATCTGAGGAAGGACGGAGCAGATCCCCGTCAAAAATTCGAGGGCATAGACATTCAGTTAGGCCTCCAAAAGAATGTATCTGAAACCCCGTATATTTTTCGCACCAAAGAGCAAAGGAGGTCAGAACCACTTCTCCAAATGCGAACCACCCACTTTGCTAGCAGTGCCCTGTTCATTGCATCAAGATCCAGAACACCCAATGCACCACCTCCGAGTAAACTTGTCTCCATATTACTTAATTGTTGATCCCATTACTTAACCACAGTCCATTTAATACAATTTATATGTGTTACATTAGGCTACAATTTGTTCAGTAGGTAAATATGGGGAAAGGAAAATTGAACCATGATCTTCTAAATGGTTGACGCACTGCTCAGCCACCAGATCATTGAAGTATGTTATTAGGCTACACTTATTTCCGAAACACATGTGGATCTTTATTGTCACCTATTTAATCGTTTGTTGAATTGGTTTCCACTGTATCGACTCTTCTGATTAATTTAAATGCATTTGGATTTCAATTAATCATGCTGGATTTGGACCTACTGAATATAGGTTATACTAATTAAATTCACTACCATTCTAGAATGTCAAAACACTGCTATGAACCGGTATGGTCTATGTATAATAAATGCAGTGGCAGATTACAAACGAACATATCTATTCATGATCAAGAGGCACTACCGGTAGGGATTAGTATTGGGTTGGGCCGGTCCAATCCAGTCCGAAGTCCAGCCCAAAAAGCTCGGTCCGGCACAAGCCCAAATGAACATTGGGCCGGGCTTGGGCTCAACATTTAGGTCCAAATTTTTTTGGGTTGGGCTTAGGCTTGGCTCGACCCGGCCCAAGGGCCCGACTCGAAGAGGGATCGAACTCTTCCCATATCCTACACGCCTGGAAACTCTCACCTATTGCATGCTCACTCTGTTCATGTATCATGTCTTCATATAATGTTTATAAATCAAGAAAGTCTGGTGTGAGACATATGAGTTGATGATCATAGTATTTCAATTCAGAATTAATTTTTCTTTCATTAGTTATGATTTAGATTGTGCTGGTTATTCTTGAATTTGTTAGTGTTTATTTTTCTTCCATCAGAATATTTTTTATTATTGAACATTTACCCAATATGGGCATTATGCCCATTTTTTAACATGCAGTGCCTGGTGCACCTGTTGTTGTTAACTGTGTAAGTTTGGTCCGCGCTTTCAATTTCTCTAATGAGAGACGTTTATGGTATTAACATTGAATGCACTTATATAAAATGAGAAATCATCTCCGGTAGAATTGAGTTTTAGTTGTTTCACAATTATTATGGCATATGTTTTAAACAATTTTGGCTCGTCTAACTTGAATTGAGATTGACTTTAAATAAAACTTGAAGTTAATAATCTATAATGGGTGGAGATGGGCCGCCCGGTCCAAGCCCGGCTCAAGCCCGGCCCATAGGAATTGGGCCGGGCCTGGACTTGAGCCGAACCAAAGAAAATTTTACGGGCCTAGGCCCGACTCAAGGCCTGAAGTTTTTAAATAGGCTTGGGCCTGGGCCCTTTAGGGCCCGGCCCAACCCGACCCATGCTCATCCCTAACTACTGGAATCTGCAGATCAGGCGACATTTGTAAACGATGGTTTTGACTTTTATAACGTTGCATTTGGCTAATATTTCTTAACGTCGATCCATATAGGCCTTTATAACCTCGTCGACCTTGGATAGTCGGACATAAAAAAACAAACGTTGGACCAGTTCTCGTTTCAATGAAGATGGTCTAAGGCCAATCTAGTGTTGATATTTTATTATATTTTAAATACTTTTATTACTTTGTTAAAAACATAAAGGTGTATTTATTCTATATTTATTGGTGCATGAACTTTATTTGGTTAGCATCAATGAGCATGTGATTTATAGCATACGTTTTTTGCATGACAATTTATTAGTGATATTATATCACTATCATGTTTTCTAATGTCTTTACATGGATGTGATTTATTGTCAATATATTCATTAATATATTATTTAAATCTTTTATGTAACGTTGCATGCATGTTGTATGTTACACATTTTACTTTATAATAATAATGATGGATGTGTGCACATTATGATAATATTGAATCTTCTTTATTATATTTTTAATACATTATTTTATGAATGATTAATATTCAAATTGAATGGAGAATTTAATTGATTGTTTTGAATGTGCAACGTTCTCTTATTGTGCATCTATATAAAGGGGCCTATAGCATTGCTTTGAGAACACACAACACACAATCATTCTATCCCTCTTCTCCTCTTTTCTCACTTGAGTGAGTTTATTCCGAAGGAATGATCTATTGTTGTTCAATAGATCTCGATGTTGGTACGTGCATACCCATTGAGATATCACCGTTGTATCCTGGAGAATAGTCGTACCATAACCGATTGCACCAATGGAATCTCGTGGGGGTACGAATCTATTCTTAAGGTCGGTGCATTTTGCACGCCTCGACAAGTTGGTTCGTCTCATCAAATCCGGTATTATCTAGCCCTCCTTATATTTTTATACATTCATATTTATATCTTATTATTTCACCTATACCCTAGAACTTCAAAACGGATATTAATTTTATGACACCGCTAGAGTTTTTGAACATCGACCTTGATAATTTATATATTGCAATATCTATGATTATTTATAAATTGCAATATCCTCCTATATATTGAATGCATTTCCTTTATTCGTTTTAGCATTGTGTATCCAATACATACATATCACGCTTACCAATAGTAACTTTTTTAAATCAATTACTTAGCATTCATTTTTAGTCAGAAAAAGAAGGAAACACGCGTAGGTGTCTGTTCCATTAAATTAAAAAAATAATTATAGCAACCATGACTCAAGGAGAGCCAGAGCATGGCGGATTACATTTTCAACATAGAAACTCCTCTGAGCGGAAAATTACTCCATTCCTTGCAAGCCATAAAGCCCATAAGGCCGCAATCGGTACAATTCTCTCCACAGTTGGACGAAACCAAGAGTTGATAAGGGATTCCATAAAGACGATATGCTGCTATGATCAACCCAAGCCACATCCATGGCCAGCCAAAGCTCTTTCATCTTTTCACAACAAAGAAACATGTGCTTAGCGGACTCCATCGTCGACCTGCAGAGAGCACAATAGATATCCTCCAAGTGGAGGATGCGAGCCCGTCTCTCCCCTGTATGAAGCCTCCCATGCCTTAGGAGCCATAAGAAAACTTTAATCCGTATTGGGATCTTCAACTCCCAAATGATCCTATAATTTCTAGTCAGATTCCCGTGAAGTGGGTTTGTTCCCCCGATCAAAAGATTGTAGGTCTTCTTAACGGCGAATTCTCCATCTGACCAAATCCAGTGGTCTCTACCAATAGTACACTATAATTGGCATTCATCCAGGCCTGACAAGCAAGGCCTAGAAGGCCGAATGTAGCAAATATTACATGCGTAAAAATGATTAGAATGACTAGCACCGACACAGGTAAATAAATGGATACTAGATGTAGCGATTAATAGTACACTACGACAAACATAGGGTTCTCCCAAAAAACATAACCGAAAACTCCTTCAAACGTAGACTTCCAGAATTTCACCAACCAACAACAAATTCAGATAACTTAGAAGAACTCCTCTAATAGTCTGGTGGTAAAAGCAGTAGACTCTCAAAGGATCAGTGTTCAACCTACCCCCCTCCCCCCCCCCCCCCCCCCCAACTAGTAAAAAAACTTCAGATAACTCAGTGTTCACCGACATGTACCATTGTCGAGGCCTTTTGTGGTGATCAGAGGGAACTTCTTGGGAAGCCCTTGTGTGAAGCGAGGGCTACTACTGCTTGCATAGGTAGGGATTTACTCATTGTTTTTGCAATACTTGATACAAGAGGATCAAACACTTCATCGACGAAGGGAATAAGATATAAACAAAGTACTGTAAATTTAGTTGAACCCCTCATGGAGTACGAGACCATCCTTACTTTCTTATAATCAAGTAGGTCGAGCCAAATAAGACCTCGCGACCATTCGAGTAGATACGTTGGAGATTCACCACCAAGTTGATGTCTTCAAGGATCGGAGCTGCCATTCTGATTCATCGTATTGACCCATCAGAACAATCGAGAAAAAAATGAATATGAACTCGATCGAGACTAATCCCCAATGATCGAAAAATTTTGTGCGGAATATTCACATTCTTTGAAGAGGTGTTTAATCATTTAGAGACTTTTCTGCATGAGTAGCATCAGTTAACAGAAGTAAATGAAAACTAGTGTGGCAAATCCTAGTGTAAATTTTATTATGAGCTATTAGCCAAATAAAAATAAGAATATAAGTCCGTCCAGAAATTTGCATGATTATGGGATTTAATCTCCCATGGAAAAGCTAGTAATAAATAATTTTGTTGAGAGAGGCTGGTTTATTAACACATTTAGTTGGAAAGATAACAACATTTTTCTCATTCGATTGGGTAGCAGCAATTAGAGTTTTCAACAGGTTTCCAAGACTCCTCATTTCTCGATGTAGGATCAATGGAATTCTATTTGAAAAATGATTTGAACCAATTGTTTTTGGATGACCAACTTTTCAGACATTACAAGACAGAACGTACCACATACTCTCCACATCCCAAAATTTTCGATAAACCCGCCATCCGCTTGGGCTTCCCTCAGATACATTGACAAGGATGCAGATCCTCTGCAGTACTGCAGAGTCTGCTGCACTTTGTGTGCATCGCCGGAGCCGCTCAATCTTGATCGAACGGCTTGCATGAATTTTCACGGTAGGGCCCACAAAAAATGAGAATTCTTGCGAACCGCTCGATTCCGATAATCCACAAAAAGTGCAGCATCCTCTCCTCTCTAACATTGACAACGCCATGCACCCCATATTCTGTTTGGGATTGAGTTTATCTAAAGATAGATATGGGCACCCCTCTAATTATGACACCTCGTGCAAAACACCATCCCCACTTCACAGGTCCTGCCACCCCTCGGTAACCTAACTTGTTTTAAGTGCTTTCAGCTAGGGCACTCCAAACATTTTTGTCTCTTCCCAATCATCTGCTTCTAATGTTGTAAGGGTGGGCAAATTGCAAAAGCCTCCTTAAAACTCAATCCCAATCTCGTCCACGCAATCTAAGCAAAACCACAGTAATTCACAAAAGCGGAAGTGCATCTCCTCTCCGACATGATTCACCAAGCTCTTGTTCTTAATAATCCTTTTGTTCCTAATCATTTGAGTCTACATGACTATGTTCACAAGTCATCTTGATTAGCTCAAGTAGAATATTTCATGAGACATGCATGACCCTTGTTGACAGTGGCCTAACTTGGACAAGCACTCTGCAAATAACTCTACTCGGATGAGGTGGTGAAGGGAAGAATTCTTTAGCTTGAGAAGCACGTTTATGGAAACACCACCTCGATAGGAGGCCAGTACACCCCAACCTAATCTAATAGCACTGACGTCTAAAGACAGGATGGTGTGGGTTGCAATAAAGCTATACGTAAATGTTGTTATTCCGTACCTTCCAAAAAACTGACGGGCAAAAAGTCAATAAAAAACCATTCCCGTTGGAGTTACTTATCAATAAGCAAGTCTTATGCTTCAAAGTCAAAGTTACAAGGTTGTCTGTAGCTGGAGATTTGGCTACACTAGTCAAGCTCCAAAAGGTATGTGGCTACACTGGTCAAGCTTCAAAAAGTATGTGGCTACACTTGTCATAGTCCTTTCTCTTCTCTAATCCCTCTTCTTTGAGCTGGTTGCACTTGAACTTGAAAGGGAATACCCTGCTCCTCGAGGAAAGAGTGGCTAGACTGAAGAATTAGGATTACCTTGTTGAGGGAGACTATTTCTTTGCCACTCTCAGATGTGGGGAGATACCATTTCACATACACTATACAAGTGAGATTCCTAGTCATAAGAGTTTGCATATGAAAGACTTCTCTGACCTAACTATTGAGGTGAACTGAATAGACAATTGTGGAACTTGAGGGGCGGTTAAGTTTTAAATCTATTCCCAATAAGGTTCCGTCGAACTAACAATCCAAAGGTTTGACTAAGCTCCAAACTTTGATTTGTGAAGATAAGTTCAAGGATCATAATCATTCTAAGTTCTTTATTTTTCTTTTCTTTATTTTCTCTTTCAGACCTTATTCTCCTAATAAGTGTTTGCTATGGACTAACAAAGCTAAGGGGATGATGGATACCCACTCATTCACCTTTATTCTTTTATATTAGCTTTAAATCCCTAGTAAAATACTTGTAAATAACAATTAACTTACATGAATTAACATCCTAACGTTATAAATAGTGTATAAGTACATGTATTTAAACCTAAAATAAAGGAATACAAAATAAAGGAAAAAGAAAGGAAGTATCTATGATAGTGACTAACCCTGAACCCCAAGACCAAGTCAAATATTTACTAGACCGATTTGACTAGATCGATCTGGAATAAAGAAGGTGGAGATAGGATGAAATAATATACATAAATGCCAAGAAAACCCTAGAACATATAAGTACAATACATTGTGCAAATATTCCACATTTATACTAATTTATTTATCATCATACACACTCCAAACAATAGTGTATTCAACACCAAACTTTTACATAATCACATATAGAAAATAATAAAATTATTGACAAAAATAAATCATGCACAAGTCACCCAGTACACTCAGTTGAAAAAGCCACAAATAGAACTTCATCGATCAATATATTTTCTATATATACTAAAATGGATCAAACTCACCTCTATTATATGTCAAATTCAATTATATTTAAAATGAAGATGGTTTCCATCTGAATTGGAGTCAAAATACAAAAGCCGACCAAATGGGGTACCAAGGTATTTGTACATATGTATATAAAGACATTATATTTTACTATTTATATTTTTAGTCTCTTTATATTTTTAAAACATTGTACATATTATAAAACTTATAAAGAATACAAATAAAAATTAAAAGCACTCAAAATACTAAAAAGAATTAACAAACCATAATATATATATGTATGTATAATGTACCTATGTTGTAAATAAATATATTTATGTGTACATATAAATAAAATCATAAAAATCCTATAAAAATATGTAAATATGTATTAAATGATGTTGTAAATAAATTTTTTAAATAGTATATTATTTAAAATACAAAATATAAATGAAATATATAATATATGGTATAAATACCTCTAAATAGCAGTTTATAAATAATACTGTCTACTAAATATGGTTATAAAAATAAATATAAATTACCAAAATATAGTTTAGAAAATAATAAACATTTATCATGTTTTGAATTTTTTTAAATAAAATCATTTACTCTTGTATTTATAATTATCTTTCTTTTTTATTTATATTTTGTCTTACTAGCGGTCCACATGGACGAATGGAAGGCAACAGAGTATTGACCCCCTAGTCAACACTCCCCTTAGGTACCTTAGGGCTCTTGTTCATGTCAAACCTGTGTGACTCCTTCTCTTCTCTAATTTTCCATGCCTTCTCCACTCCTATGATCGCCTCGAGCCATTCACGGAAGTTGTTTGTCAGATCGAGATCCACCACACCCTATCCATAGCCCTCACCAACCACCTTCGATCTGTGTGCATTCTTCGATCCAAATCCAACCTTCCATCTCTGCTATAAGTCCATTCCCAGGTACTCCAGCTCCCCCTAATCCATCTCCAACCCCTCAACCCACATACTTGTAACCCCACGAATATGTAGTTGGAGTGTCACCCGTCGTGACAGGGAGGAGCGCACCTGGACTCATGGTGATGAGAAGGGAGGAGGAGCGTGATTCCGCCACTGACTGAGCACCTTTACTATTTTCCAGCTCCCAGGTCCTTCCAGAATAGGTGAGCACTTTATTCTTACATCTTTCGTTTCATGTTTTCTTCCTTAGCGTAGATCTGTAGTTAGTTTAAAATCATTTCACTTAGATTTCATCAAAATCCAAAAAATAGTATGCATGAGCACTAGGAACCGGCCTCTGTCCATCGTGAATCACACCCCGTTCCGACTCTCAAAGCATTCCACCTTCTTCCCCTTCCATTTCTTCATCTCCAGTTACTCCCAGATCTCCTCTATCTTGCTTAGATCAAGGCATCTGATCTCCCCTTCTGTCGCTTACCAGAGATCTTCCTCCCCACTCCTCCATCGCCCGTTTCCACTTAAAAAGGGTCGAGACGCTTTGCCTTCAAGTCCTCGAGGTTTCTATGCAGGTATCCAGCACCCCACCTGGGCGGTGATTAGACCCCAAGTTGCAATCCCAGGCCACTGAAAAGCGAGAATGCGAGAGCCGCTAAATAGTGGTCTGACAAGTCAGACTCACTGTCGCTGATGCGACTGCTCAAACTTCCTCGGTCTTCAACAATTAACCCACACAATCAATCGGAGAATGAATAGCAAGGATTAAAATTTATTATACCCTACTAAAAATGTACAATGGCAAGCAAGTAGGGGTCGAACACAAGAAGCAAAGGTGTAAAGCACGGATAAAAATCCAACCCTAGGTCTAACAAGCTACTTAGCCAATCTAAAATTTTTGTGGGTTTTTGATTTTTATATTTTTTTATTTAGTTTTTTTTAATTTTATATTTTTGTATTTTGGTTTTTTAATTTTCTGATTTTTATATTTTATATTTTATATTTTATATTTTTTTTGTCTTTTTCAATATTGGAAAATAAGGACAATGTAATAAAAGAGGCAAAGAGGTATTTATAAAAATAGAGAAAATATTCAAAAATCAGGAAATAAAGTCTTTTTGGTCTTTTTATACTTTTTTACTGTTTTTTGTGATTTTTGGGTAATTTTTAGGATGTTTTTGGTATTTTTAATTGCTGAAAATAAGGAAAACAGTGAAGAAAATACTAGGCTGAAACTAAAATGGAGAAATAAAATAGCAAATAGTAACAAAAAGTCTCCAAATTAATTTTCACTTAAAGATAATCAAACAAAGACAATTCAGGAAAAGAAAACACTATTTTTGGATTTTTAATGAATTTTATAAATTTTTAGGAAGGTTTTTAGAGTTTTGTGATTTTTAGGAGTTTGGTTTTGTATTTTTTAATGATTTTTGGCTGGGAGTTAAAACAAACTAAAAGACACAAAATATATTTTTTTGGGATTTTTCTGAGGAGTTTTTATATTTTTTATGGATTTTATAAGATAGACAGTGCATAAAATGGCTATTTTTGAATTTCTATAAATAATAAAATGCAATAAAAATGGAAAGTAAAAATATGCCGTGAATCTACAATGCAACAGGAGCTTAACTCTATTTTTTGAGAATTTTTGGAGTTTTATAGATGTATGAAATAAATACAAGAAGTGCTCAACAATGCAAAGCCTGACAGGGGCGTTTACGCGAATATGCAAAGCTGTGAGGACAAGCTAGCAATTTTCCCACAACAATATAACTGAATTAAAATATCACTGGACTGAATATAAATAGCTGAAGTCGCAGGGGTGCCTTAGCAAAATCGCCTGGACGCGCGTGCGTTGCACGCGCCCAAGCGGGGGCACAAATGCAATGATACAAAAGATAGGGGGCAGGCTCGCAAATATTACAAAAACAAAATTACAGCAACAAAAGTTTATAAACTAATAAGCAATAGCAAAAACAGCCGGGTTATGTGCGCAAAATACCCAGCATAAGGGGGCCGATCCGATGGTGGGCTCGTCCCCACTTAAACACGTGTCTGCCCCACGTTGTGCGATGCCCCTTCGAGTTATAACGGCCGAGATTAAGTGTGGGGGCTGCGATCCAACGGCTGGGGCTTCCAGTAGATTGGACGGTTATGATCAAAAAGGGGGGGAATGGACGGTTGCTGTAGCTCCCCCCTCTCCCTCGTTCTGTTCCAGCGCAGGGGCGCGTCTGGGCTGTCCAGGAGCGCGGGCGGCGGCGCCCTCCTCCTCCGGCGAGCCTCACGATGCCCCGATAATGGCGGCGCGTCGGCGCTGGGTCCTGCAAAAAGAACGGTGAAGAGGTTGGGGGCAAAGTGCCCCAACCTCGTGGAACCTCTCACAAGGGGTCGGATGTATGGTGGAGACGGCCGGCGAGATTCAATGCCGGCCGTGGTCGATTCGGTGTGCAAGGATGACTATTAGATCACGATTTGACAAAGGGGTTACCACTGTGATGTTGCTTACAGAAAAACATCTGGAACAAGAAGAGAAAAGGGAAGAAGAAACCTCACCCGTGCGTGTTCTCCGGCGAGAACTCCGGCGAGGGGATCTACTCGATTCAACAACTCGTCGCCCCCGTTTAAACGCCCACCAAGCTCCTGCTGTCACCACGAGTCTGGTCGAGGGTCTAGGTTAGGGTTTTGGAGGTGGAAGAGTGACCAAAGTGAAATGGAGAGGTTTGGAGCTTATTTGAAAAGTTGGCCGAGAGGGCACCTTTGACGAGGCGTGGCTCGCGAAACCATGGTCAAAAGTCGCATCAAATCCTTGGGCGTGTAAGACCTTTGAACAAGGATCAAAAGTCGTGAAGACAATGACCCTAAAAAACGCAAGACTTGTTCTCAAAAAATCCGCAAAGATTGGCCAAAGTCATTCTGACATGTTGGCAGAGGGTGGTCAGACAGTTGACCAGTGGTCAACTGTCCAGGCCTCCTGGTTGGTCCACGTGGACCAACCAGGAAAAACCTCTAAAAAATTATTTAAAAAATAGTAAATAACCTTATTTTGTTTAGGTTATAAAATAAAAAGTGCTTATAAATTTATGTAGTATTTTATTATTATTTTTAATTATTTTTATGAAGTATATTTTTACAAGTTTGCATTTATACCCCTATAGGTATCTATATCTATATATTTAAGTATTTTATTTTTATTTAGGTATTTTTAATTTATTTTATTTTGGTTTTTATTTTCCAAAATTATAAAATACTTCTATATACACAAATATAATTTTATTTTAATTTTCTGATATATTTTATACACTTAATAAAATGAAAGTGTTGTTTGTATAGGTATAGCTACATGTATTATGCCTAGGTATTATAATATATACAAGTATTTTTATTTGTATTTTATTTATGTTTTTATTCTGATTTTAATGCACATAATTATTATAAGTATTATTTACAACATTATAAAAATATAAAATTATAAAAATAATAAATAAATAATAAATTGAATATTTTAATATGTACAAGTATACAATGTGGGTCCAAAAGCCAACTTTCAAACCGTAGCTCCGCCAAATGCGAAACCACCGCCATTGGATAGCTTATTTTCTTCTATATACAATTAAAGGTGAGTACGTTGCATTTGGAGTTGTCGTTTGTGAGATATGGGTCTGGGAAGTTGGGATTCTGGATTTTTATTCAGACCATAACTTTTTATCTGTACATTATTTTTCTGTGAAATCAATTTTGTATTTTTCTTCATTAAATTATCTACAACTTTCATGTACAAAGTTTCTTTATTTGATGTATGAAAAGTGGAACCAAAAATAGGTCCCAAAATGAATAAAGAATGAATAGAATGTATAGGTATTTTATCTGTGTTTTGGCCCTTATCTCCCCCTACTTTATTCCTTGTCGACCTATTCATCAAGATGCCTAGGTCTCGGGGTTTCGGGTCATAAAATATTTACAATATTTTATTCTTTTTCTTTTCTTTTCTTTATTCTATAATTTTGGCTATAAAAACCGCATTTTATACAATATTTACACACATATGCATGAATGCTAAAATGCCTGAATAAGGCCTATTTACATGCATTTACTAGGGTTTTTAAGGCCAAAATGATAGAATAAAGATGATGAAACGTGGATTCATCATCCCCCTATACTTGCCTTTGCTAGTCCCTAGCAAACACTTATGCAATAAGTGCAGAAAATAAAAACAAAGAAAAGAAAAAGAAGAAAGATGGACTGAATTTAATGGTCAAACTTATCTTCACAAAATCAAAGTTTGGAGCTTAAGTTGGACCTTTGGAAATTTAGTGCGGGCGGAACCTTAATGAGAACCGAATTTGAAATTCAACAGTCCCTGAGAATCCCAAAACTCTGCTCAAGTCTCCTCAATAGCTAGGTCAGAAATATCTCAACTCATACGCAAACTCTTACGACTATGAATCTGACTTGTACAGTGTAAGTGATGGTGGCTCTCCCCAACTAGAATGACAATGAAACTGACTTCTCCAGTATGACAACCCAATGATTCCCCAATCCAGCAACTCCATCCTCGAGGAGCGGGGTATTCCCTTCTAAGTTCAAGTGGCAACCAGCTCAAGAGGAGGGGGTGAAGAGAAGAATGGATGGTAGCCAGTGTAGCTACCTATCCTGGGATGCAAGACCAGTGTAGTCAAGTCATCCAGCTGCAGGCTCACATGATATGACTTTGGAACTCAAGCTTGCTTATTGACTTTACAACATATGTACATACTTTGCAGGCTTTTTATTTTTGTACATGCCTAAACTGTTTTTTTTCCCCTCTTTTTTTTTTTGAAATACTATTCACAGCAGCATTTACATAAGGAGTTTTTCCTCTTGAGCCAGTAGACTATCCCTCTTTTGAAGCTTTATCGCAACCCACAGCCTCCTGTCTTTAGACTTCCTAATCACTGGACGGGTTGGGGTGCACTTCCCTCCCTAGAGGAGGACAAATGTTTCCACTTGTGTGCGTCTCATACCGGCAAATCCAATCCCCTCACCACTCCAACTGAGTTGAGCCATGTGAAAGGTGCAGGTGTCCAAGTTAGGTCATTATCAACAAGAGTCGTGCGTGTGCTCCGAAATACTCTACTTAGGCAGTCAAGAATCCATTGAACCAAGTCTCGTGATCCTCAAAGAATTAAGTCAACTAGACCTGAAGTACCTCAAACCCAGTTCCTATAAGGTTCCTGTTATTAGGTAGATTATAAGGTCCAATCAAGCTCCAATCTCCGGATTTTACTTAGACTCGTTCAACTATCAAACTCAATCCGAAAAATGCGAATGCTATGCAATGCAATGCAGAAAATATTTTTGTGATGCAATTTTCTTTTGAACCTTTTATGGGTTTTTGAAAATATGATGCTTTTTTGTATTTTTCAAAAAGATTTTTCAAATGTTTTTGGATTTTAATTTTGCAAATGTTTTTGGGAATTTTTGAAAAGAAAAAGAATTTGGCTGAAAAATAGGTTAAAATATGTACACGGGAGTGCTTCTTATATTTACAAGAGGTGGATTTTAAGCATTTACAGGGTAAGTGGTCAGTTTTATACATATATATAGGTAGTGGATTTTGGTGTGATGTATATATTCCTCAAACTTATTTGAAAACAAGCTTTTCACACAATTTTTGAAAACTATAGTCCAAAATAATTTTTACAAACATTTTACACACATTTGAAAATCATTTTGCAAAGGCTTTCAAAACAGTATATATAGGTTTTTCAAATCATTTTTGCAACCATTTTTCAAACCATTTGCAAATCATTTTTCAAACATTTTATTTCACACAAAGAAAAGAAGTTTTACAAACCACCCAGGTTGAAAACACGAAACAAAATATTTTCAAAAATAGTTTTCAATAGATGTTCACAAAGATTTTCAAACTATTTTTCAAACATTTTGCAAAAAACATTTTCACCTGATTTATTAATCAGTAACTACAAAAAGAATTTGAGGAATAATCACATCTTTTTATTAAGGATTTTTAATGAATTTTAAAGAATTATTAGCCATATTTATTAGGAAAATACGAAAGTACGAGTTATGGCTAAAGTATATACACAGTATATACGACCCCCCTATACTTAGCTTGAGCTATGTCCTCATAGATCGGAGAGAAAAGAGAAGACATAACTCGTACTAAGTATAGACAAGTCTAAATAATCAAGGAACAAAAGAATCAAACGAATGAGAAGTTGACCGTCCCCCCTATACTTAGGATCAAATAATCCTAAGTATAGCAGACTGTACACAACGCGGGGAGGGTCAAGGGTGGGAATGAACAGATCGTACTCAGGTTGTCTCCCCCTATACTTAGGGTAAGATATCCCTAAGTATAGACAAGAAGAGGAGACAATGGAGAGGATCAAGAGGAATAGAAGAAACTCGGGGTGCACACCCCCCTATACTTAGGACAAAGTGCGTCCTAAGTACAGAAGACTGTCTACAAGGGGTAGCACTTTTCTGATAGATGAAGAAGATAGAAGAGGAAAAGAAGAAAAGAAGAAAAGAAGAAAAGAGATGAGATTGGGTATGAACAACTCGGGATGCACATCCCCCCTATACTTAGGATAGAGTACATCCTAAGTGTAGCAGTGATGAAAGGGATGGCATCAATTCGGTAGAATAAGATAAAAGAAGAAGAAAAGAAGAAAAGAAGAAAAGACGGAAAGGAAAAATCATTCAAAAATGTTTTGATGTGCTTTGCCTTCCTCTGTCTCCTTCAAGATATTCAACTCATCCTCATAGATTACTTGAATCGAGTCAACGACGGCCATGAATGTGTCATGTTCGAGGTATGGCTTCAGAAGCTGTCCATTGACTACAAAAGGCTGTGCGTCAGCTGACAGATTGGATATCAATACACTTCCGTTGTCACGCACCTGCCTCACTACAAACGGCCCAGTCCATTTGCTCTTCAATTTGCCTGGAAAGATTTTTAATTTCGCATCGAACAACCATACCTTCTGACCTGGATCAAAGGACTTGTGGCGGATGTGCTTGTCATGCCATGTTTTGACCTTTTCCTTGTACATCAGGCTGTTGTCATATGCATAATCTCTGAATTCCAGTAATCTGTTCAGATCCAATTTCCGGTTCTGTCCTGCTTGCTTGGAGTCCAAATTACAGATGTTAATAGCCCATAAAGATTTATGAATAAGTTCCACGGGCAAGTGGCATGGCTTGCCATACACCAGGCGGTAGGGAGACATTCCCAAGGGTGACTTGTACGCTGTTCAGTAAGCCCAAAGAACGGAATCAAGCAGCTGAGACCAGTTCTTGCGATCCGGACGCACAAGTTTCTGTAAAATTGTCTTGATCTCCCTGTTTGAACATTCAGCTAAGCCATTGGACTGCGGGTGATAGGGTGAAGCAACACGATGCTCGATGTAGAATTCTTGGGTCAGCTTCTTCACCTCTCTGTTTATGAAATGGCTGCCCCCGTCAGATATGAGGATCTTGGGAATCCCGAACCGTGCTATGATGTGATCTCGTAAGAATCGACAGACAGTCCGACTGTCGGCGGCTCGGGCGGGGATAGCCTCCACCCAACGACTGACATAATCGACAGCAAGCAGAATATACTCATAACCCTGACTGTTAGGAAACGGGCCCATAAAGTCGATCCCCCATGCGTCAAAGACATCTGAGATCTGAATGTACTTCAGAGGCATCGTATCTCTCATTCCTATGGTTCCACCCATCTTTTGACAGTCAGTGCAACCTTTGACGTATTCGTCTGCATCTTTGAACAATGAAGGCCACCAGAGGCCACTTTGAAGAACTTTTGCTGCCGTCCGTTTTCCTGAATGATGTCCTCCAGAATCTTGATCATGACATAAAGCGAGGACACTTGGAACTTCCTCCTGAGGAATACACCTTCTCCAGATGCAATCGGCTCCATCACGAAACAGATACGGGTCTTCCCACTGGTAGAAATGGATTTTAGACAAAAATCTGTCTACTTTCAACTTAGGCCAGTCCTGTGGGATTTTCTTGGCAACTAGATAATTCACAATGTCCGCATACCAAGGAAGTGAGGCGACAGACAGAATCGATTCATCTGGAAAGGTCTCTGTGATAGGCTGCAAGTTCAGCTCAGGAGACTCCGGTTCAGGAAGTCTTGACAGATGATCGGCCACTACATTCTTTACCCCAGGTTTATCTCTGATCTCCATGTCAAACTCCTGGAGGAGAAGGATCCACCGGATAAGACGTGGTTTGGCATCCTTCTTCTGCTGTAAATACCTAATGGCCGAATGATCAGTGTAGATGATAACTTTGGACCCAAGAAGGTAAGATCTGAACTTCTCCAAAGCAAAGACTACCGCTAGCAGCTCCTTTTCAGTAACAGTATAGTTTCGCTGAGCTTCATCGAGCGTTCGGCTAGCGTAGTGAACTGCAAACGGTACATTGTCTTTTCTCTGTCCCAGTACAGCTCCGATGGCATAATCCGACGCATCGGTCATAATCTCGAAAGGCTGAGTCCAAATCGGTGGCTGTAGGACAGGGGCCTGCGTGATGAGTTCTTTCAACTGATTAAAGGCAAGGAGCACACGATCGTCTACAATGAACTCATTGTCCTTGCCGAGCAACTCAGTCAGCGGTCTGGCCAGTTTGCTGAAATCTTTAATAAATCGTCGGTAAAAACCGACATGGCCCAAGAATGACCGGACTTGCTTGATATTTGTAGGTGGCTCCAGCTTAGATATTACATCCACCTTGGCTGGGTCAACCTCCATGCCACGTTTAGAAACAACGTGACCCAGCACTATTCCTTCGGTCACCATGAAATTGCTCTTCTCCCAGGAGAGCACAAGATTCACTTCGCAGCACCTCCGTAAGACTCGGTCTAGATAATCCAGACATTGATCAAATGAATCCCCATAGACCGAAAAATCGTCCATAAAGACCTCGAGAAAGCTACCCACCATATCAGCAAAAACTGCAAGCATACACCTCTGAAATGTGGCTGGGGCGTTGCAAAGCCCGAACGGCATCCGTCTGAAGGCATATGTGCCAAAAGGATAGGTGAACGTGGTCTTCTCTTGGTCTTCAGGAGCAATAGCAACTTGATTATACCCAGAGTAACCGTCCAAGAAACAGAAATATTCCTTCACGGCCAATCTCTCCAAGATCTGGTCGATGAAGGGTAGCGGAAAATGATCCTTCTTGGTGGCGAGATTGAGTCTTCTGTAGTCTACGCACACTCGCCAAGAAGTCGGTACTCTGGTTGCGATCTCCTCTCCTTTGTCATTTTTCACAATGGTGATCCCGGATTTCTTGGGCACAACATGCAGAGGGCTCACCCATTTGCTGTCGGAGATGGGATAAATGAATCCCGCATCACACCATTTCTGGATTTCTTTCATAACCACCTCTCGCAGGTTCGGATTTAATCTTCTTTGCAGTTCACGAGAGGGTCTGCTGTCTTCCTCCAGAAAGATGCGATGCGAACAGAGTGACGGATTGATCCCGTGGAGATCAGAGGTTCGCCAGCCTATCGCCTTGCGGTTACGTTCAAGAACCTCCATCAGACGAGATTCTTGATCTTCGGTCAGATGCGCATTGATAATGACCGGGTACATATTCGGTTCTCCTGCAAGGAAGGCATACTTCATATTGGAGGGCAGAGGTTTCAGCTCTGGCGGGGTCTGAGCTGCTTCAGCGGTGACCTCAGCGATTAATACAGGTGGTGATTCTTTCAACTGTGCAGTGTCCACCATAATCTGCTCTGTTTCCTCTCTCAGATCCTGACAGAATTCTTCAATGATTTGATCTTCGTCCGAAGATGCTTCCAAACTCGGCTCTTGGTTCTGAAGGCATATCAACCCCACAACAGTGTCTTGTGGTGCATCAGCAAAGTCCTCATCTTGATCGATACACGGAAATTCGACTGCGGTCTCCACTACCTCCTCTGGGCAGAGGATTCCGTGGATCTCATGATCATCCAGGAAGAGGTTGGTATCTTGAATCTCGGCTAGAAAGTCACAGTCTTCATCATTCTCGATCTCCCTTGCACATGATACAGATGTTGGTTCAACGGGTGTTCCTTCAGACAGGGTCTCCACTCGGATAATCTCATTACCAGCTCCAAAAGTGATTTCTCCTGTCCCATAATTCACTACGGCGTTTGACGTCCGCAGAAATGGCCTTCCGAGTATAATCGGGGTGAGGAGCAACGGAGCGGGGACGTCCATATCTAAGACCACAAAATCGGCTGGGAAATATTTTCCCTGAACCGTGACGATCACGTCCTCCAACAAGCCCCTAGGCCGCTTGACTGACTTGTCTGCAAACTGCAGAATCATCTTTGTAGGTTTGAGCGGTCCCAGCTTGAACTCCGTGAGTAGTGAGGCTGGCATCAGATTAACAGATGACCCGCTGTCGAGGAGTGTTCGTTCGAACTCTTGATCGAACATCTGACAACGTACAAGAGGTGCTCCCATATCTGGCTTTTTGTCCGGGAGGTTGCTGATGGCATTGACGGTGGCCATAGTGAGGATGTGCTTTTCAGATTTACCACCTTTGCTTCGGGAGTTATGGGGGGTTGGCCTGCGCTTGGTTGTACATGCCTCTTTAAGTCCTTTCTTCACAGCTGGCATGTACTCAAGAGCTTTCATTAATGGCATATTTAACACCAAATTCTGAATGATTTCTATGATCGCAGGATCAGACAAAGCACTTTTCAAATTTTTCAATTTTTTGTGTTTTTTCATTGCTTCAGGAAAAAGAATATTTACAAACTCTTCTCCAATTTCATTCAAAATAGTGTCCGTGTTGTTGTTTACATGTAGATGACAAAAAGGAATGGATTCATCTACAATTTGTGGACCAAAAATGACAGGCTCGGCTTCGGGTGCTGGCGTTGGACTCGCTGCAGGTGCGGCTCCTCCTGTCAGGAGCTGACTGTGATGCGGGTGCAGGCGTCTCCAATGCTGACCGGTCTCCACCGAGGTTACTGCTATCTTTTTGTATTTTTCTGTTTTCTTCATTTTTTTGTGATTTTCTGGATGCTGGTGCTGCTCCCAAAATGCTTGCTGGCCCTGGTGTTGGCTGGCCTGACGATTCCCCGTCAGATGCAATATGCTTTCCTTTCGCCGTCGCCGATGGCCGGAGTGTCCTACCGCTCCTGAGAGTAACAGCGTTAGATAAAAAACAATTAAATTCACCTGATTCGGGTTGGACACTGCCAGCTACCTGCTCCTTGCGTCGGAAATTGTTAGGATTAGCTTTGACCTGGGCTGGTATGACGGTTTTGGCTGCCGTCAGGTCGTCGATCTTCTGGTTCATCTCAGCCATGTTCTTCATCAACTGTTTCAAACAGGCCAGGGCCGGATTGACCGGTACAATCTCAGAAGATTCCCCCTGCTGGGGTCTAGACTGCTGATATGGCGGTTGAGATTGTGACTGGTATCCTTGTGCGAATTGTTGAGGAGGGGGGTTTGAGGAGTATTGCGACGGGTGTTGGTTGTATTGTGCAGCCGATTGCTGGTGATATCCTTGCCCACGATATCCGGACTGCTGAGGCCCATGTTGGTAATTCTGCCTCCACGTGTTTCCATGTGAGGGAGGCTGGTACTGGTAGGGATGCTGGAATGGTCTTCCACCCTGGTGTTGCTGCTGGAAGGGCCTGTTGCCCATGTTCTGACCCTGAGAATGTCCCTGAGGACGGGTCAGCTGCGTTTCGTTGTTCCAGACGCCATTGATCTCCTGGATCAGCGGCGGGGGTGGTGAGAACTGCTCGGAGTAAGCGGGCTGGTGCTCGGTTTGATATACAACCATCTGTGTTTGAGGCTGCGGTTGCTGCTCCGGGGCCTGCACATAGTATACGTGCTGGAGTGGCTGGGGCTGCGGTGGAGTCGGCTGAGGATTTTGCTGCATTGTAGGCTCCTTCTTCTCAGCGTTCGACTCGGCAGAGGTGGACACAGCGTTGCACATGTTTGCATTCAGTGCTCGGACGAGCTGCTCCAGCTGCTGGGAAATCTGGTCGAGCTTCTCTAGACCTTGGGTCCTCTTCTCTATAACTGCCAGTTTTTCGAGGTCCTGCGACCTCTTCTCGATGATGTCCACTTTGGACAAGTGGCTCCCGATGATACTCAGGTTGGAGCTTTCATATTTGTCCTCAGTGTGAGAAGCCATGTTAACTGGCTTGCTGATGGCGGTCGGTGGCTTCATGTAGACCCGGGACGAGGATTGGGCTGCTTCTCCCTCAGCCATTTCTTCAAAGACATTCCACACGACATCCTCGTCCTTGTTAAAATGTGAACCGCCGCAAGCTGCATCCACGAGCTTTTGGCTCTCAAATGATATCCCCCCAAAGAAGTGTTGCACGAGACTGGTCTTGGGTATTTCATGGTGGGGGCACTTCTCCTGGAGATCCTTGAATCTCTCCCACGCTTCATGGATCGTCTCGTGGGGCTGCTGGCAGAAACTGGAGATCCGGGCACGCATCTGGTTTAATCTCCCCAGAGGATAGAATTTATGGAGGAAAGCAGATTTCAGTTCCTCCCAGGTGGTGACGACCTTCCCGAGATGATCGACCCAGTAAAGGGCCTTATCTTGAAGGCTGAAAGAGAATGCGGTCATCTTGATCACATCCAGGGGAACTCCGGGGTAGTGAGCAGTGGAGCAGATGCGGTTGAACTTCTTGAGGAAAATATATGGCTCCTCAGTGGTGTTCCCATGAAAGGTGGGAAGCAATGACAGAAACTGTGGTTTTAGCTCGAAGTGAGCATGCATTCGTGGAATTTGAATCCACTCAGTGATGCGCCCTGCTCCTGGGTTGTATGTCTGTTTGAATGTAGGCTTGGGCTGCGGTCGATCTTCTTCTGCTGCTTCAAAGTCAGGTCCCACTGAAAACTCATCATTGATTTCAAAGTTCGGCTCCTCCTCTCGTCGGCCATCCCTCGCATCAGCCCTCCTCCTTAGATCATTCAGCATGTCCTGGAAGGCTGTTTGAGCCAGGGCCTGATTAGTCAACTGCTGCTGAATGGCTTGAATGGAAGCCAGCAGTTGACTGTTAACCTCGCCCTGCGTGGTATATTGTCCTTCCGCTGCGTTATCTTCGGGCTCCTACTGGGGCTGTGGTCCTTTTCCTCTTCCTCCTGCCATTTCTATTTTTGCTGGGTTGACTGGCTCGAGCTCTGAGTCTGCACATGGTAGAATGCCTCGATCAGTCTGAATTGCAGCACCAGATAGAGAGATGTGGTCTGTGTCAAGGTCGACACAGAACTTTGTTAAGGATGGCGATGTGTAAGGAGTGAAATCAATGGCCATCCAAAACGGACAGAGTTCGGGACGAGAGTGGTCCCGGTTTATTGAAGAAGGCAGGGAGTCTGGAGGTCGGTTCATAGGGTTTGAACCGGTGTCTCGGGAATCGCCCTGAATTATTGGAGAGGGTGAACGAATGGAGCCGATGTGGGTGTCGACAGAGCCTCGACTAAACTGTCAATTCGTCGCCATCTCGAAGATCAAAAGAAAGATTGATGCGGATGAAAGATACGGGGGTCAACAAGGAACAAAAGGAATGTAAAACAGTAGAAGGCTCACAATGAGCGAGGGTCAACTGGAGGGGAAACAAAATTGCGCAACGGCGCGAGGTTTTTGATCTTGACCTAAATATGATTAGCAATCAAACACAAGACAAGGGAGTTCACCAACTCAACGCGTGAAGCCGTGAAGGTTCGGCTTTTATCTTTGTAATTTTTATCTTGTTTTCAGGTTTTTATCTTTCAACGAGTCCTTAGAGCGCTACGCCTATAGGAGCGAGAGTACTGCCGGAAAAGTATTCCCGTACTTGTCCTCCTCCTGTGTAACCTGTAACTTGCGCTTTTTAAGGTCCTTGTAACCCTTCCTGGATCCCTACTCAGCCAAAGAAATAGAGGGAGGAAGCCGATAGGCGAAACCGATACTTCGGATCTCGCTCGCAACGGAATCACCCGTGAGCGTGCAAGATCCTACTCGGACGCAGGCGGTGAGACAGACACCCCCGTGAAGGCGTGGCCTATGCTCGGTACTTCGGACAAGGTCGGCGCTCACACAATAGTGAGTCACCACTGGCGACCAAGCCCTACTCGACTACGTACGATAGTAGCGCCAATACTTCGGAAATCCAGGCGATACACAAGGCAGCCACAAGTTGGGTTTGGGGCTCTAATCCTTACGAACACTCAACTCACTTGGAAGGAGACCTTCCCATGCAACCTGAAAACAAGTGAGGGTGTTACTCTCCCCAATCAATGAGTCCAATTACCAATTTTTATTTAGGTCAAAGTTTTCTTAGCAGTCCCTTTTTTTTAATTTTTTTTGTGTTATCGCTTCTTTTGAGTAGTTTCAAACAAGCGTCTAACGATTTTGTATTTTCTTTATCCTAAGGTATCCAAAATCAGAGGGAGAAAAAGAGTCGGGAAAAGCCAATGCAAGTCGGCACCAAGATGGAAATCTCACCTTTGTGCCTATATGATGAATGCAAAGTAAGAAGACTTATAGTGAATCCCAGCTCTCTCCATGCGGGATGCAAGGCAGAAATTTATAAACCTAATCTATATGTCGGTATGCAATGCGGAAATCGTCCTAAAATAGGCAACTGCTAGCGTGAAGAACCACGAGTTAACCGCTAACTCCCAATCCTAGTGTCCGGTCTAGGCTCACCCCTCCTCTGCTCAACACATTTGAGTTAGGAGGAAGCGCTTGTGTGGAGTGAGCTCGCGGCGCGCGGATCGAGAGCTAATGATTAACTACTTAATTAATCTAAGTCCAAATACGAACTATAGGAGCATGCAAGAGTTATTAGGGTGTTTGGACCTAGGTTACTCGAATCAAGCAGGACCTAATTCTAGAAGCTCAATCCACAAAAGAAAGGAAAAAGAAAACAAAACCGGAAAATGACGGTCGAGAAAACGCAAAAAAGCCGCGGTGAGCCCCCGGGTGAACAAACACCCGGAAGTTAGGCCCGAAGTGTCCAAGTGTCTGAGTCCTGTATTATTACAAATTAATCAACTACTCTCTCTCACAAAAAAAAATAAAGCAACTCTCTCTCTCTCTAGTCCTCCTGCTCTCTCCTGTCGGCTAGGGTAGAATAGCCGACTCCTCCTCCCAAGGCTACTCAGGATCCCCTAGGCGATCCTCCTCGGTCGGCGGTCCCTCGCAAGAAAACAAAAGAGATGTCAGACAGTTCAAAATAAATAATACACAAAATACAAGTAAGCAAAAATGGCTAAGTGACTAGAAAGACCCAAAGATACTCTACAAGCCGATGCTCCCCGGCAACGGCGCCATTTGAAAAGCGAGAATGCGAGAGCCGCTAAATAGTGGTCTGACAAGTCAGACTCACTGTCGCTGATGCGACTGCTCAAACTTCCTCGGTCTTCAACAATTAACCCACACAATCAATCGGAGAATGAATAGCAAGGATTAAAATTTATTATACCCTACTAAAAATGTACAATAGCAAGCAAGTAGGGGTCGAACACAAGAAGCAAAGGTGTAAAGCACGGATAAAAATCCAACCCTAGGTCTAACAAGCTACTTAGCCAATCTAAAATTTTTGTGGGTTTTTGATTTTTATATTTTTTTATTTAGTTTTTTTTAAATTTTATATTTTTGTATTTTGGTTTTTTAATTTTCTGATTTTTATATTTTATATTTTATATTTTATATTTTTTTGTCTTTTTCAATATTGGAAAATAAGGACAATGTAATAAAAGAGGCAAAGAGGTATTTATAAAAATAGAGAAAAATATTCAAAAATCAGGAAATAAAGTCTTTTTGGTCTTTTTATACTTTTTTACTGTTTTTTGTGATTTTTGGGTAATTTTTAGGATGTTTTTGGTATTTTTAATTGCTGAAAATAAGGAAAACAGTGAAGAAAATGCTAGGCTGAAACTAAAATGGAGAAATAAAATAGCAAATAGTAACAAAAAGTCTCCAAATTAATTTTCACTTAAAGATAATCAAACAAAGACAATTCAGGAAAAGAAAACACTATTTTTGGATTTTTAATGAATTTTATAAATTTTTAGGAAGGTTTTTAGAGTTTTGTGATTTTTAGGAGTTTGGTTTTGTATTTTTTAATGATTTTTGGCTGGGAGTTAAAACAAACTAAAAGACACAAAATATATTTTTTTGGGATTTTTCTGAGGAGTTTTTATATTTTTTATGGATTTTATAAGATAGACAGTGCATAAAATGGCTATTTTTGAATTTCTATAAATAATAAAATGCAATAAAAATGGAAAGTAAAAATATGCCGTGAATCTACAATGCAACAGGAGCTTAACTCTATTTTTTGAGAATTTTTGGAGTTTTATAGATGTATGAAATAAATACAAGAAGTGCTCAACAATGCAAAGCCTGACAGGGGCGTTTACGCGAATATGCAAAGCTATGAGGACAAGCTAGCAATTTTCCCACAACAATATAACTGAATTAAAATATCACTGGACTGAATATAAATAGCTGAAGTCGCAGGGGTGCCTTAGCAAAATCGCCTGGACGCGCGTGCGTTGCACGCGCCCAAGCGGGGGCACAAATGCAATGATACAAAAGATAGGGGGCAGGCTCGCAAATATTACAAAAACAAAATTACAGCAACAAAAGTTTATAAACTAATAAGCAATAGCAAAAACAGCCGGGTTATGTGCGCAAAATACCCAGCATAAGGGGGCCGATCCGACGGTGGGCTCGTCCCCACTTAAACACGTGTCTGCCCCACGTTGTGCGATGCCCCTTCGAGTTATAACGGCCGAGATTAAGTGTGGGGGCTGCGATCCAACGACTGGGGCTTCCAGTAGATTGGACGGTTATGATCAAAAAGGGGGGGGGGACGGACGGTTGCTGTAGCTCCCCCCTCTCCCTCGTTCTGTTCCAGCGCAGGGGCGCGGCTGGGCTGTCCAGGAGCGCGGGCGGCGGCGCCCTCCTCCTCCGGCGAGCCTCACGATGCCCTGATAATGGCGGCGCGTCGGCGCTGGGTCCTGCAAAAATAACGGTGAAGAGGTTGGGGGCAAAGTGCCCCAACCTCGTGGAACCTCTCACAAGGGGTCGGATGTATGGTGGAGACGGCCGGCGAGATTCAATGCCGGCCGTGGTCGATTCGGTGTGCAAGGATGACTATTAGATCACGATTTGACAAAGGGGTTACCACTGTGATGTTGCTTACAGAAAAACATCTGGAACAAGAAGAGAAAAGGGAAGAAGAAACCTCACCCGTGCGTGTTCTCCGGCGAGAACTCCGGCGAGGGGATCTACTCGATTCAACACCTCGTCGCCCCCGTTTAAACGCCCACCAAGCTCCTGCTGTCACCACGAATCTGGTCGAGGGTCTAGGTTAGGGTTTTGGAGGTGGAAGAGTGACCAAAGTGAAATGGAGAGGTTTGGAGCTTATTTGAAAAGTTGGCCGAGAGGGCACCTTTGACGAGGCGTGGCTCGCGAAACCATGGTCAAAAGTCGCATCAAATCCTTGGGCGTGTAAGACCTTTGAACAAGGATCAAAAGTCGTGAAGACAATGACCCCAAAAAACGCAAGACTTGTTCTCAAAAAATCCGCAAAGATTGGCCAAAGTCATTCTGACATGTTGGCAGAGGGTGGTCAGACAGTTGACCAGTGGTCAACTGTCCAGGCCTCCTAGTTGGTCCACGTGGACCAACCAGGAAAAACCTCTAAAAAATTATTTAAAAAATAGTAAATAACCTTATTTTGTTTAGGTTATAAAATAAAAAGTGCTTATAAATTTATGTAGTATTTTATTATTATTTTTAATTATTTTTATGAAGTATATTTTTACAAGTTTGCATTTATACCCCTATAGGTATCTATATCTATATATTTAAGTATTTTATTTTTATTTAGGTATTTTTAATTTATTTTATTTTGGTTTTTATTTTCCAAAATTATAAAATACTTCTATATACACAAATATAATTTTATTTTAATTTTCTGATATATTTTATACACTTAATAAAATGAAAGTGTTGTTTGTATAGGTATAGCTACATGTATTATGCCTAGGTATTATAATATATACAAGTATTTTTATTTGTATTTTATTTATGTTTTTATTCTGATTTTAATGCACATAATTATTATAAGTATTATTTACAACATTATAAAAATATAAAATTATAAAAATAATAAATAAATAATAAATTGAATATTTTAATATGTACAAGTATACAATGTGGGTCCAAAAGCCAACTTTCAAACCGTAGCTCCGCCAAATGCGAAACCACCGCCATTGGATAGCTTATTTTCTTCTATATACAATTAAAGGTGAGTACGCTGCATTTGGAGTTGTCGTTTGTGAGATATGGGTCTGGGAAGTTGGGATTCTGGATTTTTATTCAGACCATAACTTTTTATCTGTACATTATTTTTCTGTGAAATCAATTTTGTATTTTTCTTTATTAAATTATCTACAACTTTAATGTACAAAGTTTCTTTATTTGATGTATAAAAAGTGGAACCAAAAATAGGTCCCAAAATGAATAAAGAATGAATAGAATGTATAGGTATTTTATCTGTGTTTTGGCCCTTATCTCCCCCTACTTTATTCCTTGTCGACCTATTCATCAAGATGCCTAGGTCTCGGGGTTTCGGGTCATAAAATATTTACAATATTTTATTCTTTTTCTTTTCTTTTCTTTATTCTATAATTTTGGCTATAAAAACCGCATTTTATACAATATTTACACACATATGCATGAATGCTAAAATGCCTGAATAAGGCCTATTTACATGCATTTACTAGGGTTTTTAAGGCCAAAATGATAGAATAAAGATGATGAAACGTGGATTCATCAGCCACCCGAGCTTCTTGAGCTCCATGCCTCTCCATAGCGAGGTCTGGACCATTTTGAGCACCCCTGATTGATGCAGAAGGCTTCCAGGACTCTTTTGGGATCTCTCCGAGCTCGAGAGGTGGTTGGAGTAGCGTGTTTTAATCGAATAAAGGTTCTTTAGGAAACGATTATTCCATGTTCATCCGTCAGCCCTCTATGTCATTTGGAATTTAACTTAATATTCCTGTTTATAAAAATTCAAAAAGAAGCTTATTTTCTCCGGTTAACCTTTAAAAATCCCTTAACATTCAAAAATATCTCCAAAAATTCTCAAAAAGTATATTAGATAGTTTTATTATGTTCTATCACATATCCAAAATTAAAAAATACAAAATATAAAACCTAAAACTCTAAAAACCTTAACAATTTTATATAATTTATAAAATATTTCACAAAAACCCAAAAATATTTATTTCAACTCCTGAATTTTCTTTATTATATATAGATATATATTAAAAATCATTAGGGTTTATTTTGGACTTATATATATTTTAATAATCCTAAGTGATTTTGCAAAAAAAACTTATTCATTGTTTTATCTTTTTATAATTTTAGAAATCTATAAAAAACATAAAATATCCTAAAATTTTCCAAAAAAATAGTGAACCATATCAAAAGCACAAAATGTATTATTTTCTTTATTTTGACATGTTAACTTATTTCAAAAAATCCAAAAAGAATTTTTCTCTATTTATTATTTTTATTTTTTATATATTATCATATACCTTATTTTAAAAATTAAAAAAAATAAAATTTTGTGAAATTTAAAATAATTTAAAGTATTAAAAATCACAAAACATCTAAAAATGTACAAACCATATTAAAAATTAATAAATTTAAACATAATTAAAACCAACAAAACCATTTAAAAATAAAAAAAATAAAAAATAAGCAAAATAAAAAACCTAAAATTCCTTATTAATTAGAAATAATTAATAAATAAAAATCTATCCCAGTTTGCTCCCAGTGTTCGACACTCTTAATACTTGCACCTGTGCACATTTTTAAAGAGTTATAATAAATATTGACTCACACACTTTGATTGTTTTATCTATTACGGGTTGATTGTTGTTGATTGTGGATCGATCGCCGTATCGATTATTGTTCTAGCCTTGTTAAGAGCAGTAGATCGACCTCTACGACTCAACACAAGCCCAAATACAAAAAGTATCCCTTTCTTGAACACACAAAAAAGTAATTTACCTCAACAGGAAAGAGTCTACATGTCGGGTACCTAAAATACAATTTAGTGATAAACCAACAAGCCAATTGAACATGGATATGTTATACTAAATTTAACTCAAGCTAATAAATTGACTTCTCTAGATTTGGAGAGTGGATTGCACAAAGAAAGCTATTTATATTAAGCTCTGGTGAAGGTCGAGGTCATTTCAGGGATAGAGCAGTTTCCTTGATCTTGAAGATAGAATAGCAATGAGTGGGTACTTTAAGTCGTGAATCAATAACATAGATATTGAGATATTATGTACTCTTAAACACGGAGAGCTGAATCAAGTATTGTAATATGTTGTAAGAATGGAAACATTACAAGAAAAATGAGTTGTGGTCACGGAATGTGGCTACGGAAACTTGTGACCACGATAATTCTGTGGCCACTATTTCTCGTAGCTACAATTCCGTGGTCAAAGTCTTCATACAAGAGTTGTGGCCATGACAAGTTTTGTAGTCACTTGTAATGGTCACGACATATTCGTGATTAGAGAAATCCCGCTACGAGACTTGTAGCTATGGCTACTGGCCACGACATGTTGTTGCCAGAACCCAATTCTGTGGCCACAAGCCCCACATCCGTGAGCATAATTCCGTAGCCGCAACTTGTTTTTTTCGTAGTGAAATAGTGATTATTCCTTGATAGCGTATAGAAGAATGAAGTTGGACAAGCTTGGATACTTCTTTGGACTAAAAGGAATGAGCAACTTTCAAATGAAACACTACTTTTTAATAATGGCATAAAACTCAATTTCAGTAGATTGAGATTTGGATTACTTGATTAGTAAAGTATTAGTCATTTCGATGTAAGTGAATAGTTGACGGGAGTGTTCAACATTAATTAAATTCCTATAACCACCGACAACTAATAGAATGGATTTGGATTAGTTGACTTCAATGGAATTTAACTTATTTAACTTGAGGGCTTAGTCGACTTGCTTAATGCATTAGTCTGTCGAGCGGTAACTTTGTGTTTTAAGTGGATTTTAATTTATTATCTTTTTATATGTATATTAATGTAAATAAAAAACCAATAAAATTGCAACATAGATTTTGTTGATCATTGTCTCCTACAAACTTTTATAGAATTTATCATCTACTGACATCATGTAATGTACCGACATCATGTAATGCATATGATCAAGGCATCCTATATTGTATATGGTCAAGGCATCTAGGAATATATCGATCTTGTATAGACATGTTTCACATCCTTCTTTCATGAAGATTTCATCCATGCTAATCACATTTACAACATAATTGTATAGCAGATGAGGTCAGTATTGTCGATATTAACAATCAAACTTATTCAGAAAACTAACCATCTTCTCTTTTTTTGATAATAACGAATATTGAAGAAAATCTAAATCCTAACCTGTCTTTTAAAAATGAGAGTAAATGCATCTGTAAAAATATTTTAGATCATGATCGTGTACACATATATAGTTTTATAAGTTCATAGAATTAGTCATTACACACGGGATAATCATCTTTCTTTTCTCTTCCCCTCTTTCATTATCAAAATGAGATTAAGGGGGAAAACAATAGAGAATGTAGATCATGTTCTGTGTTAGCTTTGTCTTCAAGTTCAACTTCGAAGACATTTGTCCTCTTTCTCTGATTCGTCAAGTCTTGTTCCATCGCCTACTGAGTAGGAAGATCATAAATATTCTTAGTAGTACTACTCGACCTTAGAGATGTCGTAGCCGCATTAGAGGGGGATGGAAAGCTATTGGGAATAGTTACCACTTGCAATCTATCAAGAAATGCCAATCCCATTACCGCTAGGTCTTTTGGCATGACTATCATTTTATTCAGGTAGTCAATTACGTTTTATGATTTCATTTTATGGGAATTGTATTTGTGCAATAGAAGTTGAGTACTCACCTCTGAATTAGAGTGGTATTTCTTTCAGGGTATTTCATAGCTTAAAAGCATTTTCCTGGATTTCGAAAATCTGAAATAAATTATCCTCCATGTGAATTAACACGAAATTAAACACCCAATTATCCATTTTCCCATTGCTCATGCGTCTTAAATTGATCGTCGGTAGGATTTTTAGACAATTCGGGAGTGGGCTTATTGATCACAAAATGAATATTATCATGCATAAGACCATAACCAATTCTACCGCTCTACATCTCGTAATCCATTTCATTAAAATGCAGCACAAGTTTAATTGCAACTAATTTTCCAGCATTTTTCATAATTTAATACACGAAATAGATAAGAATCAAAGGTAAAAAGAGACGAGAAAGGAGACGGATTTGGATAAGAAGAGAATAGTTGGGTCAAAAGATAACTGTTATCATAAATCGTTTATTTTAATAATATTAACAGTGGATTTTGAAAGCAGAAGCAATAAAAATGGTTGTTGTTATTATTAAAGCAAAAATGATACAATCAATAAAGAAACTTCTATGATTGGATCATGGCTCAAAAAATTGCTATTTTTATAAAGGGATTTTTACCCAGCAGACCCTATAATCTTTTCCAATTACCTCTACAACCTTTGAAACATCGTAATTCCTCCCCCGACCTCGTAAACTTGCTCCGTCTTACCCAAGAAACCCTGCCGTCAATTTTAACTATATTTGAGTCAAATACTTGGGTTAGTCTTGAGTTAACCTAACCAATTTACCATCCAATGGCTAGGATTAGCCAAAATAAAAAAATAGGAAAGAAAATCCTGCCGGGAGGCCGAAGCAGCGGCTGCAGGGGGGAGGGCCTCCATCGTCGGCTGGGCCAGGGCGGGGCGGGGCGGGGTGGGGTGGGGGGGGTGGCGAGGGGCGGTTAGGGGGGGCCTCCATCGTCGGCGGGGGACGCGGGGGGGGAGGGCGCTCCATCGCGCGAGGCCGGGGGGTTGCGAAGCAGCAGCAGCGACGTGGGGAGGGGGGGGGGCTCCATCGCGCGCGGGGGGTGGGAGTGCTCTATCATCGGCGGGGGGGGGGGGGGGGGGTGTTGTTTGGGGGTGGGGCGAAGCAGTAGCATCGGCGGCCGGGGAGGCGAAGCAGCAGCGGCGACCGGGGGGCGAAGCAGCAACGACGACGGGGGGGGGGAGCGGGCGAGGAGCGACGGCAGGGGGGCCTCCGGGGAGGACTTGTGGCACTCAATGTAAATTTAATAAACAAAATGGCTATAATATAAAGGAACATGACAGAATCTGATTAATTTTAACGGGTAAATTAGCGGGGCTTAACCGCAGGGTCTGTAGGGTAAGGGTTAGTAATTTTACAGGGTCAGGGAAGGAATTACGATGTTTCAAAGGTCGTAGAGGTAATTGGAAAAGATTTTAGGATCTCCTGGGTAAAAATCCCTCTTATAAATAACGAACTTGGGCCACACAAAAATTGATTAAGGAGAAAAACTTAAAAGGAATTGATTGCGGAAGTACACAGACTAGAAACAAAAACTTTACAAAACAAACCCAAGGAAACAAAACTCATATAAATAATGATATTAGAAAAAATGTGCATCCACAAAAAACGCCTACAATGATCAAGCCAAGCTCGATTCCACGTCAGAAATAAAACGTGAAATCTGTAGAAATGTCGAGGTATGCCGTCGATAGCCTCTTCTTTCTTTTTAAGATAGAACGAGAGAGGAGAGCGATGGAGAGATGAACGGGGGAGATGATGGTGGGAGAGGACTCCCTATGGCGAGGGTGATTCTCGGATTATCATCTCCTCCTGGTGGAGGTTGATATCTATAGGGCATGAATGCCCCCTCGCCAAGTCTACCATTTCTCCACGACCACAGTTGGGTCTTCCGCGAGACCCGGTTTTCATGACCTTCGGCCGCGCAACCGCCATCGATGATTCTTAACCACACCTATCACTTGACCATGCTGGTCACTTGACCATTCTACACCTCCCACTTAACCGCAATGGTCAGGTCAATTGCACTCCCACTATTCGTGTTGAGTATGAAGACGTCTACATCGAGGTTTATTATTCATGAAGAGCTCTTCCTTTACTCATGCATTCTTGAGTCACATGAAACCAACATGCTTAACGTATGTGCTACCTCCTATTCCCTTTGTTAGGGAATCATGTAACACATCATTTGTAGATATATTGGTTGTCGTGATTTCTCATTTCACCACTATATCTTGTATATAGTAATATTAGATTTCAATGTGCTTTCCTTTAGAACTATTAGTCCCGTTGTTAATAAAACTTATTGCAGCTTGATTATCACAATACATTTCAATTGGTCCTTTGACTAATTTCATGCTTAAGCTTTTCAGAAAGCGTTTAATCCAAATTGCATGAGTGGTGGTCTTGCTACATACAACGTATGTCAGGATACACATCCTTGTTTCTTGCTACCCCAAGAAACGGCTACACCACCAAACATGAAAAGGTAACCCGATGTAGATTTCCTATCATCAATATTCCCTCCGAAATCTGCATCGAAGTATCCTACTACTTCAAGTGATTCAACTTGATACATTAGTTTCAGATGCACAATCCCCTTCAGATATCAAATAATCGTCTTTGCAACTTCCCAATGTGCCAGTCCAGGATTACTTTCATATCTACTAACTAGGCTAACTGGATAAGCCAAGTCAGGTCGAGTGCACATCATTGCATATATCAGACTTCTCACCGCTTGTGCATATGAAACTTTTAAAGGTTCCAGCCCTTTCCAAGACATTGACTCTTACTGAGTATCTTTCCAAGCACAATCAGTGTAGGAGATGGAGGACTGTTTTGCATTCCAAATCTCTTAATATAGTATGCAAATATTTTTCTTGACTTAGACTCAATGTCCTTGAACCTCTGTCTCTTGTAATTTGAATTCCTAGAACATAGGATGCTTCGTCCATATCCTTCATCTCAAATTCACTGCTCAATTTCTCTTAAATTTCATTGAGCAACCCTTTGTCATTACCAGTAGAATGTCATCGACATATAATGACATGATAACAAAGTTGCTCCCACTCTTCATGACATACACAATTATCCAACTAATTTGCAACAAATCCAAATTGGGTAATTGTCTCATGAAACTTTAGATACCATTGTTGTAAGACTAATGACTTTCTTAACTTATAAACTCCTTTCTCCTGACTTTCAATCTGAAAACCATCAGGTTGTCGCATATAAATATCCTCTCTTAATTCTCCATTAAGGAAGGTCGCCTTCACATCCATTTGAAATAATTCCAAATCCATGTATGCGACTATAGCTAAGATCACCCGAATCGATGTGAACTTAGCAACCAGAGAGTAGGTTTCCTGTAAGTCTATTCCATCCTTCTGAGTATAACCCTTGGCAACTAATCTTGTTTTATATTTATCAATAGCACCGTCAACTCAGTATTTTTTCTTGAATACACACTTACATCCTATAGATTGCCTACTTCTAAGAAGTCATATAACTCTCATACACCATTTCGCTCAATTGAGTCCAACTCATCTCTCATGGTAGTCGTCCATGATTCTGACTCGTTCGAGGCCATTACTTCATTAAAGGACATGGCATTGTACAATCCACCACATCCTCGACTATGGTGTAACACGATTCCTTGCATTCATAGAAATGATAATCTTACATCCATGTGGGTTGTGTTCTGGGTCTCTTGTTGCCGATTATACTAGTGGGTTGTGTGGGTTCACTACCTTCCTCTAAAGGATCATCATTGACCATAAGTTCATTCTCTATATATGGATGATCAATATCATCTATTAATCTTGTTTTATCTCCAAGTCATCTTCATTGTCATGTAGGACAATCAGAGGATCCGATTCTTCTACTTCTTACTCCTTTTCTTTTGAATTTCAAGTAAAGTTGCATCACGACTTTCGATCAGACCTTTAATTTTATGGATATTCAATAAATTTGCACTTTAATATTTCCACTGTAGAAATACCGAGGTACGTCGTCGATGGCCACTTCTTTCTTTTTAAGATAGAATGAGATCGAGGAGAGAGAGATGAACGAGGAAGATGGTGAGGGAGAGGGCTCCCTATAGCGAGGATGGTTCTCGGATGATCGTCTCCTCCTAGTGGAGGTCGATATTTATAGGGCGTGAATGCCCCCTCACCAAATCCGCCCTCTTCACACGCCCATGGTTGAGTCTTCCCGAGACCCGATCTCCGCAACTGTCGGTCGCGCAATCGTCGTCGACAGTTCTTGATCACACCGGTCACTTGATCAATCAGGAGAAAACAAAAATCAGGTTTCAAATAAATTTACGCAATAGTTATAAATGAAACCTCATATAAAAACTTTAATCCAAAAAAGGGGATACAAGTGCAAAAAAAGAGAGAAAACGATGATGTAATGCGATTAACACTATGAAAAGTAAACGATGAACTGATTTTAATACACAATAATTGCAATCAAATAAAGTATACCCAAACTGGTAAATATTTGCCAAAGAAATAAAAGATAAAACAAAATTAAGAAGAAATCTGAGGTCTCAGATTTCGGGAGGAGACAATTTGACCCCAAAAATTAGAAATAAACGGATTCTATGCAATGTACCAAAATAAGAATGACAACTTGATTTACTAGGGAAAGGAGCTTTATGCATTAAAACACCTTTCCAAAGTTTTTGATATCACCTTCCACAAATGCAAGAGAAAATGGTTTGGGGAGACGTGACAAGTCATTGTTGTATCTCTTTCTTCTCTTCCAATTATCTAAGGGTTACATTGTTCTTGTGATGGTGTTGAGGCAATACCTCCTCTCTTTCTCTATATATATATAACCTAATTATAACTACATAGTCATATTTCTATTATGATTATAAATAGAATACAACTCAATTATTATTAGAATTATGAGTCATATTTCTTAATACGACTTATAATTCGTAACAGTATTGTCAAATAGGAAAAATACCTATGGACCTTCCAGTGATTTGTGAGTGCAATGACTAACCAAAGATTCGGTAACAATACTAGACATTATAATATTGAAATCATTGCATGCATGATCATTATCTTTATCTTTACGATCATAAAAGGTCATTAACATTTGTAACAACCCAACAATTTGAATGGATTGCCTCAGTAGATGTCTCCTTTTTGGATTGAAGCATATAGTTATATAATAATTAGAGTTAGAATTACATGTAGGTGATATGTGATTCACACGATTCTTCTCACAAAGTCGATCTTCTTCTTCATTTGTGCCGATGGTCTTAAGTCTTTGTAGTCAACTTTAGTTTCTATTTGTTATAGTCTGCTCAGTATCTTATTTGGTTTGTAAATTTTCGGAAATGTTGAATAAGTTTGGATAACATGGTCGCAAGAACCGTTAAGATGCGCATCTTATTCTTGAGGAATTTTACACTTATGACCTTATATACTTTCACAATTACGCGTTGAACCCCCTATGATTGCGAAACACGTCAGTACCATGGATAATGACTTTTGTTATTGGGTAGGCCATGTCATTATTTTGGTCACTAATCTAACCAACTATTCATATAAATCTAACTCCACATAGATCTAATTGCTGAGGTTTTATTAACTATTTTATTCTCCTCCATAGCCACCATCTCTCTCTCTGCCCATATGCATATTCTCGATCTTTTTCCTATTACCATCCCTTCAGCAACCAAGTGTCCTCTCTTGCTCGTAATGAGTTCTTATGCAACTCCATCGAGAGGTGGATCGCCTTAGGACACAACATGCATGTGTCTAAAGACCATTGAGCAACCACTCACTTACCTTTGGTTGTTGTCCAAACACGCACTCAAGAACCTCATCGCACAATGAGAATGCTGGACTTGTAAGCCCTCGATAACCCATTAATACAATAAAAGCTATTCTATTTTCATGTCCATTTGGATTGAATATTTATCAATGCATTTTAATATAGGTACCTTTGTACAAGTAGGGTTATGTACTGCAGCCATATTGAATATCATATGTATTCAATGATGATCTCAAGTCTAAGATAGAAATGGCAATCTTTCTCTATAGACTAATTTCCAACCGACTTCTTGATGTAGATCCTCTACATAGGAATAGAAATTCAGAGGTATTCAAATAGTTAAGTCAAAGAGTTGACTTGATGAGGTCAAGATAGACTAACACATGAATCATAACTTTGACGATCAGGCACACATCCTTTGACTAGAGACGAGTATACATCTATATGTCTGAATGTATACATTAGACATATCATTAGGTTGAAGGCCTAACCATACCGGCGAGTTGGTGTGAATGTGAGGACATATGAGAAGTACGATCTCTCAAAGGAATCATATATGGTCACACTTGATGAACCGAGAGACATAACTCACTCATGAGATATTTTAGTGTCATAGATTTCCATGCATAGCCATCTTGTTTATGAAATAAAATATAAATTGGAGATATTTATATATGATTTTGGAAAGTATATGATTAATATTATCATTCAATTATTAATTGAGAATTCTATTGATATGTCATGAAGAAGATAATCAAACTAGGGTTTTAACTTCATGCATATAAACGTCTTCCAGTATGAAGGATGATAGAGTATTTGGATTACTCTAGGTTAAAGCTATCTTAATAGATCACCTACCATGATACTCCAATTCTAAGAGAGTGATGAAATCACATGGATTTTAATGATTCCAATTCATGGCCTAATGATATGAGAATTAATTGGATTAAGCCTCATTTCCAGTTGATTCCATTTTCAAAGAGAAATGGTAATGGGAGTGTGACGAATCTCGGATTCATCAACATTATTTATATCAGTTAACCCTCTATCTTAACATATTTAATTAACTTGACAATTAATTAATTACAATAAACATTTGACACCTTCAACATAATTAAGGCTAATTATTGTAAATAAATAGTCTCTAATATGTGTGTGGTGATTGTTCTTAGTACATTTATATATTTTCTTGATATTAAAAATCCAATAAAAATTAGTGAATATTGTAAATAATATATATAACATATTAATTCCTATTTAAAAATACAAAAAGTAATAAAATAAATAAAATTGGTATTTTTGAATTCACAAAAATACTTATAAAAATAATATTATGTATATATGTTGTGATTTGATTTTGGATTCCACGTGATAATTGTAAATCTTGAAAAAATACACACCCTTCATGTAGAACACTTTTTGATTTGACTTCATTAACTATTTTATTTTTATTTTACATTATTTTTACCATTTCTCATTTTTATTGGGCCACGCAGATTCTCCTCATTTAGCCACGTAACTAGTTTCTTTACTTCCTGCCTTCGTTCTTAACCATCTGATCTCTTGATCAGACGATCCTTAGTAACCCATCATCGCCTTTACCATGATTGTTTGATCAAATGATCAAGAAGCTCCCCTTAAGCCCTAGGCACCGCGATCAAGACCATTGGATCGCTTTATCCAATGGTGCATGTGCATCTTCAACTTCCGATTGGTTGCCCTCTAAGCGGCACGTCTCTTCGCTGACGAGACTTCAACAAATTACACTCATCTCTCCATGTGGCTTCACTCCATGATTCTGGCACCCTTATAAAGCATGTTCATCCCTCATTCACGCTAGCTCCTCCTTCTCCGACATCCACCTCAAGTGTGCAAGTTTCAGGTGGTTGAAACCATCTCCTCTAATTTCTCCCTTGGTGAACAAAACCACCATCGATAGCCATATTTCCCCCCATCTTCCCTTGTGTGAGTTCCCACCGAGCCTAGTCCTCCTTTTGGTGACAATTAGAATGACTGAGTAAGAGAGAAGATAGAGGTTTAACTCCAGTGAGATCCACAGACTTCGGTTGTGTTGCAACCCTCTGACTAGCATTGCTCGAGCTTCACACATCAACTGAGTGCATTAAGTGATGACCAAAGGCCCTCAAGAGCTCCAGCCTAGGTCTCCACTCTGACCTCTGACTTTCTCCGTATACTCCGGGTATACCCCAGTCTTCGCCTTTTGTCGATTTCTTTGATTTAGTTATGGACATATACCCACTTTACGCTCATCTAAATAGCTTTACACCTTCAAAATCCCCAGATCCACATGCAGGTACCTATGAGGCATCAATGATCGGAAGTTTCAACTTCTTTCCGATCTCAAGCTTCGTCTCTAATGAAGCCACTTCGATTCAATGGTTGAGCCATCATCGGATATCCTCCGATCTCCCATCGTCTTCATGAGATCCTCAAGAAGGTGTGTAGACCTTTACCAAGTCACCAGGAGCATTGAGGAGGAGAAGAAGGTCCACCGGAGCCCCATCTTCGTGCCATCATAAGCAGAGGAGTAGTGAGCTTCGATGAAGTACAAGTGTTATTGATCATCAAGATCGAACGACCTATATCAGCCACTGAGCCGGTCCTTGATGAATCTGTGATTCATCACTTCAAAAGTCAAAAATAGAGCCTTGTTCCCGAGAAAATAGAGGCATATTTCCCTCTATATTGCATAAATAGCATTCATGCATATATTCATAACTCATACATTTTATCAGCTCATTTGCATTTAAATAAGAAGCCAAAACTCCCTTGTAAAATACCCATTTACTAAAATAACTTCTTCTCTATAATATGTACTCCTTAGTTAATAATATAGGGAAAAAGGCCAAAAATCCCCTTTGTAAAATAGCCAATAAAGCCGGAGAAACCCTGTACACTAGAATGCACATAAAGCCCTCATGCAAACTCCGAATTAGGTCTACTTACTCTTAGAATACTACACATTAAAAGACCTTTAAAATGAGACTAATTTCATTGAATTTGGAGCTTGTATGAGAAAGATGGGTTTTTGAGCTACTTTGTATACTATATATGTATATCTATGTATCCTTGTATTTATATATCATATTTGACCTCATCTCCGTCTTTGGTCAACATGAAACTTGTAGATCTCATCGAGATCTACAACTTTCATGTCTTGAGTTTTTCCAAATTCGGCCCCCTCTTCTCTCTACACGCGTCTTTTCCTCCAGCCACTCATAGCAGGCCACGTGGCACCCTCTGGTTGCGCCACGCGGCCCGCTTCCCCTCGCCTCATCCGCCTCATCCTCCAACCGTTGGATCCTCGTCCAGATCCAACGGCCCAGCACTGCCCACGCGCGCCTAAAGCCTGGACCATCAGATCATCTCCGGCCTTCATCCACGCCGCACGTTCGCGCTCTCACCAGAACACGCCACGTGGCGCTTTAAAGACCGCTGGATCGCATCCATGATCCTCTGATCTCAGCCGTCTCCCCTTCCAGCGAGTCTTGGCCCTTTGATCAGCTCCATCTCCTCATCCAGGCCGCCCGCTCGCGCTTCGCCCGTAGCTCACCATGTGGCGCCACCACAACCCATCATCACCGAGCCCCCGATCTCATCCAACCCGCCCGCCACGCTTCGATCTCCACCGTTGGATCACAAGATCCAACGGTGGAGACCTCGTCTCCTACCTCCGGGCGCCCCTCTCTCCCGCGTCCCTTGCCTTGCGGGAGGGGCGCCCCCTTTCTATTTCCGGATGCACGTCAGCCACCCTCTCCCACCGCTGACAACCCCACGATGAACCCCACTCATCCCTCTCCCTCGCCAGCTCCCTCACGCTCCACCACCTCCACCATAGAAGCTCCACGTCGCCCTCGAAACTCGCCTCGTCGCCAACACTGCCACCAACTTCACCTTATAAATACGCCACCTCCGACCGACTTCACACCCATCCGCCACTCCAGAGAGCGTCCCTGAGCTCCGGCCTACCAATTGGTGACAACGATTAGTTGAATCGTTGAGCGAAGAAGGGGTGTCATCTCCGGCGAGATCCACGGCCGCCACCGCCGTGCAGCAGCCTCCATCCGCGAGCTGCGTGAGCTCAGGCCACCTACCGACCTTCGAGCGACGACCTGGAGCTCAAACCTGAGCTCCATTACCCAGGTAGATTCCTCCACTTCCCTCTGATCGTCTTCTTATTTTCTTCTTCGATTTCTTGGATTTAATTCACCCTCCATCGTTGTTTTCTCGCTCCACCTTCATCCCTCCGAGCTCCACGACGGAGCTCCGATCCTCGCGCTATCATTATCTACATCCATCATCGTACCCCACCTCCGCTCGACGCCAACTCCGCCACCTGGGCGGAGCCCGATCACCGGATCCATCTCACTCCACCTTAGGCCTCACATTTCACCTTGCACGAATCCACGCGCACGCTTCGGCTATCTCCTCTAACCCCCTGCAGGTACACCCATCTCACTGGCCGGAAGCTCGTCGGAGCTCCTTTCGAGCTTCACCAGCACCGTGCCCCAGACCACCTCGCTCACTCCTGAGGGCACCAGAGGCCTCGTAGACCATCCGCGCGTCTTTTGGAGCATCTCCGACTCACCATCGACCTCCACCGACGACGGGAAGGAAGGGCGGAGCAGCAGCCCCTACGCCGGAGTCCCGCCTTCTCCTCCGCAGGAGGCGGAGGGCCGTCGAGGAAGAAGCTCCAGGAGCCGCTCGATCATCTTGATCGAACGGCCCGCAATCAGCCGCGTCACCCGCTACCGGAGCTGCCAAAGACCGTAGGATCTTCCTTGATCCCACGATCAGGAGAACGCCACGTCGACACCTTCAGCCCCGATCGACCACCGTTAGATCTCTCCAGATCTGATGGATTCTGATTCCGCCACGCGTCTTCACCGCCACCCTTTGGATCTATCTTGATCCAAAGGCCCGCAGGCCTCCCCACGTAGACGAAGACCTAGCCTCGGCCCCAAGCCTAGGCTCGGACGACCCGAGGCTACTCCGAGCCTCAGTCCAGACCTCCAAAACGCCCGAACCTCGCTCCGAGCCGCCGCAGCCCTCCGAGCCTAGGCCGCCCACGTGAGGAGTACGTGCGGCCTGGGTAAATTGCACAGAGGCCCCCGGAGTTTTCCAAAATTGCAAAGAGGTCCCTGTGAAGCAGACCCCACGTGAGGAGCACGTGCCCTGTGGAGATTTTACACAAGAGTCCCCCGCATTATAGGTAATTGCATTTTAGTCCATGTCTGTATATTTGTTTATTGTAATTTTAATTTCCTGTATTGCATTTACACCCCTGTGTTTGCACACATCCCTAGATTGCATTTTACATCATTTTGAAATTTTAAAAATTGCATTTTGTTTTGAATTTTGTCCTCTGTCTATTGGTCCACGTGTCATATTTTTGTAAGTTCATTTGAATTATTAATGAATTAATTGGTGAATTGTTGACATATTTTTCCCAGTGACACCTTTTGATTTATAGTTAGATCTTTGTGCTTCCAAAATTCATCAATAATTCACAGTAGCTTAAGGACATCATTTTTAACATACTATAAAAATTTCATAGCATTTGCACGCATATCGAGGCCTAAATAAATTGTTAAGTGATTTTCTTATATTAATTTTAATTAATTCATTTCACAGTGAAATTAAGTTCTGTTAATTTTTCTAGGTCCCTTATCATTAGAGCCACCTAGGATAATTTTAGTTCTTGAAAAAATTGTGGTTTGATATTTATTAAAAATTAAATACTGAAAATCACTCTGTCTGTTCATTTAATTCACAGTAAATTTATTTAGTGTCGAAAAATTCCAAAAAAATTAGTGTAGGTCATTTTCATCATAATTAACCATCTGGCCAATTTTCATAATTTTTGGACTTCATTTGATACCATAATTAAATTGAACATTAAATTGGCCTGCATTGTCTACATAAGTCTGCATAAAAAAATTTAAAAAGACCGAAAAAAATTACTCCTCGAAAATCAACACTTGGATCCTTTCTTAAATTCACCTAAGGAGACAGATGCCTCCCTGAGATCGACCTTGGACTCCACCAAGTAAAAAAAAATGCCGCTTAAAATTAACTTCACATTAATCGATAAGTGGTTTTTGATTAACCCCTCGTATCCGACTGCAACGAATCACATCAATTAATTTGGACATCAATTTGACCGAATTAACATAGGGTGCGGGAGCGTTATCAAAATGGCGCCGTTGCCGGGGAGGCACGGCTTAGGTTAAATTTTAGCAAATTTTTGAGTGTTTGATTTTCCTTCCCCGGGTAGTCTGACCCCCGGTTTTCTTGTATTTATTTTCTCTCATTTATTTTTGCATTATTTTATTTTTGTGTAACTCTCTGACCTCCAATTATTTTTTGTGCGAGGACCGCGAGGAGTCGGCGACGCTTCGAGGACTTAGCATTTAAATTTTTGAGTGAAAGAGAGGCTTTGTAATTACAGTTTATTTTATCTCTTTTTCTTTCGCAGCATTTCCAGCGGTTCCCGTTTGGGATCTCGCGCGTGTAAAGATAGTAAAACTGTGTCCCGTGTGCTGTGTGGGTGAATTGTAACTTAGCTTGCACTAGCGGCTCCTCGAGCCACACTAGGACTTGTTTGTGCTCGTAATCAATAGGACCACACAATACACTTAAAAGACGCACCCAGACCGCAGTACTTAGTCAAAATTAAACTGTTCTTCACGCTAATAGAACTGCCTGTCTAGGAGCGGCTTTTCATCGCTTGCATTTGCATGTAGAGTAAAAAGATTTCAATTCTGTATTGCATCCTGCATAAAAAAGCGAAGGGATCACTGTAAGTATTCTCTACTCAGCATACGCATCATCGATTTCAACTTGCATCGGCTTTTCTCGATTCCCCCTCTGATTTTCTCACTTAAATTAAACAGGAAATTGGGACTGTCCGATAGGCGTGCTTTGTGGTGGACTAATTAAAGTGATAACTTAACTTTAAAATCGGGACTGCTAACAGTATTGACCAAAAAAAAGAGAATAAAATTTGAAAATTGTTTGCGGGAGATTAATCCCCGACCTTGTTTTCAGGCTGAGTGAGGGTACCTGAGTGTGTGTGAACACCCTAAGGTAGAGCCCAAATCCCCGTCTTCCATATCACGTTCTAACTGATCCTAGCAAATATCACAAGCCGGATAATTTCAGATTCTTTGACTAGTACCAAGTAGCCTCCGCCTGTCTCAGGTAGATAGGGGCGAAATTGCGGTACTTTGCGACAAGCTGCCAGTAACCCCCCGGGGTGAAGTTCCGGCCTTGTCAGCCTCCGCCTGCTTGCAGGTAGATAGGGGCGTGGTCACTGAATCCATCGGCTTGGGATAGGAGCGAAGAAAGGAAGGAGCGGCGGTATTTTAGGCGACAGGATAAACAGGGAAGACGCATCCGGCTATGAGCCGACTTCCCTTTAGGCCGCGTAATCCTTGCTAATTTACTTGAATATCACACTTAAAAACTACAAGATTAATTGGACTCGACTTTGAGTCCTTCACTGTGTTGAGTGTGAACCCAGGGTCTTGGATTGTTCTTTTTGCTTGCTTCAGGTAGGAGTAAAATCCTATCTTCTTCTCGCTTCATCAAGATGAGTGACTGGGGAGATCTCGACGCGCTATTCACTGATCTCTCTATGAGTCCCCCAAGTAACTCGTCTTTCTCGGTCCGAGCGCACCTTGGACCACCCAGGACTCATGACCCTCTTGAGTCCTGGTTCCCTCATGCTCAGGGTGGTTACTCTCAAACCAACCCCTTTATCTCCTCCCAGATTACCGAGGAAGACCATTGCCTCGGTAATCCCTTCCTGGATTCACCCTCTAATACCGATCTTATTTTCCAATCCCCAGAACTAGAGGGCGAAATGCCGCCAAGGATGCCGCCAGATGAGGACCAGATGCGACAAATTCTTAGACGCCTCACCGAAGCCGAACAGAAAAATGCAGATCTCACGGCGCGGATGGGACAGATCATAGTAGCTGAAGGGATTGACCGACCAATGGTCGATACCTACAACCCGACGGAGAACGAGATCCAAAACTGGTTAGCACCTGCAGTTCCCGACCAGGCATTCGAACTGAAGCCCCACTTCCTCAGTCTGCTGCCGAAGTTCAACGGAAACCTCAGTGAAGAACCGTACACCTTCCTCCGTGACTTCGAACTGGTGTGCAACAATCTTAGCCATCCCAATGTTGGCCAAGATTATATCCGGCTGAAGGCCACCCCTTTTGCCTTAGGAGATAAGGCTGCTCATTGGTTGAAAAACTTAGGGGTGGTATGTACTACCTGGATGCAGTTCAAGGATCTTTTCTTGAAGAAGTTCTACCCTCTCAGTAGGACTAATCAGATGAGAACGAAGATCGCCAGCTTCGCTCAAGGACCCAGCGAACCGTTCCATGAGGCTTGGGACAGGTTCAATGACTTGGTACAGAAATGCCCATGCCACGGCATTTCTAAGGCGATCTTAGTCCAGACCTTGTTCTGTGGTCTAACCCCAGAGACGCAGGGGTTAGTCAGCGCCGCCTGTGGAGGAAGCTATCTGAACAAGAACGAGCACGCTGTATGGAAGATCCTAGAACAGATGTCAGAAACCGGCAGGTCACAGGCCACAAGGGCCTATCAGTTGTCTCCCTCAATCTTATCCAATGAGACAACTAGAAGGACTGTTGCAGATCTGACTGAGGACCTCATCCCCAGCATGGGGATGATTGCCGACAAGCTTACCATGGTCGAGCAGATCCACAAGAGAGTCACGGAGATGGAGTCTCTTTCTAGCCTTCCAAAGAAAGTGGAGGAACTATCTGAAAAGGTAGCTAAAATCAAGCTACATGCCCCTTCTGCACCACCTGTACCTGTACATCGAGTCCATCTTGTACAGGAACAGGCACCGGGGCCTCAGAGCAGCTGGGATCAGACTTATACCCAGCAGAACCATCATGCACCCCCACAAGTGGAAACGGAATACGAGGAGCCTCCGCCTGTTTACGAGATCAACGGGCTTTGGTATAGCCGTGACCCGATAGTCCGGCAAATCGAGATGGGGAAGGATCAGGCACACCGCCCAACCCCAGTCTACCAAGAGACCAGGCCCGTCACCGTCCCGCGCTTCCAGTCCAGGCCAGAACAGGGGTACCAGCCGCAGCAGCACACCTACCAGCAGGGGCCAGCACCGTCCCACCAGCAGCAGTATCGACACGGCCAGCAGGGCCAGTGCAGGACCGCATCCACTCAGCAGCCAGCCCAGCCCACCGAATTGGAGTCCCTCACCTTGGCGATCCAAACCCTATTTGATAGGGTCCAACAGATGCAGAATGACTACCTGGACATGAGGACCGACATCAATCGGGTCTCTCGTGCCTAGGACCAACAAATGGCGCCAAGGACCCCACTTCCCGCACAGGTTCAGGCCAACCCGAACAGCGTACACCAGGGCCAGAACCGACCTCGAGATCAGGTATATTATTCAGATAATTACTTATCTGAACATGAGATCCTTTCGTACGATAATGTCAATCATATGTCCCTCAGGAGCGGAAGGACCGTGACCATACCTGATCGGGCACAGGCGCAGAAGGAAGGAGCCTCCGAGAATCTACCTGAGGAGAATCCGGAGGAAGAAGAGGAGGAGCATCACCACCACCATCGCCAGCGGAAGAAGAGGACATCTGAGTCCTCGAAGCAGCATTCTCGCATCCACCTAGAGTCAGACGACACCGATGAGTCTGCACCTCCATCTGAGGAGGATCATCCAGAAGAAGCGGAAGAAGCGTCACCGGTCTCGCCTCAGCATTTTCTTTTTGGTCAGAGTCCAAGTCCGAGTCTGTATCAGAGTCAGAGTCAGAGTCATGTTAAGAACTCAGTTCCAGTGGTTAATGAGAATATTTCAGTTCCAGAACCTGAGTTGGAGTCAATAATCCCTTTCCCCCGAGCTCTCAAGGGTGGAAAGAAGAAAATCAAAAAAATCCAAAAAGATGATCCTGAGATGGCTGAATTTTGCAATAAACACAACAAGGTCACAATCCCTTTTGACAAGTTCGTGAAAATGACCCCTGCATTCCAAAAATACCTTAAGATGAGATGCACACCTACTAGGGTTAGCAGGAAGACCAAAAGCCGTGTTGATAAACACGTTTTATCAGTAGCTACGACTTGTGCAATAAAGAACTCGTTTCCTCGGAAACGAAGAGACATGGGTGCACATTATGTAGTGAGTCATGTTGATGACATCGCGTTTGCACGCACTCTCCTGGACAATGGTTCCTCGATCAACTTGATGCCAACAGCCCTCTATGAGCGGCTTAATCTCGGACCTCTTAGGAAATCTAGAGCTATTCTGCAGTTTGCTGACAAATCCACTAAGAGGTCTCAAGGAGAGTTAAGGAACATTGTGATCAAAGTCGAGGGGCAAGAATACATGGTGGACTTCACTGTCCTGGATATGGAAACCCCTCGTAATTGGAGAGGTTCCCAGATCATTTTAGGTAGGCCCTTCCTCAGAACAGCGGGAGCCTTATTTGATTATAAGAATGGGAAGATTCAGTTCCAAACTCTAGGCGGAGATGAGGAACTTGAGATGAAGCAGACGAGATGGCAGAGACCGGACTCCGAAGCCAGCACCGAGTACTCTTCTACCGGAACAGACTGTGAGCATGTAGACGTAGTTGGGCCATGGAGACAGAACCCAGCCAGCATCGATGTATCCATCTCCTTTGAAGATGATCCGGTGCATGAGTCAGTCTGCGAGATCCTCAGGAACGAGTACAGCTCTGAGCCTGCATCGCCCTACATCTTCGATGACGTAGAGGCCCAGTTGGGCATGTCAGTCCTTACATCCTTAGGACAATCGGAAGATGAGGATGATGAGTCGAACGAGGCGTTTGCCGATTGTATGGAAACTTTTGACGATCCGACTCCAGAGCCGCGCTTGGTGGCAGCTATTACAGAACATGATCCAGCCACTTCCAACACCGAACCAGATCAGATTGAGCCAGACTTTCTAGATGATCACACTATTCCTGAGCTCAAACCTTTACCCACAACCCTGAAATATGCCTTCCTTACGGGCCAAGACAAGAAATTTCCGGTCATTATCAGTTCGCAATTGACCGAGGAGCAGGAATCTCGCTTGCTAGAGATCCTGAAGAAGAACCGCAAGGCAATAGGCTGGAGCATTTCCGATCTCCACGGGATAAATCCCGCTCTGTGTTCGCACCATATTTACTTGGAGAACGAAGCCAAACCCTCTCGTGAATTCCAACGCCGGTTGAATCCAAATTTACAAGAGGTTGTGAAAAAAGAGATAGAAAAATGGTGCGACGCGGGTTTCATTTACCCAATCTCCGACTCGAAGTGGGTGGCCCCAATCCATGTTGTCCCGAAAAAGTCGGGAATTCAGACGACCACCAACGAGGACGGAGAGGAGATCGTGACGAGAGTACCCACGTCGTGGCGCATCTGTGTGGATTACAGACGCTTGAATGCCGCGACGAAGAAGGATCATTTCCCCCTACCGTTCATTGATCAGATCCTAGAAAGATTAGCGGGGAAAGAATTCTTTTGCTTCCTTGATGGGTTCTCGGGCTACAATCAAGTAGCCATAGCTCCGGAGGACCAGGAAAAGACCACGTTTACATGCCCCTTTGGTACCTATGCTTTCAGGCGCATGCCTTTTGGGTTATGCAATGCTCCAGGTACTTTTCAAAGGTGCATGATTGCTGTATTCGCCGAAATGATTGGCGAATTCGTGGAAGTCTTCATGGACGACTTCTCGGTCCACGGCGATTCTTTCGATTCCTGTCTTAGGAATCTGGACCGAGTCCTCAAAAGATGTTGTGAGGTCAATCTGGTGCTCTCCTGGGAGAAAAGTCACTTCATGGTGACGGAGGGCATAGTGTTGGGGCATGTCATCTCCAAGAGAGGAATGGAGGTTGACCCTGCCAAGGTGGACGTGATCAGACGACTCCAGCCACCAACCAACGTAAGGCAGTTGCGGTCGTTCCTCGGGCATGTCGGATTTTATCGAAGATTTATCAAGGATTTTTCTAAGATTGCCCGACCGCTAACTGAGCTTTTAGGCAAAGACATGGAGTTTATTGTAGACCACAAATGTCTTGAGGCCTTTAAGCTGTTACAAGGAATGATCATGGATGCACCCATCTTACAAGCCCCAGATTGGTCTCTACCTTTTGAGATCATGACGGACGCCTCAGATTATGCTGTTGGGGATGTATTGGGACAAAGAAGAGATGGCGTCCCATTTGCAATTCACTACGCACGCAAAGTGCTTGATTCTGCTCAGCGTAACTATACAGTTACAGAAAAGGAAATGCTTGCGGTAGTGTTTGCCTTGGACAAATTCAGATCCCACTTAATCGGATCCAAGGTAACTGTGTTCACAGACCATACGGCACTACGATACTTGATGGAGAAGAAGGACGCGAAGGCACGTCTTCTTCGGTGGATTTTACTTATCCAGGAGTTTGATTTGGATATCCGTGATAAACCTGGAAAGAAGAACGTAGTAGCCGATCATCTTTCTCGTCTCGAAGATCTTAATACTTCCGAGGTTTCCCCAATTCGAGACTCCTTCCCTGACGAGTCGATTTTTGTTATCGACTCACTCCCATGGTACGCCAATATCGTGAACTATCTTGTCTCCAAGAAAGTTCCCGAGGATTGGCCCAAGAGCCAAATCGATCGACTAAAGTCGGACGCTAGACACTACCATTGGGAGGATCCGATCCTTTTCTTTGAAGGACCGGATTGTGTCTGGAGACGTTGTATTCCTCAGGAGGAATACCAGAGTGTCCTTTCTTTATGCCATAGCTTAGAGGCAGGAGGAGACCACTCCGGGAAGAGGACCGCATGGAAGGTACTTCAGTGTGGCTTCTACTGGCCGACTCTGTTTCGCGATGACACCGCCTTCGCGAAGTCGTGCCCAGTTTGCCAGAGAATGGGAGGAACAGTTGGTTCCAAGGATGAGATGCCAATGCAGCCGGTCATCATTTGTGATGTCTTTGACGCCTGGGGCATCGATTTCATGGGCCCATTCCCTGTCAGCCACGGGTTCGAATACATCCTCCTTGCGGTAGATTATCTGTCCAGATGGGTGGAGGCTATCCCGACCCGAGCCGCAGACAGCAGGACTGTCTGTAAATTCATCAGAGAGAACATAATCTCTAGGTTCGGGATCCCCAAGATGATGATATCAGATGGGGGTAGCCATTTTGTGAATCGGGAGGTGAAGAAACTCCTGAAGGACTACGACATCGAACACCGTGTCGCGAGTCCATACCACCCACAAACCAATGGTATGGCTGAGGTGTCGAATAGGGAGGTGAAAACCATATTGCAAAAGCTTGTCCGCCCGGACAGGAAGGACTGGTCTCAGATCTTAGATCAAGTCCTCTGGGCGTATAGGACGGCTTACAAGACACCGTTAGGCACCTCCCCATTCTGAATGGTATTCGGAAAGCCGTGCCATTTGCCCGCAGAGTTAGTGCAGAAATCAGAATGGGCAATAAAGAAGGTCAACTGGAACACTCACTTGGGTCAGAAACAGAGAGACATGGACCTGAATGAGCTTGTGGAAGTCAGAAACCGAGCATACGACAACAGTTTGGTGTACAAGGACAAGGTGAAGCGTTGGCATGATAGATATATCAGACGAAAGACCTTTGTTCCTGGACAGAAGGTATGGTTGTTCAATGCTAGGCTGAAGATTTTCCAAGGCAAGTTAAAGTCTAAGTGGACGGGACCATTTGTCGTCCGTACGGTGCATGATAGTGGATGTGTCGAGATCTCAGATCTCGCAGATGACGCACCGACATTCCTAGTGAATGGGCAGCTGTTGAAGCACTTCGTTGAATCCAATGAACAGTTAGTCCATGTAGAGGAGATTGTATTCATGCGCGAGACAGATACAGCAGATACATCTCAAGCCACGTATGAAACCTTGCAGCAATGAACTCCAGCCATCCGCAGCATCTCAAAAGATTCAGACCGACTCATCTGTATATATCATTCTTCCTGCATATCCTATCCTTTACCCCCACGATTCTAGTAACCCATCCCCACATCATCGAACCATTATCTTAGACTATACTTAGGATGACCAGATTCTAAGTATAGGGGGGAGGGGTCACCCGAGTCGATTCACTGTACATTCTCCAGATCACATTGGTCCTCATACTCATTTCCTACCGATACTTAGGCTGACCTGAGCCTAAGTATAGGGGGGACCGATGCCCACATTGTATACTCATCCATTTCTCATCTTTCCCTCGTCCGCCCCATTTCTGATCTTCTTCTACACTTAGGCTGCCAGAGCCTAAGTATAGGGGGGCGAGACGACTTCTATACTTTTTGTTCCTTTTGGCTCTCCTACGCTTAGCACGAGCTATGTCTTTTTCCTCGCTCTTCGTGCTCTGAGGACATAGCACACGCTAAGTATAGGGGGGCGTGTATATATTACATATATACTTTACCCATAGCTCGTACTTTCGCGTATTTTGTATATATCTTACAATAATTACGGGTGGGTAAAATTCGGAAAAAAAATGAAAAATATAAAAATAGGCTTCTTATTTAGTCTTGCATATCATATCTGCATCTAAAAAGAAAAAGAAAAAAGAGTCTTGCATTTTCATAGCATGACATCTCATCTCATCTCATCTACATACTTTGCATATGCAAAGTGAAAAGCTAGTGGGTTCTGAACCAAGTTATGAGTAGATATTGAGGATGGACTTGATTTGACCTTAATCCACCTAATTTCAGAGGAACCTTATAGGAACTGGAGTTAAGATTTCTCAGGTCAAGTGACTTAATTCTTTGAGTCCACATGTCTATGTTCACATGTCATCTTGATTAGTCTAAGTAGAATATCTCGTGCATACGCAGGATTCTTTTTGATAATGACCTAACTTGGACAAGCACTATGCACGTAGCTCTTCATTGATGAGGTGGTGAGGAGGTAGAATCCTTTAGCTCGGGGTAGCACACGGGTGGAAACATCCGTCCTCCTCTAGGGAGGGTAGTGCATCTCAACCTAGTCTGGTGGTGTTGATATCTAAGGACAGGATGCTGTGGGTTGCAATAATGCTTCAAAAGAGGGATAGTCTACTGACTCAAGAGGAAAAACTCCTGATGTACATGCTGCTCTTGTTTAAAAAAAAATATGCAAAAACTCCAAAAAAATCAGACAGGTTCAAGAAAAAATAAAATACCTGTCGGAGTATGTATACTAGTAAAGAAATGCAGCTGGATGACTTGGCTACACTGGTCAGGCATCCCGGGATAGGTAGCTACACTGGCTACCGTCCATTCTCTTCTCTACCACCTCCTCTTGAGTTGGTCGCACTTGAACTTAGAAGGGAATACCCCGCTCCTCGAGGAAAGAGTTACTGGACCGAGTTATGGAGTTACCTTGTTAGAGGAGGCTGGTTCCGAGCCATTTCTGATGTGGAGAGTTACAAATCACTTACACAGTACAAGTAAGAATCATAGTCATCAGAAATTTGCGTTTGAGGATTTGTTCTGACCTGACTATTGAGGCATCTTAAATAGAAGTATTGTGGAACTTGAAGTTTGTTAGGTCTTAAGTTCAGGTCCAAATAAGGTTCCGCCACACAATTAATCCAAAGGTCGAGTCAGGCTCCATTTTTTAACTTTTGTTCATGACCTTGGTTTGGAACCCAAAATCATTTCACTCTTGCATTTCATTTAGTTGCTCGGGGACGAGCAAGGTTTAAGTATAGGGGGTTGATGAATCTGTGATTCATCACTTCAAAGTCAAAAATAGAGCCTTGTTCCCGAGAAAATAGAGGCATATTTCCCTCTATATTGCATAAATAGCATTCATGCATATATTCATAACTCATACATTTTATCAGCTCATTTGCATTTAAATAAGAAGTCAAAACTCCCTTGTAAAATACCCATTTACTAAAATAACTTCTTCTCTATAATATGTACTCCTTAGTTAATAATATAGGGAAAAAGGCCAAAAATCCCCTTTGTAAAATAGCCAATAAAGCCTGAGAAACCCTGTACACTAGAATGCACATAAAGCCCTCATGCAAACTCCGAATTAGGTCTACTTACTCTTAGAATACTACACATTAAAAGACCTTTAAAATGAGACTAATTTCATTGAATTTGGAGCTTGTATGAGAAAGATGGGTTTTTGGGCCACTTTGTATACTATATATGTATATCTATGTATCCTTGTATTTATATATCATATTTGACCTCATCTCCGTCTTTGGTCAACATGAAACTTGTATATCTCATCGAGATCTACAACTTTCATGTCTTGAGTTTTTCCAAATTCGGCCCCCTCTTCTCTCTACACGCGTCTTTTCCTCCAGCCACTCATAGCAGGCCACGTGGCGCCCTCTGGTTGCGCCACGCGGCCCGCTTCCCCTCGCCTCATCCGCCTCATCCTCCAACCGTTGGATCCTCGTCCAGATCCAACGGCCCAGCACTGCCCACGCGCGCCTAAAGCCTGGACCATCAGATCATCTCCGGCCTTCATCCACGCCGCACGTTCGCGCTCTCACCAGAACACACCACGTGGCGCTTTAAAGACCGCTGGATCGCATCCATGATCCTCTGATCTCAGCCGTCTCCCCTTCCAGCGAGTCTTGGCCCTTCGATCAACTCCATCTCCTCATCCAGGCCACCCGCTCGCGCTTCGCCCGCAGCTCGCCACGTGGTGCCACCACAGCCCATCATCACCGAGCCCCCGATCTCATCCAACCCGCCCGCCACGCTTCGATCTCCACCGTTGGATCACAAGATCCAACGGTGGAGACCTCGTCTCCTACCTCCGGGCGCCCCTCTCTCCCACGTCCCTTGCCTTGCGGGAGGGGCGCCCTTTTTCTATTTCCGGCTGCACGTCAGCCACCCTCTCCCACCGCTGACAACCCCACGATGAACCCCACTCATCCCTCTCCCTCGCTAGCTCCCTCACGCTCCACCACCTCCACCATAGAAGCTCCACGTCGCCCTCGAAACTCGCCTCGTCGCCAACACTGCCACCAACTTCACCTTATAAATACGCCACCTCCGGCCGACTTCACACCCATCCGCCACTCCAGAGAGCGTCCCTGAGCTCCGACCTACCAATTGGTGACAGCGATTAGTTGAATCGTTGAGCGAAGAAGGGGTGTCATCTCCGGCGAGATCCACGGCCGCCACCGCCGTGCAGCAGCCTCCATCCGCGAGCTGCGTGAGCTCAGGCCACCTACCGACCTTCGAGCGACGACCTGGAGCTCAAACCTGAGCTCCATTCCCCAGGTAGATTCCTCCACTTCCCTCTGATCGTCTTCTTATTTTCTTCTTCGATTTCTTGGATTTAATTCACCCTCCATCATTGTTTTCTCGCTCCACCTTCATCCCTCCGAGCTCCACGACGGAGCTCCGGTCCTCGCGCTATCATTATCTTCATCCATCATTGTACCCCACCTCCGCTCGACGCCAACTCTGCCACCTGGGCGGAGCCCAATCACCGGATCCATCTCACTCCACCTTAGGCCTCACATTTCACCTTGCACAAATCCACGAGCATGCTTCGGCTATCTCCTCTAACCCCCTGCAGGTACACCCATCTCACTGGCTGGAAGCTCGTCGGAGCTCCCTTCGAGCTTCACCAGCACCGTGCCCCAGACCACCTCGCTCACTCCTGAGGGCACCGGAGGCCTCGTAGACCATCCGCGCGTCTTTTGGAGCATCTCCGACTCACCATCGACCTCCACCGACGACGGGAAGGAAGGGCGGAGCAGCAGCCCCTACGCCGGAGTCCCTCCTTCTCCGCAGGAGGCGGGGGGCCGTCGAGGAAGAAGCTCCAGGAGCCGCTCGATCATCTTGATCGAACGACCCGCAATCAGTCGCGTCACCCGCTACCGGAGCTGCCAAAGACCGTAGGATCTTCCTTGATCCCACGATCAGGAGAACGCCACGTCGACACCTTCAGCCCCGATCGACCACCGTTAGATCTCTCCAGATCTGACGGATTCTGATTCCGCCACGCGTCTTCACCGCCACCCTTTGGATCTATCTTGATCCAAAGGCCCGCAGGCCGCCACGTCGATGAAGACATAGCCTCGGCCCCAAGCCTAGGCTCGGACGACCCGAGGCTACTCCGAGCCTCAGTCCAGACCTCCAAAATGCCCGAACCTCGCTCCGAGCCGCCGCAGCCCTCCAAGCCTAGGCCGCCCACGTGAGGAGCACGTGCGGCCTAGGTAAATTGCACAGAGGCCCCTGGAGTTTTCCAAAATTGCAAAGAGGTCCCTGTGAAGCAGACCCCACGTGAGGAGCACGTGCCCTGTGGAGATTTTGCACAAGAGTCCCCCGCATTATAGGTAATTGCATTTTAGTCCCTGTCTGCATATTTGTTTATTGTAATTTTAATTTCCTGTATTGCATTTACACCCCTGTGTTTGCACGCATCCCTAGATTGCATTTTACATCATTTTGAAATTTTAAAAATTGTATTTTGTTTGGAATTTTGTCCTCTGTCTATTGGTCCACGTGTCATATTTTTGTAAGTTCATTTGAATTATTAATGAATTAATTGGTGAATTGTTGACATATTTTGCCCAGTGACACCTTTTGATTTATAGTTAATTCTTTGTGCTTCCAAAATTCATCAAAAATTCACAGTAGCTTAAGGACATCATTTTTAACATACCATAAAAATTTCATAGCATTTGCACGCATATCGAGGCCTAAATAAATTGTTAAGTGATTTTCTTAGATTAATTTTAATTAATTCATTTCACAGTGAAATTAAGTTCTGTTAGTTTTCCTAGGTCCCTTATCATTAGAGCCACCTAGGATAATTTTAGTTCTTGAAAAAATTGTGGTTTGATATTTATTAAAAATTAAATACTGAAAATCACTCTGTCTGTTCATTTAATTCACAGTAAATTTATTTAGTGTCGAAAAATTCCAAAAAAATTAATGTAGGTCATTTTCATCATAATTAACCATCTGGCCAATTTTCATAATTTTTGGACTTCATTTGATACCATAATTAAATTGAACATTAAATTGGCCTGCATTGTCTACATAAGTCTGCATAAAAAAATTTAAAAAGACCGAAAAAATTACTCCTCGAAAATCAACACTTGGATCCTTGCTTAAATTCACCTAAGGAGACAGATGCCTCCCTGAGATCGACCTTGGACTCCACCAAGTAAAAAAAATTGCCGCTTAAAATTAACTTCACATTAATCGATAAGTGGTTTTTGATTAACCCCTCGTATCCGACTGCAACGAATCACATCAATTAATTTGGACATCAATTTGACCGAATTAACATAGGGTGCGGGAGCGTTATCAGTCCTCTCACTTGGAATGAAGCACGCGCAACCATCCACGTGGCCCTAGCCTCCACGCCACCTGAGCCTCGCGCTGAAGTAGAAGCATCACTCCCCACCTATTCTTGCTTGGAGTATTTGCATTGGAACCCCACCGGGTTTCTTTATTTACAACCATACTCCTGCGTGCCTAGAACATCATAGATAAACCCCTTGTTGCTTTTATTTATTGTATTTCAGTCCATTTTGGACTTATTTATGATGTTTTAATATATTCTTAATAATGTTTTGTTTGTAAATACACCCATGGATTATATCTCTAATAACTTGAACATATGATATTAAATTTTAATGATTTTGATCTTTTTGGTATCATAATTTGTTGCTCTACAGGATTGTGACATGTAAGCTTCGATTTAAAGTGCACTTGATTAATCTATTTACTAAATAAGTCCCATAATTGTTTATTTATATGTGAGTTGTATTTAATTCAATTTAATTCCAATATTTGCATACAAGTAAGAAATTTAATTTATGTTGAATTCTCTTCATGTTTGAGCTGTGAAAAGTTCTAAATCGATTTAACATTCTTGTTCAATAGGATTAAAAGTTCAATTTGATTAAGGACTTAGATTATTGAATAATATTTTTGTTTAATCAATCAATTGGGCATCTAAATAATATTTCACTTTACATACTTGATCTTATTATTAAATTTGAGTTAATTAAACATGTAATTTAGGATCTCTATAGTGTTTGCATTGTAATTGCATTCCATATCCTACATTTCATAGCATCTTATTCTAACTTGCATATAAAACCCCAAAAAATGACATGTGTGCCTCTTTATAGTCGTCGTTGACCAAGAAACACTTGCTCACATAACTTGGATTATTTAGACCTCAATTAGATAGCCCAATTAGCTCGTGTCATTGTGTTCGACCCCGAACTTATCTATGTATAAATAAAACCACGCTCTCTTCATCGAGATCTTCTCAGCGTGGTTCTTATACATTGTTATCATCTCATATTACAATAATACGATAATAAATAGCCAATTAGAGGTTCATTAGAATGGATGTCAACCCACTTCTTGATCTCTTTTCTAAGTCCAAATAGTTTGAACAATGATTATAAATGGAGTTGGAAGTTGAGTTCATCATTTTATTCATTTATTGAGCTCATGGAGAATGTAATGCGTTGCATTGAGCTCCCATAAAGTGTGATAAATTTCAGCTCAAGATCAACATTTGTAAGTGATGTATTTTGCCAGAAGTGGTATAAACAGAAATTGGATAGTTATCCAAATTTCACGTTACTACATGTGGATAGTATGATCTCTCCAACATTATCTGCAAGTATCTTCAACTGTGACTTATGTTGTGTTGTCAAAATTGAGACAATAGTTTTTATTATCATAATTATATTTCTACAGGGTATTTTGTAAATATGATTCATAAATATTATTCACTAATTAGTGTGAATAATAATTCATAATAATTAATATTTATATGAATTTATTTCATATAATTATTTCAAAGATTTTATGTGAATAGCATTCACATTGAAATTTAAATGTAAATTAGATTTACATTTTTCTTTATGTTTATGAATAAGATTCATAAGTTGTGAGGATATTCTTATAAATTCACAATATTGATAATTAGATTATCATGAATATAATGGAATAAATAACAAACAAACAACAAATAGGACAAGGGGGGCGTTCATGCTAAGAGAAGCATATATGTCCACCCTTTAAGTCATAGTGTGATTAGGCTCTCCTAATTTTGTATTGTTGCTTTATTTTGGATGGTAGTTTAAGGAGAAAAATAAAATCCTATTTCTTGAAGGTCAATGATTTAATCCTTGCCTTTGATCTACCATCCAAGGGGGAGGAGAGAGAGAGAGGAGACATCTACTATGAGGAGTAGGACTCCTCGTAGACGTCCCCCACTCCTATATAAGAGATGGCATATACTCCCTCCCTAGTACATCTTCCATTTCTCCAAGTATTGCCTTGAAAGAAAGAGAGATCAAGACTCTTGCCTTAGCCTTCCCCTTCATTTCTCCTATATCCCCTTGGTTGTCCATCATATTACTACTCTCCATCTCTTGGTTGGGTTGCTCCATTGCAAGAGAAGGTCATAATCTTCATGGTGTTTCTCGTACCTAAAGATGGATGCGATCTTGTGTGACAAGATCAGGATATAGAGATAATATTGATCGCTATTTTGTGTGGACAACTTCGTAGAAAAGTTGACATCCATGTTTGTGGGATTCTACATGAATCATCATCGTGCCTGCGAGAGAAGAGTCTACATATCGGACTTGATTCGGGATGTCTCTTCTTTTAGAAACTAACGCTTCAAGAGTAACCATGATCTCTTCCTAGTATTATTGTCATTATATGAAGTAATTACAAAACTATTTTCTTAATCACGTGGTTTCGCATTGCATATAATTTTTTTATGTTGAATTCTGAGTTCATATGATGAACTTTCTATAATTGCAAAGCGTTGCTATTTTTCATATTTTCATGATGCGAAGTATTAAACTTCCATCAGATAACATCATTTTCGATATGCTAGAAAGGTGATTTTAGTGTCATTGTGTGCATAAGTAAAAAAGGAGATATTCGAATAAAATTTATTCAATTACAAGCTAAGAGACAAAAAATAGGGCAAGTAGAGGATCGATCAACAAAAGCTCGAACATGTTATGCGAAGGTTTATTTCAATTACAAATATAATTTTATCCTTATTAATTCAAATCAATACTTATTTTTCTTTTTATTCTCAATATCTTTAAACATGGTAAAAATTGTGCAACTAGATTCTAGACATCATAAGGATCGCACAAGAATTTTCTAAGAATTTTTAGGATATTTCTGTTATTTTTGGTGATTTTTGGAAGTGCAAGGGGGTATATTTGCAATTGTTTGAAAAGTTTAGGGGCTTAAGTGTGAATAAAACTAATGGCATAATTGCAATAACATAAAAGCACCTGGACAGAAGGGCTATAAAATTGGAGGGCCCGAAGAGGGTTGGTTTTGCTCATTAGATGTTGTACCTAAAAGGAGAGAAAAATATATTAGTAATAAAACTAAGACCTATTTGGTCTTGCGCATAAAATTATTTGAAGTGACAAAATTTCTTTGAATGATTCTTTATGAGAGGAGGAAATTTAATGAATTATGTTTTGTATTTCGTTATCAATTTAATGTATGATGTGAAAGAAATTTATGTAATGAAGACTATAGCTAATAAGAAACTTAAATGAATGATATGAGATGAGATTTTGCTTAAAAGAAGTATATTAGCATAATGAATCAGAATTTCATCATACCACGTGCTTAACTTTTACTAGTCCCAACTAAAACAATGATATGCAAGAGAAACAGAAAATGATTTAGAGAAAGTGTAAAGAGGGTTTGCAGTGGATAGACTCACAATGTATTGAGATTTTAAGCCAATCTTGGACAAATAACAGACATAAACTAAGTCGACCTTTAGAATAATAATGTCTTTATATTCCCCTTAGATTCGAGTATTCAATTCAACAGCCCTCGAGCTCTATTAGCTTTAGTCGGTTTCATCCTTAGCTCAAGTCAGATCATCATGATCAACAAATATTATCTTTAACCTTGAGTAGATTTTTAAACTATGTGTGAATGCTATACCTCTGTATAATTTGCAAGGCAAATATACACACAATTTAAAGCAAGGTACCTAGGATTCCTAAAGTCTAAAGATTCCTTTCTCCCTAAGCTTAGGTTTATTCTTCCTTCACCTAAGTATGTTAGCAAAGAAGATGAGAGCAAATTGTAGAGAACTTGGATTTCATGGAGTTTTTCGTAGACCACTTTTGTGACGCCCGCCCCTCCGGCTACCGAAACTGATAGGACAGGAGCGTCGGACCTACGGTCCAAACACGTCCATGATCTATGATACTCAATAAATTATTTTATGTATATTAGATCAACATTTGAAATACATATAACAACATGAGAATAATAAAAATGAAATCTAATTGCAACATTCATTCTCATTAATCATTTATCTTCAAGTCCATATCCACAATGAGATACAATATATGACTATAAAATTCAAAATTTCTCATTACATTATCTCTCAAAAGAAAATGAAAATAATGTGGAAGTAAATAAATTACTCTAAGTAGAACCCACCCTGTTTGGTGCAAGTACGATGTAGAAAGTCCAATATCCACGAAAGCAGCTACTGTTGCGGCTGCTGCTCAGCTACACTTGCTGGGTTCACATGAGGGTAGCGTTATGAGCAGTTGTCCAGTAACGAGACAAACACTATAATAACTAATTTAAGAGTAAGCAATGAATATACACTCAACTCTGTCTAATGACATATGCACATATTGTAGAAACTGAGAAAACACCAAGTCATTCTGATTCACATTGGATCACATAACAATTGATTTTATTTATTGATATAATAATTATTTGAGTGCTACCACAATGATCTTGATATTTCTACAAGTTGATTAGAGTCCACAACTGTATGCAATTACAATTACCGGTATCCGATCATTAATCACTAATCATTTCTCATATTATTTTAGCACACACAAGTACACAACTCGCAGGCCTCCGCTACGCGAGAACTTATTTATCATCTTGAGTAAACCTCTAAGGACCTATGTCCAACTCGAACAGGAAAGGATCTAAACCCCAAATTCTCCAACTTCAAACCACATCTCGGAACATCTCTCACAATAATAATACTCGAAACAGATCTTTATGCGACCGTACCTAATTCTATTACGAGTCTTAATATTGTGTATAAGTGTGAAACCAAGAACGTCAACCGTGCCACCTGCCGACTCCGTCGCGTGACTCCGGATACTAACAGGCTGCTAGGTGCAATACGTCACCCAACTTGTCCATTGGAGTCGTGATCTTCAAGGTATCTATCTGGGGCCCAAGGGTGCATGCCCAATCCCTTGTGGCGTCTATCTCCATCTACCCAACTAACAATGAAATCCCGTCTGCGAAACAATTATAACATCAATGATTAATGCATTCGTTGTACTGGGAGTTTGATTATTTAGCATAAAGGGTCTCTTGAGATTTCCACCAACATATACGTCTAATCGATACCATTATCTAATAATGAATGTGAATTTCTGTATTGCTATCTCTAGAAGATGATTGCTATTTTATACGTTCCATAAAAACTAACTATAAGATTGAGCAAATGTGCATTATGTCCTGAAATGAATAATGAAATAACGACAAAATGAAGGAAATTGAATATGATAGCTACTAAGGTCAAGGCCATGGTAGTTTATAAGCTCTCTAATTCACAAAAAATGACATTTATTCCATCTCCCATTAGGCAGTAATAATAATCATCCAATATGATAATAGGGAACTATTTTCTTAACGATTAACTCCTCAATTAATATATCTTCGTTAGAATCATGATCGTTATCATTTTAATAATGTTGTTTAGTAGAAGATTGTAGTGAGTACATATATTAAATGTATCACATAGACGTTATAATTTAAGTTATACATGGAAAATGTACGAGATTTAATATTGATAGTTGTGATGGTTATTGATAACAAGGAAGTTTTCCTGACGTTACCGGAAAAATAATATAAAAAGATGACCAACTTGCATCAATACATATCTATTATGTCGTATACTCTCGTAAACATAGCCAGTAGCAAGTATCACCCATATATACATATACAACTCTTGAATTTCTTTTGTAATCATACCTTGTGGCTATCTCCCTACAAAGCATAAGACATCAGACATGCACCTATTTACTTTTTGATAACGTGAAGTCATTGCCCTCTTATAACCTTATGTATTACTTAGTAAGGACAATTATTGGTAATTAACTCTACATGTCATTATGTGTGATTCAAAGATATAATATCGATGTCTAATGCATGTCATGCGTTTTTTTTTGTGAACAGGTTGATTACATTTATAAATAATTGTTATCATTTAACTATTGTGATGTTCTAACGGCAAATTAAATTTGTAAAGGTATAACTCCCATCATCAACTGGCATTTAAATTTATACAATTATAACGTTTGGTGTGCATCTATTACCATTCCATAAAACTTAAACGTATTAGAATGATATTCTAGCATGTCACGCATATACCAATTTCCAGCAAGTTTGTCGTCTATGCTAAAACTCATAGCTAACATTTTCAACTCATGAAATTTATGACACAAATTTCCAGCATTTCTACTGTTATTTCTAAATCTCACATATGACGTTTTCTACGTCCCAAGATATATAAATATAAGGCATTAGTTAAAAGAGAATATCTCAATATTCAATTCGTATTATATATAAGACGTAAATGTGAACTAATTGGATACAAGGGATGAGAACATATAGGTAGTAAATCTATGACACAAAGTTTACTTTGCTCATCTATATTCTGCTTACCCAAATCAAAACATATATTCAAGATACATTACACATATCGATTAGAAGTGGCATGTTTTTGTATTTTGACGGTAATAATCTATACAATTATACTACGGTTCATCACGGTTCATTAGGATTTCACCTGGAAATGTATATAAACCATTTCACTCGTATTCATTGTGAACGCTTCATGCTCAAAGGAACATGAAAACAAAATACACAACATCAGTTGAGACATGTCAATAAAACATCCTATGGCTCTATGGATGGCAAATTACATTGGAACAATAAATCATGTGAACCCAAAAGCAAGGAGGGAAGGGGACTTCGTTACCTCTGAGGATGTTCCTCGGGATCTCCTCTCACACGGAAATGATATTTCCGTTCACTTGATTGTAACGCGAATACGTACACTATGGTGACCTCGAGCTCCTCTACGCGATGGCGGTCGCATATCTTTGATCGGAGCACCTTCTCCAACGTCGACGGCAGCCTTCCGACGACAAATCTGACCAAGGTGGTGGTGCTCCAATGAGGAAAAAAAATGGTTGTGGCTTGGGTTTGAGAGAGTAGTCAACCTCTATTTATAGAAGGAGGGGTAAATTTGAATCCTAATTTTGGATCCAGTTCGGATCCATATATTAGTCTCTATCATTCAATTAAAAACATCAATATCTTGGGCTAGGAAAGTCGGAATTTGATGTTCGTGAGCTCATTGGAGAGATCTCGACGAGCTTTATAAAATGACATGGTCATTATTTTTTTTGAATGTCAGAAATATTCTAGAATTTACGAAAAAATATGAGGTTTCACATCATAAAAATCTTAAAGGAAGTTTCATCCTTGAGACGTAGGATTTAATATGTTTTGAACGAGGCTTGGATCTTGGCATTAAAATATTAAAGAGAGCGAAATCCATAAAAATCTTAAAGAGAATTGAACTAGGATTCCGTGATCATACCTTTAAAAAGATGGGGGAATTTATGTCGTATATCTGCCTTGGGCTCCCATGTGGCCTCATCAACATTGTGACTTTGCCACAATACCTTGACCAAAGGGATGTCTTTCCGCCGTAGCTTCTTGACTGCCAGGTTTAAGATCTGCACCGATGCCTTAGGATAGGACAAATTCAGTTCGACTACGAGATCCTCATAGCTAATCACATGTCGAGGGTCTCGAATATACTTTCGAAGGTTTGACACATGGAATACATCATGCACACTTGCCAAGTGTGGGGGAAGTGCTACTCGGTATGTTACCTTACCAATACGGGCCAAAATCTCAAAAAGGCCAACGAACCGCGATGTCAGCTTGCCCTTGACACCAAATCTTTGAATACTCTTTATTGGAGATACTTTCAAGAATACAAAATCTCTGACCTCAAAATCCAGATCGCGATGCCTCTGATCAGCGTAACTCTTCTGGCAGCTCTGTGCAGTCAATAATTTTTCTCTAGCTATTTCTATGGATCTTGTTGTATCCTCGATTACCTGAATGGAATAAATGTCTCTGTCGCCCACTTCATGCCAACACAAGGGAGTGGTGCATCTCCACCCATACAATACCACAAAAGGTGCCATGCCAATACTAGCATGGTAGTTGTTGTTATAAGTAAATTCCATCAAGGGAAGGTGATCCTTCCAAGATCCTTGCCAGTCAATGGCACATGCTCGGAGTAGGTCCTCAAGGGTCTAAATTGTCCTTTATGATTGCCCATCAGTTTGTAGATGATAGGTTGAACGAAGACATTGTTTGGTTTTTAGGGCCTTCATGAATTCTCCCCAATAATGCGTTGTAAACCGAGAGTCTCTATCAAATACAACCTCCCTCAGAATCCCATGCAGACGAATAACATGCTGGATATATAACTTGGCCAAATCTATCGGAGTGCAAGTCATGTTTACTAGAATGAAATGTGGGGACTTGGTTAATCGGTCCACAATAACCCATATGGCATCATATCCACCTACTGTACGAGGTAAGGATGTTACGAAATACATTGAGATACTCTCCCATTTCCACACCGGAATAGGAAGTGATTGTAACAAACCAGGAGGGTACTTGTGCTATGCCTTTACCAATTGACAAATAAGGCAACAACCGACATGTTCCGCAACATCCCTCTTCATCCCCTCCCACTAGAAGTGTTGGCGGAGGTCTCTTTACATCTTGGTGCTTCCTGGGTGGATAAATAATCTAGAACAGTGAGCCTCATCTAAGATATCTCTCCTCAACTCATCATCATTAGGGACACAGACACGATCTCCCTTCCACAAGATGGACTCACAAACTCTGAATCCATCAAACTCCTTCTTCAAACATCGATGGAATAAGTCGTGTAATTTATGATTGGTCTGTTGATCGTGCACAATCCTGTCCTATAATCCATTGTACTTGGTAGGTACAATTACGGCAACTGTAGTACTATCAAATGGGTGCCACTCACTGAGTGTCGTGAACATATCCCAAGTCTGTAGCCATGTTGCAGTGCCTTCGGTATGTACTCTCCTGCTCAAAGCATCTGCTACTACATTTCCCTTACCCGGATGGTAAGAGATCGTGCAGTCGTAATCTTTCAACAGTTCCATCCATCGTCTTTGCCTCATATTCAACTCGTGTTAGTCAAAGATATATGTGAAACTCTTGTGATCTATAAAAATCTCAAATATGATCCCATATAAATAGTGATGTCATATCTTCAATGCGAAGACTATAGCTGCCAACTCCAAGTCACGAGTGGTAGTTCCGTTCATGGTTCTTTAGTTGTCGTGATACGTATGCCACAACATGGCCACGTTGCATCAATACTGCTTCTAAACCATTCTTCGATGCATCCGTATACATCATGAATTCTAAGGTACCTGAAGGAAGGGTGAGAATCAGAGCACCGGTCAGTCTCTCCTTCAGGGTGCGAAAACTCAGTTCGTACTTGTCGCTCCAAATAAAGGGGACATCCTTTTGTGTCAAATGGGTAAGTGCTAGGGCTAGATGCGAGAAGCATCTGACAAATCGTTTGTAGTACCCGTCGAGGCTTAAGAAACTGCGTATCTCGGTAACTGTCTTGGGCTGCTCCCAAGACATTATTGTATCTTTCTTGGCCGGATCAACTATCACGCATGCTCCCAAAATTACATGACCGAGGAAAGCTACCTCGATAAGCCAAAACTCACACTTATTGTATTTTGCATATAGTTTGTGTTCATTGAGTGTCTCCATAATAGTATGAAGATGTTGCTCGTGCTCATGCTCATTACGTGATAGATCAAGATATCATCAATGAACACCACCACAAAAAGATCCAAGTACGGACGAAAAATTATGTTCATCATGTCTATGAATGCGTCAGGGGCGTTCGTGAGTCCAAAAGGCATGACCACGAAATCATAGTGGTTGTATCTGGTGTGAAAAGAGAATTTAAGCACACCTATGTCCTTAATCCTCAACTGATGATAACCCGATCGTAGGTCAATCTTTGAAAATACCATTGTGCCCTCCAATTGATCGAAAAGATCATCTATTCGTGGGAGTGGATAACGGTTCTTTACTGTCATCTTATTCAATGGCATGTAATTGATATGCAATCACATAGACCCATCCTTCTTATTTACGAAGAGGACTGGTGCTCCCCAAGGTGATGATGTACTGGGGCGAAAAAATCCCTTCTCCAACAACTCCTGCAATTGTACTTTGAGCTCCCTAAGTTCGGCTGGTGCCATTCGATATGGAGGGATGGAGATGGACTGTGTATCGGGAAATCATAGTGATCTCAAACTCGATCTCCCTCTCTTGTGGTAGTCCAGGTAATTCCTCTGGAAATATGTCAGGAAAATCTCGCACAATTCTGACATCTTCAATCATTTGATCCTATGCAGGTAGCTCCACAACATATGCGAGAAAACCTATGCAACCTTGATTGAGAAACTGTTGGGCCTTTAAAGCATATACATACAAAAGCTCACTATTTGTGGTACACCCATCGAACTAAAAGACATGTATGATTGGGAGACGAAACACTACCATTTTCTCGAAGCAATCAAGGAACGTGTGATGCTTCTTGAGCTAATTCATACCATATGACATCAAAATGTTCCAACCGAATAAGTAAAAGATATGCAGGAATCAGGTGCCCGCCAATATGCACTCCTACTTTCTCCACTGCTTGTCGCACTATGAATAATTGGCCCCCTGGACCCTTGATGTGGTAAGAGGATGTAACGCAAACATGCTCTTTTATCTAGTTTAGATATTAATCAATGTGCTAGAAAAGAGTGTGTGGCTCCTGAATCAAATAAGGTGTGTAAGGATATACCATGCACTAAAATCATACCTTGCACTACAGCTCCTGATGTGTGGGCTTGCTCATGTGTCATTGCATTCAACTGTCCCTGAGGTTGTGGTGGGGCAGTAAAACCTGCAGTGCTGAAGGTTGGTCGACATTGAAAACCTCGACCTCCCTGATGGCCACCTGAGCTATTGGCAAGTAAAGGGCACTTGGCCTTGAAATGGTCCGACTGCTGGTAGTGGGAACACTGACGATCTCCTAACTGAGGAAAAGAGCCTCCTGAAACAAGGATAACACCTCCTATCTTACGACTCTAGGAGTGTGTAGAAGTACGGAAAGAGGCAGTACTAGAGAGGCACGAGGAGAGGCACGTGGAAAAAATGTAAAATGAAATGCAAATAAAGAGAAAGATAAAAAATGACACAAAATCAGTTTCACAAAATTAATTACAAAAATTAATTTAAAACCCTAAAAGTTCACCATTCCCTAGCAACGGTGCCATTTGATGAGCGTCAAATTTGCTTCTTTAATAATCAGAGAATGTCGTAGTATAGGAGGCAAATTTGGTTCGATCAAAAACCACAATCGTTTGAATGTTGTGGATTATTTTTACTTGGCAAGTCTACCAAGGTCGAACATAGAGAGCGGTAATTTTTAGTTACATGGTTTTAAATTAAATTAAATAATTAATTAAATGCTAGTTAATCTCTGTGTCAGATGATGAAAAGACAAAATGATGATGCAATATTAAAAATCACAGGGAAAGATATTAAGCGCATGCCCTGTGATGAAATTTTAATCCAAATAAATTGATCAATTCTCTCAAAAATAGCCACAGATCGAATAAATGTAGGTAAGATTCCAAATAAGCCTACAATAAAAAATAATCCTTAATTGTTCTCAAAATTCTCTCTGATTCAATTTTCAAATAATTCGAGTTCCATCATACTATATATTGTCAATTAAGTTGAATTCCTTGCACAGGTTATATCCTTAAAAATATCCAGAATAGTATCAAGGGATCAAATAATTTTCAGGTCCTTGCACTTAATCCCCTGCAAATAACATCAATGATCTTCTCAATTAAGAAAGGCACAAATATGTCAAGACGAAGCCTGCATTACTCAAAATGCTCCTCAAATAATAATTCCTAAGAAATATCCTCAGATCTGTTCACAAGAGATGTAATATGAAAGAGCATGAAAATAGCTTCAAAATGACATATTATATGCTAAAATCGGAGTTAAGATGGAAAAGATATGATGAATTGAAATTGTTGGGATTGAAATGTAAATAAAATAATTATTTTTCTTTCAATCTGGTTGATAACGGCCACAATCCACGAGGGTCACCATGAATAAATAATACAAAGGTGTCGCTGAGGCGACCGCTCGCAGAATATGGGGGTTGATCAGCAATTAACCCACAACAAATAATACAACAATCAAGCTCGAAAATAAATGTGAATTAATTTTTATTTAATCTACCATAAAATGTATAGGGAACAAGCATGTAGAGGTCGAACCACAGAGAGCAATACAAAATGCATGAGCCTTCAGGTGCGAATGAGTCATCCTTGTGAGAAGTGGGTTTTAATATTGAATATATATATATATTTTTATTTATTTATTATTATTATTTTGTTTGTTTTTATATATATGTATATATATAGATAATAATAATATAATTAGATAATGTATATATATAGATTTTTCTTTTTAGGAAATACTTATATATACATTAAGGGGTACTAAAATATTTACAAAAATGCTTAAAAATAGTCAAAAATTGACAGAGAGAGTCTTTTTAGGCTTTTCATCAATTTTTTACTGTTTTGTGATTTTTGTGCATTTTTTAGCATATTTTTAGTATTTTTAAATAGCTACATAATATCAAACAGTGGAATAAGGTCTGGCTGCAATAAAAATGAACATTAAAAATAGTTACAAGCCTCAAAATTTTTCCACACTATTTTTCTAATGAAGATAATAAAATATAGCATAAACAGGGCCTGGTTTATATTTTTCTGATTTTTCTTTGATTTTCAATATTTTTTTGAAATTTTTGGGTATTTTTACATTTTTAAGGTTTTCCTTTTAAGATTTTTAGGGATTTTTGAACTGACACTAGAATAGGACAAAATACACCACAGGGAATTTTTTTTAGAATTTTTCAAGGCATTTTGATATTTTTTTGGGATTTTATACTCTAGACAGTGAATAAAAGACATGTTTTTGATTTTTAATAAATACAAAAAGGCCATAAAATGACAAACTAAAAATATGACGTGCAAGCACAGCCAATCAGTAGCTTAAGTCTATTTTTCCAAGATTTTTCGATTTAACGTGAAGCACAAAATAAATAGACAAAACATTCAAAAATTAAATGGCCTGGCAGGGGTGTTTTTGCAAATAAAATAAGTCGCAGGGGCATACATGCAAAAATCACAGTAAAAATACACTTTAACTTTTATTTTTCAAGACCATTTAATAATTACAGGGACCCGGAGGGGCTTGACTGCAAAATTTCACGTGCCTCACATGGTTGCTGCACGTGAGGCACGGAAGGACTAAAGTGCAAATATGAAAACATCGGGGGTCCTTTTGCAAAATAAACATTTTATTTACAACTATGACTTTTATTTTTGGCATTAAATATTAAATACAAAAAGCGAGGGGGATGGATGTGAAATTTACCCCTAATAAAAACGTGGCATCCGACGGTGCTGCTCTTCTTACTTGCCACGCGTCGTCTCCTGGTCGCCCGATGACGCTTCGCCGATGGAAGGCTGTGATTAGATCAGCCAAGCTGATCTGACGGTTGATGCGACGCTCCATCCGACGGTGCAGATTCGACCTGGGCCGGGACCGCAATCGGACGGTGAAGACGAAGGCACGAAGAACAGGGAAGAACTCCCTCTTCCCCGACCTTCGATCCGGTGCTGCCCGCTTGTCCGGCGCTCCCTCGGGCATCTGATGGTCTGGATAGCTTCCTGGCAAGGCTCTCTAGCTGCTGGAGCGGTCTGATCTAACGGAGGGGCCCTGGAGCGACGCCACGAGCCCGATGAAGACACGGAGCTCCAGGTACCTTCGCTCGCTTGGAATTCATCTCCTAGCATGTTCTAGTACGCCTAACCTGCATAGAAAAGGAGAGGGGATCGAGGTGATGCTCCTCAACCCGGGGTTTGGAGCTAACACGCGAAAATGAGGGTTGGCGGAGGGGCTCCGGCGAACGGCGGAGGAGGAGCCCCGATTCGCCAGGACCTAGAGTCCTGGGTTGAACAAATGAGTGCAACAGATAGAGAAAGCGTTGGGATTCGAAATGGGGTGAACGGGGCGGTCGGATACAGTCAGATCAACAGTGGAGAAGTCGTCGGAGCGGAGCTCCGGCGAACTTCGAATTTCGATTTTTAAACTACAGGCATTAATCAAAACCTATTCTAATGACTGGAATGAAAAGCTAACATCTAAGACTAACTAAAAATGCATAGAAAGGGCAGTTCTTATACCTGGGGGCCTCCAGGGAGCAGGGCGGATGCCGGAGCTCCGCCGCGTCAAAATCTCCTCCCTCCGGCCGAGTCACGGCGCTGGGCTACTCCCCCTGTCACGAGGAACAATCCAGGAACGAGATCTAGGCTTTAGGTTGGAATAAAAGTGGCCAAATATGAGGAAGGGGGCGGAGCTTGTTATTTATAAACATTGGCGAGTAGCCTTATTGACCGGCGATTATTGTATGATCTAGAGAGTATTAGGTTGATCCAAAGAATCGGCGGGCATTATGGATGATTAGGGATTAATTCTTGTGAAGGAAGCATCCTCGATTGATGGATGGTGTGTCCGGGAAAAATGGGAGAAGATGGGTGAAGAGACGGGCTGCGTCACATCGGGCGGCTGGAGGTCAAGTTGACTGGAGTCAACTCGCGGAGGGACCTGATTGGTCCACCTCAGCCGCTAAACGCCAAAATAGAGGACCTGATGGAAGATTGATTTATTTGACGCCCTAAATGATTTTGTTAATTTTTTCTCATAAAATAAAAAATGTGTATTATTTCATCTAGTATTTGTTTATGATTTTTATTGAATTTTTCGAGGTGTTTTATTATAGTTTTATTTGAATAATGTGTATATGTATGTATTTACATGTATTTTTAGGTATTTTATTTTTAATTTATTTATTTTCTTTTATTATTTTATTGGCTTATTTTATAAATTTATAATTTATTTTTGTGAGTATAAAGGTATTTTTGTTTGATTTTTATGGGTTTATTCATATTTTTAAATAAATAGGTATAGGTGTATGTAGGTATACTTATAGGTGTTTTATCTATATATTTTATATACTTAATTTATTTATTATATTTTCTTGATTTTTATTTTGGTTTTGTATTTTTAATGAATTATGCATAATGTATATACTATTGTAAAAATATAAACAATAAAGGAATCAATGCATCAAATCCTTTTCATTTGTATGTAGGTGTATTAATATAGGTATTTGGTCTATGAATTTTGTATACCTATTTTATTAAATTATTTTTGGTTTCCTTCTATTTTTAATATGTATGTGCATTATATACATTATTTACAAAATTCTAAAAATATGATTTTGTACAAATAATAAATACTGAATAAAATGAATATTTTAATCAGTCCTATATACAAGAAGGGCAAAAAACCTAACTTCTGCATATGGACTCCAAAAATAATGAAACCAATTTTGTAAAATAGTTCATGGAATGCTATATACAATTAAAGGTGAGTTTGGGTGATTTGGAGTTTTTATTCGTAAGGTATGGGTCTGTGAAGTTGAGATTTTGCCTTTTTATTCTGTGTATAAAATGTACACTGGGTATTATTTTGACAAAAACTCAATTTTGTATTTTTATTCACATTATTATCTACAACTTTCATGTACAAAGTTTCTTCATTTGTTGAATAAATAATTATGTACAAAATAGGTGCCAAAAATACATAAATGAATGGATTAATAAATGAGGTATTTATTGTACATTGGCCCTTATCTCCCCCTACTTTATTCCTTGTCGACCAATGCCATGCTGGCCTTGTTCTCGGGGTTTGGGTCATAAAATATTTATAATATTTTATTCCTTTTTTTCTTTTCTTCTCTTTATTCTATAATTTTGGCATTAAAAATCTTATTTAATGTGGAATTAATACAATGAACCATGAATGCTATTATGTGCAATTTAATGCTATTTTTATGCATTTGCTGGGGTTTTTGAGGCCAAAATGATAGAATAAAGGTGATGAAATGAAGATTCATCACCCCCCTATACTTGCCTTTGCTAGTCCCTAGTAAACACTTATGCAATAAGTGCAAAAAGAATAAAGAAAAGAAAAAGGGAAATGAAAGAAATATAGAGTGAATAGGGATGCTTTCAGTGCAATGCATGTCCTTACAAAATCTGAATTTGGAGCTCCTGTCAGACCTTGGGTGTGAAGGTGTGTGGAACCTAGTCGGGAACCAGCTCTAAAATACTACAGCCTTCGATAGTCACAGAACTCGGTTCAACCCACCTCAACAGCCGGGTCAGAACCAGTCTACATCATACGCAAACCCTTATAACTATGAAGCTGACTTGTACGGTGTAAGTGATAATGGCTCTCCCCAACTGAAATGATAAAGGAACTGACTTCTCCAGAATGACAACCCAATGATTCCCCAATCCAACAGCTCTTTCCTCGAGGAGCAGGGTATTCCCTTCTAAGTTCAAGTGGCAACCAGCTCAAGAAGAGGGGGTGAAGAGAAGAATGGACGGTAGCCAGTGTAGCTACCTATCCCGGGATGCAAGACCAGTGTAGTCAAGTCATCCAGCTGCAGGCTTACATATTTGACTTTGGAGCTCAAGCTTGCTTATTGACTGTACATACTTTGCAGGCATTTTATTTTTGTACAGGCCTGACTATTTTTTTTTCAACATACTATTCACATCAGCCTTTATATAAGGAGTTTTTCCTCTTGAGCCAGTAGACTATCCCTCTTTTGAAGCTTTATCGCAACCCACAATCTCCTGTCTTTAGACCTCATTGCTATTGGATCCGGTTGGGGTGCACTTCCCTCCCTAGACGAGGACGAATGTTTCCACCCGTGTGCGTCTCAGACTGGCAAATCCAACCCCCTCACCACTCCAACTGAGTTGAGCCAAGTGAAAGGTGCAGGTGTCCAAGTTAGATCACGGTCGGCAAGAGTCATACGTGTGTCTCGAAAAGTTCTAGTTAGTCCACTGAGGTGACTTGAACCCAGCCCTGATTTCTCAAAGAATTAAGTCTGCATAGACCTGAAGTACCTTAAACCTCGTTCCCATAAGGTTCCAGTGTAATTAGGTGCGGTAAGGTCTAACCGAGCTCCAATTTGAGACTTTCTTAGACTGATTCAATCATCAAGCTTCACTCAAAAAGAATATGAATGGTATGCTTATGCTATGCACAATGAATGATGCAATTTTTCACAAAAATTTGAAAGGATCAAAGAATGTTTTTACAAAAAGAATTTCTGCACAGGAAGTACGAACTGAAAATATTCAAAAAAGTATATACACTTATTTACACGGGTGTGCTGCTTTATTTTGAAAATTTAGGAATTTTTAGCAACTTTACAGGTGTGAATGAAATAGTTTATTTGGGTATGTACAGAAAGAATCGTATGTGTCTTATTTCCGTTTTACTAGTATTTGCAATGGTGTTCTTATTAGCTTTTGAAAATAATTTTGCAAACTACAGTACACGATAATTTTTGCAATCATTTACACATATTTGAAATCATTTTTGCAAAGATTTTTCACGCTATATGTATATATACAATTTTCACAATAATTTTGACAAGCATTTTTCAAAACATTTGCACATAGGTTTTTGAAATCCTTTCTTTCACACAAAGAAAAGTTTTACAATCAACACGGTTTCACACATTTGAAATCATTTCACATCAAATTTTTCAAAACTGGTCACACTATTTTTCAAATCATACTGTATAGGTATCTGATTTATTAATCAGTAGATACAAAAGAAGAAAAAATCGTATTTGATGTACAATATGGTTGTGGTTCTTATAAACTTTATTTGGCTTATTCCTTATTTACAAATGAGAGATTTTTGTGCGGATTCCTCAGACTTAATCGAAAATCATTTTCACAGGGGTTTTTGAAAACTCTAGTCCAAAATAATTTTACAACATATTACACGCATTTGAAAACCCTTTTACCTAGGCTTTGCATAACATAGATAGATTTTTCAAAACACTTTTGACAATCAACTTTTCACAATCATTTGCACACTAATTTTCACACATTTTGCTTTCACTCAAAGAAAATAAGTTTTACACACAAAACTAATTTTTCAAACGTTGAATACTTGTACACGCTGTTTTCAAACAAATTTCACAAGATTTTTCAAAGGAGAATGTTTCGTACAGAACACTTTTCTGACTCACTAGTCAGTACAATTACAAGGAGTCTGAGGAGCTCACAATCATCTTTCATTATTATAAAGCTACTTTTTACATTTTATTTTGTGTTGTAGTGATATTTTATTTTTCAGTATGAGTTATGGCTTTTAGTATATACATGGTATATACGACCCCCCTATACTTAGCTTGAGCTATGTCCTCATAGATCGAAAGGAAAAAGCAAAGACATAACTCATACTGAGTATAGACAGATCTAAAGAATAAATATGAATGAAATGAGGGAATGAGAAGTTGACCGTCCCCCTATACTTAGGATCAAATAATCCGAAGTATAGCAGACTGTGCAAAAAGCAGGGAGGGTCAAGGGTGGGAATAAACAGATCAAAGAATTAACAAATCAGGAGTGCAACCCCCTATACTTAGGATAAAGTACGTCCTAAGTACAGAAAACTGACACAAAGGGGCGACACCTTTTTAAGATAGAAAAAGAAAATAGAAAAGGAAAAGAAGAAAAGAAGAAAAGAAGAAAATCAGAGAAATAGTGGTTGGAGTACATCGTCTGAATCTTTTGGTGCTGCAGGTGCTGCGGAGATGTCATCGTGGTGCACTAACTGGATCGAGTCTACAACGGCCAAGAATGCATCTGGTTCCAAGTACGGCTTCAGTAGTTGACCGTTGACAACGAAGGGCTGTGCGTCAGGGGACAATTCTGATATAGCAATGCTTCCGTTGTCACGCACTTCACATACTCGGAATGGCCCTGTCCACTTACTTTTTAATTTACCTGGGAATATCCGCAACTTTGCATCAAACAACCACACTTTTCTGCCCAACGTCGAAGGTCTTTCGTCTGATGTGCCGGTCATGCCAGCGTTTCACCTTCTCCTTGTACATCAAGGTGTTATCGTATGCGCAGTCTCGGAATTCCAAGAGCCTGTTCAGATCGTCTTTTCTCTTCTGACCACTCTTTCGTGAGTCCAAGTTACAATTGCTAATTGCCCAAAGAGATTTGTGAATTAATTCCACGGGCAGATGGCATGGTTTTCCATATACAAGATGGTAGGGCGACATGCCCAAGGGAGACTTGTAGGCCGTACGGTAAGCCCAAAGAGCTGAGTCCAAGAGTTGAGACCAGTCTTTTCTGTTTGGCCTAACAAGTTTCTGCAATATGGTCTTGATTTCTCTATTGGATAACTCCGCCATGCCATTGGTCTGCTGATGATAAGGAGACGCGACACGGTGATCGATGCCGTACTCCTTCGTTAACTTCTTGACCTCCTTGTTGATGAAGTGACTACCCCCGTCTGATATGAGAATCTTTGGTATCCCAAACCGCGAAATGATGTTCTTCTTCAGAAACTGGCAAACTATTTTGCTGTCGGCGGCTCGGGCGGGGATATCTTCAACCCAACGACTCACGTAATCTACGGCAAGAAGGATATGCTCAAAACCTTGACTGTTAGGGAAAGGTCCCATGAAGTCAATGCCCCATGCATCGAAAACGTCTGCTATCTGAATGATTTTCAGAGGCATTGAATCTTTGGCAGTGAGTGTACCTTTCAGACGCTGACAGTCAATACATCTTTTGACAAACTCTGTTGTATCCTTGAATAAAGTGGGCCACCAGAAGCCACACTGCAATACTTTCGCTGCCGTACGATCTCCAGAGTGATGTCCACCAGATTCGAGTGAATGACAATGCTCGAGGACACTAGATTGCTCTGTCTGAGGAATGCACCTGCGCCAAATACAATCTGCTCCTTCTCTGAATAGAAGGGGATCTTCCCACTGGTAAAAGCGGATGGTCGACATGAATTTGTTTTTCTGGTTCTTCGTCCAATCTGACTATATTACCCCAGAGGCGAGGTAATTGACAATGTCAGCATACCAAGGGAGAGCATCCACAACTAAGATAGCTTCGTCAGGGAAGGTTTCTGTGATAGGTGCATTGCTCATAGGAGGCTCATGCTGCTCAATTCTGGAGAGGTGATCTGCTACCACATTCTGAACTCCAGGTTTGTCCTTAATTTCCAGATCGAATTCCTGGAGGAGAAGGATCCAACGAATCAGTCTGGGCTTGGCATCCTTCTTCTGCTGTAGGTATCGGAGAGCAGAGTGGTCTGTGAAAATTGTGACTTTTGACCCTAACAAATAGGATCTGAACTTCTCTAAGGCGAAAACCATAGCCAGCAATTCTTTCTCTATCACTGTATAGTTCCTTTGAGCCTCATCTAATGTTCTGCTGGCATAGTGAATGGCATAGGGCGCCTTGTCTTTCCTCTACCCTAGAACAGCTCCGACTGCAAAATCTGACGCATCGGTCATTATCTCAAATGGAAGAGTCCAGTCGGGAGGCTGTAAGATTGGAGCCTGAGTGATAAGCTCCTTCAACTGATTGAAAATAAGGAGAACTGGCTGATCAACTATGAACTCGGTTTCCTTGCACAAAAGTTCTGTCAGAGGTCGGGCAATGCGGCTGAAATCCTTGATGAATCGCCTGTAAAATCCCACATGCCCCAAGAATGACCTCACATTCTTAACTGACTGAGGTGGTTGAAGATTGAAGATGACATCCACCTTTGCTGGGTCGACTTCCATGCCACGTTTGGAAACGACGTGGCCCAGCACAATACCCTCTGTGATCATAAAGTGGCTCTTTTCCCATGAGAGCACTAAATTGACTTCCCAGCATTTCTGAAGCACTCTGTCTAGGTGCTTGAGGCAAGAATCGAAACTATCATCATAGACAGAGAAATCATCCATGAACACCTCGAGAAAGCTGCCTACCATCTCGGCGAAGACTGCTAGCATGCATCTTTGGAAGGTTGCGGGTGCATTGCATAATCCAAAGGGCATCCTCTTGAAGGCATATGTGCCGAACAGGCAAGTGAAGGTAGTCTTCTCTTGATCCTCAGGGGCGATCGCCACTTGGTTGTACCCGGAGTACCCATCCAGAAAGCAGAAGAACTCCTTGCCTGCTAATCTCTCCAAGACTTGGTCAATAAATGGCAAGGGAAAGTGGTCCTTCTTGGTTGCTGCATTAAGACGGCGGTAATCAACACACACCCGCCATGAGGTTGGTACCCGAGTAGAAATTTCCTCTCCTTTTTCATTTGTGACCACGGTAAGCCCGGATTTCTTGGGAACTACATGCAGGGGGCTTACCCATTTTGAATCGGAGATGGGATAGATGAAGCTTGCATCACACCATTTTGTGATTTCTTTCATGACCACGTCCCGAAGGTTAGGGTTCAGCCTTCTCTGAAATTCGCGGGACGGCTTGGCATCTTCTTCTAGATAGATATGGTGTGAACATAGGGCTGGATTTATCCCTCGGAGGTCTGATACGCTCCAACCAAGTGCCTTGCGGTTCTTTTCTAGAACCTCGAGAAGTCGAGATTCCTGATCCGGATTCAGCCTGCTGCTGATAATGACCGGATACATTTGTTCTTCACCCGCAAGGTAAGCATACTTCAGGTCTGCCGGAAGTGGCTTGAGTTCTAGTTTCAATCTGTCCACTTTATCGGTCACTTCCGATACCATGCTGGTGGTGGGATGTACCTTAAGACTGTTACCATCCTCAACATCCTGTTGAGATCCCAGTGATGTACCGAACGGTTCTGCGGTGAGCTGATCATGTTCGATCTGGAGTGAATGCTCAAGAAGATGCACCTGCATCTGAGAATCTGTCTCCCACAAATCATCAGAGCACATGCTGACTGTGCTTTCCAAGTCCTCCTCAAGGGTGAGGATTTCTTGGGTCCATGGATCGTCCAGTGACAACTCTGAATCTCTGATCTCTGCAATAAAATCACAGTCTGCTTCTGATGCTGCTTGACTCTCATCAGTTGTGGCATTCTGCTCCTTGTTCATATTGATCGTGATTTGCTTGGTGTTCGAGCTGAAAGTGATCTTTCCAGACCCGTAATCAACCACGGCACCTGAAGTACGGAGAAATGGTCTGCCAAGGATGATAGGGGTATGGAGTAGTGGTGCAGGCGAGTCCATATCAAGGACTACAAAGTCAGCTGGGAATTTCATCTCCTGCACGGTAACTATCACGTCTTCCAACAAACCTCGGGGCCGCTTAACGGATCGGTCAGCGAACTGAAGGATCATTCGTGTCTGCTTGAGCGGTCCCAGCCCGAATTCTTGCATTATGGACGAGGGCAAAAGGTTGATGGAAGAACCACTGTCAAGAAGAGTACGCTCGAAGACCTGATCAAAAATCACACAACTAATCAGAGGTGCTCCTGTATCTTGCTTTTTCTGGGGGAGGTTGGTGATAGCTGCAACTGTGGCCATGGATAAGACATGCTTTTCTACCTCTCGGCGTCTGTTGTCTTGCGCTGGGCGACGCCTGTTAGTACATGCCTCTTTCAATCCTTTCTTCACAGCTGGCATGTATTCCACGGCCTTCAACAAGGGAATCTCAACAGTCAATTTATCCAAAATGTCCACAACACCTGGATCAGACAATGCATTTTTTCTTTATGCAATTTTTTTGGATTTTTGTATTGCATGCGGAAGTGGAATATTCACATTACTGGCAGGAAGATTAGAGTTCTTATTTACATCAAAATCATCGCCCACAGAATGTTGTACATCCGAACTACAAAAAGGAGTACAAGCTGGATCTGAATATGCTGGTGCTGCTGGGCGATCAAAAAGGGTAGCATCGGCTCCATCGGCTGGCAAGGGACCGGCTGTTGCTGGCGGCTCCTCCAAGGCTGGCGCGGCTTTACTTCTGCTACATGCTTCTTTTTGTTGTTTTTGTTTTTGCTGATTTTTTTGTGTTTTTGGCTGAGGCTGATGACATGGCACGACGGCTGGACTGGCTTCTCCTTCCTCTTCCTCCTCACCCGCCCCTGGAGTTGGCACGGCTGATGCGGAAGATGACGATCCACCTGTTTCTTTATTCACCCCACATCTGGTGGCAGGCGGAGGCAAGGCCCTACCGCTCCTGAGAGTAACAACATTAGAATAAACAGTAATATCATTCTCAGACGCGGACTGGACATCACATTCTACCTGCTCCTTCTTCTTGAAATTGTTGGGGTTGGCTTCGACCTGCGCCGGAATGGTAGTGCGAGTGGCGGTTAGGTCATCAAGTCGCTTGGTCATCTCCGCTAGCCCTTTAACAAGCTGGGCTAGACACTCCATGGTGGGATTAGCTGGGGGCACATCAGAAGATTCAGCGTGCAGACCACGCTGCTGTTGGTTAGATGGGTGGGGAGGCTGCTGGTGGTGTTGTTGTGGTGGAGCAGGAAGTTGAAGCTGTTGGTAGGACGGAGGTGGATACTGCTGGTATGGTTGAGGCTGAGCAGCCGCATACTGGTGATACGGCTGTGGGTGGCGGTACTGCGGCTGCTGCTGATACGGAAAGTTCTGCCTCCATTGGTGTGCGAACTGAGGAGGCTGCTGGTGTTGTTGGTGAGGTTGAGAGGTTTGGCCAAAACGACCACCCTGAGGTTGGTGGTACTGTCGGTTGGCAAATTGCTGACCCTGGGGTTGTCCCTGAGGACGGGTCGGCTGTGCATCATTCGTCCATACCCCGTTAACTTCTTGGATCAAGGGTGATGGTGGGAAAACTGGATCAGGAATGGAAAGGAACTCTGGTTGGTAAACGACCATCTGCTGCTGCGGCGGGCCCTGGTCGGGCGCCTGCACGTAGTAGACGTGCTGGACTGCCGGTGGCTGCTGGCTCGGCTGAGGCTGATGCTGCGGTTGCGGCTCGTCCTTCCTCTCAACGGGAGTGTCTGATGGTGTAGCCGACTGGACAGAGTTGATCGTACCGACCAACAGCTCGAGGTACTTGTTGATCTGATCGAGCTTATCCAGGTTCTGGGTCCTCTTCTCGATCACAGTGAGTTTTTCAAGGTCATGTGATCGCTTCTCGATTATGTCGACCTTAGAGAGATGGCCCCCGATGATGCTGAGGTTGGAGCTCTCATCTCTCTCTGCTTCCTTGGATGCAGCCATGTGCACTTGCTTCTGGAGGATCTGGGGCTGCTTCTGGTATGCCTTGGATGAAGAGAGGGCGACCTATCCTTCGGCCATTTCTTCAAAGATCTGCCAAACAACATCTTCATCCTTATTGAAATGGGAGCCTCCACATGCTGCGTCCACGAGCCTTTGACTTTCAATATTGAGTCCCCCGAAGAAATGCTGGACCAGGCTGGTCTTAGGGATCTCGTGGTGGGGACACTTCTCCTGCAGATCAGTAAATCTCTCCCAAGCCTCGTGTACGGACTCATGTGCTCCTTGGGAGAAATTACTAATGCGGGCTCGCATCTGGTTGAGCCGACCGAGAGGGTAGTACTTGTGCAGGAAGGCGGACTTCAACTCCTCCCAGGTCATCACTACCTTTCCCAAATGATTGACCCAATAAAGGGCCTTGTCCTGTAAACTGAAGGGGAAAGCCGTCATTTTGACAATGTCCAGGGGGACATTCGGATAGTGAGTGGTACGGCAAATGCGGGAGAACTGCTGGAGGTGAATGTACGGCTCTTCATTGGTGTTGCCATGGAATGCAGGGAGAAGGGCTATGAATTGGGGCTTCAGCTCAAAGTGAGCGTGTACTGGTGGAATGAGGATCCACTCGGTCATCTGGCTGTCTCCCGGATTGTATGTTTCTTTGAGTGTCGGTTTCGGTGGTGGTGGGAATTCGGGATCATCATTGTGGTCATCACCACCTTCTCCACCTCCACCTCCTCCTCCCCTGCCTCCTCTGCCTCGGCCTCCTCCTCCGTCGTTACGGTTCATCATATCGTTCAACATGTCCTAGAAAGCGGTCTGCGTAAGGGCCTGCTCAGTCAGTTGCTGCTGGATAGACTGGATAGATGCTAGCAACTGTGCATTGACTTGGTTTTGATCTGGCACCTGTCCCTCTGGTATGGGTGGCTGCTGACCCTTGCCCTTTCCTCCCGGAGCCATGTCAGGGTCTGAGTCGGACGAGATGAACTCAGGAGTAGTCTCCAGGGCTCGCACTGGCTTCTATCTGCATAATGAGATGGTCCGAATCAGATCACTTGCAATTAATGTTCAGCTGCCGTGATGAAGCTGGAATTCAGGTCAACCCCAGCATGTTGTGAATGGAAAAATGATGTAGACTGTAATCGACTCCCATTCACAACGACGATAGCGGGACAAAAGTGATCCCAGTTTATTGGGTGGCCAAGAGAAAGGTAGACAAACGAGGAGTCTGGAGATCGATCCGCAAAGTCCGGATCGGGTTCTCGGGAATCGCCTCGAAATTATTGGCGGAGTTGAGTCTATGGAATCGATGTGGGTGTCGGCATGGTCCCGACGAAACCATCCATGGATCAACTTCGCGAAGCACAATAGGATGTTGGATTTTGGAAGAATGATACGATGGTCAACGAGGAACAAAAGGGGTGTAAAACAGTAGAAAGGCTCGATTGAGCGGGGTGGTCAAAGGAAGACATAACAAAATTTGCGCAAAGGCACGGGACTTTGATCTTTGAACCTTAATCTTGATCCATACAAACACAAGACAAAATCGGGTTCACCAACTCACGTCATGTGAAGCCGTGAAAGCTCGGCTATTTATTATCTTTTCATTTTTAGAGTTGTGATTTTCAGGCATATCTTATAACAAGTCCTTAGTACGCTACCCTATAGGAGAGAGAGTACTGCCAGAAGAGTATCCCGTACTTGTCCTCCTCCTGTGTAACCTATAGTCTGTACTTTTTGGAGTCCTTGTAACCCTTCCTGGATCCCTACTCAGCCAAAGAAAAGAGAGAGGAAGCCGATAGGCGAAACCAATACTTCGGTTCTCGCTCGCAACGGAATCACCCGTGAGCGTGCAAGAACCTACTCGGACGCAGGACGATGAGACAGACACCCCCGTGAAGGCGTGGCCTATGCTCAATACTTCGGACAGAGTCGATGCTCTCACAACAGAGAGTCACCATTGGTGACCAAGTCCTACTCGCCTACGTACGATAGAAGCGCCAATACTTCGAAAATCCAGGCGATACACAAGGCAGTTGCAGACTGGGTTTTGGGCTTTAATCCTTAGGGGTCGCACTCGCTCAAGGGAGTAGGGTTTTGGTCCCCCTCCAAGGTACCTGAAAACAATGAGGGCTTTATGAACCCGGTACAATGATGGTCCATTACAGATTTTAATTAAGGTCAAAGTTTATTTAGCAGTCCCCTTGTTTTAATTTTTTGGGTTTTCACTTTTTTTTTTGGATCTGTTTCATACCAGCGCCTAACGTTTTTGTAGATTTTCATTTAAGTCCTAGGTGCTCAAAATCAGAGGGAGATAGCGGAAAAGCCGTGCAAGTGGTTCCATGGTGGAAATCTCACCATTGAACCGAATGATGCATGCTGAGTTAGAAGACTTACAGTGCATCCCAGCTCTCTCCATGTGGTATGCAAAACAGAATTTTTAAACCTATCTACATGTCGGTATGCAAGGCACAAAATCGTCCTAAACATAAGCTGCTATTAGCGTGAAGAACCATAAGTTGCTCATTTATCTCTAGCCCAAGAGAGTCCGGTCTTGGCTCACCCCTCCTCTGCTCAACAAATTGAGGGTAGGAGAAAGCGCTTTACAGGGTTCGCTACGGCACAGAGGGCTAAGAGACAAATTTACAACTTGTTTGAGTTTGACTAGATCCAATCGAAGTAGACTATAGGAACATGCATTCTTATTAATGTTTGGACCTAGCTACCAAGTCAAGCATCCTATATCTAGGGGCTCCAAGCACACAAAACAAAGTAAAAGAAAGGCGGAAAACTCAAAACATCGGAAGACAAAATAAAAGAAGGCGATGAAAACTCGAAAAAGCCGCGATGAGGCCCCCAGGTGAACAATCACCCGGGCACTGGACCTCATTGTGAAGAGTAGAGTCCTGTTTAATTACATGCCAAATAGTCTCTCTCTCACCATGAATTACAAAAATAGGTCTAAGTATCTAGCCTATCTAATGCCCCTCTCTTTGCTCCTTTGGTGCACTCTCCAGATGGTCATGAGAAGAGAAGACCATCCCCCTCCAAGCTCGGCTGCCTTGGCCTCCTAGGAAGCCATCCTCGCGTGGCGGTCCCTCGCATCAAAGTCACAAAAAGATTGCATTAGCATACTCAGTCAATCAAATAGAGCAGATAAAGTAATCACAGTGAATGAATAAATGAAGCATGGTGATTAATAGGAATAAAACAATAGCTGCTCACACAAAAATGAATCATGAATCAAAATTTTTATACAAGGATGACAAAAATCAATTTGGCTATGCTCATTGCTCCCCGGCAACGGCGCCATCTGATGACGGCCACAATCCACGAGGGTCACCATGAATAAATAATACAGAGGTGTCACTGAGGCGACCGCTCGCAGAATATGGGGGTTGATCAGCAATTAACCCACAACAAATAATACAACAATCAAGCTCGAAAATAAATGTGAATTAATTTTTATTTACTCTACCATAAAATGTATAGGGAACAAGCATGTAGAGGTCGAACCACAGAGAGCAATACAAAATGCATGAGCCTTCAGGTGCGAATGAGTCATCCTTGTGAGAAGTGGGTTTTAATTAATTGAATATATATATATATATATATTTATTATTTATTTATTATTATTATTATTTTGTTTGTTTTTATATATATGTATATATATAGATAATAATAATATAATTAGATAATGTATATATATATAGATTTTTCTTTTTAGGAAATACTTATATATACATTAAGGGGTACTAAAATATTTACAAAAATGCTTAAAAATAGTCAAAAATTGACAGAGAGAGTCTTTTTAGGCTTTTCATCAATTTTTTACTGTTTTTGTGATTTTTGTGCATTTTTTAGCATATTTTTAGTATTTTTAAATAGCTACATAATAGCAAACAGTGTAATAAGGTCTGGCTGCAATAAAAATGAACATTAAAAATAGTTACAAGCCTCAAAATTTTTCCACACTATTTTTCTAATGAAGATAATAAAATATAGCATAAATAGGGCCTGGTTTTATATTTTTCTGATTTTTCTTTGATTTTCAATATTTTTTTGAAGTTTTTGGGTATTTTTACATTTTTAAGGTTTTCCTTTTGAGATTTTTAGGGATTTTTGAACTGACACTAGAATAGGACAAAATACACCACAGGGAATTTTTTTTAGAATTTTTCAAGGCATTTTGATATTTTTTTGGGATTTTATACTCTAGACAGTGAATAAAAGACATGTTTTTGATTTTTAATAAATACAAAAAGGCCATAAAATGACAAACTAAAAATATGACGTGCAAGCACAGCCAATCAGTAGGTTAAGTCTATTTTTCCAAGATTTTTCGATTTAACGTGAAGCACAAAATAAATAGACAAAACATTCAAAAATTAAATGGCCTGGCAGGGGTGTTTTTGCAAATAAAATAAGTCGCAGGGGCATACATGCAAAAATCACAGTAAAAATACACTTTAACTTTTATTTTCAAGACCATTTAATAATTACAGGGACCCGAAGGGGCTTGACTGCAAAATTTCACGCGCCTCATGTGGTTGCTGCACGTGAGGCGCGGAAGGACTAAAGTGCAAATATGAAAACATCGGGGGTCCTTTTGCAAAATAAACATTTTATTTACAACTGTGACTTTTATTTTTGGCATTAAATATTAAATACAAAAAGCGAGGGGGATGGATGTGAAATTTACCCCTAATAAAAACGTGGCATCCGACGGTGCTGCTCTTCTTACTTGCCACGCGTCGTCTCCTGGTCGCCCGATGACGCTTCGCCGATGGAAGGCTGTGATTAGATCAGCCAAGCTGATCTGACGGTTGATGCGACGCTCCATCCGACGGTGCAGATTCGACCTGGGCTGGGACCGCAATCGGACGGTGAAGACGAAGGCACGAAGAACAGGGAAGAACTCCCTCTTCCCCGACCTTCGATCCGGTGCTGCCCGCTTGTCCGGCGCTCCCTCGGGCATCTGATGGTCTGGATAGCTTCCTGGCAGGGCTCTCTAGTTGCTGGAGCGGTCTGATCTAACGGAGGGGCCCTGGAGCGACGCCACGAGCCCGATGAAGACACGGAGCTCCAGGTACCTTCGCTCGCTTGGAATTCGTCTCCTGGCGTGTTCTAGTACGCCTAACCTGCACAGAAAAGGAGAGGGGCTCGAGGCGATGCTCCTCGACCCGGGGTTTGGAGCTAACATGCGAAAATGAGGGTTGGCGGAGGGGCTCCGGCGAACGGCGGAGGAGGAGCCCCGATTCGCCAGGACCTAGAGTCCTGGGTTGAACAAATGAGTGAAACAGATGGAGAAAGCGTTGGGATTCGAAATGGGGTGAACGGGGCGGTCGGATACAGTCAGATCAACAGTGGAGAAGTCGCCGGAGCGGAGCTCCGACGAACTTCGAATTTCGATTTTTAAACTACAGGCATTAATCAAAACCTATTCTAATGACTGGAATGAAAAGCTAACATCTAAGACTAACTAAAAATGCATAGAAAGGGCAGCTCTTATACCTGGGGGCCTCCAGGGAGCAGGGCGGACGCCGGAGCTCCGCCACGTCAAAATCTCCTCCCTCCGGCCGAGTCTCGGCGCTGGGCTACTCCCCCTGTCACGAGGAACAATCCAGGAACGAGATCTAGGCTTTAGGTTGGAATACAAGTGGCCAAATCTGAGGAAGGAGGCGGAGCTTGTTGTTTATAAACATTGGCGAGTAGCCTTATTGACCGGCGATTATTGTATGATCTAGAGAGTATTAGGTTGATCCAAAGAATCGGCGGGCATCATGGATGATTAGGGATTAATTCTTGTGAAGGAAGCATCCTCGATTGATGGATGGTGTGTCCGGGAAAAATGGGAGAAGATGGGCGAAGAGACGGGCTGCGTCACATCGGGCGGTTGGAGGTCAAGTTGACTGGAGTCAACTCGCGGAGGGACCTGATTGGTCCACCTCTGCCGCTAAACGCCAAAATAGAGGACCTGATGGAAGATTGATTTATTTGACGCCCTAAATGATTTTGTTAATTTTTCTCATAAAATAAAAAATGTGTATTATTTCATCTAGTATTTGTTTATGATTTTTATTGAATTTTTCGAGGTGTTTTATTATAGTTTTATTTGAATAATGTGTATATGTATGTATTTACATGTATTTTTAGGTATTTTATTTTTAATTTATTTATTTTCTTTTATTATTTTATTGGCTTATTTTATAAATTTATAATTTATTTTTGTGAGTATAAAGGTATTTTTGTTTGATTTTTATGGGTTTATTCATATTTTTAAATAAATAGGTATAGGTGTATGTAGGTATACTTATAGGTGTTTTATCTATATATTTTATATACTTAATTTATTTATTATATTTTCTTGATTTTTATTTTGGTTTTATATTTTTAATGAGTTATGCATAATGTATATACTATTGTAAAAATATAAACAATAAAGGAATCAATGCATCAAATCCTTTTCATTTGTATGTAGGTGTATTAATATAGGTATTTGGTCTATGAATTTTGTATACCTATTTTATTAAATTATTTTTGGTTTCCTTCTATTTTTAATATGTATGTGCATTATATACATTATTTACAAAATTCTAAAAATATGATTTTGTACAAATAATAAATACTGAATAAAATGAATATTTTAATCAGTCCTATATACAAGAAGGGCCAAAAACCTAACTTCTGCATATGGACTTCAAAAATAATGAAACCAATTTTGTAAAATAGTTAATGGAATGCTATATACAATTAAAGGTGAGTTTGGGTGATTTGGAGTTTTTATTTGCAAGGTATGGGTCTGTGAAGTTGAGATTTTGGCTTTTTATTCTGTGTATAAAATGTACATTGGGTATTATTTTGACAAAAACTCAATTTTGTATTTTTATTCACATTATTATCTACAACTTTCATGACAAAGTTTCTTCATTTGTTGAATAAATAATTATGTACAAAATAGGTGCCAAAAATGCATAAATGAATGGATTAATAAATGAGGTATTTATTGTACATTGGCCCTTATCTCCCCCTACTTTATTCCTTGTCGACCAATGCCATGCTGGCCTTGTTCTCGGGGTTTGGGTCATAAAATATTTATAATATTTTATTCCTTTTTTTCTTTTCTTCTCTTTATTCTATAATTTTGGCATTACAAATCTTATTTAATGTGGAATTAATACAATGAACCATGAATGCTATTATGTGCAATTTAATGCTATTTTTATGCATTTGCTGGGGTTTTTGAGGCCAAAATGATAGAATAAGGGTGATGAAATGGAGATTCATCACCGGTCCCTGGAGGGCTTATCTGTAATTTTTGAAAATCAGAAGGGTTCCTCTTTAATTTACCCCTGGCGGGGGTATATCTACAATAGCATGAACTCTCAGGGGCACTTCTGCAATTTACCCATTCGCGCGTGCCTTGCACGTGCCTCTGGAGGCTCTGGTATGCGAGGTTACGGCTTGGGTGGTGAAGCTGCGGTTCGGTGCGGTGCTGTGGTTCGGCGTGCGACGGATGGAGAAGTCGGTGTTGGCAGAACCGCCAGCGACCGGTCGAGGGCGGAGTGAGGCTCAAATCCTCGGCTGACACATGTGCGAGGGGCGGAGCTGTGACGACCACGCACGGTGCGAGTGTGTGGGTCGAAGACGATGGCGGAGCTCAGTCGTGAAGGGCTTGCGTCGACGGAGGGAGTGGAGCTGTTGCACGGTGCGTAGAAGGCGATCGTCAGGCGGAGCGAGGTTTGAACCCTCGGCCGGCACACGACGCGAGGGATGGAGCTGCGACGACCACGCACGGTGCGAGGGCGTGGGTCGAAGGGAGTCGCCTCGAGGGAGGAAGGAGCGGAGGATCCTTCTAGTTGTTGCCTCCATCGTGGGAGGCCGGGTGCTGCTCGCGTGAGCTGGACTTGCAGGGTTAGCAGAAAAACATCAAAGAGAAGGGAGCGGAGCTCCTTATGCGCATGCATTGGAAGAGGAGCTAAGCTCCGGCCTTGGCGAGGCCGGAGGTGGAGGGGGTCCTGAGAGGTAGAAGGGAAGCAACGAAAGAGAATCGTGAGGGCGATGCAGAGTGGATGAAGCTTCTGGCTTTGCAGAGGTGTATCGGCGATGGAGGTATTACGAGTAGCAGGTGAGAGGAAGCATTGGGTAACGGAGGGGGGTCGTTGACGGAAGGGAGGCATGTACCTCTGTTGGTCATCGCTCAAAGGAACCGATAAAAGGGGACCCAAGCTCAGCTGTTAGTGGAACAACAACTCGGTCGGAGATGGTCGGGGATTACACCTGACTGCCTCCTCGTTGTCACTCGACGGAGCTCTCGCCAACAACTATCATTGGGGCGGAGATCGGAGCTGGACGAGAAGTCTACTAATGGAGGATGATCGAAATGGCTGACGAGGGATGGACTTTATAGGAGGATGCATGTAACAGCTGGAAGGGAGGTTTGATGGCCGGGGGAAGGGGGCGGCAGTTACCAGATCAAGGCTGGTGGCCTCAATCGCCTTGGAGCGGGGTGGCGATGGCGTTACGCAGGAGGCGCTACGGCCAGGGAAGGGGAGGGGTGCGGGTCACGTGCCTCGCACGTGACCTGGGTGGAGGAGCAGTCACGTGCATGGCACGTGACCTGGGGGAGGAGAGAGTGTAGGGGTAAGATGGGGTGCCACGTGGCACGCCCAGGGATGCCACGTGTCACCCCAAAAAAATTCAAAAATAAAGAAGAAGAAAATTAGAAAAAAAAACAAAAGGAGACCTCAGATCGAAAAATTTTCTTCACGAAATTGTTCGTCTTGACGAGATCTACCATTTTCATGAAGGACCCAGGAGTAAAAGAGGTGATCTTTGTGAAGTGATATTTTTGGTGGTTCTCCGAGTGTATAGAAAACCGGCTTTTTAGGGTTTTGTAATTTTTTGGTAGTTTTAAAAGAGGATTAAAATCTAGAAATAATACAATAAAATACAAGGAAATTAATTACATTTAATCTATTTTTTTTATTTTTAATAAATAAGAAAATAGGAAAATAAATAGAAATACAAAATATGAGATTTTTGTACAGACCCACAACGGAGACTTGGACACGGTCAGTTTGTTTGATTTCAGTTTTAATCTAGATTTGGATTTTTGTGTCGTTCAATAAAACTTTCATCAAAGAACACAAATGAAGAAGGAATAAAATTAAAAGGATTAATTATGTACATAAAAATTTTTGTCAAAAATCGCAAAAAGTAAAAAGCGCAAAAGAGGCCTAAAATCCAACTTTCACATATGAGCTTCGAATTTTACGAAAATGGTCTTGTTTGGAGGTATTTGAAAATGGAATACTTTAAATGAGTAGACCAAAATAGGATACTGTATGAGGGAGATATGTGTGTTTTAGTCCATCAGATGTGAAATTAGACTTTGAGATTATTTAACACTTATTTGAGTTACTAATTTTTGTATTTTTTATTTATTCTTGTTAGTAATATTTACACAATGGAGGTGGTTGGAGTTCGGATGAATTAATTACAAACTGTGGAATTAAGCTGCTTTTTGGATCAATTTACACTTGGGATTTTTAATGCAATTATGCATGGTGAAATGCAAATATTATTTAGAAAAGTATGTATGCTAATGATGCTCTATTAATTATTAAATGCAAATGAATAATGGGGAACGGAGCCTAATTGACCAATTTTAACATGATGAATACGGGATTCATCAATGACTCACCAGGCCCTGCCCCAAAGTAGGTGCAGGGGCAAACCTACTAGCGGTAGGAGTAGTCAACACTGGGTGGAAACGACGCTCTCTACGGGATTGAAATCTCGATGAGTGGATCTTCCGACTGTTGCGACTGGAACTGTGACTGGCTTCCATGAAGCTGACTCTGAGTTGCCTCCATCTTGGTAGCCTTAGCAACTACCTCCTTGGTGGAAGTAAAATCCAATGTAGAGAGCTGGTGTTGCACATCATCACGCAAAATATGAATAAACTTCTGTAAGTTCTCCTCAGGAAAAGTAGTAGTCGCGGGTGAGTGACGGGAGAGCTCAGTGTAACATATAAGATATTCTTGGGTCGTCATTGGCCCATGTTTCATCTTTGCAAATAACCTTTTGCAGTCTTCTACCCAATTATCAAGGAAGAACTAGCTACAAAACTCGTCAAGAAATATTTCCCATGTTATGAGATCCTCCAGATGCTCCTTAGTGACATACCACCAATGTTCAGCATAGCCTGCTAGTGAAAACCCCACAAACGTAAGCCAAGACTCTTCAGGAGCATGGATCATCCTCAATACCTTAAATACGTGATCCATCCATAGCTCATCCTCAACTGGTGTGCCTGTGCCGAAGAATTGGGGTACCTTAGACCTCTGATAGGCTGCATAAGTCGTCTGATGTTTCTACAATGCCTTTAAATCCTCCGACCCTTGAAGTTTTAGAGACACCGAAGGATGAACACTACCCTCTTCCTTGCGAGAGGATTGATAAGAGGAGTCCTCCTGCTGAAGGAGCCTCTGTTCCAGTACCCCCTGATACTGTTGTATACCATGTACGGCCTGAACTAGTAAGGTCGGCTGCTATGCAACATCGGGGTTAACACGAGGCGGCATGATTCCCTGTGAGAATCATTATATTACAAAATTATTCCCATGATTAGAGAGATAATGGACACACTAAACAAAATTTGAATTATTTTCCTTAGACTAATTACAAGGACGGAAGACTTTGTCACTATATTTATATTTCAAATCTGATCGATAGTCCAATATGCCAAAGAGAGAATGGAGTATCGGGCTCTAATACCATCTGTGACGCACCCCCCTCCCCCCCGGATACCAAAACCAATGGGACGAGAGCATCGGACCTATGGTCCAAACATGCCCATGATCTCGGATGCGCAGCAAATCATCTTATGCATATTAGATCAATGTTTGAAATACATATAATAACATGGGAATAATATAAAATGAAATGTAACTGCAACATTCATTCTCATTAACCATTTATCATCAAGTCCATGTCCACAGTGAGATACAAGACTATAAAATTCAAAATTTCTCATTGCATTGTCTCTCAAAAGAAAATAAAAATAATGTGGAAGTAAATAAATTACTCTAAGTAGAACGCACCCTGTTTGATGCAAGTATGATGTCGAAAATCCAACCTCCTCGAAAGCCGCTACTGTTACGGTTGCTGCTCAGCTACACCTGCTGGGTTTACACGAGGGTAACGTTATGAGCAATTGTTTAGTTACAACACAAACACTATAATAACTAATGTAGGGGTAAGCAAAGAATGTACACTCAACTCTGTCTAATGACATATGCATATATTGTAGACATTGAGAAAACACCAAGTCATTCTAATTCACATTGGATCACATAATAATTGATTTTATTTATTGATATAATATATATTTGAGTACTACCATAATGATCTTGATATTTCTACAAGTTGGTTAGAGTCCACAACTGTATACAATTACAATTACCGGCACCCGATCATTAATCATTTCTCGTATTATTTTAGCACACGCAAGTACATGACTCGCATGCCTCCGCTACGCGAGAACTTATTTGTCATCTTGAGTAAACCTCCAAGGACCTCTGTCCAACTAGAACAGGAAAGGATCTGAACCTCAAATTCTCCAAGTTCAAACCACATCCTGGAACACCTCTCACAATAATAATACTCGAAATAGAATTTGATGCAGCCACATCTAATTCTACTCCGAGTCTTAATATTATGTATAATTGTGAAACCAAGAACGTCAACCATGCCACCTGCCTACTCCGTTGAGTGACTATGGATGCTACCGGGTTGCTAGGTGCAACACGTCACCCAACTCGTCCATTGGGGTCGTGACCTTCAAGGCATCTCCTTGGGACCCAAGGGTGCATCCCCTATCCCTTGTGAGGCCTATCTCCATCTACCCAAATAACAATGAAATCTCGTCTGCGAAACAATTATAACATTCAATGATCAATGCAGGCGTTATACTAGGGGTTCGTTTGGTTGCAGGGTTGGACAGGGTTGAGTTGGGTTGGGGTACCCCTGTGAATAGTAAACTGTGAGGAGGATTGGGAGGGTTGGAAGGAGGGGTACCCCGGGTTGGACCAACCCAACCCTGCCCAACCCTGCAACCAAACGAACCCCGAGTTTGATTATCTAGCATAAAGGGCCTCTTGAGATTTCCACCAACATATACGTCTCATCGATACCATTATCTGATAATGAACATGAATTATCTGTATTGCTATCTCTAGAAGATGAATGTTATTTTATAAGTTATATAAAAAGTAACTATAAGATTGAGCAAATGTGTATTATGTCCTGGAATGAGTTATGAAATAACGACAACATGAAGGAAATCAAAGATGATAGCTACTAAGGTCAAGACCATGGTAATTTATAAGCTCTCTAATTCACAAAAAAGGACATTTATTCCATCTCCCATCAGGTAGTAATAACAATCACCCAATAGAGTAATAGGGAACCATCTTCTTAAGGATTATCTCCTCAATTAATATATCTTCATTAGAATCATGATCGTTAACATTTTAATAATGTTATTTAGTAAAAGATTGTAGTGAGTACCTATATTAAAGGTATCACATAGACATTAGAATTTAAGTTATACATTGAAAACGTATGAGATTTGATTGATAATTATGACGGTTATTGATAACAAGGAAGTATTTCCTGATGTTACTGAAAAATAATACAAAAAGATGCCCAGCTTACGTCAATACATATACTTTATGCTGTATACTCTCGAAAACATAGCCAGTAGCAAGTATCACCTGTGTATACATATACAACTCTCGAATTTCTTTTGTAATCTTACCCTGTGGCTATCTCCCTACGAAGCATAAGACATCAGATATGCACCTATTTACATTTTCCTCTTATAACTTAGGCATTACTTAGCAAGGATAATTATTGATGATTAACTCTACATGTCATTACGTGTGATTCAAAGATATAATGATGATGTTTAATGCATATCATACGTTTTTTTTGTGAACAGGATGATTACATTTATAAATAATATGCATCGTTTAACCAGTGTGATGTTCTAATGGCAGAACTAAATTTGTAAAGGTATAACTCCCATCATCGATTGGCATTTAAATTCCATGGCCATACAATTATAATGTTTGGTGTGCATCTATTACCATTCCATTAAACTTATCTATGCTAAAACTCATAACTAACATTTTCTACACATGAAACTTACAATACAAATTTCCATCATTTCTATCGTTATTGGTAAATCTCACATATGACGTTTTCTACATCCCAAGATAGATAAAATAAAAGGCAAAGGGAATATCTCAATATTCAATTTGTATTACATATATAAGACGTAAATGTGACTAATTGGATACAGGAGATGAGAACATATAGGTAGTAAATCTATGACACAGTTTACTTTGCTCATCTATATTATGCTTACCCAAATCAAAACGTATATTCAAGATACGTTACACATATCAATTAGAGGTGACATATGTTTTATATGTTGACTATAATAATCGATACAATTATACTATGGTTCATTGCGGTTCATCAGGATTTCACCTAGAAATGCATATAAACCATTTCACTTGCATTCATCGTGAACTATTCATGCCCAAATGAATATGAAAATGAAATACACAATATCAGTTGAGGCATGTCAATAAAACATCTCATGGTTCTATAGATGGCAAAATACATTGTATCAGTAAAATCATGCGAACCCAACAATAAGGAGGGAAGTGAACGTTACCTTCGAGGATGTTCCCTCGGGATCTCCTCTCGCACGGAAATAATGTTTCTGTCACTTGATCACAGTCCAAATACATACACTATGGTGATCTCGAGCTCCCCCTACGCGATGGCAGTCGTGGATCTTCAATTGGAGACCTTCTCCAACGTCGACGACAGCCCTCCGACGACAAATCTGACCAAGGTGGTGGTGCTCCAAATGGGAAAAATGATGATGGCGGCTAAGGTTTTGAGAGAGTAGCCTACCTCTATTTATAGAAGGAGGGGTGAATTTGTATCCGGTTTGGATCTATATATGGGTCTCTATCGTTCAACTTAAAACATCAATATCTTGAGCTAGGAACGTCGGAATTTGATGTTCTTGGGCTCGTTGGAAAGATCTCGATGAGCTTTATAAAATGACATGGTCATTTGATTTTTTTTGAATGTCAGAAATATTCCAAAATTTATGAAAAAATGCAAGTTTCACAACTTTGATCTGTTGCTCTCTTTTTTCTTTTTGCAAAGCATAACCCTGGGCCTCATTGACCTCTTTTAAAATAGTAGCATCATTGGTTTGCTAGTTATCCTAGTTGGTAGAGCTGTGTTATTTTGGTCGATATTTATTTGATAAATGGTTTGCTTTGTAATTTGCATTTCTAGTATAGACATCCCTTCTTGTGTCTTCTTTTGGTAGGGTTTTGTGGCAATGGAGAGTGTATAAGTATATAATTTATCTTTTCGATACCTATACAAGGCATGTCAGCATAGGCATGTTTGCTGACAGTTTCAAACTTATAGAGAATAAGTGATTCCCAAACTGAGATCATTGAACTTCCATAATCTTAGATTCGATTTAAGCATCAAGTGCTACATATTTATACATTCCCTTTCCTTGGTAAAGATTGGAATGTCCCTTACACACGTAAACTAAGTTAAGTTATGTGTAAAGTGCATAGTGTTCAAAATCAATTAAGAGTAAAAGAATGATATAGTTGTTAAGACGATCTAGTTAGTCATATAAATTTGGTCGCCGCATAAAAATAGTGGAACTCGAGGAATTAAATTTAAAATAGACCTTAAGAATAAGAACTCAAGCCTAATGAAGTCATATGATATTAAGTCAATTAAGGTCTTCTCAGTTCAAGTCTGAAACTTGTAAAGACTGGGATTTAAATTACAAAAATCTAGGTAAAAACTAGGGAAATTGTTTTTGGACTTTAGAAAAAATATGACATTTCTGAATTTTTTTGAGAATTTTTGCAAATTTTTATGAGATTTTGAGTATATGCAAATGTTTTTAGTTTTTTGAAAAACATGCAAAAAATGATGTAGAATTTTTTTTAAAAATTTTTAGAATTTTGATGAACTTTTTCAAAACAATGCAATTAAAAATGCCAAACATGTAATGAAATTTAAAAAAATGCACGATAAAATAAAATTGCAATGCATGAAATGTGATGCACCCCCCATGCTTAGCTAGACCAATGTCCTCATGGTGATAGAATCAAGGAAAAACAGAATGCAGGATAACATGAGGGAAGAGAGTGCAAGATGAAAGTGATGAAAGATGATTCATTTTGTTATTATCCCGTTAGTTTTACCATTTTTATGGGGATTCTTCCATACTTATTCGGAACTGTTACTGAGAGGGAAAAAATGCAAGTGAAGTAAAGTGCCTGAAAGAAAACTATGGGAGTTTTCCCACAATGTGTTGATTTTAACACCTTCAGCGGGGCTCCATGGTTAGAAATAACTCATATATGATGGTATATAGAGCTTGACTCAATGGATTTGGAGGTGAAGAGGTCAATCATGTGGAACTCATAGTGGGTGGGTGATACCGGTAAGATGATGCACATCGTGAATGATGGTATCAGAATGACATAAAAGAAAATCGATCCAAGTGATTATGTTAATTATAGGAGCTGAATCGATTTTGAAAGCAATATCTCTGATCGGTGTATGGGAGCGTGATGTGAAGGAATGAGAGCAAAGACTAGTGAATCATTAATCGAGGTATCGAAAAACCACTATTGTGCTCTAGTTTGTCAAAAGTCGGTCCAATATTTGAGGCACAGGGATAGTCATTATTACAATCATGCTCTCAAATATATCTGATAAATTCAATTTATTCCCACCATTTATCATAGTCATCCCAAAAACTAAAGATTCGTTCATGCATCTTTTTGTAAAAATCCAAGGCTGGGTGGATGAGTTCATGTGCAATCAAATTTAGTAGCTTCTCTTTCTCATTATCAAGATGTGTATCCTCAATTTCATTTAACTATTTCTTTTCTTGGTACCTTAACTTCAACCGATGTCAACGATGGAACCAGTATGGTAGTTGGTTGATTATTGTCGAATTTATCAAGTAGATTTTTGCTTTCATCCCAAAAAATAATCAGGAGACAAGAAGTCATCTTGGTCAAAAATTGAGGTAATGTTAGGGGAAGCACTTAGAGGGCAAAAGACCAAGCATGAAGGATCGTCTTCCTTGGAGGCCATTCTATTGGAATGGGAGATTATGTGTTCGTCCCTGAGAGAGTCATCAGGGAGGAATTTCGACCTTTGATCAGGGATGAGCATGAGAATAGGTTAGGGCAACTCAATCCCAACCTTTCTCTCGTACGGAAAGTTATCAACATTATCATCATGCTCAAAAGCATATTTAGATTCATTACCAACGTAAATATTATTTTCATCATTAGAGTCATCACAAATTCATCAACCTCGGAATTAATGTCAATTTCTTCATCAGATTCATCTATTTATTCATCAATGTCCTCAAGCTCTTCATCATTATCCTCAAATTCATCATTGTATACAATTTTAATTTAATTGTCAAAATCATCTTTAGAGTCAAATTTAATATTTTCTTTAGGTTCAGAATATGAGCTCGTTATAAAAAAATTGATGCTTAATTCAGATAATTAAATCATAATAGGATCTAATAGAGATTAGGAGAGAATTGAGGTTTCAAAAATCACAAGATTCAAGATACTTATAAGTTGATACCTCATTTATTTCGCTTTCATTTCAGCCTCAAGAATAACCTCATGATCATCAATTATTTTAAGCCATTATAGATCATCATCAAAACCTTCGTTATTAAAATCATTGGTCATGATCAAAGGTTTATGTTCGGTCCCTTGTTCTATAGGAATCTCAATTAAAACTAGGTCCAAATATTATGGCAGAGGGATCATCTTGGTTACATAAAAATCATTTGGCTTAACTTGTTGAGCTAGAGGATGGACAAATCTATATCCTGAATTGTTCCCTGAAAAGTTCTAATTAAAATCCTCATGTAGGTGTGGTTCTTCTCCTAGCTTTTGTATTTTTCTAACTCGTTATTCTTCTCATAAAAAATCTCCTCATATTGTCCTCAAATGTTTTCCTCATAATCAGGTTGATATGATTGTGTTTTGAAATTCATCTCAAACTGAGTCAAGTTTGAGAAGTATCTGGTCAAAATCTACCTATTGCATATCATCGTATATGAAAACGTGAGTGGGTTGTTAAAATAGAGTTTCAGTGAGTTGATGGATACACTCCTTACGTTGTCTTTTCATATCCTTCCTCATATTTTATAGTGCATTCAAGATGGTATTGAAGTCCTTATGGCTTGTCTCCTAAACTTGATTAGAAGAACGTTGAGATGGAAAGGGTATGCAATGAGTCAAAGATATGCAGACGCATACCAAGGTTCGGTTTGATCATGCATCCTCGATTTGTGAGATTCCACCATTGGATAGGAGAATATTTGTAATTGTGGAGGGTCTTGATCTTGCTGGTACGTGAATCGATCAGTTTGAATTCCCCAAGTGGGTTTTTATTGCGTCCCAAAATTGGATTGTGAACCGACGCAGTTTGGGTAAAATGTTCTCTTATAAGATAATGGGTATTGTGAATAGTAGTCTGGAGATTACAGTGTAGGGTTATTAGGTATAATCTTTATGTAGGCATAGATTTGTTCTAAAGGAGTCATTTCCAAAGACAAAGTCACAAAACAAACACAAAGTAAGATCGGTTCACCAACAAATGCGAGTTGCCGCAGAAGTAATTATCTTCTTGATTTTATTTTTATTGTTCACAAAAAATCAAACATAGAGAAAAATTGACCTAAAATCTATTTATAGATTAAATGTTGGCTCAAATTTCTAAATTTAGTTGAGTCCATTTTCAGTCAGTATGGGTGCAAGTATACGAACCGTAGAATGGCTACGTCTATTCTTGAGGACGAAACCAAATGTGATGCCCTTTAATCACCCATTGTGCTAAGATTTCCCTCACTGAGAAGCAACAAAATATTGTTAAATTTGGTAGGCAATAAATCCACAGGATTTTTTGCTCTGACCTAATTTGGTGTTTGTGCACATGAAATTATGTACAATATGCAACACTTCAATCCGCTTCAGTATGAGCCATGCGGTGACTTTCCGAAATTATATGATTCGGCTAGAAACTCAATTGTAATCATGTTATTTATATTATCAAAGAGAGAAAGAGATCCACATAGATGAATGCAACATAAGACTTAATTTTATGATTTTCAGAATTACTTATGCACATATGCAAGGTCCTAGAGGTCTAAGATTAGAATGGACTCACAATGTGTAAACGGTTAACTCCAGAATTTGTTTCCTGTGCTACAATCAGTGTTATCAACAATTAGAAGAGAGAGAGAGTGTGTGTGAGAGAGAGAGAGAGAAATCAAGATAGAGATCTTTTTATATTTTCTGTACTTGGAAAATAAAATAAATTAATTTAAAAATTAAAATTAGAAAAGGTATTTTTACCCGACAGACCCTATAATCATTGTCAATTACCTCTACGACCTTTGAAACAACCTAATTCCTCCCTCGACCCTGTAAACTTGCTCCGCCTTACCGTAGGAACCCTGCTGTTAAATTGACACATCTTGGGCTAACTTGCATGGGTTAAAACTGAGTTAATCAAACCACATGAAATCTAACGGTTGGATTTCTTCCTCTATCCATCATTCCTTCTTCTATCCCCTTGGATCCTTGGGTGGATTTTGGGACGGCGATGATGGATCCTTGGAGTGGCGGAAGGGCTGGACAGGTGGCGACGTGTCGGTGAAGATCTGCTCCAGGTAGAGGTGATGAGCCGTGTCAGGGTCGAGTAGAGGAGGAGATGGAGTGGCGATGGCTATTGATGGTCGGCGGAGATCCAATCTCCTGACAGAGGTGCTTCTTCAGGGGAAGGGGTCGATATGGCGACACCGATGATGTTGGCTGTGGCGGAGCTCCTTCTAGGCAGGCGTAGATACGATGGTCGGGGGAGCTCGCGATGGGCGGTGGAGGGCGGGGCGGAGGTCTCTGGGCGGAGGTCCACCCCAGATGGCAACGATCGGTCGATCGATGGAGAGGTCTGCGATTGGGGCGTCTCGTAAACGGCACAGGTTCCTCCAGGCGAAGAGGCTTCTCGGCGGAGCAGTGAAGGTGTTCGCGTGGTGGTGGACATCGGTAGGGAGAACGGGGCAGGGTCCAGGGCTCGAGGTGGGGGCAAGGGTTAGGGGCAGGGCAGAGGGCGAAGGGCTTGGGGCAGAGGACAGGGCAGCGGGCTCATGATGCTCGGGGCAGAGGGCTCGGGACGCTCGATGCTCAGGGCAGAGGGTAGGGCATTCCCTTTGAGGTCGTTGGTTCATTGGTTCATCATGCAATATCGCAGTGACAGAGGCTTTCCCTTTGAGGTCACTGACAACGCGTCAAGCTCGAAGCACTCTATACCATAGGAAGGTGGGGAAGGACACAATGGTGTCGCAACCAAGGCCTTCTCTTCGAGGTCGTCGGCGATGCATTAGGTTCAAAACACTCTCTATTGACCATCTGAGGACTAGTTCGACGAATTCAAAGCATGATGGACTCACGACCACACTAGACCTCATCGGGACGAGGGAGAACATCGCGAGCCTCTTGGAGGGTGAAGCGATGGTAGTGACATGAGGGCTGCAAAGGACGAGGACGTGGTGAAGATAGTGATGGTTGCCCCTACACGGTTGAGATGTATAGCGACAACCTGATGGATTTCAGGTAAAAGGTTAGGAGAAAAGAGTTAAAAAGTTAAAAGTCATTATATGACTTGAAACAGTCTTCACGACAATGGTATCTCAAATTTTATGAGAAAATTATTCAATTGTCTTTGTTGCAAAAAAGTCGGATAATTGTGTATGTCATGAAGAGTGAGAGCAAGTTTGCAATAATGTCATTGTATATGGACGACATTCAACTTGCAGGTAATGACAACCACGTTCAATAAGTAAGAAAAATTTGAGCAATGAATTTTATGTCAATGACATGGATGAAGCACCCTATATTCTAACATTTCATATTACAAAGTACAGAGATTCAAGGATATTGAGTATTAGTCAAGAAAATTACTTTCATATCATATTGAAGAGATTTGGAATGCAGAATAGCTCCCATGCTCATAAACTATTTGTGATTGGAAAGAGACTTAGTAAAAGTCCTGAAAAAGAGCAGAAATTATGCAATGATGTACACTTGACCTGACTTCGCTTATCCAGTTAGCCTAGTTAATAGATATCAAAGTAATCCCGCAGCAGCATACTGGGAAGTTGTAAAGAGGAATTTTCAATATTTGAAAGTAATTGTACATCTGAAATTATGTATCAAAGTAAATCACTTAAGGTAGTAGAATACTATGATTCCGATTTTAGAGGGGATATAGATGATAGGAAATTTACATCATACTACCTTTTTCATGTTTGCTGGAGTCACCGAGCACTATCTGGGAGAGACGCTCGATGAAATATTTACTATATTTAATCTGTGAAGAACTACCCAAAATAAATAATTGCTTTATAATATATTTACCTTAACCTTTACTGAAGGAGAAATTTCTTACTCTAGGATTGGCTTTGGGCCTTTCCTGCACAGCTTAGGTGGAAGGCAAAGGCCTCCTTCCAAGGGGGCAAGAAATCCACCTGAGAGCCCGGAAGATCGACCTTCGAAGATGAAAGGGCAGTCGAAAGGGCACATGCATGATCGTTCTTTAACTAACATGACGCTAACACGTGTATATTCATACAGCTAGTGCAGACTCAATCAGCTAGTGCCTAGTTGTTCATTTTCCCTTATATGTATCCGTAAGATCAAGCCTCGAGAACTACGTCATATTAGATTGTAGTAGTAGTTTAATTTGTAATTTATTAAAGAGCGGTACGAAAGGGCATTGAGAGTTGGGTTGGGGCAATGCCAAGCGTCGAGACACGATATCTTTGGCCCTAAGCAATATGGACAGACCTCATGACTTATAAAGGGTGGACTTGGCTTGAAAGAGGCAAGCAATAGGTCATCTTGTCCGTCTCATGGTAACCTAGACGAGGTGGAAGAGATGAGGGATATCATCGTAACGCTTAGTTGCCCGGCCGATGGTCCTCTCTCCTGATAAGCTCAGTTCCACTAGCACTAAAAAGGTCATTCTTAATATTCCTATTCGATCGTCATCCTCAGTCACAGGAAAGACATTTCATATAGCACGACTACCACTCACAATTTGGATTAAATGCTTTCTAGAAACTTAAGCCTTGAATTGGTAAAAAGACCAATTGAAATGTATTGTGACAATCAAGTTGTGATAAATTTAATCAATAGTGGAGCTAATTGTTCAAAAAAAGTTACACTGCGATCCAATATCTCTATATACAAGATATAGTGGGAAAATAATAAATCATGATAGCTTTACAAGTGACATGATAGTCGATTCTCTAACCAAGAAATAGCATATACATACATTAAACATGTTTATTTAATAGGACTCGAGGATGCATGAGTTTAGAGATTTTCATTAATAATGATCACCACTAAGACAACTCCATATATAGACTGCACAAATAGTGAAAATGTAGAAGTTTTGTTTGCCTTGATCAAGTGGGAGATGTTTGAACAAATTAAGCAGGTGACCTCATGCTCAAAACCACCACCGACGATTACATGTTGCGCAGACTGGGTCTCAAGGGCATGGACGGACGATGGCAACATGTGTGAAGGGTTGTTACCCCTCCCTCCCTCTCGAGCTTCTCATCGGTGGCATGCCCGGTTCTAAGATGGTTTCCCTCACAGTCGACAAGGTGCATCTATGCATCAAAAATGAAGAAAATGCTTATCGCTTGATTTTCATGTGTCCAATAGCAAGCTATGTAGAACTAATGTTGGCTCAAGCTTGGACCATTGCAACAACCTAACAAGAGACAAGAAGAGTTCACAGCCCTGATGATCTACTAGTATGAAGACTCCTTGACATGGAAAATTGGCACCTCTTGCCTCCATCGCTTGAGTGCGAATGATAGGGAAAGCATGTAATCAACAGCAGGCATACAACAAAATCTTAACATGGCCAAAATGCTCGTGATACTGTAAAAAGAAACTTTCATCATAATGCATAATAACGATGCAAAGAAAACAATCATTCATTGCCAAACTTTCAAGCAACAAGCCAGGTAATATTCATCCAGTTGAAGGACGTAAGAAAAAATAAGAGCATGTACAAATCATGTTCAAGAAGAATATGCCCCATCCCAATCTTTATAACGGAAAGGATCTCCATAGTAGAGGAACTTCGGGAACAAGATCGTTGCTAAATGCTAGAGGAACCACAACATACTCTGCAACCCATATCTCAACAATGAAAAAAAAAACTACAACACAAGCGGCTATATACACCAAAGTAAATCTCAGCATCGTGAAGTTACCCATCATTCAAAAGCAGAACTAGGCTGGGCTCATGTCTCCATGCCTGCTTCCCCTTAGGAGTAACATGCATTTATTAGTTCCCGGTACACAATATCCACAAATTGATCATCCTGTGAAGGAAAAATAAGCAAGATCCACGAATGAAGAGTTAGACATAAAATAATAATAATTAATGTAGCATACTTGCAGGATATACCTTGGCAAGTCGTAACATTGCATCACGAACTTCATCTTTTGTGATGATAGGAGTTGCGGATGCAGATGACACAAGCGAAGGGAATGGCTGAAGCAGAGGTACACCAGGTGGATGCTGCTGGATAGTCAGAGATGGCTGGAGTGTGGAAGCAGATGAAACAGAGGAAGACTGAACAGGTATCAGTATCAAAGGAGTTGAATAGGACGAAGGCGTAAACAGGGAAGGCTTTATGAGGCTTGTAATATGATTGCCATTGACTTTGGTGCTAGGTTCTGGCACATCAAATAAAGGCAGTATAGAAGAAGATACAGCCAAGGGAGCAGGAGTTTGCAAAGCAGGTATCTGAGTTTCCATGGGAGACTGCCCTTGCAGGGGCAAAGGCCCAGAAACGAAAAATTGCCGCTGACATACAGGAGCAGAAGGTTGCGACCCCATAACATTACGAAATTCGTTCTGCAATATGAACACTAGCATAAGAGAACAGTTTTTATAAATGTAAAGAAACATTTTTCCATTTCACATTGTTTTTCAGAAGAGTTTGTCCGCCAATACACAAATCTTACAGATGAATTCTCAGCGACATTTGCAAGAATCATTGATGAAGGGGCAAGCGGCTCCAATGGACCCTCAGAGGCAGCCGCCACACCTGGGAAAGCCTCCGGCTCCTTGAGTTCACTGTAGAGATAACAACGATGTAATTCTGTTTATTTACATAAAAAAATTACTTATATGATATTTGTTGAGGAAACTAAAGAAAATTTTATTATATTGCGAGGGACCTACCCCCTTTCTTATAAGAATGGTGGTTAATGTGGTACATAGATCCATGCGACTAAACAATAAAGAAAACAAAAAAAACTAATTAGCCTTCTTGGCACTCTCCCACAAGTCTATGCATAGATATCAGTCATGTCGAGTAAATAGGTTACTGAAGACAGATGGAGTTTGAAGGATTCCTCCCTGGATCAGATCTTGAGTGTTGTGGCAGCCAATCTCCACATGTTTCATCCTCTCGTGGAAGACTAGAATGTTTGCAATGAAGATGGTTGCCCGGTTGCCACACCACATCTTGAATAATCTTGTGATATCGATACTTAATCATGTAGAACAGATCCAATTCATACCATCTCAGCTACGGTTTAAATCATAGCTTTTATCTGAATTCTGCAATAGAACGTGCAACTGCATTATGTTACTCAGTACATCGTGTAACAAGATCACCTCCAATAAAGGTGCAGGACCATTTAGTAGATTTTATGCCATGTCTATCACCAACATAATCTGCATTAGAATGCCCAACTATCTGTAAAGATCATCTCTTCATGAATGAGAATCCTTGATCGGATAGACCCTTGAGAAATCATAATGCTAAGGCGTGCATCACAACATCAAGATGTATCTTCTTAGTGCAACTCTTTAGTTAGTTAATCTAATTCACTGCTGGCTCATGTTAGTGGGGTTCCGATCTGTCTGTAGGGCTATATAAGAAGCCCCACACCTCCATGTATTCAATGAGATTGAAATAAAAGATCCAGCCGAGTAGGGTTCCACGTAAATTACCGAGTTTTCTACCATTATATATTTTTAAGTTCTTGTTCGGAGTATCAATTTTGCTTCCACTTATTTATTTCAACATGGTATCAAAGGAAGTCGGTTTCTGGGAGATTCGATTTTGTTTTCAAGTCTGATTATTATTTTTCATGTTCGTTGATTCCCTCAAGTTTAAGAAGAAAGGAGTTGTTCCACGTATTTTGATCTAGGGTTCTTGACGAACACTAATTTTGGAAGATGGCTCAATTTTGCAGATACTACGGCTAGGATTCTCGCACTGGAACCCTAAATCCAACAATCCAGGTAAGGGCTTCAAGCAGCAGCATCCAGGCGAACTCCTCGCACCAATGATCCAAGCGAACTTCTCAAGATGGCAGTGCACAACCCTCCATCGCGCTCTACTCCAGATCTCTCCACGCATGATGACCAGTGCGATGTTCTTCCGAGCAAGGTGTTCTTCAGGCATGATGACCAGTGCATGATTTCTCCAGGCAATGTTCTTCTAGGGACGATTACAGAGCCTCCCCATTCTGCAGCACACCACCAACCACCTCTCGAGGCAGTGTGCGACCTCCCCCCAAGCAGGATCCCCTTCCCTCTCCCACTATCATCAGCTACAGGAACCCTAAGGAGGGCCTTCGTAGCACCATCCAGACTGCAAGCAGCGCCCCTCTCCCACGTGCAGGCATGACCACCAGGCAACGAAGCCCATGCAGCCCCTCCGCGCCAACACATGCAACCCCTAAAGAACACTCCAGGCAACCTTGAGTGTCAGTGGCCCCAGGTCTCCATCCTCGATTGCCCAAGCAACACTCCAGCAACCCAAGGAAGCCCTCTCACATCAGGCAACGCCTCCCAACTCTCGGCGCGCAACATCCTCCTCTGTGGTGGTGATGGTTCCCTCCTGGGAACCTAGAGATGATATAGGATCTCCGTAAACAGGACCTTATTCTCAACCCAGGAAAACCAGATTCTCTGTTAGTAAAAGGAAGGAGTAGGGATGAGCATGGGCCGGGCCCTGAAGAACCTAGGCCCATGCCCATTTATAAACTTCGGGCCTTGGGCCGAGCCTCGGCCCGCAAAATTTCTTTGGTTCGGCCCAAGCCCAGGCCCGGCCCAATTCCTATGGGTCAGGCTTGGGCCGGGCCGGCCCATCTCCACCCATTATAGATTATTAACTTTGAGTTTTTGTTTAAAGTCAATCTCAATTCAAGTTAGACGAGCCAAAATTATTTAAAACATATGCCATAATAATTGTGAAACAACTAAAACTCAATTCTACCAGAGATGATTTCACATTTTATACAAGTGCACTCAATGTTAGATACCATAAACGTCTCTCATTACAGAAATTGAAAGAGTGAAGAAAACTTACACAGTTAACAACAGGTGCACCAGGCACTGCATGTTAAAAAAATGGGCATAATGCCCATATTGGGTAAAGGTTCAATAATAGTTTATATTCTTATGGGAAAAAATAAACACTAACAAATTCAAGAATAACCAGCAGAATCTAAACAATAAACTAATTAAGGAAAATTAATTCCGAACTGAAATACTATGATCATCAACTCATATGTCTCACACCAGACTTTCTTGATTTATAAACATTGTATGAAGACATGATACATGAACAGAGTATGCATGCAATAGGTGAGAGTTTCCAGGCGTGTAGGATATGGGAAGGGTTCGTGCCCTCTTCGGGTCTGGCCCTTGGACCGGGCAGGCTGGGCCGAGCCAAGCCCAAGCCCGGGCCAAAAAATTTTGGGCATAATTGTTGGGCCCAAGCCCGACCCAATGTTCGTTTGGGCTTGGGCTGGGCCGGGCTTTTTGGACTGGGCTTCGGGCTGGGCCGGGCCGGCCCAGCCCATTGCTCATCCCTAAGAAGGAGCTGAGCATATAAAGGATCACAATTTCAAGGCCAACATGCCTACTCCTGTCTTACTGGCAAAAAGGAGAGGATGGCTGAGAAAAATAGAGCGATATGGGGTATTCTGGGCCCAGTTAGGATGTGTTTAAAAGAAAGGAGAGGGTTGAAACAAAAAAGGGGGATTTTACACCCATTGGACTGCGTTGTAGGCAAAAATAGAGGACACTTAAAAAAGAAGAGACAAAAAGGGAAAAAGAGCAAAAAAAGAGTGGGCAAAGAAAAAAGAGAGACGAAAAGCTGACAAAAAAAGGAAAGAAAGGTACGGCTTGTGAAAAATAGGAGATGGCTTACGAGAAGGAAAAGGTCGAAAAGAAAAAAATGCATGCTTTATTATTGTTTCTCCCATCGTGATGATCTTTATTCTTATTCTAACAAGTATGTGAGAAAGAGGGAGAGAGAGCATGGTACATTCTTCTACTTAAGATGTATTTATAGGATTTCTACTATGTCCATCGTCATCTACTCGTGGCTCCTCAACAAAAGCCTCGTGGCTCCTCAACAAAGGCAATCTCTTCTCCAGGATCCCTATATAAGCGAACCGACTCCAAATGCCCATAAGAAAAATGGAGAGGTCATTCTCAAGGTTCATGTATAGGAGAGTCCCAACTCTCAATCTCTGCATAGGGGACAACCAATGTACTTTCGATGTTCCACTTTGACATCAACTACTCCAGATAGACTTCTCTACCTGGAATCATCTAAGAATTCTACTGCACATCCATGACGTGAAGACCGACACTCCAGATTGCTACTGCTATCAGCCGTCTTTACTGAGTGTGAACTACCTTTGCACATTCTATCGTGTCACTACTCTCCATGCTGGACTTCTTCAAGCGGCCCACTCCAGGCATGACATGGTCGTCGCAGCGACTCTACTACAGGCACGTCCTGATCGTTGTATAACCCATCCTCATCCGAGATCTTCTACCAACAATGACTACTCCGAGCAGGTCTCCTCCCATCTCTCTCAAATCAAATGTATCGAGTGGAGATGTGTTGTATATTTTCTTTTGTAGCAAGCGGCAACTTTCTCAACTCCAACTTGAGGGAGAGTGTTAGAGTGTATAAGAGTTGGGTAATCAGATCTCTCCAAGATCTGATTACCCTCTCTCATGTTTAGTCCAACATCATCTAAAAGTGGGACTTCGGTCTGTCTGTAGGCCTATATAAGAAGTTGCACACCCATTGTATTCATTGAGAAATCAAAGTAGAAGATCTGATCCTCGGAGACCTCTTGTGGTTTCATACAGCTCCCTCACGGAGTAGGGTTCCATGTAAAATCATGAACATTCTATCGTTTTATATTTTTATGTTGTTCTGATTATCAAGTTTGCCTCCGCTTAATTATTTCAACAACTGCAAAAGATATATTTGATCGAGTCATAGTGATATAGGAGTGCGCCCACCATAATCTTATACTATTAGTATCAACCTCATCTAAGGTATCATCATACAACTTAGCATCCACATCTATAGACGTCAAGGTTGCAAAAATCGGTAGTCAGTACTCGGTTGGTTGGGTCACTGACTAAGGAATAATCGACAGTCGGACGACTAATTGGATTTAGTCGGGCTATAATCGATTTTGAATTTTTAAAATTATTTTAAATATATAAATCTTTTTTATACATATATTCTTGTATATTTTTATATTATCATAATGAAAGAAAAGAAGTAATTGAATTTACATAAAACATTAAGCATATTAGAATAAGCTTGCTTTAAAACAACAACAACAAAGCCTTTTCCCACATTAAGTAGGGTCGGCTACATGGATTCTTTGTCTCCATTTAGATCTATCTCGGGTCATTCTCAGGCATAGATCCAAAAAAACTTAGATCCCTTCATATAGTCTTCATTCCAAAACTTCATGGGCCTTCCTCGCCCTCTTTTAGCCAGGTCAACATTCTAAAACTCACATCTCATCACTGGTGCATCAGTTGACTCCTTTGTAAATGGCCAAACCACCTTAAGTGATTTTGTCCTGTTATAGAAGGTAATAGGTGGGTAATTGGATCTCACCAAGATCCAATTACCCCACTCAAGTTTAGTCCCACATGGATGAGCGATGGGACTTCGGTCTATCTGAGAGGCGATATAAGGAGTCCCTCACCTCCTGTACTCATTGAAAAATTCAATAGAATATCTGCTCTTTTGAGGACTTCTCCCGTGGTTTCATCCCGATCCTTAGGGAGTAGGGTACCACGTAAATCTTTATTCTTCATGTTTATGTTTCTTAATTTATCAATTCCACTTCCGCTTCTCTGATTTCAACATGGTATCAAAGCGGGTTCGATTCTCGAGGAATTCATGTTCTTTATTTGTTCGAGATTCGATTGTAATATTTTGTTCTTGGAAATTGTAATGTTCTGATTTGCTTAAGATTAAAGTTTTTTTTTGTGATTTGATTTGGTCAAGTCCAAGTTCCTATTCTAGGGTTTTCTGAAACCCTAGATGTATTCCTGAAGGTCTAGTTCGAGTAGCATCCGCACCGCCAGGCGCTCCTCCCAGCGCTTCAGGCAGCTCCAGGGTATCGCATCACCTCCTCTCGGCGGTCTCCTCCATCTCCAGGCAGTGCGTGTGCCGCCTCCCCTCGCGCACAAGCTGCAGGCGGCTCCAGCGGCGGCACATCTCCATCAGGCACGTGAGAACCCATCGACATCTCTTGCGTTGGCGACATACCGGCAACAGCAGGCACGCATCAAGGCGCAGTGCCCTCAGCCATAATCGGGGCCCTCCCTCGCGTACGACGCCCTCTGGTGGTCCACCTTCAGCCACCATCGATCTCCTTCTCTCGCGCAAGTGCGAGATCCAGTCGAGACCACATCCTCTAGGGCTCTGCATCCCAGATCCCTTGTCATCGGCGTAGGCAGCGCCGCCCGCACCTCGTTGGTCTTCAGCCGCCTCTCGTTGGTCCCAGATCCCAGATCTGGTTGGTCTTCAACTGCAAGGTGGCATCTCCGCCAAGTCCTCCCTTGCGATTCCTCCATTGCGGTGCTCCTCCAGATCGCCCGGACTACAGACCCTGCGCCCAGGCAGTACTCCAGTACCCTCCACTCCGCACGACGCTCCAGGCAGGCGCTCAAGCTCTCCGCCTAACATCAAGTCCAAGTGGTGATCGCCCTGCTTCTACGGCACCAAGCTGCGTTTCACATCTCCTTTGCGCGGCTCCGCGATACTCCAAAACCCAGACCGATCTCCTTCGGCGGGGCGGCGCAGAAAAGGCGGTGCAGAATAGATGGGATCCCAACGAGGGAACCTGGACCCTAAATAAAAGGTTTTCTCGATTTTCTTTCGGCCCAACGGGCCTTCTTCAGTATTAAAAAAATATCTTGTTGTGAGAGGTTCTTGCTGTAGTTTGGGCCCTGTTTTGGGCCATGTATTAAAAAAAAGGAGTCACATACAATTAAAAAAAAGGAAAGTCGTATGCAATTTTAAAAAAATGATGATGAAAAGACGTACATAATTTTTTTAAAAAAAGAAATAGCCAAAAAAAGGGAATGGCTAAAGCCAAAAGAAAAAAAAAGAAAAAAAGAAGAAATGAATTGTGCGAAAAAAAAAAGGCACAAAAAAATAATTTTCATCTTTATGTTATGTTTCTCCCAACTTGATCCATGCTCTTATTCTATCAAGTATGGGAGAAAGAGGGAGTTAAAGCTATATTCTTCAGGACATTTGCATGTCCACGACTGATAGACCAGCATTCCAGATTTCTTTGATCGACCGTCTTCATCAAGCATCGATTTCTTCGTCAGGGCATATACTTCTTCTTTTACGACCCGATTAGTTTTCTGCGCTGGACTTCTTCTGCAGCGATTCTTCTCCAGGCACGACAGAGATATGTTCCGGTGACCTGTAGGCACGACAGAGCTATATTCCAGTGACCTGATATCGCAGTGGTCCTATAGGCATGACAGAGATACGTTCCGATGTCCTGAAAGCCGTAGACCCGTCCTCGTGCGAGGTCTTCTACCAGCAGTAGATATGTGTTCTCCTTGTGATGTATCGTGTGAAGATGTGTTGCATGCTTTCTTTTTGTTGCAAGCTGCGGCTTTCTCAGCTCCAGCTTGAGGGGGAGTGTTAGAGAATGTAATAGGTGGGTAATTGGATCTCACCAAGATCCAATTACCCCACTCAAGTTTAGTCCCACATGGATGAGCGGTGGGACTTCGGTCTGTCTGAGAGGCTATATAAGGAGCCCCTCACCCCATGTACTCATTGAGAAATTTAATAGAATATCTGCCTCTTTGAGGGCTTCTCCCGTGATTTCATCCTGCTCCTTAGGGAGTAGAGTTCCACGTAAATCTTTGTTCTTCATGTTTATGTTTCTTGATTTATCGATTCCGCTTCCGCTTCTCTGATTTCAACATGTCGCATCTTATCCTCGATCGGAGCTATACCAATTTTCCTTCTGACGACATCATTCCGAATACGATCTTTACGTGTGTGACCACACATCCACCTTAGCATTTTCATTTCTGCTGCCATTCTCTGCACATGTCTATCGTTCACATGCCAACATTCAGATCCATAGAGCATAGCAGGTCTCACAGCAGCTTTGTAAAACTTTCCTTTGATTTTCAAAGGAATTTTCTTATCACAGAAAATAGTAGAGACTCCTCTCCACTTTAGCCAACTTGCATTAAAAAGAGGCGCAACGCGAGGACTTCCCAGGTGGTCAACTAACCTAGTACTACTCTTGCTCAAGCACGCTTAACTTCAGTGTCCTGATGGGATCTGGTGCATTAATGTTGGTATGATCGCACCCAAAATAATAATGGTAATGAGTGTTGAACTCATGAACTCTAGTTTGTTTTAAAAAGTTTGCTTTAAAAAAGTAAAAAATATGGTATCTCCAAGCAAAAACCGTTCGACTAGTCGGTCTATCGGAAATAGTTAATACTCGATCGGCCATCCCACCGACTAGACTGGTCGGACTTACTAGTCGGGCCAATCGGGGGACTTTTACAACAGTGATAGACGTAAACCTTTGGTTCAAGCATCCTAGCCTCATCAAACAAGTTAAGAACACACTTTTGCAACCATAGAACTAACCGTCTAGGCCTACGAGCCACCTTAAAGCTCAAGTTGCCAAGATCCTTGATAACATCGTGTTTGTTTAACAATTCTTTCACCATCGAGATTCCTTGAGAATCACTAAGAATGATAATAATATCATCCATATAGACAAGTAGAACCACAATCCCATTAGAGAAATTCCTCACAAATAGACAATAAATAGAAAGCAATCCACACCAAGGTTTGAATATCGATATCGTATCGATCAGCCCGAAAAAGTATATATCATGAATATGTCAGGATATATAGACGATATCGGTGGAAATCTCATGAACGACGCAAAGGCAACTTTTTACAAATTAAGATTATTTAGTTCTTAAAACAATAAATAACATACAAATAAACACTTAAATATAAGAACGAGGTGTATTTGGCAAACCAATACACATTATATATCATGTATTGATGTTGTCAATGTTGATGGTTGACTTTTGACCGTTGACTGCTGGAAAATATTAAAAAGGAAACAATGAAACTCAAACAATAACTTAGTGACATCAAGAAGGTGTATTTAGCAATTTAACCTTGCATTACATATTATATATAAACAAAATGTCGAGCTATATCGATATCATATGAACAAGTTAATGAGCATAATAACATATATGTATGCAAATATTCCTTACTCAGCTCTAGAGTTGTTTCATTTCCATTAGAAAAGGAGGTGGAGCCCCCGGTTCAAGCATCCCCAGCTCAAAAAATATATAAATCATAATGTGTTTTTAATACCAGGATAATATACAAAAGCAAAATCCTAAATAAATAGACCAAAAATTAAAAAGTAAGTGATATCGAGCAATATCTGCACCACATCGATAGTATCAGTCAATATGGATCGATATGAGGAAAAAGTTTTACTGAAATCTTCAAATTTTGATCAATATGAGATGAATTGCCAATATTTCACCGATATCTTGCGAGATATCGGTGATATTCTGAAATTCGGTAAATAGTCGAATATCGAAACACTCTAGTGATATCGTGATATTTTGAACCATGCTACAATTCATAAATTTGATTATTTATTGATGTTGGATTTGTTTACAAATGTGTTGATACATAGGAGGTTAGAAAATCTTAATAAATCAACATGGCACCGATGATATAGATTGAAATGATGGAAAGTTTGTGCCAAATACTTTTTACCATGGGAGGAAGCTTGTGAAACCAAGCCTTGCAACTCTATTTGAGAACACAAATTCTGTTCTAAAGACAACATAACTTGTGAGACTCACCCTCTGCTACAAAGTTATGTGGTTACTTACTACTACTATATTGCAATAGATTTTAGAATTCTCAAAGTGGTTGAAAGAAGATGAACAACATGAGTGGTTTCAAAGTAGTTGACATCATATGTCTAATCGTACCCTTTAGCTATTAGATGAGCCTTGTATTTCTCTACTCGTCCATTACTACAATGCTCGACAGTGACAACCCATTTACAACTAACAAATGTTACATCAATAGGAGCATCAAGCAGAGTTCATGTACCTTGAGAAACCACCATTTTTGTGATCAAGCCTCAACTTCAGAGTTCATGTACCTTGAGAAACCACCATTTTTTGTTATCAAGCCTCAACTTCAAATTCGATCATCACAGATTTTAGCCTTCTCATTAGTATTTATCTATATTGTTATTCTTTTTCAATCATGATATCATATCTTATATATACATATATCTTCGGGGAATCTTCCAATGAGGTGGTACTTTCCTAGATGCATGGAAAGCCACACAAAAATGTTAGTTACAATATTGGTGCTATATTTTACAAAACAGTATAATCATCATTATTTTTACAATGTGCAGTTTATATTTTACAAAAGTGTTGCACAAATTTACAAATTTAGCAGTGACTTTTTGAATTTCAGGAAAGGCCCACCTCATTGGAAGGGCCCCCTATATATTCTATAGGCTATTATAGATAGTTTCTTTCTTTTGTAATGTGAACCTTGGTGTAAAACTGTAAAGTCACTAGAGTTAATCATAGGACTGTTGCAAACATTTGAGTTATCTACTAGCAAATAACCCATAGAGTGAAATAGTTAATCGAGAATCTCGATAGGGAAATCTTAAGTCAAGGGATTTTGGGTGTGGTTTTCACCCAGAGGAGTTTCCACAATAAAAAAACTGCATATGGTGATTAATGTGAGTAATCATCTGTGATAGAAAATATTTATTGATATTTTTAGTTGGCCTCACTATATGGTAACCACTATTCACTCTCACTCTCTTCTATATGGTAACCACTGTTCTTACAATCATGGAAGGTCGTATCGATATCATTCCGATATTGTGTCGATACGATATTTCGATGATATATCGCCTATATCGACGTACTTTTGTGAAGGAAATGCCTGAAAAGGGGGATATATCGGCATATCGATACCAATATCGGTCTCGTCTCGATATCGATATATCGGCGATATATCGCCAATATATCACGATATTTCCTTCCATGCTTACAATTATCGGCATAATTGAGATGGAGAGGGCTCTAGGAAAGGAAAAGGGCACGTGGGTTCTGTGGGTGATGGGAGGTCGCTGACGCTGACGGGATTGGCCACCATTAAGGGAGAGAGCACCATCAAGCATGAGGGTAAGAGAGCCATAGGTTGTGAGATTTGTGAAACACATAGAACTTCCAAGGATGGCATGGATGCCATTTTTTCGCCAACGGATGACTACAGTGTTGGGAATCACACAACAGTGGATGACCAATCGGTCAATAGTCGGTCAGTCGACTATTCGATCAATCGATTTTTGCATAAAGATTCTGTATTTTTATTATTTTTTGTTTTTTTAAAAGCACACGTATTCTAATATGCTTAATATCTGATTTAAATTCAATTACTTTTATTTCATTATGATAGTATAGAAAATGTATCATTGTAAATACATACGAATATATGTATAAAAAATAGTTTATATAATTTAAAAAAAACAAAATCGATGAAATACTGACTAAATTCGATTAGTCACCCGATTACTGATTAATCCCTTGTCAGTGACCCGACCAATCGAGTACTGACTATCGACTTCTACAACCTTGGACCCCTTATACCAAGCCTCAACAACCAACACACCGGGGTCAATGATCAAGGAAAAGAGGCAAGTGAATCTAGCACAGAAAGCATTATCCTCCATCCAATCGTCCTTCCAAAAACAGGAGCACACGTCCCCTAGATTAGGAGAGAGTCTCGGTACTACCTCCACGAGAAGAGAACAGAACCCCTTTTAGAAGGGGGTTGACACCAAGGGCATGAGGAAAGCGGCCAGCAAGTGAGTCCCCTAACCCATAGATAGTGTGAATCAATCAGCAGGACATGTCCCCTACTTTCCCAGATCTAGACTACCCACTTAGCCAAATCTTAGTAAGGCGCAGAATACCAACACCACCTGCGAGGATAAAGAGGGTAACATTATCCCAAGCAATAGCATGTATTCTCTTAGATAAAATAAGCATCATTAATTACATAATGGGTCCATAAAACCACGGTTCAACTTGACATGCAACTGTATCCAACTATAGATTTAGTCATAAATGCGCAATCATAAGGTTGATGAGTTTAAATATTGATATTGATCACATATTGACAAGTATGGAAAGGGATATGTCAAGTATATATTGTGAAACATCACAAATCCTGGAAGTTGCTCGAAAAAAATTAAATTTTCGCAAATTACGGTATAGTTTTTAGGAAAAACCATATAAATTATAGAGCGCACTATCATAACAATCAAACTTTCAAAAAAAGACAACAACAACAACAAAGCTTTTCCCACAATTAAGTAGGGTCGGCTACATGGATTCTTTGCCTCCATTCAGATCTATCTAGGGTCAATCTCGAGCTTATATCCAAAAAACTAAGATCCATTCGTTTAGTCTCATTCCAACACTTGTCGAGCCCTCCTCGCACTCTCTTAGCTAGCTCAACATCCCAAAACTCGCATCTTCTAACTGGTGCATCACCTGACCCCCTTTGCAAATGATCAAACCACCTTAAGCAGTTTTCTCGCATCTTATCCTCGATCAGAGCTACAATAACTTTCCTTCTGATTGCATCATTCTGAATCCGATCTTTACATGTGTGTGTGTGTGTCCACACATCCACCTTAGCATTTTCATTTTTGCTTTTGCCATTCTCAGCGCATGTCTATGGTTCACAAGCCAACATTCAGATCCATAGAGCATAGCAGGTCTCACGATTGCTTTGTAAAACTTTCCTTTGATTTTAAAAGAAATTTTCTTATCACAGAGAACAACATAGGCTTCTCTCCACTTTAGTCATCTTGTATTTATTCTATTAGTAACATCTCCATCAATTTCTCCATCATGTTGCAAAATAGATCCCAAGTATCTAAAAAAATCTCTCTTCTAAATGCTATTGTCGCCAATCTTTACCTCAATTCCTTCACCATTGCTTCCATCAAAAGTGCACTACATATATTCAGTCTTGGCCCTACTTATATGAAATCCTTTAGTCTCCAATGCATGTCACCAGACCTCAAGCTTCTCATTTAGTCCATCTCTAATCTCATCAATCAACACAATATTATCAGCAAATAACATACACCAAGGTATCTCATCATGAATGTGACTTGTCAACTTGTCCATAATCAAAGTAAAAAGAAATGGACTTAAAGCTGAACCTTCATGTAAACCAATGTTGATGTCAAAATAGTCAGTCTTCCCAAACCGGATCCTTACACAAGATAAAGCACTATTATACATATCCTTTATGAGGTTGATGTATAGGATAGGTACTTGTCTCTTCTTCAAAACTCTCCACAACATCTCCCGTGGGACAGAATCATAAGCCTTCTCCAAATAAATAGAAATCAAATGAAGGTTCTTCCTTTTAGCTCTATAAATCTCCATGGTTCTCCTCAGCAAATGGATGGCTTCAATAGTTGAGCGACTTGGCATGAATCTGAATTGGTTTTCTTTTACTTAGGAAACTTGCCTCAACCTTCTTTCGATCACATGTTCCCAAATTTTCATGGTGTGACACATCAGCTTGATACCTTTGTAATTTGAATAATTTTGAATGTCTAGTAATATAATAGCACGTAGACAAAAAAAGAGGCACTAAAAAATAGAAGTTGAAATAAGGTTCCTTATTAGATCCATATTACTTGACTGTGAATTCTTATTGCGCAACATCTAGTAATATAATAGCACGTAGGCAGTAATGAAATGTGTAAGTAGATATGACTTGAATATACCAATCAGTTGCAAGAACGTTTGAACTCCTCCAAAAGTGGGGATGAAGCCCTTCATCCGAAAATAGAAGTCTCACCGCCCAATTGGAAAACTTGAGGGTCAAGGAGGAGCAAGTGCACCCCCCCTGTCGGGGCTTGAGGGTAAGGTTGCAAAAATCGGTAGTCGATACTCGGTCGGTTGGGTCACTGACTAAGGATTAATCGGCAGTCGAACGACTAATCGGATTTAGTCGGGCTTTCATCGGTTTTGAATTTTTTAATTATTTTAAATATATAAATCATTTTTGTAGTATATTCTTATATATTTAATAGATTCGAATATTTTTTATATTATCATAATGAAATATAACATCCGGATCCGAATGAACTGAAGCTCCTGTCAATAAAAGGATGTTGCAAGCAAGTTTGGATCTCCAAAGTAGAGATATTCAAAGGTACATATCTCTCTTCACTTTACTTTCATTAAAGTCAATGTTGGAGTTACTAATTTAGTTTTTTTTATGTTGCTATCCATCAGGTATTTTATCTATTGTTGTATGTTAGATAAAGCCACAAAATCCCTCCAAACTTAGAGGATCAAAGGTACAATCTTTCTCCCTTCTCTTGCTGCCTTCCATGCATGACTTAGCCTATAAAATTTTTATTACAAAAGTCTTCTAGGGATCTGGGGTTGGGACATAAAAATCTCCTAACTGAAATTATCTTATAAGAAAGTATTGGTCATATCAAACTCACAAATAAGCCAACTTTTGGTTCACCTGGATTTCATACTGGTTACTAGAGAAAAGACTTTGATGTAATCAACTCCATACGTATAAGAGAATTCTTTTATTGAAAGCCCCTCTTTAAGCCAATCAACCTTACCATCAAGTGTATGCTCTATAGGAAATAACCACCGACAGGAAACAAGAGTGACATTCAAAAATAAGGACATGAGGTTAGAGGAGCACTCTTCTTATCATTCATGACCTGACTTCAGTTAGACTTTTGTAATATATCAATATAATCTCTTAGAATCAATACAGTTAATAGTACATCAATGGATTGCATTCGGGATCAGATAAGTCATTACTCGTAATAATTAGAGATAGAATGGTGAACACATGATCCTACCCCTTCACATAGGGAAACCAACTGAGGTAAAGAAGCATCTTGAGCAATGTTTGATGAAGGGCTAGATTTGGATTGTTTATGAATTATGATTATGCTGCACTGTTGAAAGTTCACAATCCCACCACCTATAAAAATCTTAATCACTTTTATCTATACCATTGTAACTTTGTGTAAACTAGGTTGGGGGAGTGATACCTTCTGAACAGATTTTTGGATAGAAGTTCGAAATTAGATGCATATGTCCATTGGCTTCAATCGCTCGAAATCAAAATCTGCTGAGGATTGTTCAATTAGTGAAACTCTTGCTTCACAAGTGAACATTGTAAGCCTTGCAACATATGACCCTGCTGTCACAATTTTTTATAAAAGACTATGGATGGCCTTATTATGATCGACTTCTATCTACCTATGAGACACTGCTCGAATAAGAGGGCTTAATCATCATAGGCAATCTCCTTGATGCCATCGGTTAATTTCACATGTATAAACAATGATCGGATTTAATATCTTACTTATATAGAAGCAAATATGATGATCTTCTGAGAATTCATCTTTTAAAATATTAGAACTCTTCTCTCAAAGTCAACAAATGATTTCTCAAGATCTTTACGAATAAGAAATTATCAATCAATTGATCATTATGTATAGTCTACTATTCATACAATCACCAAAGATAGGTAGTGACAAAATACCTAGAATTGTAAATTCGACCATTGAAGAGAAAGAGAAATGATGGGGTAGATGAATAAGTGAAATCAATGCTGAATCATCTATATCAATAAGATTGTTGATCAAAAAGACCTAGATCTGTACAAGCAACCACATAAAGGATTAAGAAAGGATGAGGGATCAAGTCATTGATGACTGATAATTAAGAGTGCCAGTCATGGTGACCTTTACGTCTGACTGTGCGAGGGTGCGGTGACCCTCAGCTGGGCGGGAGATTAGGAAGCCCAGTTAGGGCAGCGGCCGCTTAGTACGCGGGTCTAGGATCCCACTCTTTTTCTCGGTTTTTTTTCGCGAGCGCTCGCAGTTTTTACGCCTCTCTGGGATCCACAGGTTTTCTTTTAAAGACCAGTTCTGTTGACCCTTGTTCTTTAGGGTACCTAGGCTGGAGGGCCCTTGATTTTAGTTTTTCGAGCTCGTTAGCCCGTACCGATCGGGCCGGTTTTTCTTTTAGAGTGACTTTTCTGGAGAGTCTCTCTCACCCGTCTCAGTAGCGTAGTTTTAGAGTAGACATATCCCTCTATTAGACCGCCCTTCTAATTAGAGGGCGAGACGGAAGAGCCTCTTTTGTAGGCTACCTCACCGCTTGAGTTTTGTTTACTTTTCGCCAACAGATTTGGCGATGCTACATCTGAATCATCCATGTATATATCTGAATCCTTTATGGCTACATCTGAATCAGTCACAATTGAATTTGGAGGTGTTACATTTCAGATTGGAATGAGTCACAAATGAGTTTGGCTAAAGTTGAGATGAATTATAGTTGAGTAGGTTGTAGTTGAGCTAGTTACTGTTCCGCCAGTAATTCCTGACGAAGAGAAAAGACCAATTTATGAAAATCATCCTTATCAGACTACGAACTACTACCGCAGTTGTTGAAATAGCTAGTGGACATGTTGGGAACTTACTTAGGATGCATTTTACTCCACCGCATGCCTACGGAAGCACCCCAACCCTAAGGCTTCCTTACTGCCTTAGAGTCACAGTGTGAGGTCTTATCTAGACCAAGACCACAGACTACCCACTAAGCTTGAGAAATTCAATAAGAAAAGAATCAAAACATCAGACTCATCATCTACACTTACTATGGTCTATCCTCATGACTCACAAACATAAAAAGAGACCCGAATCATCTCGACCATGTCAATCATTAAATACTCAAGGTATCAGGATCATTTCAAACATGATAGCCATTGAATAAATCATTGAAACTTGAAAATGATAGGGAAGAACGGAAATCATATACAGTTTTATACTAGAGTCATACCTTAGAACCATAGTATGAAGTCACACTCAGATCAAGATCCCAAATTATCCACTAAATCTGAGAGATTAGATAAAGATCAAGAACAAAGACTCAACATCAACATCTCCAAGATCCATTAAACATGATTTATAATTAATTAAAAGGTGACAGTTTAAATATGGATTATATAATCTTTGTATAAAAATGATTAATATGGGTAATTAATGTAGGATGAGTAGAATGGGGTTTTACATACCAAACAACTTGAAAGCTTGTTTCATTGCAAGTAACTTTAAATTTTAATTGTCAAGCCCAATTTTCTTGCTTTCCTTTTGGAGCCACTAAATTTCCTATTACTTCTAACTAATAAGATTTACTCAACATTTGTTGATGTTCTTTTCTCCCTATTGCATGGATTGCAGGCATAATACCTGCATCGTGGTATGGGGAGAGTTGAACCTCAGTTTCTGCAGTAAAACATATCAGGTATGTATGTTATAGTTTGTTCAAGGTATTATATAATGCTTTTCTTTCTCTTCTGTTAAAATTGGGATGCATGTATATATTGCAATTCTATTGTTACATGTTAACTGCTATGGAAATTTATGCAATAATTGGTGACATATTGTAGTTCTGTGGCTTATTGGTTAATTTGTGAATGTCATTCATAAAGTAAATATGAAAAAAAATCCCTAAATTTTCAGTATTTTAATGCGATCTTTAGCTAACATAATACTACGGGTAATATGTAAATGGGTATCCCAGATCCGAGAAGGAGCGGGCCTAACATGAAAGAAAAGAAGAAATTGAATTTAAATAAAACATTAAGCATATTAGAATAAGTTTGCTTTAAAAAATAAAAAAATAAATGGTATCTCCAAGCAAAAATCGATCGACTAGTTGGCCTTAGTCGGAATTACTCAGTACAAGGTCGGCCATCCCACCGACTAGACTAGTCAGACCTACTAGTCGGGCTAGTCGGAGGATTTTTACAACAATGCTTGAGGGCATAGTATCCAAAACAAAATCAAAAGCATGACTACTTGTATATAGATCAAAATTATATCTCAATTTATTTGTGCAGGGAGTGGCTATATATACACTCGAAAAAATCAAAAATGAGAAATTGAAGAGAAAATTATGCAAAATCCCCAACAGACAAAACTTTAAAAGCTTAAAAACATCATAATATACCTTCCGAGCTTCGTCCTTCGTGGAAACAAGAAACAATCAACAATAGAGGTGACATGAGCAAGTGGGCATCCATATTGGCCACATAAGTTGAAATGGTGGAAAAGTTACATTGAATACGATCAAGAGTTGACATTGGCAAAATGAATCATTACACCGTTGATATGTGAAATATCAATCGACATCTGCGAGTAAGGAGAAAAAGGTGCATATCGATACTCGTCAAAATGATATCTCGAGCTTTAAATATAAAGGTGGATATCGATGCCTGTCAAAACGATATCTCGAGCTCTATATCGTTAGTATATTGCAAGATTAAAGATGGCATATACAACTCCATCCCTAATTGTCTATCAAGCTCAATGTATGTATTGGTGTGGCTGACTGGTTCTACTGGTATGGGCGGTTTCATTTAATATTCACACCATTACATCTTCGATATATGATCTCCAAATCAGGTCCCAGATATTCTAACAAAAAGGTTGACTAATGGGTTCCAATTCAGAATCCAGATATCTCACACAAAAAAGGTCGGCATATCACCTCTGGGAGACATCTCAAACGTGACACGATATGTATGGTCCTATTCGGGGGAGATTTTGCATTCTATGATAGTTTTGCTCAGAAACTATCTCGAAATAGTTTTGTTCTAGAAAGCATCTCCGGAAAGATCATCCTACCTCTGAGACTTGTATATCAGAAGATTATGTATCTTCGTCCCTTTCCTGATACATGAACGATAGCTTGAAGCATTAGAGTTCACAAGTACCCCTATCCTCTATCTATGGATTAGAGCAGGAAAACGCCTCCTTTTATTTGGATATCCAGTGTAAAGGGCTTTGCTGGTGATTTAAAGTGTACAACAATAAGAAGAAGCATCTACTATCTATCAAAAGTAATTAAACAGAGGATGTAAATTATGGCAGACATTACAAGAACTTAAATATTACCTTTTATTTAATGATTCGTTTGGCTTTGTAGGAACCTTGGAGAATGCACATATTATCCTGGCAAACGATGCATTAACAACGTTAAAGAGCAAGAAGAAAATAAAAAAGCTACCGAGGACAAACATAATATTCCCTTAAATAATTGTTCTAGTATTTTGAAAATGGGCATTACCAACCGTCGCAACAAATGTTAAACCAAAGGAAAAAGGTTCAGAAATATGAGCTATATAAGGGGTATTGATATGCGATTCTTTGCCTCCATTCATATCCATCTTGGGTCTCAGGATCAAATAAAACTAATATCCCTTCGTATTCCAACACTTCTTGGGCCTTCCTCTCCCTCTCTTAGCCTGCTCAACATCTCAAAATTTGCATCTCCTAACCGGTGCATCACCTAACCTCCTTTACAAATGGTCAAACCACCTTAAGCGATTTTCTCGCATATTATCCTCGATCGAAGCTACACCAACTTTCCTTCTGATTGCATCATTCTGAATCCAATCTTTACGTATGTGTGTGTGTGTATCCACACATCCACCTTAGCATTTTCATTTCTGCTACCGACATTCTCTGCACATGTCTATGGTTCATAGATCAACATTCAGATTCATAGTGCATAGCAGATCTTACGGCTGCTTTGTAAAACTTTCCTTTGATTTTCAAAGGATTTTTCTTATCACAGAGAATAGAAGAGGCTCCTCTCCACTTTAGCCAAGTTGAATCTTGATACCGGGATAAAAATAAATCTTTCAAAGTAAAAGTGTTCATCTTCCCTACTTGAGGGTCTTTGGTTCATTCTTGTGTTTTCTCACTGGTATTTTTCTTCTTTCCATTTTACAAGTCAGATGTTCAGACGCTGTAGAAATATCTGGCATGAGGGAATAACCTTTGAAAGATTTCTTACAAAGTTTTTTTTTCCTTTTTTTCAAAAAGCATATTGCCAAGAAGTTAAAGGAAATTAATACATCCAAATCCATTCTCACAGAAAATAATGGAAGGAATAATAAAACTACTAGAAAAGAATGTAAGACATTTCGATCCAAAAAATGTCATCAAAGAAAGCCCTCCAACAGAGGGAAGTAGTTTTGTTATTGACATTTTGACAATAGTTATACCTGCTGAACAGACTTGCAACAGCTTCACATTCCTCAGCGTTGTAAAACCATATACCATTTACTTCTCGGGTAGCATTCCGATATAGTAGATATGGAGACTGCAGTTCATACTCAAAATCTCCTAAGAAATTCTCCACCAGATTAGCTGGTTAAAACCATAGATGATAGTCAACATGAATCTTAAATAAATAAAACATTCACAAAAGACAACGAGTCAACATTGCAATAAAAAGTACTTATTGGTGATGGCAAGAAAATCCCTCTCCATAGAAAAAGAACCCTAAAAGTTCGGACATATTCATAATATTACAGAAAATTATAGTACAAGATGTCAACAATAGTGAAAGGTTGAGTCCATTGGGTCATTGTATTTGTCTGGACCCATTTACACATATCTCATGTGTTTAGTCCTATATTTTCTAGTGACAGAATTTGGATGTTGGTGGGGATATATAAAGATTCCAACCCTTCTTGTTTTGATTGAGAAGTTTATATAAAGATCAGACCCCATTCGATTCTTCTTCTATAAAGTAGGACTGTCTCTTAGGACAATCTCAAACCACGTAAATTTAATGTTTTAATGCTTGTGTTGCAGTGTTTATTATCTCTCCGATTTTCCATGTGGTATAAGATCAAGTTGGTGTTAGTTCATTTCAACATTAGGCTTTATTCCGGTTATTTTATTTTATTTTCAGGAGATCCTCAATGTTTGTGCGGCTCTTGAAGTTTGGAGGGCAATGGAAGCAAAGCAGTCATCGCGGGCGATGCCCGCATTTCAAAAACACTAAGGGTTGTGGTATGGCAAGCAAAAAGGCGATGTGGTAATGTTAGGAGTGAATTACAAGTCTCAGCATGCAATCCCAAGGAGAGAAGAGCAGTAACGACATTCGCGAGGTGCAATGAAATGTGTGCTCATCGTCGGCAACATCGACCCTAGCGATGAAGGCGGTGCAAGTCTGCTCATAGGAAGAATGTTAGAGTTATTATATTTAAATTTATGTTTGTAACCCTTAAGGTTCCGTAACCCCCCGTGATCCTTTGGGTTCCGTAACCCTCTGTGACCCTGCGGGTTCTGTAATCCCCCGTGACCCTTCGAGTTCCGTAACCCTTGTACTCTCTAGGTTTTCTCTCTATCCTAAACCAGAGCCTAATATCCTAAATCCACCGCCACCACCAGTCCTCTCTCCGCTAACAAGGAGAGAGGCCTGGACCTCCTGTGTTGCTCGTGGATTCGATGGTTTCTCGTGCAAGGCAGTCCGAGTCCCCAACAACACCATTTGCCACCTCCAGCGGCACCTAAAGCGCCGCCCGAGGCTCCAGCAGCTCCAGCCACACCTCCTGCAACGTCGGCACCACCTGAAGCCCCCCCTCTCCAATAGCCCCTACTTCACCACGACTTTTTTCTCTCAGCTTTTTGTTTCTCCCAACTTGATGTTTCCTACTCTTTATTCTATCAAGAATGGGAGAAAGGGGGAGTCAGAGATGATTTTTCAGGACGTCTGCTGCCCTCCAGACTACTACTCAGATCATCTGTCTTCACTGAGCATCGACTTCTTCGTCAGGGCGTATGCTTCTACTTTTACGACCCGACTACTACTCCACACTAGACTTCTTCTACAACGATTATTCTCCAAGCACGACAGAGATATGTTTCAATGACCTCAGGCACGACAGAGATACATTATTGTGACCTGATATCGCAGCGACTCTACAGGCATGGCAGAGATACGTTCCGGTGACCTGAAAGCCGCAGACCCGTCCTCGAGCGAGGTCTTCTACCAACAGCAGGCATATGTTCTTATGATGCATCGTGTGAAGATGTGGTGTACACTTTTTCTTTTTGTTATAAGTTGCAGCTTTCTCAGCTCCAGCTTGAGGTGGAGTGTTAGAGTTATTATGTTTAAATTTATGTTTGTAATCCTTCAGGTTTCGTAACCCCCGTGATCCTTTGGGTTCCGTAACCCTCTGACCCTTCGGGTTCTGTAATCCCCCGTGACCCTTCGAGTTCTATAACCCTTGTACTCTCTAGGGTTTTCTCTATATATAGGAGACCCTAACTCTATGGAATAAAGATCTTATTTTTTCCTCTTCTCAACAAAGAAAAACGTGGCGGATGGTATCCTCTTTCATACCATCTACCTTGACTTTTTGTTGTATTCCCCGCTGTAAGTATTTTCTATCTTCTTCCTTAATAAAATGGGGCGAACACCTATGAGTGTCTCCCCCTTTTTTGAGTGTCAAAAAAAAATGTGGCGAGGGATGGCAACACTTCGCTCCGTACGAGGCAGTAAAGTTCATGAGGTACCACCATTGATTGCAGGTTGTGAGGTCAAGTTCCTCATGGTGGCAACAAGGCTTCTACATGGTAAGGTCAAGTTCTCCATGGTGGCAACAAGGATTCTTGACCGTTCGCTTGTTCAGTTGCATGTAATCGACGTGCAATCTCATAAATCAATCCTTCTTCTTCACAAAGAGTATCGATGCTCCCCATGGTAATGTACCGAGGTGGATGAATCCCTTCTCAAGCAAATCATGTAGTTGTACATTGAGCTCCCTGAGCTCGAAGGGGCCATCCGGTGTGGGAGAATAGAGATTGGTTGAGTGTTAGGTAGTAGAACGATCTCAAACTCTCTCTCACTCTGTTGGTAAACCAGGAAGGTCATCTAAAAATACATCGGGAAACTCCCGAACAATACTGACATCCTCAATCATCCTGCCCTAGGTGGATGTGTGAACAATGTATACAAGATATCCCATGCATCCCTGACGATGGCACTTTCCAGTCGCCAATAGGCTTTCGAGGGCCCTTCTTATCCTTTCTAGCACCACCCAGATCTGTTGAGCGGTCTGATTTCGACCAGACAAAGGTGATTTCAGACCTATAAATCACATTTTCTGACTCTAACATGCATCAAGGATTGACGAGGATGGTTGTATGAGTCTACATGTACAACAATCCTTTATATGATCATGTAGACTCACTCGGATCAACTTACTACCCCAAACGAGTCTCGTTTCGGCCTTCTTTTTCATCATGCCAGAGAACAACGGTGATGTCTTTTCTTCGTTTGATGCCTTCAATGGCCCGACTCCCATCGTGAAGATGGATGGGACCAACTATGAGTTATGATCCATGCAGTTTTTGACCCTTATGCAATTCAATAACAAGGAGCACATTCTGACAAAGCCAGAGCCGACGGAGAAGATTGGGGACAATGACTCATGGAGGCAACATGGCGCATATGCGTGTATTACGCTCTCTGAGACTCTTACCACAGAGATCACTAACAACATAGTGAACCAGCACACCGTCAAAGCGATGTGGGATACTCTAGCAGCCATGTATGCCCAAGTGAAGAACGAGGCCAAGATTTTTCAGCTTCTGTTTGATATATGCACGGCCAAGCAGAACGGCCATCCTCTGCATACATTATACTCTTCGCTTCGCGGCATGTTTGCGAAGCTTCACATCTTCATGTCCATTACCACTTCTACGATGTAATTGATAGCATACATGAACTCCACGATGTTGAAGTTTTCTTGGCAGCTCTATGCTCGGAATATGAGGCTGCATGCGCACAACTTCTTACAGACGTGAAGCGACCATACCTCCCATGGAGGTGGCCTACAGTCGCCTCAACATGCTTCTTATCCCACCTACTGCCACCACACAAACTTCCTCAGCAATGGCTGCATCTCGCGACAGAGGAGGTTCTACACAGGTCAGAGGTTGTGGTCCTCGTGGCAGAGAAGGTGGACGTCAACTTGACCCCTACACCTATTGCCGTTGTACATGCCACTTTGAGGATACATGCTATTAGAAGCATAGGTACCCTGCATATGGTCAAATGGCTGAGCAGATTGAGCCCTAAGACAGTTCGACTCCTCAGACATATCCACGCCTTGATGATATTGTCTCTCGTCTGAGGGAGATTATGACTCTTACCGGGCATAACTACAGTTTCCCCAAATGTTGCAGCTGTTGCAAGAGCCTCTTCGAGCTCATCAGGTATAGCATATACTTTTACCAGTTGTAGCAAGGCAGATATGACAAAGTGGATCATGGACTCTGGTGCTTCTCAGCATCTGTGTGGAGACAGAGCACAGTTCAGTTCTTACATATCTATACCCCCAGGTAGATAGGTCGTCATGACTGACAAGGGGAGTTGCATGTAACGACATTCATACGCCTGCAGAATGTTTTATATGCTCCTGATTTTCAGATGAATTTGCTTTCTATTAGTTAGATCATGAAGGACTTGCATTGTCGTGCCATTTTTTATCCCTCTACTCTTGTGTTTCAGGACATATTCAGGGCAGTGTGACTGGATGTGGTCGTGAGCAGCGGGGACTCTAAGACTTGTCCAGTCTCCCAGTGGCAGTGCCTCAACAGTTCCCACAAGATCAGTCTCTCCTTACTTGTGGCATCTTCGTTTCGCCCACCCTCCTCTTCAGAAGATGTATCATGTCCTCCCACAGATTTCCACGCACTCTTCCTTCCAGTGCAAAGCTTGCCAGCTTAGAAAGCATCATCAATCTTCTTTCCCTGTGAAGGATATGGGGAGATCCTTAAGCGCATCACGGAAGCGTGAGGATCGCATCGTATGCGATCGGGAGCGACTAGTCGCACTAGTTGCTCTAGGCAGTGGAAATTAAAATTTTTCATGCGACGAAACCACATGATCCACGAACACTATTCGAATCATTTTGTCTAAAACACAAACAAGTAATAGGATTACCTCTTGAAGCGTGGTTGCGATCTAGTCTCTAAACGAAGAGACCTCTTGTCTCAAGTCCGATCCGACGAAGGAGACGCTTGCGAGCGTGTTGATGAAACACGTGCTTCTCGCAATCCATGTTGATGATCCAAGCGGCGGATCTCCTGATCTCGACACACAAGATCCGACGTCTTCTTCACGAGCGAGGCGCACCGAAGGAGACGGAGATCCACGAGCAAATGATTGGGCAGCATAACGACGACGCTGCGACGATGGAGACTCTCTCTAGGGCATCCATGGTGGACGGCTATATGAGAGAGAGAAAGAGTGAACGTGTAGAGAGAAAGAGAGAGAGAGAGACTTGTGTTCTCATTGTGTAAAGAAGAGCAAAGGGGGTGCCTCTCCTTTTATAATATTTTGGGATCCATGGATCTCAATCCATGGACAACACAAATCCAATGGCTCACATTGATTTGTGTTTCTTTTAATGACCAAGATTTGTGTTGGTAAAAACCAACAATAATTAATTTAATAAAATCAAATATATATTGAATATAATTTGATTTATATTAAATCAATGTCCATTAGAGAAATAGGAAGGAGGCAAGCCTCCTTCCATAAGGAGGGTGGACGGCCACCACATTCCTTATAGGAATTGTGGTCATCCACTCTTCCTATATGGAAGATGGATGTCTCTCTCCTATTACATGAGATTACATTATCTCATGATTCTCTCCAATATTTGCAATAACTTTTGTTGCAAATTATTTCACAAAAATAAATCCAATCTGTATGAACATTGCAATCTTGCCATTAGAAATTTGTGAATCACATTCACAACCCAAAATAAAATGTAGATTACATTTTCAAACAATTGTCCAATGTGAATCCAATTCACATTAACATTTAATTAACAAATGTAAATTACAATTAGCTCTCTCTCTCTTATTTATTATAAATCACATTTATAATATATATGATTAATATGGATAGTGATATCTACATTATTCATATCCATGATAATTAAATCACATTTAATCATCTTGGATCTTTATTCTCATGTGCCCAAATAATATGAATCACATTCACATTATTTACATATTTGATAATCAAATCACATTTAATTATCTAAGATAACTCTCTCTATAATATGAATCGAATTCATATTAATCATGATAATTAAATCATATTTAATTATCCATTTTCTCAGTGCTCGGATACACATATCAACAATGAAATTATCCTGAACTCTTTCAAGGATAATGCGCTTTCTCCGCGGATACTTGGAGATAAGGACAGGGTTATTGTATTGTTCCACGTATAGTGACTTGGATATTGAGATCACAACTCAAATCCAGATCTTGGGCCTCCCATAGTCGCTTGATTAAATAAAGACCGTAAATCTAATCTTCACATTGCATCTGAATCACATTCAGATCAATATCCAATATTTGGACCAAGATCAGATTACTTCTCTACTGAGCGAAGTCGCTAAAATCCAGACCCGTTTCATCACTTCCTAGGAATGGAAGCGTCATGGTTATACAATCGTTTATGATCACATCACCCTCAGGTATTCCCAATACCTGTACATCCTGCATACTGGAAGACTCAGAATAAACCTGAAGTATAAGATCAATTTTACACTGTCTACTTCAGAGTTTTATCATTAAGTTTCTCTTTTGACTATTGGGAGCTGGTATCGATCATATACTTTCCAAAAGCATATATCATACCCAGGTGTTGATCATATACTTTCCAAAAGTATATATCAAACCTACAAATTCAGTCAAGCTTCCAAAGCGAGATGACCGTGCACGGAATTTGATTCTTCCCAACATCTCATGAGTGAGCTCATGTCTTCCGGTTCAGTAACCAAACCTGTATGATCCCTTTGAGAGATCGTATTACTCATAGGCCCTTGACCTTGATTAGGTCATCAACCTATTGGTCTGCCAAATGTACATACTCAGACATATAGTAACGCATCTGTCTCCGGTCAGAGGATGCGTGCCTATATCATGACAGCATACATCATAGGACTTTGGTTATCTCGATCTCGTTAAGTCAACTCTTTGACCTAACTAATATGACACCTCTGAATCTCTATTCCCATGCAGAGGACCTGCATTAAGAGGCCGGTCAGATATCAGTCTAAATGAGAAAGGATTGCCATCTCCTACTTAGGCTAGAGATCATGTCTCAACAATCATTTGACGGTGCTTGATGAGTCCTCAATCTAACTCTTTAGATGTTCATCCAAGCACCAGCCTCTATAATTCAATATTTGAATCAACAGTCATATTATCATCAAGATGGCCATGGTACATAACCCTAATTGTACTAAGGGACCTATTATGCAAATTATCTATTCTTCATTTTAGATCAGGGAATGATATTCGCAATAACATTTATTGCATAATGGCTCGTCGTGGGCTCGCATGTTCAACAATCTTCCACTAGCCCAAAGAGCCATTAATGGGCTAATCATTTAAACCCACACTCATGTGACAATCATAGGCTATTTAAAAAAAATAGCTAGGTAAGTTGATCAGTCACTCTGTTCGCAAGAGACTATGCCAAGTCCTTTTACGACACTTGCATATCTCATAGTAACAGTTCTCGCATTCAATGCGAAAGTTGCATCTTATGCAACCAATACTCAACATTATTAGTTAGTGTCATTGACACTACAATTCAATAATCATTATTATAACCAGTATGTAATTTCTTTCATCCTTATTAGAATACCCTTAATCCTGGAGATCTCTATCTCCTAAGGTATCCGCAATTAAGAACTTTTAGATCACTATTTATAAAGTCTTAATTTCTTGAATATAAGACTTAGAGATCACTATCTCTAAAGTCTTGTCATCTTTGAAGATATTGTTATTACTGCAATCAAGTGCTCTATCTCCATAGTAGGATTAGTGATAGTTTACTACTCCCACTGCATGGCAGACATCTGGCTTTTGTACACATCTAGCATACTCTCAGCTTCTCGTAACTGATGCACAAAGGGCAACCAGTTTTAGCATTCACTTCCTCAACTCTTTGAGGTGCTATCCCTTTAGATAGGTTAGTACCATATCTTGAGGGAAAGAAGCCTTTCTTGGAATTTTCCAGAAAATGGAAAATTCCAAGGTGTACCATTAATGTGACAGTCCCAATATCCTCTTCTCTTTGCTTCTGAACAACTTCAGAACTAAGATCTAAGAGGTATCCTTGAGATTATATCTCAAGATATGGAATAACCAGTCTATAAAACACTTATTATCATCCTTATATCATTACAAATGATTAGGATATTATCTACATTAAGCACGATGAACACAATGGCACTTCTACTAAGCTTCACATGGTTCATTAAGATTCTATCTGAAATCATAACATTTATAATTTCATCAAATCTTATGTTCCAACTACAAGAAGCTTATTTGAGTCCATAGATGGAGTTCTTCAGCTTGTATACCTTGCTTTCCTCAACCATGAAGCCCTGGGGCTACTTCATGTGAATATCCTCGGAGAGGTATTCATAGAGGAATGCAATCTTAACTTCCATCTTGAAGATGTCAAAGTCAAGTTGTGTAGCTATAGTTAGCAATATTTTAATGGGTTCAAGCATGGTCAATGAAGAGCAAGTCTCATCGCAAGCGATGTCTCCTCTTCGGTGTGCATCTCATGGCTACGAACCGTGCTTTGAAGGTCTCTACCTTCTCATCAGGTTCCCTCTTTCTCTCGAAGATCCATTTACACCTTAATGGGTCTTACCCATATAGGTGGATCCTCGAGGGTCCATATACAACACTTGTATATGAAGTCTACTTTAGACTTTATTGCTAACATCCATCTTTCCATGCCATGATCTTTAAAAGCTTCATCATATGAAGTTAGATCATTGTCAGATTCAACTGACACATAGAATCCATCTTCAAACTTATTTGAAGAGGTATTAGTGTTTCATCTTTAATTGTCCTTTTTAGTTTCCAATTTTAGGAACCTCGTTATCTTTTCAAGATTAAATGAGTTCCTTAACTTCATTTTCATCTTGATTCTCAAGAGTCTCATCTTCTAAGAATCATATTCTCATAGATGAGATCTTTTAATAATCTCAAGGTCATAAAGTAGGTATCCAATACCATCCTTTATTTTCCTAATAAAGTAGCACTCTCTGGTGCTGGATTCTAGTTAATTTGCATGAAATCTTATTAAGGATATATATTGTAGTCTTTACTACATATATACCTTGGAAACTAATTAATAATTATGCTAATATTCACCATTAATCATATCATGTCACACATGATTCAATTGTATCTCCCTACAACTCTTATTGAGTTTAGGTACATTACGAGGATTGAGATAGGAATGATATTCATATCTCTATAAGGTATTCCTTTGAATTCATCTAACAGGTACAAGCTACCTAGGTTAGATCAAATTCATTTAATCTTCCTTCAAACTTTGGTTTTAAACCAAAATTCTGAAATCTTCGAACATTTTAAAGCTTCCTAATGTGAAGGGAAGAAATCTCATATCAAAAATAATCATCGAATGATATCATATATCATCAATATTTATGAGATCCTGAATACCTTGACATCTTACACCTTTCCCAAAGAAGGGTGTATTAGACATTTTACTTTGAATACAATATTCATAAGTATGCAAGTTTTGAAATTTTATACATTCTAATGTTTCATCTCTTACTTGTCTATTGATCTCATCAACAGACATATGTCCAAAACATGATGCCAGATCATTGTCAAATGATCTTCATCCTCCTATTGATCTTTAAAGGTTTAATTTCAGTATTAGAAATGTTAATGAACCATTCATTAATTTTCTATTTTAGTAGAGTCCTCTAGATTTTAGATTACTATCTGAAATATCTCTATCATAACTCTTTATGATAGATCTATTACAGAATTCATGTTTATTTCCAACATTTAGAAATAAACAATGAATGTATTCTAATATCTACGTCAAAGAGACATTCTCTAAGACTAAGGGCTCTCCCACTGAAAATAACAAGTCCATCTATCCAAGAGAGATTGTTGCAACAATTGCATCAATATCCATATGGATGACTATTAAACCTTAAAATCAAATTTTATAGTCTTCTAATACATATGCAACTAATTGCAAGTGTCATTAGAAGAATGAGATACAATTATTAGACTTTTATCTTATCCAATAAGAAAGCATATTTCAATGATTAAATGTAGATTATTCCGATGCACTATCTAAGTCCTTTTGTAAGGATCTAGATAGACTTGATAGTCATACTATCTATACATCAGCTTATTGCAGTATTGGCATTCATCCAACTATTTGGATGTCATATGGAAGTCACAGAAGTACAGTCAACTCTTTGACTTTCCTTCTTACTTGGGTCCAACCCATGCTCCACTGCGCTCCCTTTATCTATAAGCAACCATTGCTCAAGATAAAGGATTTCTTATGCCGAAATCAAAAAAATTCAATATAAGAGTATTTCAACATTTATGCATGCTTCATTCAATTTATACAATATGAATAATACGAAGCATCATGAATGACCAGAGTATAGACAGTAGAATGATGACACTCATCGTATATACATCCATATAAACTCTCAAAACATTGGTTCACGTAGACACTCAAACAGTTTGAATACATCATCACTTATAGAGCCACCATTTTGCATGATGCAAAGAACCTCGTCATTCACGATTAAATGTCGAGAGCACATATGTATGCCAGAGCATCTTCTTAGAATTTTTATAAGGATTATTTGGCAATTAAGGTCATCATCGACATATCACTTCCAAAGTACATTCGATGAGAGATCAGGACTATAGAGACATACAAACCACATGGTTGAAGTCCTATTGTCTATTATAATTATCATTCCTCATTATTATGAGGAAACTTGCACATTGAAACCACATACATTATGTGTTCAACTGCAAGTACAATATCTTCATCATAAATCCAATTCATGATATTTTACTGGTTATTTTGAGTATAATATTGAGTGGGTTTAATGAAGCATTTTCTGAAATAAGAAATTTGCATAAGTGCATATATTTATACATATACATATTTTACTTTGATTTAGGAGTTTTTATATCAAAGTTGTCTTGCCTTGTCAACAATGAAAGTTCATTCCCTTAATCACTTTCAATGTAAGAGATATACTTACCAATATATCTCAAGCAAGATCTGGGATCTCCTTCCTTATCTTTGTTACATCCCAATAATATGAGAACCTCTAACTCCGATAAAAAGAAGCGGGAACACATTCCACCTTGCAAGTCCAACTTGCATCTCTCAATTCGGTCTTTAACACCCAGGCCCATCACCTCTAAGGTAATGTTGACCCATCATTAATTGAACCAACCGTCAACAGGAATACAACTCGCTATGTGCAATCCAATATCGCCCCAATAATATGAGAATCCGATATTGGGATCACTACGTATACGTCCTTACTCTTTCGAGAAGCGAAGAGCCCGATCCAGATGGATTGTATGCAGGAGCTGTCACTTCGGACAGGCGTCTCCTACATATAATATCTGGCGACGGAACCCTTCGCCTTGACGGGAGACCATGGATGTCACTTATGCGATCCTCCATATCATATTCAAATTCTAATTAATCATCATGAATCATATTCATTATGATTAATTCTTCCAAGGGAAATAACATCTTTATTCATAATAGAGTGTTTTAATTTTTTAATTGGATTCCAATTAATCTAATCAAATTAAATTAATGATCGAATTAATATCCAACAAATATTCTTTATTGTTACTTGAATTATGGTATTATCTCAAATACGTATTATTTCGAATTTTAATAATTAGAAATACATCATGATTTCTTGAGCATTATACCAACCCTACCTGCTGTCATGGCCAGTACCGACGGGAGTGGGACAGACGGCATACGGTGCAACCTATTACCCCAACACTCCCCGACTAGACACCATATCCGCCTCGGGAAATGATAATGCAAAATAGATCACTTTGTACTTGAGATGATCATCGGTTTTTCAACAGAAATTATACCATATAATAATAATCAAAATATTTTTGATTAACATTATAATGAGATTTGCTAAACAAATCCCAAATCCTATTCAAGCAACATGTTTGTTGGAAAGTAGATTGTATAACCAATTGTGATCTAAATCATATCTAATCAATTATTGGTTAAGGCAATGTCATTTAAGGAAATAATTATCATCAAATATTTCACAAATATTTTTCCATAATTATTCCAGGAAATTAAACCATTTAATTTCACTAATTGATTAAATGACAATCACAAGGTTCTAGACTAGGAAAGTAATTTCCAGCAGTGACCCTCACTTACTAAAATTAGCATATCTCAATCAATTTAAATCCAAATTAAGCAAAGTAAGTTTCTAAAATTTGCTAATTTGATTTACAACAGAACCTAAGTGATTTGCACATATTTCAAGACATTTCAAATCCGTAATTAACTCCTTAATTACGTCATGATTCGCAGTCCCCGAAACAGTGGATACATGTTCACTAATTTGATCATAACTTGAGCAAACGGATTCGAAATCACGCAAACCCAGATCTTACAGTTTCCTTATTTAATGGGAAACTAAATCCAAGTTTTATTTTTGTGTTTAAACAATTTAAACAGGGCCGAAAATAATCACTAAACAGAGATGCGAAAATGAAATGCGATAAAACTTTCGCAACCCTAACGAACCCAAGTCGGCTTAGGTTTATGGATCGTATCCGAAACCTTCAACCTGGCTCTGATACCACTTGAAGGATATGAAGAGATCCTTAAGCGCATCACGGAAGCGTGAGGATCGCATCGTATGCAATCGAGAGCGACTAGTCGCACTAGTTGCTCTAGGCAGCGGAAATTAAAATTTTTCATGCGACGAAACCACATGATCCAAGAACACTTCTCGAATCGTTTCGTCTAAACCACAAACAAGTAATAGGATTACCTCTTGAAGCGTGGTTGCGATCGAGTCTCTAAACGAAGAGACCTCCTGTCTCAAGTCCGATCCAACGGAGGAGACGCTTGCGAACGTGTTGATGAAACATGTGCTTCTCGCAATCCATGTTGATGATCCAAGCGGCGGATCTTCTGATCTCGACACACGAGATTCGACGTCTTCTTCACGAGCGAAGCGCACCGAAGGAGACAGAGATCCACGAGCAAACGATTGGGCAGCATAACGAACCCAAGTCACCATCAGGTTTCTCGTCCTATATTTCCACATGTATCAACAAGACAAATGTGGGCATGAGATGCCCACCGATTTGCACTGCTACATCCTTTATGTTATGTCGGATGATGAAAAACTAGCACCCTGGGCCCTTGATGTAGTATGGAGTCGTAATAATCGTGATTGGCTTGCCTAATGTGGGCACGAGACGGTGTCCGTAAAATGAGTGTGTGGCATCGGAGTCAAATAAAGCATGGAAGAATACCCATCTATAGAAATCATACCTCTAACAACAGAACCAGAGGCATCGGTCTGCTCCTGAGTAATGGCATGTAGCAGCCCTCGTTGTGCTGATGAAGAACTGGATCCAGCTATGCTATGTGTCAGCTATGGTAAGGGATGTTGTAATCCTCTATACCTACGATAAAAAGCTGATCCTTGATACTAGAAAGAACTGTTGGGTCTCGCACTCTGCTGAGGAGCACCCAAACCACAAAAGGCATTAGGCTCTGAAGTGACCCGACCGATGACAGTGAAAGCAAACCTTACGTGACAAAGATCCTCCTGAAACAATATTGCCCCCCTATTGCCTCTGAGTCTTCATAGGTGCAACGAGGGATGAGCAAATGACGTATTGCAATCAGCCAAAGCCTAGCCTAATGTATGGGGCTAAGTGGAACTGCTAGTTGTTGGTGTTACCGCAAATGGGTGAAAGCGATGGTCTCTACAGGGATGAAGAGAACCTCGACGTACATGCCGGTCTACTGTACTGATGAGACTGGGACTGAGTCTGCCATGTGTGTCGTCAGCTCTAAGTAGCCTCCCACTTTGTCACCGTCGTCGTCACCTCCATGATGGAGGCGAGGTTCAAGGTAGGCAAGCAGAGATGTACCTCGTATCTCATGCCACAGATGAATTTCTACAAATTCTCACATGGATAGGATGTAGTGGTAGAGGAGTGGCGTGAAAACTATGTGTAGGGAATTAGGTACTCTTGAGTTGTCATGGAGCCTTGTGTCAGCTCTGCAAACTGTTTCTGTTGCTACTCTACCCGATGGTTAGGGTAGAACTCCTCACGGAACTCGTTTAAAAAGACCTCTCAAGTGATGGGTTCGGTCAGATGCTCCTTGATGGCATGTCACCATTTCTTTGTATATCTGGCCAATGAAAACTCTACAAACATGAGCCATGTGTCCTCGGGAGCATGTATCATCTAGAGTACCCTGGACACATGATCAATGCACAGCTTCGCATCGTCTGGGGTAGATGTGCCATAGAACCGCGACACTTGAGACCTATGATAGGTGGTGTACATGCTCTATGCTTCTGCAAAGCATCAAGGTCTTCCTCCTCAGGCTCCAGAGAGACCGAATGGTGTATGCTATCCTCATCATCATGTGATGGCTAGTACGAGGAGAATTCCTATCGCTGGAGTCTTTGCTCCATCACCTCCTGACTTGCAAGTTTCCCTGAACAGCATCAATGAGTCATGCAAAATTGTTGGGCCATGTCAGACTCCACAGGAGACGGCATGATTCTGCAAAGAAAACCATGACATTAGTAATGATCCTAGTACATAGAGAGACATGGACAAGATATGTCATGTCACTTATGATATTCTCCTTGGACTCATGTCAAAGCCAGAAACTTTAGGCACTATCCCATCTTCCAAAATATCAATAAGAATCTGTGTTTATGGGAAGGATGGAGTATCGTTGTTCTGATACCAAACTGTCGCGACCCTCTTTAGGATCCACGATACTCAACAACCAACTCATAAACACCGCATTCACATTTAGAACACCCATTCAATAAGGAGAAATCTGATATAGATTTCATATTTTTTTTATTACAAAAACTCTCAGAAAATGCGATTGAATGTGGCGATACGAAAATGAAAACAGTTTTGCATGCGTTGATCCGAACAATTCTAACAGCAAATCGACAAGACAAGGGTATGGGGAAGTTGTGTGGGACAACAATAAGGCGATATGACAGAATCCGTACCTTCGAAGATTGTTTCTCGGATTTCTCCTCCAGCATGAAATCAACAATTTCAAGGTGCTTTGCATGAAATACATTTGAGCACAGCAATGATCTCAATGCCCTCTTTAATTTGGTGCACTCGAAACGCTGATCAAAGGTCAGCGACAACGGCGGAGCTCTGGTAACCTTCTCCGATGATGCTCCAGGGAACCCAACTGGTGGAATGAGCTAAATGATAATATCCACTTAGCTTGTATAGGGTTTAGTTCATAGCTCAAAAGTCCTAAACGGTGTGCGTAACTATCGCATGCGATGTATGTTTTCGATGTTCTTGGGCTCATTTGAAATGTCTCAAAGAGTAATACAAGATAGAGTGCTCATTTTCCCAATTTAATACGGGATAAATCAAGATTTAAGATTTAATATTTTTTATAATTCAGGGTTTTACACAAACTATCTCCAATTTGCCTACCCTGAATGAAGACATTTTGAAGCGGCTAGACCAAGTCATCCATGACTTCACTGAGTCTATCTGTTAAAACATTTGCAATCACCAAACAAATGGCATTCAAGAGCACGATGGGGTGGAAATCCTCTACTCCTTTTGAAATATCCTTCTTCGACAATAAAAAACTAAGTGCTCTATTGAGTCTGTCAAAACCAATGTTTCCCTGTCTGAAGTCCTCAACATTGCCACAATGTTGTCTCCCACCACATCCCAAAACTCTTTGTAAAAGAATACTAGGAAGCCATCTAGTCCGGGGGGACACCTCTGCATTTAGCGTGGATACGGCTCTCTTCACCTCATACTTCTTGAAGGGTCTGATCAAACGGCTACTTTGGTTTAGTTGAGAGCCCGAACGCACATGTCCTCGCCCACCTCCAATGCCACGGCTCCATCCTCCTTGAAGAACCATGGAATTTCACCAAGGCTTTCCCAATCTCCTTCTCCACGCAAGAGTTCTACCACAATCAGTAAACAGATATAATTATGCATTCGCCTCCCACTAGCCACCGCATAAAAGGATTTCGTAATTGCATCTCCCACTTTAATCTAATTTTGTATGGACCTCTATTTCCAATTTATCATCCTTATTCTATCTCTAGCCGCAACTACCTTTTGATACACAGTTCTTTCCTTCAGTTCCTCAGAGGACAAGTCTCGAGAATCTTCAATCTTGTCCAATCTTGTGATCCATATCCTCTGCTCGAGATAGCAATTTGTTATCGAGGGATCTAGGGCAACTACGATACTTTCTCAGTGTAGAATTTGCTAGAAGGGATAAAGGTCTTGTACTGAGTCATGAGAAGTCTGTTAATGACCTTCTTGAGGAAGCCAGTATGACAAACTATACCATTATACCTATGGATCTAAATCTAGAATATGAAGAAGATGAAGTGGACGCATGGAGATACAGAGAGCTTGTTGGGAAACTCGTGTATAAGACTATCACCCCATGCTAGATACTCTGTTTAAAGCAATCTGCATTAGTCAATTCATGGCTAGTCTAAGACAAGCTTATATGGATGTGATCATGATAATACTTAGATACATGAAGACTTTATTAGGAAATGGCATGTTTTTTAAGAAAGGAGGGCCACTTACCCTTTCAAATTAGACTAATGCCGACTATGTATGTTGTTCGGTGGAGTATGAAGCATCGTGTTGTATAAAGATCTAGTGTTGAATCAAAATTAAGGGTTATGACCCAAGCCACTACAGAAAAGATGTGGTAAAATCTATACTAGCAGACCTATACATAGATATTCCTCTCCCAATGCAGTTATGGGTGACAATCAAGCAGCATTATTCATAGCAAATAACCGTACTTTCCATGAGAGAATCAAGAACATTGAAGTTAAATGTCACTACACCAGAAATGAAGCAGAAGAGACTCATCACTACTCTCACGTTTCATCATTAGGGCAGACAGCAGATATATTTGCCAAAGCCCTCTCCAAAGGGCCCTTCTAAAAGTGTTAGGCCTAATTGGACATGATAGATATATATGCTCCAAATTGAGGGGGATTCTTAGGAGATATTCAGTGTAATCCCCATTAGGGATATTCTAGTGTTTTGTTTATGAGAGATGTCTCTCTAGTGGAACTCTAACCCAACTTTTCTCTTCATAAGTACATATTCGTAATATAGAAAACAAATCGTCTCTTCTTTCAACAAAGGCAAAGCTTAAATGCTTAGTTGTAGATTATGAGCAAACTGATGGCTAACATATATAAAAGCAGCGTAAGGTAACATAGTAGATACAACTTATGCCCTTGGGGGAGGTAGGAGAATGTAAATCACATTTCTTTTCATGTCTAATCTGCACACCTCTGGAGAATATCAAACACCGCATAGGTTGACCTATTGTGGTTTCATAATTTCTAACGGAGCTTGAAGACGAGGGATGATTGTAGCAATTTGAGATATAAAAGGTTTCTCATAGTACAATAACTCATCATGGGCGCTAGCAACAAAGGTGGAGCTTTTTTTAGAATAAGATGGTATAGTCTCGAGATGGACCCTCAACAAATTATATTCAAGTAATATTATTACCGCATAGAAGGTTAGGACAATCGAAGAGCCTTGTAATGTTCCACTACATTTTCTGAATAGGATCATTGACCGAGAAAAATAGTTTCCTTTTTGGCGCACCAAATAGCGCAGAACTAAGCAAAAGGAAGTGTGTTATCCTCTTAAGAGGAGCCACAAAATGCATGTATGGAGCTCCAGAACGACATGCAATCTTATGTCTTAAGCCATGGCATGCATGCGCCTTCCCCCGCCTTCACCAAGAGCCTACACTTGAAGAAGAGAGTATCCATATCCTCATCGTTGTCATCAATCCGAAGGAGCATGTCCCTGCATGTCTTCATAAGTAGAAGACTATACTTCGGGAGATAAAGGAAAACCTTGATTCTATGTGGGATCCTACTCTTCCATATTAACAAGCAGCCATGGCGAAGGTCCTCATATATCACAATATGCTACAGAAAGAAGGCTCGATACACCTTCTTGACACGAAAAGGGGCATCATCTCAAACCCAATGGCCACACCCCAATCGAGGGGCTCTCAGCATCCTCCAGATTACTCATCATGCACCAGAACTCTGCCAACCTCTACTCAAAAAAATCAGCAAGGAAAGAGGGAGACCAAGTATCAGTCGCCCAAGTCTGACCCATCGTGATAGATTGATCACAGGAAAGAGCATAAAATTTAGGACACCACTCGCAACACATACACGAATCAGTCCAATCATCTAACTAAAAGCGAAACGCCTCTCAAACTGCCAACCACCAACCAAAGGTAGCCATATTTTATAGAAGCCTCGAAGTTCCTTGCCAAAGATAAAAAGGCGACCAAATAGACGAAGTTGACAAAGAACCATCAGTACCATGGATATTGCGCATAAGGCGACACACAAAGTCCTCCTTACCCAAAATCTGAGAACACGCTTCGTTAAAGGGGTGTTCATGTGTTCAATGTCCAAATGCCAAGTCTATCATCCTTCTTCGACCTAGTCATAATTTCCCAATCTAGGAGGTGAATCCCTCCATTCTCTTGCCTTAGTTTTGCCTAAAAGAAATGTCTCAACATAGCCTCGTCTTTCTCATGCCAACCAGGAGCATCCTAGTAGAACAAAAGAGTATAGGTGTCGTTGAAAGAACATGTTTGAGAAAAACCAATCATCGACCCCTGGATGAAACCGCAGCCTTCCATTCTATCAACTTTCTCCCAATTTATTCACCAATGGTTACCAATCTAAGGAGTGAAGCCTACCGCCAACCAATGGAAGGTCTGAATACGTGATCTGAAAGGACGTACTTGGGTTGCGCAACATCATAACAGACTTATGCAACTCCATCTGCGAGAGTCCAAAACGCATAAAAGCATCCTTCTCCGTAATAATGCGGAGGTCAAAGAAATTACAGAAAATGTCCATGATTTAAGAGTCTCTCCTTGCCAGCTCCACCCTACCCTCCACAAACAAAATCGGATCATCGGCATACTATAAAATAAGGATTGACGCATCGCCTCTGCTGAAGCCTGAGAAGATACCCCCATCCGATGCCAATCTCATCATGATCGCCAAACCATCAGCAACAACCATGAATAGGAGAGGTACCAAGGGACACCACTAATGGATCCCTTACTGAGGTTGAAAGTACACCCCCTCCAAGTGACCATTCATAAAAATTGCATATGATGTTGTCGTGATACGTTTTTAAATCCACATAATCGACAATTTAGGGAACCCCCTCCACTTCAGCGAGACCCATAAGAATCACCACTACACACAATCATAAGCCTTAGAATAGTCCACTTCCTACATCATACCCCTCCTATGATTCATCTTCCAATCTAGTATCGTCCCAAATGCAAGCACAAGACCAAGAACCATAAAATTGCCTGGAGAAAAGCAGTCTATTTAGAGAAAAAAAATGGCAGTTCCCAGAAAACCACAAAGGTTATAAGCAAAGACTCTAGCAATGATAAGGTACACTAGGTTAGACAAAGCAATCGATCGAAAGTCCTCAACATGCTCTGTCACCTCCCGATTTGGCAACAAGAAAATAAGAGCTTTATTAAGTTGCTCAAAACTAAAGTTTCCTACCCTGAACTCCTATACCGTAATGACGTCATCCTTCAAAACTTCCCAAAACGCTTTGCAGAACCCTGCCGGAAAACCATATGGACATAGGAAACCATCCGGACTAAGCAAATTGACTGCCTTATGAACCTCCAATGTTAAACTCCGTTACCACTGTGTACATCTACGCTTGCGAGATATGAGAAACTCCCCTGCCATGCCAACCTTGGCCGTCCCAGGAGGCTCTCCTACTAAATGAACGAAAGTGATCGCACCTCTACCCACCTCTCGCTCCCCATGCACATGTATCTCATCTATAGTGATGGAGTGAATAAATTCTTGTGCCTTCTACCACTAGCCATAAAATGAAAGAAGCAAGTATTGGCATCTCCTACCTTTAGCGAATCTTATCGCAATCTTTCCCTCCATTCAATTTCCATCTTCCGATCCTCCAAATGAATAACATGAAGCCAGTTGGCCCTTCCTCAATCTCCTCAACTCACGCTCATCTTCGAGTCTGCCAAACCTATACCTCCTCCTGAGTTGAGCTCCTCCCACGTTGTGTTATTCTTGAATCATTATACTGGACTCCATCAAGTGTCTTGTGAGCTCCGCCTACTTGGTTGCTAACAAGAAAGTGGTTGAACCAATTGGATGACGAATCCTCTAAAAATCTTTAATCATATCCTGAAAATCCTTTTAAGAAACCAAGCTTGCTCGAATTTAAACATTGACTTCAGCTTACCCCCTCCCCATATTCCCAAAGCAGTGGGCTGAGTGGGGTATGATCCAAGTGCATACGTGGGAGCGTCGATGCATTGGCCAAAGGGAAAAGCAGCATCACGTTGAAATCACCACCATCGATCTACTCCTCCAATGAGAACCTATTGTGTATCAAACGAATATCCTCCAGTAACCTAGAGGTATATAGCACGTTTTTTGGCTTGTAAGCATTCATAAAAATGATGCATCTACCATCAATTCTCCGACACAAATGCATAGAAATGGGGTCAGTCTCGTAATTTGGCCTCCTCTAACGCAAAATGATCCCCGCTCCAGCCTACTACCAACATGCTTGCCATATTGTCTGACTCAATAAATTTGAAATCCAAAACGATAGATGCTTGTATTTCCTGCCAAACAGAATCCATCCCCTATGCAATTTTCAATTCTGGAAACATCACAATATCCACCTTCAATTCCTTGAAAAGCTCATGGACAACCAATCTTTTTATGAGGCCTCACCATACCCCTTACATTACAAGATAAAACCTTCATTAAGGAGCAGCATTGCTCCTTCTTGGTGGAAACACACCCAGACATCCCACCAACTCCCTACAGAATGGCTTCCGCTGATGCGAAAACCTTTGAAGCTCCTCCATCACCTCCCTCGGCAGATCCGAATCCTGGTGACAAGTGGCCACCGGCCCCTTTCCCCAAAACGCAGACCAGAGGTGCTAAAACAATACCTTATCTTGCACATTCCTATCAATATAACTCCACAACTCCTCATCCTCCTTCGCGGCCTTTGTCCCCAATAACTGCTCCCAGAATTCCCCAGTGACAATGCAAAGGTACCCTCATCAAATAACCACTAACCATAGGGTCTTAAGGCCCAACTTTTCGGTGAAAATCTTCCTCTTCGGCTTGTGAAGCTTCCTCCAATTGGGCCCAAGTTGTCTGCAGTAGATGGTTGCTTCATTTCCAAGGCTCCATGCACTAGTGGAGTTGTCTCAATCTCCTTTCCCTCTATTAGGCCCCTCGTTGTAGTAGCTTCCTTGACACCCAACGATGGAGTCTGAAGTATCCCCTTGGTACATCTCATCTTCACCATGGTAAGGGTTCCCCCACAACCCACAAAATCAGCAGACCAAGAGTCCCACTCATTGTTTCGAGCATCGAAGTACAATTCCCACCCTTTCTCAACCCCATACACTGCAATCCACAGAACAAGCCCAAGCCCTGATGGGTCTTTCCCCGTAGTTCCAAGCACACATCACGCCAAATAGGATTGAGAATCCAACTGGTCCATAATGCATCCCACAATCGGATCCTCCAGAAGATCAAGCTCCGATTCCATTAGATCCACGGTACTCACATCCGCCCAAAGATCCATCTCCACCCCTAGAGGATCGGAGGCGAACGTCACTTGCTCTGCTTCAAGTACACCATTCTGAATGCTCGAGGACCCAACTTCAATATCCCCTTATCTCTTCGAACGAGAGGCATGGACCCACAGGTTCCATTGTGCCTAGGGTTTTGCCCTTGTCCAATAGATGGATAGCAGGAAAAACACCCTTGAGAATCGAGAACATCAATTGTCGTAAGAATCCAGTTTCCATTTTTACGAGTGACAAAGGCATCCCCACCGGTTGGGCTCTTCTCCGACGACCGGTGGCTCTACCACCTCCAGTTGGAACACAGCCTTACCTACATGCAGTGATAAACATGATAGAAACGTCGAGCCTCTGACGGTGGCTTCCTATAATACATGACTTCCAGCCCACTTCGACATACCATCCACGGTGATAGAGATAAGTTTTCCATGCTTAGCAAGGACATCCTCAAGTGTGTTGAAGTCCCTCGCCCGAAGAGGCAATCCCTTGATGGTTAGAATCTATAATGGATAAAAAGTATCGCCTCATTCTATAAGGACGGTCTTCGCTACCTGACACCCTCTCCTGACTGATCGACATTGGCACCTGTTAGAGCAGTCATTTCTTCCTCCATAGCTAATCGCTATCTACTGTCCTTCAAAGCCTCCTGGTAATTCCGTGGAATGTCTATAGCAGATAGGGCAATAGCAAAGTTCCGGAATTCACCATACATACGATCAAAAGAAACCATAGATGCTATAGGATATGACGCACAGCTATGCTTCTGTTTCTGAAGCGCAATAGGTAGATCCAAATCAGTAGACTCCTCATTTGTCCCATGTAACGAAGCCTGCTCAGGTAAACCATTAGATCCATCATTAGAAATAATATTCTCAGAACATACCTCATGCGAGCTAGATGACGAGCGATGACAATGAGCAGATGCAGGCCGACGGGTATAGTGGTGTGGCAATGGTAGAACAGGAACTGTAATAGGAAGGGAGGACGATGGTGGTGGTGGAGGTGGTGGAGATGGTGGAGGTGATGGTGGTGGAGGTGGTGTCATGTATATGGCTTCATCAGTGTCAGACGACATCAGCCTATCACCTGAAGGGGAGAAGTACATAACAGACTCAAAAAATATAACATCGTCACTAACATAATATTTCATGCGCATCGGATCGTAACACTGGTACCCTTTTTGTGTCCTAGAGTACCCAATAAAAACACATTTGACAGCTCTAGGAGAGAGCTTGTCAGTACCTGGAGATAGTTGGTGGACGAAGGCAACCGAGCCAAACACACGAGGGGTAAGTGAGAACAATTCCTTGTCAGGAAAAGCCACAGAGAAAGGAATCTTCTCACCCAATACTGACAATGGCATGCGATTGATAAGATAGCATGTCGTTAGAATAGCATCTCCCCAGAAGGAATGAGGAGCACAACTCTGTATGAGAAGTGTCCTAGTGACATCCAGCAAATGACGATGTTTTCTCTCTGCAACACCATTTTGTTGGGAGGTATTGGCACAGGTTGTTTGGTGAATAATTCCTTGGATAGAGAAATAACTAGAAAGAGTATTGGTGTAAAATTCCAAGGCATTATCAGTCCTCACAATTTTCACAGAAGTAGAAAAAACATTACGAACTTCATTAATGAAATTTTTGATAACATTTCCAGCTTCAGATTTATTCTTTAATAAGAATACCCACGATAAACGAGAAAAATCGTCAACAATAACAAGGTACGTACCCCAAATATCAACATGAAACAACTCAAAATTGGAGGTACTACTCCGACTCTGACGACTGGGAAAGGTAGACCGATGATGCTTTCCCAATTGACAAGCCTCACATTGAAAGGATGTGTGAGGCGAAACTTGGGGCAGAATACGACATAACTTCTGAAGCGGGAGATGACCAAAGCGCATGTGCCACATAAAAGGAGAAACATGTCCAGTAGATAGAGAAGAGATTCCGGCATATGAAGGCCGAACTAGGCGATAGAGGCCCCCCTACTCACGGCCATGACCAATCATGTTGCCCATAAGGATGTCCTGAAAAATAAAAGAAGATAGATCAAAAATGGCTCGACAATGTAAATCCTTCGTAATCTGGCTAATCGACAACAAATTCATAGGAAATCAGGTGCATGCAACACATTCTTTAGATGCATAGAAGGTGTCAAGCTAATCTCCCCCTGACCGGTGATCGGGGAGTGGGATCCATCTGCAATAACCACGGTGCGTCCTGGGGAAACATGTTTGTAAGCTGTAAGTTGACCCCGGTATCCACACAGATGATGTGTAGCACCAGAATCCATAATCCACTCCATAGTATCAGATCCACTACTGCTAATGAGAGCATAAGTACTACCTAAGGTACTAAAGGAGGCTGAAGCAGCAACATCTGGATGGCTCTCAGATACTGGCGAAGGCATCACATGATCAGATGGAGGTATAATACCCCTAAAATGAGCTACAAGATCGTCAAAGCGTTGATCCAAAGAGGAAGCAGCTGGAGGCTCAATCTGTTCAGCCACACGTACAGAAGCAGGGAATCCATGCTTGGAATAGCATGTATCCTCTGTATGTCGAGGGGGATGGCAGTAAGTGCATGGCTGACGAATACGACCACCTCTGCCCCGCGGTCCACGTCCTCGAAACTGAGAAGTACCTCCTTGTCCTCGGGAGGCAGCCACTGCTGAGGAAGTCTGACTAGCAGGAGTAGATGAAACAGTGATCCTACTGAGTCGGCGAAAAGCTTCCTCCATGGGAGGAATAGTGGCATCTGCCAGAATCTGAGAGCGAGCAGCCTCATACTCAAGATCAAGGGCTGCTAGGAAAACCCCCACCATAGTGGCATTCCTATAAGTCTGTTGTTGCTCAGGAGTAGTTGTCAGAAGCATGAAGCTGTGGAGCTTATCAAACATTCCGCATAAGGATGTGTACAGTGAGTGAAGGTGTCGTCCATTCTGCTTGACAGTGAAGATATCATGTTGTAGCTGAAGGATCTTGGTCTCATTCCGTGCCTGAGAATAAGTCACCGCAAGAATATCCCGCATTGCCTTGACAGTGGATTGATGCAACACGTCATTGGCGATCTATATTGTCAATGTTCCTGATAGCCAAACTTTGGCATATGCATCGTCAGCCTCCCATGAGGTGCGAATCTATGTTTTCTCCACCAGTTCATCGTCAGTAAGAATGTGCTTCTTACCGTTAGATTTCATAAGGCTCATGAACTGCATAACCCAGAGCTCATAGTTCGTCCTGTCCATCTTGTTGGTGCCGGACCTCTGAAGGCACCTGTGGCGGGTACGTCGACTTTGGTTTCTGACATGATGCCGAATGAAGATCACAGGAGATTCGTAGACCAATAAATAGTTGTCTACAGGGACATGTGAGGATTTGATTGCATGTGTAGACCTATGCAATCAAATCCATATCGGAGCAAACGAAACGAGACTGGCGGAGTCGAGGACGGAGGCCGACGGCAGTGAAGATCGGTGGCCTGGCTACAGCCCGAGGAGGGCCGGCGGAAGGTTGACGATGCCGAGGGGATGCACGTAGCGAGCTGGCGGCGCCGAGGGGATGCGTGCGGCGTGCTGACGGCGTCGAAAGGGAGGGCGACATTGAGATCGAGCTCGAGAGAGAGGGAAGGGGCCGGCGGGTGCGGATTAGGGTTAGGGTATACGAGCTCCGGTCTAGGACCGCCGCTCTGATACCATGTTAAAAGAAATGAGTGCATTGTTATTCCACAAACCCTAGGCTCTCTTATATAGGAGAGGTGCCTATGGGTAAATTACATAAAGAGTTCATAAGAAGAAAGAAAATAAGAAACATTACAAAATAACATAACCGCATAACATATATCTCTACAGCACCCAGAATAGAATCTGCATCTCCAACGAAGAGAGATCCCATGCACAAACCATCAGGCCCTCCAAGTAGAAGACGTCCTCGCCAAAGGATAGGTCAATCTTCTTTCCAATATCTTTCTGTGGCCTGATACAAGCTCACATTGGTATCTAGAGGAGAAACTTGTTGGCTCTACCACCTTCACCTTCTTCCCTTGCTATAAACATGCCCTTCTGCGATCATCATCCTTTTCACCAGGCAAGACCATCAATGGTGGTCGATACACCCACACCTGAAGCACCTAATAAAGTTCCAGCAGGCCCCTCATTGTGGCCATGGACACCACACGTGAAGCACCTCGCGTCACAATCTCTGGATGGATCCACCCTTCCAACAACCCACTCCCCCTGAAGCAGTTGTCAATCAAGAACATTGCATGAGAAATTATTCCTCCCGCCGAACATTCTGACCTGCATCGGAGCCCTTGCTTTTCTAGCCCTTCTTCCCACCATTGTTCTCCATCTCTCTGACGAACCTCCCTCTTATCCCCTTCCAACAATAAGCATAACTTAACTTTCAGCATGGATGAATATGAATACATACCATACATCAACAAAGGTGAAGCTTGAATACTTAGTTCCAGAAATTGAGCAGGTCAATGGATTACATATACAAGAGCAGCATAAGGTATAATAGTAGATACAAGTTCTACAGTTGGGGGAGGCAGGAGACATCTTCTTTTCATGTTTAATCTACTAAACAAGTCCAGAGAATAGCAAACATCGCATAGGTTGCTGCATCGTACTTTCATAATTTCTAGAGGCACTTCAAGACAACGAGCGTTGATGGTGGCAATTTGACATATAGAAGGGTTCTCATATTACTGTACTTGTCCTGGGTCTATTCCAGTAGTGGTTCAGGACTGATGCATTGACAATGCACCGAGTGAACTTAATGATATTTGAATGTCTGCCCATTTGTATGGTCATCCTTTGAGTTTCAGGGGGCAAAGAAGATGAGCCTGGTCTACCCCTCACTCTAAACACGCGAGAATCTGGAAGGGAAGGGATGGCATATTTCAGGAATTTTTAGTTTTAGTTGCATGCCATCGTCGAGCCCTCTATGAATGTTTTATTCCTTTGAAATGTCATTTTTCACCATCTCTTAACCTGACAAAAATAGCATCCCCATTCCCGAAGATAGACTACAAAACATAATTTTCACTTCAGGGTGAAATGCCCCCCACACAGACTAAGGAACAGAGTAACAAATATACTGGTTTATTTTTGGGTTCACCCTAAAAAGCTGCCCATCAAGGAAGGCACAATCAGTTCCAAAGTAGCTATTAGTAAGAGAACAAGAAGGAAAGGTGTCATTGGTTTCAGAACAACTGTCAAGATACATGTCAAAGAGGCATAAAGCATTCTCGGAAAGTAACAGCTTGATTTTTACTAGAATTCATAGCTTATATGAGAAAACGGAAATTCCCTATAAAAAAGATGATGCTGTGTCTCGTAGATTCCTGTCAAACCATTTGATTTTGGAAGGTTGTTTTACCCCTGCCTAATTTATGTCTTCAGTCAAAAGATAGGATGCAAATATAATAACCTCCACAAATCAAATCCCAAGTGATTTCCGTTATGGGTTCATTTTGGAAGAGTTGTCATGATAGGAAGGCACCATCAATCTGATAGTTGTCAAAAGAACACCTCATGAATTAACAAGGTCCCTCTAGAGAGATAATCAACTACCCTGTAAGATACAGGCACTAGTAATTAATAGATCATACGGAAGCAAAGACATCCGTGCAGCGGTTGCTAAAATCCTCAACAACAAAAAAACACTCCGACTAAATTTACAATTTGGAGCATAAGTTTCAAAAAATGGCATGCAACATAAAAGTAGAAAATAAATCTAATCACCGTACCTGCATTGCGACGATTCAGCACAATGAACTGGAATCTGGGTTGAGTGTTCCTGCATAATCAGCACTGTCAGTTGATGATGCAGACCATTAATTCTCCAAGTTAAACCATTAGAAGGGTCAAGATTTTGGAGTAAAAAAATGGCAAAGCCTTCTCCCACTTTAAGCAAGGTCGGCTACATGGATTTTTATCAAATCCATGTTGAAGATCCGACTATTCTTTACGCTTATTGTTGGCTACCTAACGCAACCCTCCTCAAGGAGGAGTTGAACTCTGGTCTTTTTGATGGTAGGCACACTGCTCGACCATTGAAGTGGTAGTCAAGATTTTGGAGTAATTTGTAAAATATTAAATGTATATGATCTTGTTAAAATTTGTATTTTTTTATTTTTAAGGGCATACATATTTTCTCTTCTCATTTACCCAAAGATGTAGAACATTCTAAAACATTATTGTATTTTCTCTCATGTTGTATATCCATATATAAATATAGGCATTGTCCAAATGAAGGAAACAACAAGAAGCATTTGAGCCTCTCAAAGGAATCTCCCTAGTCTCTCAAATATTCCCCCACCAACTACAACTACCTTTACTGCTCTCACTTCCCTCTTCCTTTTCCTTTCTTCCCAACTCACTCTTCTTCTTTCACTATCGCACTTCCGATCTTCCTTTTCACTTCCTTCTCCTAACCCATTTTCCTCCCCTTTTCCATCACCATTATAATCCCTCTTCTCCAACACTCCTATCCCCTTCCCCTACATCGACCGCTATCATAACTTATTTTCCCTTCTCTAACATTGACCTTCACTACCATTATGCATCGTCGCTCTGCCATGCCGACATTGATGGTCTATCACCAGCCACTGACCACATTCAAACTTATATGATCATCGCTTACCTTCTTCCATCAAGCGCCTCCTCTGATGACCATATAGTTGTTGGCTTCAACACGTAGCTACGTCAATTTTTTAATATTCCATTGTGCAAGTGCCTATTTGTGTTGGGTGCCACAAGTCGATAATAACAAGTATTTGTTGGCACTTCTAAATTTCAGGTAGTTGTCTCATTAATTGTTAAATTTCTTCTTCCTATCTATCTGTTGGACTTGTAAATCCTTGGCGATCCATTAATGCAATAAAAGTTATTATTTAATCTGAATTGAATGTTTGCATTTGCACTTAATTAAGACTCTTTGTATAATTAGGGTTATGTACCATGACCATCTTGAATACCATACAGTTGAGAGGACGCAATTGACATCATCATGTTATATTCAAGATTTATCTCCTCTTTGAGAAAGAGATTGCAATCTTTCTCTAAATGTTGACCTTTGACTTACCTATTTATACATGTCCTCTGCATGGGAATTGAGATTCGTATGTTACGGAGTAAAGTCAAAGATGACCTAATAGTCAATAGATTAACCTGAAAAGTCAAAATGTTGACTTTAGGTCATGATATGATACGAATGATCAAATGTTGATCAAAAGTCAAAATGTTGACTATTTGGGTAGAAATGTTGACTTGATGATGTCGAGATAAACTAAAACCTGAATTGTAATTGTCATGAAGCATACATCCTTTAACCTGAAACCAAGGTTGCAAAAAGCGGTATGCGGTATTCAATCGGTCGGGTCACTGATAACTGATTAAACGGTATGCGGGAGTTTAAACGGAAATTAAATGGGTTGTGCGGTTTTGCATTTTTAATTAATAAAAATTTGTTACATATATATAATTAATAAAAAAGCATAAATAAATAAATAAGAAATATAATCATAGATTCACAATATAGTTCAAATATTGTCAAATTCAAGGAATGTTTCATCCAAATTTCAAAATAGATAACATAAACAATAAGAGTTCAGAGTCAAATGTCAAAATAGACAACATAAAAGTCATGGATAATGGTGAACCTTTGAAGAAAATAGATCAATGCGTTTAAAAGGCTGTTTAAAAGGTCGTTTAAGACCGTTTAAGCGGCCTGGCCGTTTATGGACCGTTTTTCATTAAAAGATGTGGCCGGGCACCGCATGCGTTTAAATGGTTGTTTAAACGGTCGTTTAGACCGTTTTTTGCATCCCTGTCTGAAACGAATATACATCTATATATCCAACTATGTACATTAGGCGTGCCATTAAGTTGAAGACCTAATCAAGGTCCATACACCGATTCATTGGTGTGCATATGAGGGGCATATGAGGTGTATGATCTCTCAAAGGGATCATACAGGTTCATATTTGATAAACCAGGAAACAGAGCTCACACATTGGGGTCAAATAAAATTCCATGCATAGTCGTCTTGTTTATGAAATAAGACATGAATTCCAAATATTAATATATGCTTTTAAAAAGCATATGATTAATATCGCCACCCACTTATCTACTAAGAAATCTACTGATGTACCTTGGAAGGAGATAGTCAAACAACAGTTTTGAACTTCGGGTATATCGAAGTCTTCCAGTATGTAGGATGATGGAGTATTGGGAATACTTGGGTTGCTATGTTCCTAATAGATCATATACCATGGCACTTCCATTCTTTTTTTGATGAAAACGCATTGGGTAGTCTCCCAAGTTGGGAGATACCGCCTGAATATATTCAATAAACGGAAAGAGTTACATTAACGAGAAGCCCAGAAATTGTAAAGGGCTTTACAATGCGACAAAACATTCTCCGAGTAGAATCTTTGGTTCCTGAAAATAAGATCATTTCATCCTAGCCAGAATGGCACTTCCATTCTGAGGGAGTGCTGAAACTAAATGGATTTCAGTGACTCCATTTTATAACTCAATGAAATGTGAATTGATTGGATAAATCTCGCATCATAGAATCCAATTTCCAATTCTAGGTCCAAATGTTGGAAATAGAAATGAAAATGATAATGGAGACGGATCCACTTATACATCTCATTTCTAAGCTCCAAATGTTTGAATAATGATTAGAAATGTAAATGGAAGTTGAGCTCACCACAATCGCCCATTTTTTAGCTCAAATGAGATGGAAATAGAATGTGATGTGTTTCGTGAAAAATAGTTTAAACCCTGAAATTTGATGGATACCCAAATTTCAAGTCGGTTTACATGGATAATATGACCTCCCAGACATTATCTCCAAGTATCCAAACCAGCTACTCACAAGTACTAATTGGATTAGGACTCGTACATAATAATATCAATATTATGATAATAAATGTCATTATTATGGATATAATTATCCAAGGATAGTTTGAATGTGATTCACATTTTTTTGTTATTAATTAATGTGGAGAGAAAAGAATGAATTGGTTGATAACGAGGCCCTAGGGTCCTCTTATATAAGAGGAGAATCATGTTGGGAAAATTACATAATAGAGACAAAAAGAAAAGAGAATACATAAAATACGAAAATATAAATATCTTAACACCCCCCTAAAGATGGAGCATAGATATCAATCATGCTCATCTTGGAACAACATCTCTGGAATGGTCCTCTGGCTAGGGCCTTTGTGAACACATCTGATATTTGTTCCCATGAGCTAACATGGGAGGTGGAGATAAAGCCCTTATGAATCATGTCATAAGTGTATTAACACTCGACATCGATATGTTTGGTCCTCTCACGAAAGGCAAGATTGTTGGAAATGAAAAGTACGGCATGGTTGTCGCATTGGAGATACATGGGAAAAAGATGTGCCAGTAGCTAGATAAGTCAGAACAGATCTAACCCACATCATCTCAGTACTCCCCTGTGACATGGCTCTGTACGCTGACTCTGCACTAGATCTGGCAACCATTATCTGTGTCTTGCTCTCCCATGACACGAAAGAGCTCCCTATGAACACTGCAAAACTTGAGGTAGACGGAGGTAAACTTGAGAGCAGGAGTGTGAATGGCGAATGCGAGTGCGAGTGCGAGTGCGAGTGCGGAGAAGGGGAAGGGGAAGGGGAAGGGGAAGGGGAAGGCGGTGCTCGTCTGGGGGAAGGATGAGAAGCGAGCTTTCGACAACGAAGAAGATCCTCAGGTAGGCGGAGGGGGGGAATGGACGAGAGTGACTCATAAGAAGCCTGAGCGAAGGTGCTTTCGTTGTGGGATAAGGGGACATGTTGCTTCTTTCTGTCCTTCCCTCCCAAGGTGCTTTTCTTGCGGGAAGACGGGTCACCGTCAGACAACCTGCATGGCGGTTCGTGGGTCAGGTAGAGCTTCGGGTCCGGCGAGGAACCAGGCTTTCCTTGGAGGTCGTTACAACTTGCATGCTGCTGATGTTCGGCGGGGAGGGCCATCCTTCGCGGAGATGGTGGGGAACGTGTATCGGGGTGCAACTACAACAAAGCCTGTAAGTGTTCCTATTGTTGTGGTAGGGAGTGGTGGCGCGGCGGCCTCGAGAGAAGAAAGGGTGGACGCTCGGGTTTCAGGTATGCATGCGCTGATCGGGTATGCGGTGAGGGGCGTTGTCGCGATGGACGTAGTGCTTTCCCATCTGCGTGGGTTTCTGGGCCCGCGATTCGCTGGTGATGTGGTGAAGCTGGATGCTATAAGATGTTGTGTTCATGGTCTATCGGCCGACCAGAGAGATCGGCTGCTTCGCAATGGTGATGTCGCCAACGTCTGCTGGAGAAGATTACGTTTTGCGGATGGGGTCTGTTCGGAGATGGAGGTTTGCTTGGCTAGGGTAAAGGGAGTCCCCTTCCTTTCGCGATCGATTGGGTGCTTGAGGAAGGCCTTACGACGTTGGGGAACGGTCCGAGCGATGCTGGATGACGGGCTCAGGCCTGGTTCGCCTGTAGAGGACACGAGGGTCCTGCTTGAGTGCAACAAGAGCTTCCTCGACAACGTCGGAGGGCGAAGTACTTTCGCGGAAATGGAGGTCGGGTGCATCTCTTTCAGTATTGAGCTGCTGATTGACGAACCTTCGCCTCCTCCGGAGGTCCAGAGGGAGGAGGCCGAAGGAGGGTCCGGGGACGCTTCGGGTACCGTGATGACGGTTGAGTTTCCGAGGGGGGGGCCTCGGTGGAATGGCGCGATCATTTCAGTGCACGCAGCGCTTCGTGAACTCCTCCCCGGTTCTGTACCTGCCGTCAAATATATTCCCTTTGCATGGTGACGTGGGCAAAGGACTCCCAGAATCGGCGCCGCCATCGTTGGAGTCAGATGTGGATGTGGGTCCGAATTTACGGGTCGTACGTACGGACCCTCTTGCGGATCCTTATGCGGTTTCTTTTCCTTTTGCGGATCCGAGGGGTTTCCTGGATGCGGGTGTCGGTCGGGTGTCCTCGGATCCCGCGATGCTCTTTCCGGTCTTGCCTTCCAATGCCTCGACGACGTGGTTATTTCCTTCCTGGGAGTTTGGTGACGCGCTAAGTGGCCCTTTGAAGATGGTTTCGTTTTCCCTCTTCCCTCCTGTCGCGGAGGTGGGGAGAGCTCGGGCACGAACTTCCTCAGGTGTGGTCCCAACGCCCTCCTCAGCCTTCTCTGATGGCCTTCATCGTGCTGTCGCGACTGCTTTTTCCGTGGAGGTGCCTAACCACATCCCCGACGCGGGGGCGAGCGACAAGAGAATAAGGAAGAGATACAGAAGAAGGAACATGTCCAGGTCTTCGCGGGGGGAGGAGAGGCATTGCCCCCTTTTAAGAATCTCATTGCGGAGGCTGCGAGTGTGGCCAAAGTCCATGGGAGTTTCGAAGGTCCCAGATGAAAATCCTGTCATGGAATGTTCGTGGGCTCGGTGACCCGGATAAATGGAGGATTGTGGGGTCCAGATGCATTGAATGAGGATGCGACATCATTATGCTACAAGAGACGAAGCTGCAGTCTGTGTCGGAAGACCTATGGAGGTTCTTTGGGGCGGGGGCCTTAGACCAGTTCCGTGCTTTCGATGCGACGGGATCCTCAGGGGGGACGTTGGTGGTGTGGCGTTCCTCGTCCATGACCTTCGACTCGGTGATTCGTGGGAGGCACGTGTTGACGGTCATTCTGGTATGTACGGCTTCCTCCCTTCGGATGGTCGTGTCTTGCGTGTATGGTCCTTGTTGTAATGTGGTACGGGGGAGCTTTGGGAGGATCTTCTGGAAGTTGGTAGGATTGTCGATGGAGTACCCTGGCTCATTAGGGGGGACTTCAACGTTACTCTTCTCTCTTCGGGCAGGCCTGGGGGCAGGGGGTAGGACCTGGGCTCGCTTGACTTCGCGGACACCGTGGACTCGCTGGGCCTTGAGGTGATGGATGCGGAGGACACCGCTTATACCTGGAGGAGTTCCAACTCTCGTTCGCGTATTGACCGGTTCCTGGCTTCCAACGAACTTTTGGAGGCTTTTGTGGTGGCCTCGGTGGAGGCCAAGCCGCGGGCTTGTTCGGATCACAATCCAATTATTTGGTGCTCCGAGGATGCCTCTTTGCAGAGGGGGCTTTTTAGGTATGAAAAATGATGGTTGTTGGAGGACAATTTTAGGGAGCCGGTGGCATCGCAATAGTCGGGTTTGGAGGTTTCGGGGTCCGCTGCGTCTCCCTTTGTCCAAAAGTTATCTTCGCTACGGGTACGGTTAGTGGCTGTCAAGAGGGAGTCTAGGGCGGCCAGATGCGCTTCAAGGAAAGACGCGGAGGAGATCATTCGGAGCCTCGATGCGCTGGAGGACCACAGGGATCTCACGGTGGAGGAATTGGCCTGCCGCACTGCTGCTCAGATGAAAGTTTCTTTAGAGGATAGAAAGCGCGTGACGGAATGGAGGCAGCGGTCGAGAAGCGTTTGGCTTCGGGAGGGGGACGCAAATATTTCTTCTTCCATCGTGTTGCTAGTGGGAGGCGTAGGTCCAATGCGTTGCGTTCCATCTCCATTGGTGGGACCCGCGTGGAGGGGAACAAGGAGATGGGGAGAGCTATTGCGGCTCACTTCAAGGGCGTTTCGTCAAGAACTATTCCGAGGTTGTGGAGGTGGCTGGGCCTTGATACTCGTGTTGTGGCGGACTCTTACGTTGACATGCTCATTCGTGATGTGACCTTGGAGGAGCTTAAAGATGCGGTGTGGGATCTGAATGATGACGCTGCTCCTGGCCCTGATGGGTTCCCGGTGTCGTTTTACAAGGATTTTTGGGATCTTGTGGGCCATGAGGTGTTGGAGGTGGTCTCAGAGTTTTGTCAGGGGAACGCGGGCTTCGATAAAATCAACCGCGTGCTTATCATCCTACTGCCCAAGTCTTCGGCGCCGGCTTCCATCGATGATTTTCGCCCTATTGCGGTCTCTAACGCCCTTTATCTTATTATTGCTAAGGTACTCGCTACTCTGCTGAGCAGCATTCTTGGCAGTGTTATCTCCCCGTTGCAATCGGCCTTCATTCCTGGGAGACAGATATCGGATTGTCTAACGCTAGCGTCGGAGATCATTGCGGATTAGAAGAGGAGGGACAAGCGTGGTGTCCTCTGGAAGGTGGACTTTGCTAAGGCTTACGATAGCCTTGATTGGAGATTCCTCTGGTCGGTGCTTAGGAGGAAGGGATTCCCGGAGAAGTGGATCTCGTGGATGAGGCGGTGTGTCACCACTGCCTCTTTTTCGATCATGGTGAATGGCCGTCCGGAGGGGGGGTTGGTTCAGCCGCGGAGGGGGTGCGCCAGGGTGCCCTCTTGCGCCCATGCTATTTATCCTTGCGGCAGATGTACTGTCTGATATTGCGACTCGTGTGGTCAACAGCGGCCTATCGAAGGGGTACTCCAGAGAGGGCGTGTTGGTCCCAATTTTGCAGTATGCCGATGATATGCTTTTCTTCTTTGAAGGGGTTCTAGAGGAGGCTAGGGGCATGGCCATAGCCATGGAGATCTTTGGCGAGTAGTCTGGGATGATTAAGAACGATTGCAAGTCCAAGTTCATCCCTTTCGGTCTTGCGTTGCAGGAGACCGACGCGTGTGCAGTGGCATTGGGGTCAACTTGCTCTAACTTGTTGATCGACTATCTGGGGATGCCCTTGACCGTGGGCAGAACGCGGACGAGAGATTGGCTTAGGGTGGTGGAGAAAGTAGAGGCGAGGTTGGCTGGGTGGAAGTCCGCGATTTTATCGAGAGGGGGCCAACTGGTTCTTTTAAAGGCGGTCCTGTCGTCCATCCCGATTTATTTTCTTTCCAATCGGCGGATGTCAAAGGGGATCAGAGCTCGGCTGGAGAAGCGGATGCGTGCCTTTTTATGGGGGAAGCAGAAGGGTGAGTCAAGAGGGATCCACTTGGTTGGGTGGGAGGATATTACGCGCAGGAAGGATCAGGGAGGGTTGGGGATGAAGTCGATCGAGCAAATGAACGACGCCTTACTGCTTAAGTGGGCGAGCAGGATTTGGGGGTCGGGGGAGGATCTATGCTGTAATGTGGTACGGAGGATCTATGATGTGGGGGGGCGTTGCCTTCGCAGATCACCCGTTTAGCCTCCCCCACCCCTTTTTGGAGGGGGGTCGTGGAGGTGTTCTTGAGGAATATTGTGCTTTTTAGACCGGTCCTTGGTGGGGGAGACTCTTTCTCCTTTTGGACGGACGATTGGGCGGGGGGGGCCTTTGCTCGCGCTTCCCTCACTTGTATGCCCTGGCAGAAAACAAATTGTGCTCGGTTGCGGCCTGCTGGTTGGATGGAAATTGGTGCCCCACTTTCTCCGCGAACTTCTCCGACCAGAGGTTGGACGACTTCTTGGCTTTGCTCGATGCTGTGAGGGAGGTGGGGCGTCCTACGGGGGGCGGGACCACTGGTGTTGGCGGGAAGCTCCGTTCACGGTCAAGAAGGCCTTTGGGGCCATCTCTCGGCCGCCGCCATCGCAATCGGAGATTCTAATCAGGGATTGTGCTTTCCTATGGGCTCTCAAGCTTCCTGAGAGAATCGGTTTCTTCCTTTGGTTGCTCAGGAGACAGAGGCTGATGACGAGGGACCGATGTGCCAGACTGTTAGGTACCATCTCTGACAGCTGCCTGCTTTGCAATGAGGCGATTGAATCCTTGGAACACCTCTTCTTCGTGTGCCCCATGGTGATTCAAGTTTGGCAGGGGGTTGGCTTGGATTGGTGTTGCGGGAACGATCTCCAGACCTTCTGGAATGCGCTGCTGGCAAATAAGGATAGGCCGAGGAAGGAGATGTTTTATCATGTGGTCATACTCTGGGCGATTTGATGGGGTAGGAATGATTTGTTGTTTTCGGGCCAAAGATTCTATAAGGAGAACGTGGGGATTTTTGCAAAGCACTTGGTGGAGGGTTGGGCGTTGTAATGGCTCTGTAGTGTCGGCGTATGGTGGTTTTTCCTCCACTCTTTTTTTCTTTGTCTTTTGAATAAAATCTTGGGGCGTGCACCATCGAGTGTCTCCCCCTCGTCTATGGATTTCAAAAAAAACTTGAGGTAGGCTTCCTATACTTGGGACATTCTGCATAACCTGCATTTGCACATGCTATAACGGCAAGGGATATTCCTTTGCTAGATAAAAGTCCAGTGCTAGGAGAAGTCTTCAAGTACCTCAAAATTATATAAATTACATCCATATATACATGTCTAGGTTGCTCCATGAACTGGATGACTCTGCTCACTGCAAAAAAATGTTTGGCCTGGAGATGGTCACATATAGGAGCTTCCTAATCAGCTATGTGTACCTCCTTTTGTCTATCTCCTCTATGTCATCATCATATAACTTCGTGTTCAAGTCCATGGGAGTAGTGGCAGGCCTGCAATCTGCCATGCCTATTTCAGAGAGAATATTTGTAACATACTTTCCCTGGGTCATAACAAGACCCTGCAGTTTCCTAGCAAACTCAAGTCCAAGGAAGTAACTTAAATGTTTTCCCCCTCTGGAGAGTGTCGATGAATAAGAGTACCAAGGTCCTTGGTTACAAACTGCTGACCAAAGACATCCTTAGTTGCACGAATACCATGCACATCATCCCTTGTGACAATCATATCATCAACATAGACCAGTATAGCAACAGTACCTCTCTGAGTCTATTGAACGAACAATGAATGTTTTGCAGTCGATCTCATGAACCAATGTTGCTATATCAAGTCTGAGAGCTTCTGAAACCATACTCTAGGACTCTGCTTAAAGCCATAGATAGACTTATGAAGTCTGCACACCATTTGACACTCCCCCTCAGCAGCGAGCCCTGGCGGTTGCTACATGTAGACTTCTTCCTTCAGTCACCATAAAGAAATGCAATCTTCACATTAAGCTGGTATAAGGGCCCGTCTCGTGTCACTGCAATTGAGGGAAGGATTCGTAGTGTAGAATGACGAGCCACGAGAGAAAAGTATCTTGATAGTCCACCCCATACATTTGGGTGAACCCAAGAGTCACAAGTCTCGCCTTGTAGCGATCAACACTACCATATGGTCGGTGCTTCACTGTGAACACCTGCTTGCATCCCACCAGAGATGCCTATGTAGGAGTTGTAACAATGCTACATATGCCACATCACTGTAATGCGGCCATCTCCTCCTCCATGGAAAGATACCCATGATCGTCATGCCTCTTGATATGTCTGTGGTATCTCCATGGCTGACAAACCCACAACAAACCTCATGAAATCCTCTGAGAGATGCCCCAAAGAGACATGGATTGCGAGAGGATACGTAGCACAGGTATGTCTCTGCTTCCGCAAAGAAATAGGCACATCAAGATCACTTGCATCCTTCTCAATATATAAACTAACCTCCTGAGATGGCACATGCTCATCTTGTAAAGTAGATTATCGCATGGACAAATTAGTAGTGTAATTGGTCTAAATAATGTGCTCTAAACATACGTGGGAGTGATGGATAATGGAGAAAGCCCATGAGCTGGGAGAACGGCGGGAGGCCAGCGAATGTGGAAACGTGGCAACAATTGAGATAAGGTGCTGGTTAGCAGTGGTGGAGGAGCCACAGGAGCTGGTGGAGGTGGTAGAGGTGCTGGTGGAACTAGAGGTGCTGGTGCCATAGGAGGAGGCATATATACCTCCTCACCAAAGTCAGACGAAGTCAACCTAACACCTGTAGAAGAGAAATACATGACAGACTAAAAAAGGTGACATCGGTAGTGACATAGTACTTCCGTTTAATAGGGTCAAAGCAACTTTACCCCTTCTAGGTACAAAAGTAGACTATAAAAACACACTTGATAGCTATAGGGGAGAGCTTGTCACGACCAAGAATTGGGTGGTGTACAAATACCACAGAGCCAAACACACGGGGTGTAAGGAAGAACGGGTCCTCGGAAAACGCAATCAAGAAATGAACTTTCTCTCTTAGGCATACGATTCACCAAGTAACAGGTAGTGAGAACTGCATCATCCCAGAAAGAGTTGGAGAACAACTCTGAATTGGAAGGATCATAGTCACATAAAGTATGTGACGGTGTTTGCGTTCAGCAACACCATTCTGTTGAGAAGTGTAAGCACACGAGGTCTGGTGTATGATGCCAAGAAACCTTAAGAATTCGGAAAGTTGTAATGTGCAAAACTCCAAGGCATTGTCTGAGAGAACAAACTTAACAGTAGCAGAGAAAATATTCTTTATTTCAATAATGAATGATTTAATGACAGACCCAGCTTCAGACTAGTTTTCCATAAGAAAAACCTAACTAACTATGATATGGTGTGGTCAAGCAGTTATGACTGCTAGCCTTGTCTTCTACTAAGTGAGCCAGTGGCCAAGATATTAAGAGAGGCCCTTCTTGATGCAGAAATTCAAAATTGACAGAGAGAGGAATTCGGAATCAGCAGCTGCCCAAACCAACGACGGGACGTCGAGGTGGTAGTCATGAAAACAACCACTAACTTCTTAATTTTAGCTCTATTACTTATCATGATTAATGGATAGGGCCTTTAAAGATCACGCTATATCATAAGTTAATTAGCATGGAGTCAGCTCACCTTTGAGGGTTCGCAAGCTCGAATCGTAGGTTGGTTCTTTGTCTGGACCCCGGCTTAGAGGGAGATGAGCCGGAGTCATTCCTACATTCCCATATATGCCACATGCATGTGAAATATCCGGGAGCGCTCTCTGTTGTGGTTGGTATAAGATAGTATAGAAACGTCATCCACAGTTACAAGATAAAACGTATGTCAATAGTGATCAGGAACACGACTAGGACCCCAAATGTCAAAATGGACTAACGCAAATAAATGATTGCTATACGACCCTAATGACCAGGGAAAGAAGACCGGCGATACTTCTCAAGCTGGCAAGTCTCGTATTGGAAGGTGGATTGAGTGGATATCTGTGGGAGGACATGACACAGCTTCTGCAAAGGAAGTTGACCAAATCGAAGATGCCATATGCATGGTGAGGTTGATCCAGTAGGAACAAAAGAAGCACCAGCATATGGAAACCAGACCAATTTGTAGAGTTCCCTTGCCCATGACCACATCCAATCACCCTGCACGTGAGTATGTCTTGAAACACAAGAGAAGAGGGGTCAAAATTGCACAACAATGCAAGTCCTTAGAGATCTGACTAATATAAAGTAAATTCATCTAAAAATCAAGTGCATATAGCACATTCCGCAAACGCATGAACGGTATCAAATAGACCTCCTCCTGTCTTGTAATGGGAGAATGAGTCCTATCCACAATGAAAACTGATCTGCCAGGGGGTACAGATCTATATGAAATAAATTGTGCCATGCATGAGCACAAATGGTAGAAGGCACCAGAATCCATGATCCACTCTGTCATATATGTCCTGCTACAATTGGTAAAAGCATAGGCTATGCCTGAGGAGCTCGAAGAAGCTATGGTAGAGGCTGCAACATCTGAAGGACATGTAGTATTGCCGACAGCATGAGTCATTATCTCCCTCAAACGGAAGAGAATATCATCTAATCTCACCACCGATATGTAGTAGGGGTAAAATTGGCAGGAAGCTCGGATTATTTGGCTACACGAGCAGATGCAGGATACCCATGCTTATGATAGCATGTCTCCTCTGAATGACCATGACGATGGTAATCGGTGCACGGACCACGCTGGCATCCGACTCCTTTGCCAGGGGGACCACGTCCTTTGAATTGAGTAGTACCTCCCCTATTGCGAGATGCAACCATCGTTGAGGAGGTCTATGTAGTGGCAGCGGGTGGGGCAATGATCCTATTGAGACGATTATATGCCTCCTCCAGAGAGGGATAGATGCAATGTAAGAAGTCGGGGGAGTGTTGCCTCATACTCAAGTTCTAGAGCATCCAAGGAACTCCAACCATCATGGCATTCCTCTAAGCAATCTATTGCTCAGTAGATGTAGTCATTAGCATGAAGCTATGAAGCTTCTCAAACATGCCACATGGCGAAGAGTATTAGTTGTAGAGGATGACCATTTTGTTTGTCCAGAAGATGCCAAACTGCAACTGAAGAATCTTGTCCTCATTCTTTACCTGACCATATGTGGTTGCCACGATATCCCACGTTACATTGGCAGTAGGTTGATTCACGATATCATTGAATATCTTCGTGATAAGAGTTACAGAGAGCCAAATACACGCGTACGCATCATCTTTCTTCCACGAAGTTTTCTCCTCGGTCTTATCCGTCAGCTCCGGTTGTGTCAAAATGTGCTTCTTGTTATTACACCACATGAGAGTCAAAAACTGCATGAACCACAACTCATAGTTGTTCCCATCCATATTGACGATCGGAGCTGGGCCATTGAAGGCACCGGACGAAGAGAAGACATGACCCTTGCTCTCTGACATGATGAAGAATAGGGCCGAAGCAGACTCAACTGGGGCAATAGACCGATCTGAACGAGTCTACACGAGCATATATGGGATTGGTTGTATGTGTAAACTCATACAATCATCCCCTTCAATCATAGATTAGCATGAGGGCCTGAGATGTGTTCTAGAGGTCTGAAATCACCTTTCTCTGGTCAAAATCGGACAAAAAAAGAACCCTATAACACGAAAATAATGTCAATCACTATAGATCCATGGATTATGTAGGTGGGTCGAAGGAGCCATGACAATAATCTGCGTTGATGTAGGTATCCCTATAGAGGGTCGGGTGACATCGTAGGTGGCCCAAGGGAGACTAGGCAGCGGGACAAAAGGACCTAGCGTGTCAAGCGATGTCGCTGGGGCCATGTGGGGGCGCAGACGACGGTGCAAAGAGGGCCATGGGGGTGTAGCGATGGTGCAGCAGCCCCTCGGAGGGCTTGGTGCACGGTTGGGACCCTTGGGAGGCCTGGCGACGGCACAAAGAGAGCCCTAGAGGGCCTGGCAACGGACTGCATGGCACACAGAAGACGAAGACTGGAGCAGCGGGTGGGTTGGGCACTGGGTACAAGAACTCTGATTTAGGATCGTCACTATGATACCATGTGGAGAGAAAAGAATGAATTGATTGATAATAAGGCGCTAGGGTTCTCTTATATAAGAGGAGAATCCTGATGGGCAAATACATAATAAAGACAGAAAGAAAAGAGAATACATAAAATAAGACAAGATAAATGATATCTCAACAATTAATATGAATAATGATACTGGCTACGAGAACTCCGGTTTAGAATCGTCGCTATGATACTATGTGGAGAGAAAAGAATGAATTGATTGATATGATGCCCTAGGGTTCTCTTATATAAGAGAATCTTGTCGGGTAAATTACATAATAGAGATAGAAAGAAAAGAGTATAAATAAAATATGAAAAGATAATAATATCTCAACAATTAATATGAATAATGATTTATATTAATTAATATTTATATAAATATTATTTTTTTGAAAGATATTTATATGAATATGATTCATATATTATTTCAAGACATATGTGAATATGATTCACATTAGAGGATTAAAGGTAAATTGGATTTACACTTTTTATTGGGTTTAAGAAGTGGATTCATAAGTTGAGAGGTTGTTCTCATAAATAACCTAATTATGATATTTGTAATTTCATTTATCGAAGGATAATAGGATTATAATACCATGACATTTACAAAAATTAAAATTTAATAGGATTATCTCAAGGTGGACGTCCACCATAGAGCCTACCATGAGAGTCCTATTTGTTGTAGATTATCTCTTAATTTTGTTTCTTCATCTTGATAATTATATTAGCTAAATTGTTAGCCAAAATCGTGTAGGATTAGGACTCCTACATGGCCATCAAGAAAACAGATAGACATGTTGTGGACGTCGACGATGAGGATTAGGACTCCTCATGGACGTCCAATTTATGTTACGTAAGAGAGGGCTTAGCCTCTCTCTTGAATACAATTTTCAACTCCAAGAGAGTCACATTGTCTTAAAACTTGAGAAGAGAAGAGGGAGTTTGGAAGTCTCTTTGGCCATCCACCCTCTTCTCATACCAAACCCTTGGTCGTCCACCCTTGTACCTTCATCTTCTCTACGGTGGCTTGGCCCATCGAGAAAGAAGAACACCTTCTTCTATGCTCTGTATACATAAAGGACTCGATTTCGTGTGACAAAATCAGGAGATAGATATCCACATGATATCTATTTTGCATGAACTACTTCGAGGATATAACATCCAGATCTGAATGAACTGAAGCTCCTGTCAAGAAGAGGTTGATGCGTGCAAGTTTGGATCTCCAAAGTGGAGATATTCAAAGGTACAAATCCCTCTTTTCTTTACTCTCATTAAAGTTAATGTTGGAGTCTCTAATTCAATTTTTCCCCTTTTGTCCAGCATCTATTTTAGCTACTGTCACATGTTAAATGAAGTCACAAATATCATCCAAACTTAGAAAATCAAACGTACAATATTTCCCCCTCCTCTTGCTGCCTTCCATGCATGATTCAGTCCCTTAAATTGCCTCTGAAATTAGATGAGAATGTGAAGTTTAACATGGAATTCATCAAAACTTTACAACCATTATATGCTCTTGATTTCTTAAATTTTTTAGGATAAAAATTTGGGTTTAGCATGCAAATTAACCTAAGTTCAGAACATTAATTAGACACGGTTATTAGCACAGAAAAATGGAAATTTGGGAGGAAATGACATACATTTTTATGCTGTCCACTGATTATGTACTAATTTCATGACGGAAAATGTGAAAAATTAGGGGGTAAATTGCATGTATTTAAGTCCGAAATCAGATCACAATAACTATAGTTTTCATATATATTATAGAAGATTAGGGATGAACTAACGTGATATTAGGTCTCAATTCAGACCATTAAATAGTCATTTATCTTAAGTAGAAAAATGACAAATTTGTGATGTTTAGTATGTAATTAAGACTTAAAATTCAGACCTATAATTGCTTCAGATTTTGTATAGTTGAATAAGGCGAAATTTGGGGATGAATTGTATGAAATTAATGAATTTCAAATCATTATTTAAATATGATATGCATCGGATTTCATGACTTGAGAATGGGTAATTGGGGGGAGGGGTATTTTTGCATGTAATTAGTTATAAGTCAGATCATTAAAAGAAATATAAAATACAAGCTATAGAATTTCGAAATTTGGTATTCAAGCCAAATTCAGACCTATGAATAGATGTAATATTTCTGATCTTAAAAATGAAAAATTGGGATATTCGGATATAATTATGCCTAAGAGGATTTTATATGAATTAAATTCGGATTTTAGACAAATGTTTAGGCTACAAGATTCTGTTTGAAAAGATGGGAAATGGGATCTTATCTGAATTTGATCTTAATTCAGACCAATGATTAGGCTACAAAATTCATGCTTCATAAGATGAAAAGATCTAGGGATCTATGCATGAATTGAATAATAGAATTCAGATCTATAATTAGGACATTGATCTTATAAATTAAAGAAGATATTTTAAATTTAATTATAAATATTAATGTCGAATGATTTCTGAAGATCATTATGATCAATGATCCTCATAAATCAAATCATTAGGATAATCAACCATCTAAACATCATTAATTGAAAATAAAAAGTTAGTTGTCTTGGCATGAAATCAACTTATATTCCAGATCGCCAATTAATTCTAGAATGCAGATCTAATAAACAAGCTTCTAATCTCATGATCCGAAAAATGAAGAATATTGAGGTATTTTCATGCAAGTGACTTATAAGATTTAGATCAACAATCATACCATTAAATTATGAGTTAAATAAGAAAAATAGAATTTCTACATTGAATCAAACCATATCCAATGAATATTTGATGATAAAAAAATTAGAAATAATAAACTATGACAAAAATCGATCATCTTTATGAAATAATCATTTAAGCATATTCAACTGACTATAGTCCACTATTGACTGAATTATTGACAAAAAACCTAGATCTGTACGGTCAACCACAACAGAGATTGAGAAAGGATGAGGAATCAAGTCAGTGGTGGTGATTCGGCAACGACTGATAATATGAGTGCCAGTCATGGTGACCCTTACACCTGACTGTGCGAGGGTGCGGTGACTCTCAGCTGGACGGGAGATAGGAAGCTTAGTTTGTGCAGCGGCCGTTTAGTGCGTGGGTCTTGGATCCCAGTCTTTTTCTCGATTTTTCACGAGCGCTCGCAGTTTTTACGTCTCTCTGGGATCCACAGGTTTTCTTTTAAGGTTAGTTTTTTTGACCCTTGTTCTTTAGGGTACCTAGGCTGGAGGGCCCATAGTTTTGATTTTTCGAGTTCGTTAGCCCGTACCGGTTGGGCCGGTTTTTCTAGAGTGACTTTTCCGGAGAGTCTCTCTCACTCGTCTCAGTGGCGTAGTTTTGGAGTAGACATATCCCTCTACTGGACCGCACTTCCACTTAGAGGGCGAGACAGAAGGGTCTCTTAGGAGACTACCTCGTCGCTTGAGTTTTTGGTTACCATTCCTCCAATAAGCTTGGTGATGGCTACATCTAAATCCACTACGGCTATATCTAAATCAGTTATAGTTGAATTTGGAGAAGTTACAATTGAGCTTGAAATGAGTCATAAATAAGTTGGACTAGAGTTGAGATGAATTACAGTTGAGATTGAAATATGCTACAGTTGAGTTGGTTACAGTGAAGCTTAATTTCAGTTGAGTTGAGTACAGTTTAGTTTGGTCACAGGTAAGCTTGTTTTCAGTTGAGCTAGTTATTGTTCCGCCAGTAGTTTCTGGCAAAGAGAAACGATCATATTATGAAAATTATCATTATCAGACTACGAGTTACTACCACGTTTGTTAGACATAGCTAGTGGACGTGTTGGGAACTTAGTTAGGATGCATTTTACTCCACCGCATGCCTACAGAGGCACCCCAATCCTAAGTCTTCCTTACTGCCTTAGAGTCATAGTGTGAGGTCTTACCCAGATCAAGATCATAGACTATCCACTAAGCTTGAGAAATTCAACAAGAAAAGAATCAAAACACCAGACCCATCATATACACTTACTATGATCCATCCACATGATTCATAAACATCAGAAAGAGATCTGGATCACCTCAGTCAGAATAAGTACATAATGAATCAAAGAATTAATGAATCCTTGAGACTTGAAAAGGAATAAGAAAGACTAGAAATCATATACGGTTGTATATGATTTGGCAAAGACAAAGATCAAAGTATGAGTTTCGTCATCTTCAACACCAAGATCCATCAAACATGAATCATAATTTAAAAAAAGAGCAATAGCTTAAGTATAAATCTTATAATCAATATATGAAATGCTAACTATAACCAATATATGAAATACTAAATATGGGTAATTGAGGTAGGATGGGTAAGTCAGGAGATTCACCTTTACAGAATAACTTGAAGACCTGTTTCAATGCAAGTAGTTTTAAATTTTAATTGTCAAGTCCTATTTACTGGCTTTCCTTTGGAGCCACTAAATTTCCTTGTATTGTTAATTAATTAGATGTGCTCAACATTTCGTTGATGTTCTTTTCTCCCTATTGCATGGATTGCAGGTAAAATACATGCATCATAGTATTGGGAGAATTGAACCTCAGCTTCTGCAGTTACTATTAATAGGTATGCATGTTATAGTTTTTGTTCAGGATATTATAAATGCTTTTCTTTCTCTTCTGCTAAAATTTGGGATTCATATACATAATGCAGTTTATGTTATTATATGATAAATTATATGGAAATTTATGCAACATAAATTGGTGACATATTTTTAGTTATGTGCCTTGTTAGTAAAATGTGAATGTCATTCGAAAACTAAATGAGAAACATTTTCCTTGAATTTCAATAACCTAATGCAATCTCTAGCGAACATGATACTACAAGTGTTATGTAAATGGGTATCCCGGATCCGCAGGACGGAATTCACAGAGGAGAAGTTGATATCAAGTTCTCGGGAAGCAACACGAGTCATCATAGTGTCAACAAGAGAAGCAATGCTGGATCGGACTTGATTCGGGTGGTCTCTTCCTTTAGAGAACCACGCTTCAACAGGTTTTCCTAAACACGTTTGTGATTATGCAAAACGGTTTGGAAAACATTTTCTATACCATGTGGTTTTGCAACAAAAATGTTATGCATTGTATCGATGTTCATACCATGAATATACTTTTTTTCAAATTTATTTGTCAATTTCCGTGTTTTCGTGTTGTACGAGTTATGAACTCATTCAACATCGTCTTGCTTATCATTTTTAGATCTATTTTAGTTTGCATCAAGTGTATTTGCATTAATTGTTATCATACACACAAGATACTATAAAGAAATCACAAAAGTCATTAGGTATCATCAATAGTTTCTTGTTGTTTTTTCAAGTTCATGCTGCATTATCTTTCCGCATATTAACAAGAGTGAGTTAAACTTCTATTGTATATCTTCACTTTCATGCGCGTCTTTACATTCATTGCAACATGTTGAGCGCCATTAAAAAAACATAACCAGGCAGGCAAATCCAAGTTCAATGGCCCAGTTTAAGGTTGTGACGATGGAGATGACCAATGACATGACATATAGAGCAATATTTGGACAACCTAGATGCTATGGAGAACACCATTGACGACCAAATGTCAGAGTTGGTATTAAAAAAGATGGAATATGATGATAGTCGCAACCTAGCATCTAGTGGATCTAGTAAAAAGACATGGACTCAAAATAGAGACGAATTTTTACAACATCAAATCAAGCACAACAATCTTCGGATCATGAAAAATATGAAGGATCTAGTTGCTTACGGCGTGATTATGGGTCACTATCCACATTGGACGAAGAGTTCAACAGACGTGGAAATAATTGTAATTTAGCCCCAGACTGCCAAGACATGGTTGGGATTGGGGTGTCCGTCTCTATGGTCCCAAATTTGAGTGAGACTTGGACCCCTATGACTTCTTAGATTGGCTCGACAAACTTGCTTACTTCTCTGAATGGAAAAATCTGACCAACGAATGAAAGGTGCAATTTTTGACCCTTAAACTCAAGGGGTGTGCATTGATTTGGTGGAAATGTTGATGCAGATAAAAAAACCCAACGGTAGAAAATAATAGCTTGGTGGAAGAGATTTAGAGATGAGAGGAAGAAAGAGGAGAACGTACCGGTTGCGCGGGGTTTTGGAGATGAATCGCGAAGATCATGCTGAGAGAGACAGCGAAAGACGGAGATAATCTCCATTTTAATCTGAACTGAACTCCAACAACTGCCAACCATCCCCTTTATATAGGAGGGCGGGATTATAATGAATCAAATTCAAAATAAAATCCTAATTGGTCCTAATGACTCTAACCGATTCTAATTGACTCTTAACTTGTTTTATCTACCAAAAACGTTGAGATTACAATTTCAATTTATTTAATCAAAATACGCAACTAATTTAACATTACTAATTATGGACGGGAATCCCTAATTTGAAAAATCCCCAAATCAGTCCTCTTCTTTAATTCGATTTGAACTGTCAATTTGGGAAATATTACATCAATTCCCTCCCGCTTGAAAAATTTATCTCCTGATGATTGCTTTATCTACGATCGGTCGGTGGAAAATTCCATCTAGATTGATTGAGCAAATATCCCCAATTTTGCTCTTTTTCCATGTTACATTTGTAATTTCTTTCCACCGAGGGATATGGTTGCAAAACCTCTACCCCTTCACTTAAAATATCTCTTCTTAAGTCACATCCCACTTTAATCTTTAGAAAAGAAGTTTTGGGTGGAGGTAACTTTTTTGCAAAATACCCAAATCATATCCCCATCCATATTCCTGTGGGATTCGAATCCTCTTGAAGAGGAACCCCGCGCTAGGTTTTTTCATCCATCAATAATGCGGCGACGGGCTGGATCGGGCGGCCATAAGCGATGGTGACATCGGGGTTGGAGGTGCTGGTGACAGCCATGCTTAACATGTGTGCGGTGATGATTGCGCATGGCATGTGTGCGGCGATAGTTGGAGCCCGCTCTGTCGTATCAAATTCGCCTCGTGGTGCCCCATCGTGGTGGGCGACCTTCAGGTCTCTGAGGCAAGGTGCGGCTGCAGCAAAGTCACTGTGTGCCTCGGAGATGGTGCGTAGACTTGGCCAAAGTGCGGGTCGGGCCAGGCCATGGGCCAGGCCGAATGGGCCGGGGTTCTAAAACCCCTTGTCCAAGGTCCGACCTGGCCTGGTCCACGGGCCATACTTCAAGGGCCAAGCTCGACCAAGGTCTGGGCCGGGCCGGGCCAGCCCATGGGCCAATTGTTAAGTATTTTTTATTAATTTTTTAATCAAATTTATGGAGAAAATTAAATTTTTTTAGTATAAGCTAATCTTTCTAAATCCAAGTAACCATAATATGTGTTACTTTGCATGTAAACTATAAAATAAGTTGTATATTGATAATGTAAAACAAAAACTTTAAATAATTATATTAAATGTATCTAAAATATAATTTTTAAACCTATATTTTTATATGTGCGGGCCGAGTTTTATGACACATGCCCAAAGCCCGCCCAATTGACGGGCGGGCCCCCGGCCCATTGGCCAGGTCTAATGGTGTGGGTATGAGCTGGGGCTCCGACTAGGTGTTGTCTGGGCCCATAGGTGGTGGTTCCAACATCATCTATTGTTGGCGGTGATAGGATGGTGGCATAGCGTTGGTTATTGGCCGAAGAGAGAAGTGTTGAATGGGGCCCGAACTGATGTTGGTGTTATCGGTGAGGGCAACCATGCCGCGGGGGCCTCCTGAATAGTAACTTTGCCCAGGAATAGATCGAGGTGTTCAACCTCGCCATCCATACCGTCTTCGTCGAAGATGGGCCCTTTGTCCTCCTTTTCTTCTTGTATTGAAGTTGTATTATAAAAATTTTCTTCCAACCGGTAAATACCTTTATTTTTTGAATCAAAATCGGGTTGAACAGCCTATGCAATGCTCTGATTTTTGTCGTTGATGGACGAATCTTCATCGATTATCATGTACAACCATGTTTGTACCTTGACGCTTGATATAAGTTGTTGCTTGAACTTCTTTGAACGCGAATGTGAGCCTTTTCCGAGATGACTTAAATCGAATTGAAGTCGCAAATATGCGATCAGATCGCCGAGCTGTAAGAATGATTCGGTTGTCATGCTCTTATACCAAATGATGCAGATAAAAAAATCCAACGGTGGAAAATAATAACTTGGTGGAAGAGATTTAGAGAGGAGAGGAAGAAAGATGAGAACGCGCCGGTTGCGCAGGGTTTTGGAGATGGATCGTGAAGATCGCGTTGACGGAGAGATAGAGAGAGACGGAGATGAACTCAATTTTCATATAATCTGAACTAGACTCCAACAAATGCCTATCATCCCCTTTATATAGGAGGAGAGGGATTACAAAAATAGAAAGTGAATCAAATTCAAAATAAAATCCTAATTCAACCTAATTGACTATAACTGATTTTAATTGATTCTTAACTAATTTTATCTAAAAACGTTGACATTACAATCTCAATTTATTTAAACAAAATACGCAGCCAATTTAAAATAAATAATTAATGACGGAAAACCCAAAGTTGAAAAATCCCCAAATCAGCCCTCTGCTTTAATTCGATTTGACATGTCAATTTGGGAAATATTGCATCAAATGTCTTTAAAAGGAATGGTGTTGTGATGGGAAGGAACGGATTATATTTTGAACAAAGATGAAAAAGAGTCTTACTGCAAAATTTTGTCCTTCAAATGTTACAAAACAATCTAATACAATAGGCTTCAATCAATGCGACAAGGAAAGCATGGCGTCCACAATTAAACTAGGAGTTCCAACCTGTGGTTTTACATAATAACCTAAAGGACGATCTTAAGCAATTGATGTCTAGGTATAACCATAGGTTGTGGATTAATATTCGAGATAATTGTAGATGTCTGACTACTGGAAGGTGGATCATGCCTAAGATCGAGCAGCGAGAGTAGAAGCTAAACTGGAAAAATCATAAATTATAAATGTTTGACTACTTGAAGGTGGATCATGCCTAAGATCGAGCAGTGAGAGAAAAAAATAAACTGGAAAAATCATCTTCCAAGTGTGCATTAGCCTCGCCAAATGCCAATCTTTAATTGCAATCACGACTTCTGCCACCGCCTCATCCAGAATCCAGACCGCAAAGCCCAAGATTGTTACAACCTCTTCTTCAAATCCCTAAGCACCTACAACCTCTGTGAAAATGTCAAGAATACCTATTGTTTAAGAAACACCAGATGAATCTGGAATCTTAGGATCACGAACCCGAATAACTATTGACACATGTTTCAACCGTTATCAAATGGGTCATAGAGTCTAATTTCCCCCACTATTCCCTCTTGTGTATCCTCTTTTGATCCAATACCATCTCAGATGCAAGCACAAGTCAGCCCACCATGAGTCTGTCCAGTACAAAAGTCGTATGCTCTTGTGAGACTTTGTCGGACTATCCTGTTACCTCTTTCTGAGTCTCTTTGAGAAGCCAGGACACTCGTTCTGCAGGTAGACTCCAGCACACACGTAGGCGGTTGGCTAATACCTTGGCAATAATAAAAAAGACAGTGTTAGAAAGAGCAATCGATATGAAATCTTCATCACCTCCCGATTTGCAATAAGAACATGAGAGCCTTATTCAAACTTTTAAACCCATAATTACTCAATCTAAATGCATGGAGGACTGCCATAACATCATTGTACACCACGTCCCAAACTCCTTGTAGAACAGCACCGGAATATTGTCTGGCCCTGCAGCACCATCTACATTAAGCTGAAAGACCGCCGCTTGGACCTCCTTAACATCAAAATTTACAACCAACTCCATTGCATGTGCATGCGAGATACGCCTCACTCCCCTGCCACACCACCCCCAGCAACACAAGAGATCCTTCTACTACAAGAATGGAAGAGGGCTCGCAGCGCTCTTTACAACTCTACTCTCCACCGACCTGCCTCCAATCCATTGTGATAGAATGAATGAAGTTTTTGCCTCTTCTGCCACTAGTCATGGAGTGAAACTGTGAAAGAATCGTGTATTGGCACCACTTCTCTCAGCCACCACTGACGAGACCATTGCTTCTACTCTAAGTATGCCTTCGTGTCTTGCAAGTGTATCGTTTGAAGCTAAATGTCCCTCCCCCCATCTCTTCCGTTGTCAGCTCGCGATCATTCTCTAACTTATCCAGTCTAACCACCTCCTCTTGCGCCTTCATTCTACTCCGTTGTTAAATACGAATCCTCGTGTTGTACTCTAGCAAGTGTCTTCTGAGCTCACCCAGCTTTTTTACTAGCCGAACAGTAGCCGATCCGATTAGGTTACATGATCCCTAAAAGTCCTTCACCATCCCCTTGAAGCCTTCCTCTAGCAGCTAATCACGTTCAAATCGAAAAAAGGACCCAGGTCTGACCTTCCCGAGGATCAAAGTAGCGGTGTATGGTCCGAGTATGTTGTTGAAATATAAAGAACGCGGAGGTGAAATAAGAAACAAGAAGCAAAAACATAAATATCTTGGGTTTTACATGAAACCCTACTCCTAAAGGAGTGAAATGAAACCACGGGAAAAGGCCTCAAATTGATGGATATTCTATTAAAATCTCTCGATGAGTACCGGAGATGTGGGACTTCCTATATAGCCCCACAGATAGATTAGAGTCACACGTGTACATGATGTAGGACTAAACATGAGTGGGGGTAATTAGATCTCTCCAAGATCCAATTACCCCTATATTACATACTCCAACACTCCCCCTCAAGCTGGAGCTGAAAAAGCTGCATCTTGCAACAAAAGAAAATATACAACACATCTTCATACAATACATCTGAGAGAGACAGGGATAGCCACCCGCCTAAAGTAGCCATTGATGGTAGACAACCTTGCACGAGGACAAGTCTGCAACGATCTGGTCTGGAAGAGTCATTGTGACAACCAAGTCATGTAAAAGTAGAATCGATGTAGAAGAATTCCAGCACAGGGTAGAAGTCAGGGAAAGACATTCAATGAAGTAGTCGATGCTCGGTGAAGACGCCTGATAGCAGTAGTAGCCTAGAGAGTCGGTCTGTCAGTCGGGGACGGGCAGTAGAAATCTGAGACAATCCTAGGTAGAGAAGTTCATTCTGATGTCGATGATAGACACCCGACGATCAAGGATGCATACCCGAAGCAGTGTCATCCCTTATGCAGATCTCGAAGTAGTGGAGAGTTAGACACCTCCTGTTGGGCCTCTTCTATACTTGAACCCAAGATAGCCTCTCCCATTTTGAGGGGAGGGGGGCATGGTGTCAGTTCACTTGTATAGGGACCGAATGATTGGGAAAAGATATTCGATGCAGAGATTGCTTTTGTTTAGGAGACACAAGTAGATGATGATGAGGGCGCCGATAGAAATCCTGCAGATACATCTCAAGTAGAAGAATGTACCCTCTCTCACTCCAACTTCCTCCCATACTTGATAGAATAGAGCATAGATTAGCAAGTCCGGAGAAACAAAAACAAAACATGCATTTTTTTCTTCTTTTTTTGAGTGTTTTTTTTGCACAAATCATTCTCTTTTTTGTAGTCGTCCCTTTTTTTCTCATCAATTCTCTCTTTTTCGATTGGTCTCCTCTCTTTTTCCGGTGGTCATCCCCTTTTTTTCAAATCAGAACTCTCCCTCTCTTTTTTAACTTGCCTCACTTGGGCCCAAACTTCTGTTTTTTGTAGCAATCTAGCCCAACATGGGCTTGATACATTCAGCCCCTCTCTTTCTTTCTTTTTGATACAACGCGACTTATGGGCCGAATAGATAATGAGTTCTGTAACGTAGCAACTATAACAATGACGATAGTATTCAAAGCATCATAATGCGGCCATATATAATATATTATATGTTAGCCACATAGAATATAAATTTCGTCGAATTGTATATAATGGTTATTTTTATGCACCACAAATGTTTTCATGACATATAAAATCTTTGATGTTTTAATGACAATTATAGACAATGGATCTCTCTTTGATTGATGGAAATTTCGTAGATTGATATATAAAGTTGGTATATCTTTTCTTTTGGTGTTCTCATCTTTATAATTTGATCATATAATATAGTTATAATATATACTTGCATTGATATATATATTATAGTTGTATGGGTACCTTTATAAACTGAGGCTTACACCTCGACTCGTCTCGCTTCTAGAGAAAACGCATCGCTCCACCGCTTGTTTTCTTCAAAACTTGATTATGCTCAAGTATGTACCACCATAGGACGCGTCAACCAATGCCTGTGAAGGAATTGAACAAAGTTCAATCTTCGAAAAATCGTGAATTGGACATTTTAGCAGTAGGTCTTGAAACTTTGTCTAAGCTTCACAAATCAGCTCGTGGGAGTTTTATAAAAGTTATCAATTTCGGCTTTAATTGCGATAACTATGACTTAGGGATGAAACCCGAGTAAAAATAGAGCTCTCAGCTCTTTCCAAGTCAAGACTTCCTTTTCACATGAGTGGAGCCAAGATGCAACTCTTTCAACTAATGTAAGCGGAAAGGATTTAATCTCGATCATCTCATGTGTAACACCAACGAACATCAATGTGCCATACAGTTTCTCAAACTCATAGAGATGGAGGTACGGTTCTTCATGTAGACCACCACCGTGGAACTTCAACAATATTTGGACAAATGGCAGTCCCAACTCAAATTTTCATGTAGATCACCGTGGAACTTCATGTAGATCTCGGGTTGAATGTTTTGTGATTCTCTAATATAAGCTCCTGGGTTTTACTGTGTATCCATAGGAGAGATTGACTTGGTTGTTGTCATCAGTTGTTGCTTCTCTCCTCATCTTTTTGTATGGTTATGTGTTCTTTCGACTTAATATTAACTCCGTCATATTATTTCAAGTGATCTCTCATAATTTGGAGGGCTTAGAATATCTCAGATTTCCTCAGTTTGGCATGAAAGGTGGGGAGGGTAGGAAGAAGAAGATGGAGTTGACGTGAAAGTAGAAGAAACAAAGGAAGAAGAGAGGTCGATCAGAGTTCCGACCTCAAACTGAAATGGTGAAAAAAACGACTCGGGGATATAGTCGTCTTGAATCGATGAAAAAGGAATTGGAAAAGACATAAAGGTACACGCAAAGTCCGTGTATGGAAACCAATGTTCCATCACAAACACAAGTGAATCAGAAAGATAAAGGGGAGCGGAAAAGGGAAAACTCAACAACATTGTAAACAATACACAAATGTAAACCCCTTTAACAATTTCCCACTCAGTATGGTGAAAGCCGCAAGAGTTTGAATTACTTAAATCTTTTCAATTTTATTATGAATTTCAAAACAATCTTGCAAGTATAAATAACCCACAGCATCCGGCATCCTGATAGTGGTCGATGCCAAGTTAACTTGATCTAGCTCAAAGTATCTCTCTTCTTAATTCTACCAGTTTTAGATATGTCTGTCATCGAGACCTTAAGCCTTCTCTCCTTACCCCCCAACACCAAATCATTATGTAACCTGAGAAGGAATACCAACAATACTTGCATTGCAGTACACTCAATCCTAAGAGTACATGAGACGAAGGCCCCAGATGCATCACATATTTATGGTGCGTTTTTTAAAACATTGTCTGATTGCATGACCATGTTATTTTATATATGATCGTGATATGCATTTTCTAAGTCATTTTTGGCAAACTCTTTGATCTCGACTTGGCGCTCGCTTGCAATATAGCATTGTCTATCACCCATAAACTAATGGGCAAACTAAGATAGTAAACATATCCGTGAGAAGTTATGTTGTGTTGTCTCGTAGGAGACAAACATTCTCAATGGGACCTTATTCTTCATCCAGCAAAATTTGAAAAAGCTCGGCCAAGCATTCCACTGGAAAATCATCGTTTGATTGTGTTTAAGGATTTTATATCCTATGTTTCCTTGAAAATGCAACTATGAACTATCACTCCCTAATGTGGGCCAAGTACGACAATTAAGGACCTAATTGACCATCTATCCAGATTACACCAATAAATTAGGGTCAAACTCCATGTTATGACCAAAATATCAATCACATGCCAACCTACATCAGAGAGATAGAGAGTTCAAAGGAGATTCTGGGATGCTTCACCTCAAAAGAGAGAGATTTCCTTCGAGTATAACAACAAAGCCTTTTCTCACAATTAAGTAGGGTCGGCTACGTGGATTCCTCTCCTCCATTCAGATCTATCTTGGGTCAATCTTGGGCTTACATCCAAAAAACTAAGATCCCTTATAGTCTCTTTCCAACACTTTTTGGGTTGTCATCGCCCTCTCTTAGTCGGCTCAACATCCCAACACCCGCATCTACTAACTGGTGCATCAGCTGACCTTCTTTGCAAATGACCGAACCATCTTAAGCGGTTTTCTCGCATCTTATCCTCGATCGGAGCTACATCAACTTTCTTTCTGATTGCATCATTCGAATCCGATCTTTATGTGTATGTCCACACACCCATCTTAGTATTTTTCATTTCTGCTACAGCCATTCGCTGCACATGTCTATGGTTCACAGGCCAACATTCAGATCCATAGAGCATAGCAAGTCTCGCGGCTGCTTTGTAAAACTTTCCTAATTTTTAAAGGAATTTTCTTATCACAAAGAACAGCAGATGCTCCTCTCCACTTTAGTCAACCTGCATTTATTATATTAGTAACATCTCCATCAATTTCCCCATCATGTTGCAAAATAGATCCCATATATCTAAAAGAATCTCTCTTCCGAATGTTATCGTCGCCAATCTTCACCTCGATTCCTTCACCATTGCTTCTCAAAGGTGCACTCCATATATTCCGTCTTAGCCCTACTTATATGAAATCTTTTAGTCTCCAATGCTTGTCTCCATACCTCAAGCTTCTCATTCACTCCATCTCTAGCCTCGTCAATCAACACAATATCATCAGCAAATAACATACACCAAGGTAACTCATCCTGAATGTGACTTGTCAACTCGTCCATAATCAAAGTAAAAAGAAATGGACTCAAAGTTGAACCTTGATGTAAACCAATGTTGATGTCAAAATAGTTAGTCTTCCCAGACGGGGTCCTTACACAAGATAGAGCCATGTCATACATATCCTTTATGAGGTTAATGTATGGGACAGGTACTTGTCTCTTCTCCAAAACTCTCCACAATATCTCTCGTGGGACAGAATCATAAGCCTTCTCTAAATCAATAAAGATCATACGGAGGTTCTTCCTTTTAGCTCTATAAACCTCCATTGTTCTCCTCAGCAAATGGATGGCTTCAATAGTTGAGCGACCCGGCATGAATCCGAATTGGTTTTCTTTTACTTTAGAAACTTGCCTCAACTTTCTTTCGATCACACGTTCCCAAATTTTCATAGCGTGACTCATCAGCTTGATACCTTTGTAATTTGAACAATTTTGAATGTCTCCTTTATTCTTATAAAGAGTCACCACGATACTCCTTCTCCAATCTTCAGACATTTAAAATTGCCAGAAGATTGGAGGAGTATCGTGGTGCCTCTTTATAAGAATAAAGGAGACATTCAAAATTGTTCAAATTACAGAGGTATCAAGCTGATGAGTCACGCTATGAAAATTTGGGAACACGTGATCGAAAGAAGGTTGAGGCAAGTTTCCAAAGTAAAAGAAAATCAATTCAGATTCATTGCAGGTCGCTCACCAAAGTAAAAAGATTTCCTTCGAGTACCCACCAAAAATTAACTCCATGCAAGGTTGGTCCATTCATAATCCTCAAAAGAATTGGTCAGGATGTGTATCTTACCGATCTTCCACTAGGTACTCCGATCTACCATTCTCCAATGTTTCCAACCTTTTTGCATAACAAGGTGATCTGACAGATGCGACCATTGCCACACAGCTGAGCAAGTTGCCTTTTCAAATTTGACAGCCAACATAGTTTGAAGCAATTGAAGACATTGCAAACATCCAAGATATAATTATACATCGAGATATTCTTTCTCGCTCCCTATTTAAATAAAAAAATGTCCAATGATTGACTGCACATGAATAAAGAAAGATGAATTGTGATAAATTCAACTAGATCTTTCTAGAATTACCTTCAAGCAATCTCGATAGAGATGATTTTTCTCAACAAGGAGAGCCAATGCAACCAATTAATACTCCAAGTAACAATCATTAAAAGAATCTAGATTTTGGATTGACTCATAAAGTGAGAAATGTAAAGGATTTGTTAAACTCCATAGTTTTCTATTCTAAAGGGAGACAAAGATCTAAAATCATTTTCCTCCTCTTTATGTTAAGATTCTCTAGAATTTTCTTTCCGTCTTTTCCCCTTAAGTGTAGACCATTTTAGAAAAAATTCATATTTTCTACCACGTTGTATGACCCATCTATAAATAAGGCATTTATCCAAAGAAATCCAACAACAAGAAACATTCAGATATTTCAAAGGAAATCTTTCCCTGGTCTCTCAAATATTCTTTCACTCCTCACTTCATATCTTTTTTTTTAGGCTCCTCACTTCATATCTTCCTTGTCACTTCTCCTCCTACCCCCATTTTCATCCCACTTTCCTCCTCCTCCATCATAATGCCACTCCACCAACACTCGTATTCCCTTTTCCTACATTGACCTCCATGATCACTTTCACTCAACTTCCCTTCTCGTAAATCGCCCTCTACCACCATTACACCTCTCCGCTTCGTCATGCCGACCTCGATGTTCTATCACCAACTGCAAACCACCTTCAAACTTGTGTGATCATTGATTACCTCATTCCATCAAATGCCTCCTCCAACCACCACTGCTAGTGGATCTCCATCGTTGTTATCTTCAACATGTAACTATGTCAATCTTTTATTGTTCCATCGCGAAAGTGCTTACTTGTCTTGGGTGTCATAACTCGAGAACGAGTATTTGCCAGTAGTTTTAAATTCTATATAGTTGTCTCATTCATCGTTAAATGTCTTATTCCTATTCTTCTTCTCTTTTGTCATTTTTAGATATATTTTAGTTTGCATAGTATTTGCAGTTGACCCCAATATAACTGACGCACAAAATTTACAAGTCCGATTAGCTCCAAGTTCTAAAACCCAAAATATAATACAACCATTATAAAGCCTATAACCTCCAAATCATGAACTTCCCAATATACATTTACAAAAATGCACGGTTTCATAAGCCACTCTAAAGACAAGCTGCTACTCCAGTCTCCACTATGTAATAAAACTCCGTTAGTCTTTGTTCATTTGGTTGGAAGCTGATCCGCCTTCGACATGGTCAGTCATTTGATTGTCTATGCTAATTTGATTTTAACCTGATAAAAACCCAAAAAAACTAGTATATGTCATACAGAAATGTTCCAATTCCTTTCCGCACTTTAGACGTCGTTATTGATGAGTCTTTGACTCTCGACGTCTAGTGCTTGCATTGACATTTAATTATATATAAAAAAGGATGTGCGGCCGATCGATCCGTAATATATATCACAGACTTAAAGAAGCGAATTTTGATTATGAGCCATCACCTCTTCACCACAAAGAGCGATCCCTCAACATCCTTGCGGCTCTGCAGTTGGTTGTTGATGATTCGAGAAACAGATATCAGGCGTAACGGAGGTACAAGAAGCAACAACGACGAAAGGAATGGATCGATGAGGAACATACCCACTGGTTGAGATCGACGTTGAAGTCGTACAAGGTTACGTGGGCGGCGGTAAGGAGGATCTCCTCGACGAAGGGATCGGTCCTCTGGAGAACGGTGAGGTTGTGCGCTTTTGTGCCCTCCAGATCGAGATTCGGCGTCAGCTTCCCCCCGCCGTTATGCGCCATCGCAGCCCTAAAATCTAACTAAAACCCCACGACGAGAGCGGCGGAGGACGGCGATGACGAGGACGACGAGGATGCAACTCGAACACGATAGGTGGCCCCCCGTCGTGCGGGCGTGTGACGTCGAATTTACAATGGCTTTGTCCCTGAGATTTGGCGCGCTCTTTCTCTCCCTCCCTCTACATCTTAGATGTCGAACTACTACAGAATCCAGTGCCTACTCCCTCGTCCCCGCCTATCGGAAATGGCCCCTGCGATTATCGGAGGTGGATGGCCCGCGTGGAAAGTGGGCTCTCAACTCGAAACAGCTTTGTACCAGTATCTTCTTTTCTTTTTATTTATAATAAAATATGGAGTAATTGTAGGAGAAGGTATCCACTCATTAGTATCAACAAGCTCTAATGCTCAACTACTTATCGTCCAAGGACACGAGTGCCTGTCAAGGAGTCCCGCTTTATCGATTGTACGTCGGATTCACTTCAGCCTTTACTCTTTAGGGTCTGTTTGTTAAGGGAGGAATAACGATTACAAAAGAAATCAGATTTCCTCATCTATGGGAATTGTCATTCCTAAGTACACTTTAGGAATTGCGATTCTATTCCTTACAAATGCTAATGAATATATTCTTTTTCAATATTTTATAAATAATATATCATTGTTACAAATATATGGTTGTCGACATGGATATGTATTTTCCTTTTTTGGATATTTTTTTAGATATCGACATGGATATAGTTTTTTTTGGACATGGATATATGGACACTGACATTGATACAAATATATGGATACAAAAGATCAGACAAAGTTACAAATATATGCATATATGGATATTGACATGGATATGGGATTTTTTTGCGGATACGAATATATATATACGGTTCAGTTTTTTTGGATATGGATACAAATATGGTTACAAGATATTCCAACGGATATGAATACATATATCTATCATATGGATAAAATATATGATATGATTTTTTTTTACAAATATGGATACAACATGGATATGCGTTTATTTTGTTTTTTTCCAAATATGGATACATACGGTGATATGAGATTTGGATATGGATGTTGATGCAATTTTTAAATTTTTCTAATATATGGATACTGATTATATCTAGCTGATACATACACATATATGGATATGGATTTTAGTTTTTTTACGGAGATGGATATGGACATGGATGAGGATTTTTTTGTGAAAACATATATGGACATGGAATTGGGTTTTTTCAGCTATAGACATGGATATGTATATCATATTTAGTTTTTTAATATGGACACGGGTTACATTTTAGTGGATATGTATACGAACATGGATATATTTTTTATTTTTTTGTGAATACAGATATCCACAACATTTTCATTTTTTTAGGATATGGATATAGATATGATAATAAAACATTCTAATGGATACGGATATGGATATATCAAATATATCAATTGTATGAAAAAATCAAAGTAGTTTCCATTTAAATTTAAGTATTGATTACTTATATGAAATATATTAATTATATGAAAAAATAAGTTGGATGATACCCATTATTTTTCCTACTTAATGAAATATAACAAAGGATATTTTATTTTATTCTTTTGCCTTTCCAAATATAAGAAAGAAATGTATCTCATAATAAATATTTCAATTCCTAATACGAACCAAACAATGGAATGGAAAAACTTATTCCTTTCCATTCCATTGTTAATTACATTCTTGTTTTGATTCCATTCAATTGTAATTCTTTTCCAATCAAACAAACAGACCCTTAGGTCTGCTTCTCTTCTGTGTGGAATATGGATTTATCTTACCAACGTAAACGGGAACAAATTTGATATCCATTTCTTTAAAATAGAAAAAAAATAATTCTTACACCAATGACCTCTGTAAATTTTGTCAATTAAGAGAGAGATCCCGTGTATTTTTCGTATTTACTCCATAACCCCTCCACACATACTCCATCTTAACACTGCGATCTCTTTTGTCAATTTAACTTTTGTTGAGTTAATTTCTTAGGTTAGTCTTGAGTTCTTAAAAAATCAAAATCATCCTCCTCTGGGCGCTTCGCTGAGTTAATCCCACTATAATGTCGTCGGGATTCAAATTACAATGGAAAGGAGATCGATGAGGGAAACCCTTTACTATTTTATTACATTAATACATATTTCTTTGGATCCCATTATAACGCCTACTAATAATTTAGTTTCATTGGGAAAAAAATCATGTATATGCTTCGTATGAAATATTCATGAGATAAAAACATGAGTTTGATTTTACTGTATCCATGGATAAAACGTAACTGAGTTATAATGATTCATGGTTGCAAGGAGTCGATTACGGTGAGCTTGTTATCTTGATAAGTCTCCAATCCTACCCTGTAAAAGAGACTTGCTGGTTTATTATGTTATTCATTAAATTATTAATTAGAGAGCCATCGTCCCAATTCCCCACCATCAGAGAGCCCTTTGCAGGTGGGGTCAAGAGATGGAGAAAAGATAGACTAAGGTAGCAATCGGGACGTGGGTTACCAGCGGGTTTGGGGAGTTTACCCCCTTTAGTCCACATCCCATTCTCTCCCCGTGGGCCCTACTTTATTTCTTTTTAAAAAAATTAAATAAATTAATTTTACATCTTCAATTCTATCAAAAAATAATATATTATACCATCATATCATATAAAAATTATAAACTACTCCACATCTACACATTTTTCCAAACTTCAATGCAATCACATCACAATAACTACTTTTTCAAACTTCAATACAATCATATCACCTCAAATCCACTCATAACACACCCCCAATTTAACCCTCTATCCAGACACCAAAATTCAAAAACAGGTTACCCTCTACCAGTTTAACCCGCCTTAACCCACCAATCAAACGCACCCAAGGATCACCATTTTGTTTTCTTCATCGTCTCCATCACGGGTTTTCTGATTCATTATGCAAGGAGGTAACTCGTGAATTGTTTCTTATTAATTATCTATGTTGATTTTATTATGATGTGCTTAAAATTCCTTACAATCCTGTCGCCGTCAAAGCCAAGTAGGATCTTTCAACCTGCTATGGCCTTTTTTTAGTTTAATTACGAAGTTACGTGGATTGAGTTTGTTGTTTCAGACATAGAGGTAGGAAATCTTACGGTTTCTTTTACTTCGATTTTAGATAATTGTTTACGTTTTAAAGGTTAAAAGGAACTGTTCAAAACCAATCTGGTTATAAATATGCGCAGTTTTTTCTGAACGGTGGTGAATAAAGGTCCGAATTCCTGATTAAAGAAATAAAAATACTGGTTAACCTTTATGGTTACATTTATATTAAATTAAAGGATCTAATTGTGTCATTGATATCGGTGTTATTTTATCATTGCCATATCATGTGATTGCGATTTTGTATTTGTATATATTACTCGTCCATTTTTTAAACTGTCCTTGTTAAGCATCATTGTAGAGAATGACTGAGGCAGATATATCATTATTTTGATAGATATCTTAAGGATCTTTCTCATAAAGTTTACCGGTGTATAACTTTAATACTGGATAGTTGAATGGTGCAATTGTGAAAGAGTCTCATACACCTTTTGCTAATCAATAATAAAAATCATAAGGATTTAATTAGTGATTAGTCACCAATGATCTAATCACAAGTGGGTATGAATATATTTTCTAATTATCATGATTTGGATACAAATCATACTAAATGTCATAACATTAATTGCATTATTCAGAATGTATACATGAGAATCATTCTCAAGTCATTTCACATTGATCGCAAACAAGTATTAGGGTTACCTCTTGTAGTGTAACCGCGATCCTTGTGTCTCTAAATAAAGAGACCTCCTGTTTCAAGTCAGATCCGGCAGAGTGAGCACTTGCAGATGCATGGATGAGACACATGCTTCCTGCAATCAAAGTTGATGATCCAAGCACGGAACCTCCTGATTTCGACTCATGAAATCCATGGTCTTCCTCACGAGCACGAGGCACCGAAGAAGGCGGAGATCCACGAGTAGTCGATCAGCAACACAATGGCAGCACGGCGACGGCGAAGCTCTCACGGAACCCTAGAGTGGATGGTCACTATGGATTGAGGGAGAAAGAGTGGATGTGTATGAGAGAGGGAGAGTTCTATTGCTTCAACTTATGTGTAGAAAAGCTTAGGATTGTCTCTTTTTTTATACAATTTTGGATGGCTAGATGTACTCATACTTGAAATCAATAATCTAGATTTTATTGCAATAATTTGTAAAAATAATTAATTATTTAAAAGGAAAAAATAAATTGAAGAAATTCTCCAACAAATTATGGATCGGTCCCTTTCGAGACTCATGCTTCCGACCACGCTTTCCCTTGACATGTGCGACCATTGCATTGCCAATAGGATTCTCTTTCTACAATACATCCTCAGCAGACTTCAATGACGATATCAACTCAGCATTAGTCAAGCTCAACTTATTCATGTGGTACGATACCACAAAGTTGTTAAAAAGACTTGAGCAAAGATAGCAAAATGAAGTCGGGTTGTATTTCTACATCCCCAACTAATGTCCCTTCTTGTATCTTGCAACCAATTATTTCTTTCAAGAGGGTGTAGCACTGAGCGTGGTTCACATTACTGAACATATCCAAGATTCAGCATTATATCATGGGCTGTGTCCATATCTAAATATTACTTACGAAGCGCATTGGACCAAGACCCAAGAATATAACAACGAGACAATGACTGATCTTGATTATATTTTTTATTGTATTTAGTTCATCCAATAACGTAGGGTTTGTGTGCTTGTTCTTGGTGAGCACATATCCGACGCACTCCGTCGAGAGAACACGTTTGCATGCTTCTGACTCGTCTCCACTAAATATCACATATCTAGGGCAAACAGAGTCGGGATCATGTAAAATAAATTCGAGTGGTTTGATGATTTAATTATTAACTTAATTAATGTGTTTCGTGTCTCGTGATAAGAAAATCACAACAAAAAAATCATTTAGTTACATATTTGAGTTTACAAAAGCAACGACACTGCGGAAATTTTTTATACTTAAAACGATATGTGTTCGATACCAACCATTAGCGGATCTTTTAGGAACATATTTAGACAATATAAATACATTAATTATCCCTAAAAAATATTCAAATGTCACATAAACAATATCCTTTTCATATGAGCAAAAAACTATATGAAAAATACATTTACTCAAAAACAAGTCTCCGTGCTTCCGATATCCTAAGCCTTTTTTTCTTAGGACTTTGATCACATCCAAGATCTTTAATCAGTGCTATGATACCACTTGAAGGAAAGAGTTTTTACCTCGTATATCATGGAAGATTGGATATTGTGAACTAACCTGGAACGTGAAAAAATGGACCAAATCAAATCAAATTAACCTGAAACCTTTTTAAATGGATGAATACAATGAAAAATTACTAAGAACACATATCCTCCATGCGCAAAAAATACTAACCCAGAACTTCTTTTTAATGAAGATCTTGAGCGCGTCGTCGATATTTTTGATGAAGCTGAAGGAGAATTATTCAAAAATCACGAAGAACGTAGAATAATCAAGACATATGAGAATAATAAAAGTGACTAGATATTTTATTAAATAGAATATCTACCTCTATAAAATCTTGATTTTTGAAAGATGCGGCATGAGACATACGAAGGACTGGCGAAGAAGATGGCTGGGACATGTGAAGAACCAGTGAGGAAGATGCCTGATGCTTTGTAACAAAGATGCCAATGGACTGAAAAATCAAGAAATGTATGAATGTTGCTTTGTTGAGGACACTAAATTTAGTAATTAATGGTGACATTTAATTAGCAATGTGGATAGTGCGACAAAAAAGGAATACAGAATTCTCAAAATAGATGACGTTTCATTGGTGGTATTGGGATGGGTGAATGATTTCATCGATGATAGTAGATCATGATCAAATGGTCGAAAAAATATGTCGCACCGTAAATGCGTAAATGTACCACCTTACTTCAAGTTTTTCCTATATATATGGGGAAGATGGGTTTGTCCCCTTGGGGAGCTAACTTGGCTCCCCTTGCCCCATTTTCCCTATTTTTCTATTTTTTTTGAAAAATGAATCCATAAAAATTTATCACTATATCCTTATATTATGTTATTCAATTTTCGTGCGAAACAGAGAGACTCCTACGGCCTCCATCTAGACACTCATTTTTCAACGATCGTATAATTGTTGAAATCACCCCCATCTGGATGAATGCCGTATGAGTCTCTGTTTCGTACAAAACTTGAATGACATAATATGTAGTTATATTGATGAATTTCAAGGATTCATTTTTCAAAAAAAAATGAGAAAAATGAGGCAGGGGGAGCCAAGTTAGCTCCCCCTAGACCCAACCTCATTTTATAATATACTATATATAATAGTTTTGAAAATTATAATAGACTTATATTTTTCATAAATAAAAAAATACATACAAACTTCTAAAATACATTAAAAAATACAAATACACCTATAAAAATCCCACAAAAAATAAATGTAATATACTTTATTAAAACCAATTTAAAAATCAAATATAAAAATCTAAAAAATTCAAATACACACAAAATCTTATAAAAATTATAATTAATTCATAAAAATCATAAAAACACGTACAATTCCTTGCATTAAAGATATTTTGCTATTTTGTCTCGCTTTTTAGGCAATAGATTAGGTGTATTCATCAGTTACTCGAGTGCTTTTGATCCATTTCTTGCATTATTGAGCTGCATACTACGTACCAAGTCCTTTGATAGTTTTGGGTGGTTCAGGGGTATATCGAGGCTTGCAACACTTCCACACATCTACACTTGATTGATCTGCGAGGAAAGACTATTATGGATTGGCAGAGTTCCTAGCGATTTATGTCAGATTATGGAACATCCGAAGGGATTGCATCGTTTCGTGGCCATGATCCCCATCCCTTCCAGAGGACCCAATGTTACAGAGGACGACTTGCCATGGTACCGTTAGATTACTCGATGGTTCATCGGCAGATACAGATGCATACTATATTACATAGTAAGTTTTAAGCATTGATAGTTGTCGAAGGTGCAATTTGGGGATGCTTTTCTAGCAATCACCCTATATATTACATGTCTTATGCTTCGACTAGATAGTGCAACTTGCGGACGCGGATGTTATTCTATATACGAGGGAAGTTGCTGCTGAATCAACACAAACGTTTGCATGATTCCATCCTAATACATTTCACGAATGGTTTAGTTGAGGAAGATGTAGAGGAAGATGCTGGTGTTGAAGCCACGTCACCGAAACAGGGTCATAGATGATTATAGACCTTCGAGATATCCCCTCGCATCTCTTGCGTCGCGTAAGGATACATCACCTACTGATGTAAGAATTTCATGCCATTCTCCTCTTCCATCATTGGATTTGCATGGCATCGCTGATGAGGATGTAACTCAAATCGTTCAGATATATCGGTCCATCCAGCTCACCACCTTTGAGAGAAGATCGCTCAAGGTATTTGGTTCAAAATAAAGATACAGTTAAACTATAGTGGGGGCGTCATCACTGAAGTACTTTTCGTTAATGAAATTTATAGGATCTTTTTGTACTAATGATGTATGACATTAAGGTAGTAGAGTAGAAATAAATCCTTTTGTTCTTTTCGACTTGAATGAATCATAATTTTGTGTTTCTATAAACTTGAATAAATCATACTTATTGAGTTCTTATCAACTTCAATGAAATTTGAAGGTTTTGCAAAGCATAACCGTAGGCAACAACAACATCTCCCCCAATAGCAACAACTGTATTGGTGGAGTTGCCTTGATCAGCAACAACAACTTTGTTGTTGGTGGTTGTTGGTTTTGTAAATAGGAAGATGCCTTTAGGAGTGGTGGCTTAGTGGAGAGGCACCTTGTATGCATCCTTAGACTAGAGACTCCTCTTTTAGAGGCTGCTTCATCTTAAGCCAAAGAAAAGAGGTAGAAAATTCATCACAGTTAAAAAAACTTTCCCCACTGCATACGGGCAATAAACTTATGTACTAGTAGCATTAGAGGATGCAACTGGATTCCGATAAATCTGTATCCGTTTGTTATTGTATATATTTTTTAAGTGGATATGGATATCAATGTTTGATTTTACTGGATATAGATATGGATATGAGTTTTTTTATTTTTTGCAGATATATATAAGGATACAGACATTGTTTTCAATTTTTTTGAGGATACATGTACATATATGGTTTCATATTTTTTAAACGGACACGGATAATTATATTTGCATTACTGAATCTATGTATATTGTACATACATACATCAACATGTGTGTGTATCTCCAAATATGTTATATGATTAGTTACAATATATTGTGTATGGAGTCATTTTCAAATGCGAGAAGAAAAATATAGATCTCTATATTATCTAATCGCTTATTACACATGTTATTAAATATAGTATAAATACAATATTTTCTTTTTTTATTTTGCCATCTTTGTAGTTTGTTAATTTTGATTTAATTTGCTACTAATTTCAACTTTTACAACATCAATCTTACTGAATGAAAGCATTAGAAGTCATTTATTATTCACAAGATAATTCACTTTTGTTTGTAAAATATCAGTATCTGGATCGTAATTATTTGTTTCCATATCCGTATATGTATTGAAAGAGACAGTTTGTAATTTTCAATAACCGCAATTATCTATTTTCGTATCCATATTTAAAAATAGATAAAGATATGGTAACACGAGTATTCGTCCCTTTGCATCTCTTGGGGTCTGTTTGGTAACTGGTTTGGATTGGGTTGGGGTATCCTCTTATCAATAGTAACAGTTTGATGGTTGAGTGGATGGTTGAGAGGGTTAAAATGATAAATGTGATATGACATGACTTTAATTATGTATTATATTAACTTTTCTAATAACTATAATATACTTTTTTTATATTAAATTTTTTATTTAAATGTGATTAAAAAATATTATAACAAAATTTTTACCATATATACAACCAAGGTTGTAAAAGTCGCCCGACTGGTCCGACTAGTAGGTCCGACTAGTCTAGTCAGTAGGGTGGTCGACCGAGTACCGACTAATTCCGACTAGGTACACTAGTCGACCAGGTTTTTGCTTGGAGATACCATATTCTTGTATGTTTTGCTTTTTTTATAAGCAAACTTATTATAATATGCTCAATACTTTATTTAAATTCAATTACTTTTTTATTTTATTATGATAGTATAAAAATGTACAAAATATATGTATATTAATGAGTTATATATTGAAAATAATAATAAAAATTCAAAGACGACTAAAGTCCGACTAAATCCGATTAGTCGTCCGACTGCCGATTAACCCTATTCAGTGACCCAACCGACCGAGTACCGACTACCGACTTTTCCAACCTTGTATACAACCAATTCCAACTCAAACATGACCTTAGGCAAAATCGAGTGTTCCTCCCACATCTCCAATTGCGAAGTATCTACCGGAAATACCCCAAGTCACAAATCACAATGATGCAGGTTTAGAAAGGAAGACTCACGTGGTCTTCTGTTAGTCCGCACATTCGTAAGCTGAGAGCTTAAGGCGCGAAACCCCGGCCTTATCCCCGAACGATGTCCGCTCTTCCCTGCCGCCACTTCTGCAAACCCGCCTCGCGCCCGGCAGCGGGGCGTAGAGGCCATGTGGTGCCGGTCCGATGTGTGAGAACGCAGGAATCCACGACGGAACGACGGGTCACCTTGAAGGGTAGCAGTGGCGCAGACTCGCTGGAGATTTGCCGCGTCCTCAACGGCATGTGGCAGACTAGCGGTGGTTGGGGAAGGATTGATCGGGACGACGCTGTCGAGGCGATGCTCAGCTATGCGGATGCCGGTCTTTCCACCTTCGACATGGCAGATCACTGTAATCACTAATTGCTTTTGTTTTCTAATGATATCAATGACATTTCACTGACATTTTCGTGTTTTTTTTCCGTTTCTCATTATTGAATATTTGAGTGGATTATGGACATGTAATATAATTGAATTGTGCAGATGGACCAGCGGAGGATTTATATGGCATCTTCATCAACAGAGTCCGGAGGGAGCGTCCACCAGAGATGCTTGAGGAGGTTAAGGGGTGAGCCCTTTTATCGACTAATCTCTTCTCGAATTTAGACGCAATGTCTAATTAAGCGGCCTCCCTTATTTTTAAGAAAGTTCTGTTTCCGTTTTTCTCGTCTAAATGCTAACATAGCTGAAATGAGTATTTGATTTGTGCCTGATGTTCTTGAGAACGTCACACATTGCTTCGTTTTACAATGACCGCAAGAGGTTCTTATTGTAGCCTCACAAAGTGGGTTCCACCGCCGGTTAAGATGACTAGCAGCTATGTCCGACAGAATATTGACGTTTCAAGAAAAAGAATGGATGTTGCATCATTGGACATGCTTCAGTTCCATTGGTAATTCTCTTATGCTCTATGCCAAGTTGTTGGTTTGCCTAATTTCCAGATGCGAGCTTCTATATTGTCAGAAATACTTGATAATTTGCTCCTTTCAGTATTTTGGTTTTCCGAGATGTTTGTAGGTGCAGTAGTTAAAGACAAGAAAGACATACATGTAACACAAAAATCTCCATTTATATCAATGTGAAATAAAGTGCCATAATGGAAGAAAACACATTTATAAACCGGCATAAGATGTTAAGGTCGATCAATACAAACAAGCATGTCAACGATCTATATACGAAATAATTTAGGGCAAGTTTTTTTAAAAGAAAAAAAGCCTACACCGTATAGGTGGGTGCCCAAAAAATTCACCATTTTTCACTATATAATTATTACACACTATTACAAATATGAATAGAAAGTACAAATTACATGATCCAATTCTCAATCAATGCATTAGCATGTGCTACAACATTTTCAACGTGTAAGCGGTCTCGGTGAAATATCACCCTATTTTGGGCCAACCAAAGAGGCCAGATGACTGCCACACTTCTTGATCTCTCCATTGTGCCCTTCCAATTCACCCCAATGGAGAACCGTAAACTAGATACACTGCCAGTACTCACCGCTTTATTTTTGAAGCGATTCCAGACCTCCACCGATTTACCACATGTGAAGAAAAGGTGGTCGACATCCTCCACCCCCTCCTGACATATGGGACAAATCTGGTCCGCTCCCAGAATGAAATGAGAAAACCTATCTTTCATCAGAAAACTAACCTTCCTAAAAATTCACAGGAAAACCTTCACCCGAGCTGGGACTTTCTACTTCCGTATCTGCTTGCAGTCTGCCACACACCCTCCAGGGTCAAAAGTCTTTGGCCCCCTCATCGCCATGTAGGACTGTTAGAGTATTTGGAGCATGCGTCACTTATGTAATAGGTGGGTAAATGGATCCCTCCAGGGTCCATTTACCCCACCACTGAGTTTAGTCCCACATCGTCCAGTGGTGGGAGTGGGACTTGGAGGCCCTGTGGAGGCTATATAAGGAGCCCCAGGCCTCTTGTAACAGATGAGAAATTCAATAGAATATCCGCCCCCTTTGAGGGCTTCTCCCGCGGTTTCATCCCGCTCCTCACGGAGTAGGGTTCCACGTAAAATCCCGCTGTTCTATTCTTGTTATTTATCTTTTCCATGTTTCGCTTCCGCTTCCGATTTTCTAACATGGTATCAGAGCGGGTTTGATTCTCGTGGAGTTATTGTCTTTTATCATGTATTCGAGATTTATTGTTATTTTATGAAAACTGTTCGAGAAGATTTTGAGTTCTAGGGTTCCAATCTGGACCCTTTTCCCTATTCATGTTCGGCCGCTCGACTTCATCTCCAAGCAACGTTCTCCGATCTGGAAACTGGGAAGACCGAGATCGAGCGTACTTCCACTCCTGGCGATTCCAGTGCTCGGCCTTTGGCCTTTGGCACAAACGACGTGCTCCAAATCTTTCGGCAAGTCAAGGCGAGGTACTCCAACACGATGCACATATGTTCCTAGGCGACGCGGGCTCCTCCTGAAAACACTCCAGGCGGTGTCGCCGCCCACACTCCAGGCGGTTGGCGGCAGGCGCGACTTCCTCTCCGTTTCCCATCTCCAGCGCCCAAGGTGTCATCTCCAGTCCTATCAGATCTTGCAGCGCACGCTCCAGGCATCGGCGATGCTGCTCCATAGCCCCTGGCGGCGCGATATCGCACCCAGGAGATACCTCCAAGGCAGCCCTCGCGACACTCCCCCCCCCTTGTCGCGCAGCAGACCCCAGATCCTCCTGGCGCCTCTTCGACCCATGGCGGCGCGGTGGCATATCCTCCAAGGCGAGACCATCTTCTCGCGCGCCAGGCGGCGCGCCTCCTCCCGATCGGCAAGACTCCAGTCGCACGGCCTTCTTGCGCATGCCTAGACCTCGGCTGCGAAAGCTCCCTGATCTAGCGGCGACGCTCCAAGCACAACAAGGCTAAGGCCTCTGGCGGCGGCCTCTGTTCGTGGGATCGTGCGTGCTCCTTGGAGGCGGCGCCCTTTCGTAGATAATCGAAACCCTAAATAGGGTTAGATACTGGAGGACTGTCACTTTTTTTTAAAAAAAAATCTGCTGCTCAATTTGGGCCCAACGGGCCCGCTGTGCTGTAAAAAAAAAGAAAGGGGAGAAATGAATGAAAAAAAGAGAGAGAGAGAGAGCAGAAATGAAAAAAAGAGAGAGAGGAAATTTTAGAAAACAAAATATCGAAAAAAAAGAGGCGCGTGCAATAAAAAAAAGCCGCACGCATTTCAAAAAAAAAATGATTGAAAGCCGAAAAGAAAAATGAAGCGGTTTTAGAAGAAAATGTTCAAAAAAAAATGATGACGGCTTAAAAAAATTGAAAGAGGCACGTACAAAGAAAAGCCGTACGAATTAAAAAAAATGTGGTTCAAAAAAATTATTAGAGAAAAAGCCGAGAAAAAAAATCATTATCGGCTAAGTGATGTTTTATTCATCCCCATATTTATGTATTATTTTATCTTCTCCCAACGTGGTCATACAATGTCATTCCGACCAGTATGGGAGAAAGGGGGAGTATATGTAGAGTTACAGGTCTTGTTCTAAGATTCAGATATCAGATTTTCCAGACCGATCAGATGTTCAGACTCTACAAAGTTCAGATTCAGACTCGATGATGACGCATGCCAATCATTTGTCATTTTTGTTGGTCGGCCAGAGCTTTCATGTGAGCCATAGGGACTCCAGAGCAGAGGACCATTCCCTATGCCATTAAGGCAGGGGTTTTCATGTGGTATCATAGGGACTCCAGAAGAAGAGTACCATTCTCTAAGCCAAATGGGAGAGATCCTGTTTCACACTCCAGCCCGGTTGTCCTCCTCACATGCACGCCATGAGAAGCAACGTCCTCGACTGCAGCAGTTGTGCGCGTTGGGTTGATATTGTCTGTAGTGTCATGTATTATGAGTTGAGTTTCTTTCTGTTTGTCCAAGCTGAGCATTGCATGCTCCAGCTTGAGGGGGAGTGTTAGAGTATTTGGAGCATGCGTCACTTATGTAATAGGTGGGTAAATAGATCCCTCCAGGGTCCATTTACCCCACCACTGAGTTTAGTCCCACATCGTCCAGTGGTGGGACTTGGAGGCCCTGTGGAGGCTATATAAGGAGCCCCAGGCCTCTTGTAACAGATGAGAAATTCAATAGAATATCCGCCCCCTTTGAGGGCTTCTCCCGTGGTTTCATCCCGCTCCTCACGGAGTAGGGTTCCACGTAAAATCCCGTTGTTCTATTCTTGTTATTTATCTTTTCCATGTTTCGCTTCCGCTTCCGATTTTCTAACAAGGACTTCCCAACAGTAAAAGAACCATCACTTCAGATCCAACAGTCCCGTCTGTTTGTAGGACCAACCACCTCATTCAGCTCTGCAAGAAAACACATGAGTTCTTCCAGGCGCTGATTTGAGAGATCAAATCTAAAGCATGGGAGAAAAAAGTGCCCATCCCATACCTCCGCCACTGAGCAAATATGGTGCTTCACCATCGCCATTAAGCGTGGGTATTTCATTGCCAAAACACTTCCCTTACTCCAATCTTCTGTCCAGAAGCGGAATCCCATGCCATCCCCAACCACAAGCCTAAAAAAAGGGCGTATCTCCTGTGCCACGCTGCAAATGCCCCTCCAGAAGTACGTGGGCACGGTGCCAAGATCCTCACTAGTAGGAAATGAAAGTCCAGGTCCATAGATTCTCCTAACAAGGTTGCATATGAGACTGTCACACTTACCCCAAATATGTGCAACCCACTTGCCGAACATGGCCTCATTCATCTCCTCCATACTTCGCACACCAAGTCCCCCCCTCCTTTGGGCACGGCATTGAGTTCCAATCTACCTGATGAAACCACTCGATTGCCCTGAGGATGAACAGAAAAGTGCCTTATGATGGTCTCAAGCCTATTCCTCACACTCATAGTCACCGTTCTGGATGAAAGTAAAAAAATCGGTTAGCACAGAGTGCAACAACACCGACTTGCCTCCCCTGGATAAGCAAACAGATCTCCACCCATGCAGCTTCTGCACCAACCTCTCAATCACCGATAGCCAGTCAGCGGCATGCATTCGGCAAGTCACCAGGGATGCACCAAGGTATCGTCGTGGCATGTCCCTGTGTGGAGATCGTAGCCATCTCGCACACGAGTGTATCTCCACATCCAACAAGACAAAAGGAGCCATCTCGCACACGAGTGTATCTCCGCATCCAACAAGACAAAAGGAACGAATTCCGACTTATCCATGTTCAACCTGAACCTTGAATCAACTCCAAAGTGTCCAAAACCGTTGAGAAACTTCTGCAACTATCTGCGCCACCTTTTGCGAAGAGTATCGTGTCATCTGCATAGTGGGGGATGGGTATGGAAACGTATCTGTTCGAATAACCTCTGCAGAAACCCCCCGAAACTGCCCGATCAATCATAATTGCAAAGGCACCCGTCACAAGCATAAAAATTAGAGGCGCTGACGGATACCCCTGTCGAACACCTCGCTGAGGTTAGAAGAAACCTCCCTTACATCAACTTAGGAATTTTAACCTTATAGTAGTACATGTAGTGGAACATGTCCAATGCTAGAATCCGGTTGGCCGATAAATGCCATTCTCTTCTACCAAACTGACCTAGATCCTAACAGATTTCCAAGTAACTAAAATTTGTAGGAAGTCAATTAATGACTAACTAGTTCTGGTTTGAGCTTGGTTCAATGAGATTGACTGTGTTAAAACAAGCTAAAATTGATTTCATGAGATCAATCCCATTGCACTTGTACAATTTAACCCAGGGACATTTAGGTGACCTAGTACCTATGGGTAGCTGGAACCAAGTGAAGTGACATTAATCGAGGATAACCTGAGAGGGCTAACGCTGCAAGATGCCAAAGGAAAAGCTTTGGGGTACAAGAATACCGTCATCATTTTGTATTTTTTAGAAGATGCATAACCATGTCTTCCTAAGCCCGAGTAAATGAGGAGGATTGCATTAGGTAGCCGATAGCCATCGTAAAACAGTCGGAGACAATCCTAGATAGTGTTTTTTTAAAAACAAACGCTATTTAGGAATTTGCCTCAAGACAATCAGATCTTTTCAACATGGATTTAAGCGAACATTTATATTTCGTTGGGGCATTCCCTATTAGCGACACATTGCATCCCTTGAATGCAATGAGAAATAAGCAAGGACCACTACATCGTTGCTCGGATGTAGTTCAAAATTTGCTAGGGTTCTCACATGTGCAATGCATGCGAGTAAATAGGCTAGTTTAAATGCATCGTCGCCCGAATGTAGTCGAAAGTTTGCAAAGATTCTCGCATAATGGACACATGCAAGTAAAGAAGTTAGTTCAAAAGAGGTTGCAAAAGAAGTTGAGGATAAGTAGTTGAAATAGTGACACTTTGACTGACAAATCAATTTGGAGAGTAGATATGATAGAAAGAATGAAGATTCAGATATTATATCTCCAAGGGTTGGAGAGAAAGCAAGGGAGATCTAAAAGACAAGCTTTAAATTATAGTATTTAGGTAAAGCATGGAAGGACATATCGATATCGGCAACATATCGATACAATGTCGATATCGATATATCACCGATATATCGGCGACATATCGACGCATATCGTCGAAACCCGGTATCCATTAGGCATTTTTCTCCTGTCGATACCCGATATATCCATATCGGCGATATATCGGTGACCTGTCGATACCGATATATCGTTGATATATCGACGATATATCGCGATATGACGATCCTTGAGGTAAAGAGGGGTAGAAATGGTGTTGGAGTGGTTGTTCATGAGGATATGAAGGATAGTGTAGTTAGGGTGCAAAGATTTGAGGTTCGGATTATTTTGCTAAAATTGGTGCTGGAAGAAGAAGTTATGAGTATAATCTTAGTTTATACGTCGCAAGTTGGTTTAGAGGAAAGAATTAAACACGCTTTTTGTGAGGATTTGGATAAGATTATTCAAGGAATCCCACAAGAGAGATGATTTTCCTAGGTGGAGATCTTAATGGACATGTGAGGAAGGATGCTTCATGGTATGCTAGTGTTCATGTAGGCCATGGCTTTGGGGACAGAAATGAAGAGGGAAAAGTCATTCTGAATTTTGTAACAGCTTATGACCTTTTCATAGCATACACTCTCTTTAAGAAGAGGGAGAAGCATTTAATTACTTATAAGAGTGGTCCAACTATGACACACATAGATTACTTTGTAATGAGGAGAAGAGATCGATTGTGTTGCAGAGACTGCAAAGTACCAGGACAAAAGGAGGCTTGGTGCTGGAGTGAAGGGGTGCAAAAGAAGCTTAGAATTACAAGAGCTAGCTTTAAAGCTAATGATAGAACAGGGAAAACTGTCACAAACAACAAAATAACGAAGAAGGAAGCAAATAAGGCTGTAAGGAAGCTAAGTTGAAAGCTTATGAAGTTTTGTACAAAAAGCTTGACTCGAAGGAGGGCCAGAAGGATATATTCAGATTAGTCAAAACAATAGAAAGAAAGACCAAAGATCTTTCTTAAGTAAGATGCATCAAGGATGAGGAAGGACTTGTGCTTGTTACTCAAAAAGATATAAAGACTAGATGGAAGCAATATTTCCATAAGCTTTTAATTGAGGAAAGAAATACATATATTACTTTAGGAGATATTGCTGAGAGTGAATGTTACCTGAAACGTGCAAGCTATAAACAGATACAAAGGAAATAAGTAGATGGGGCTTTTAAAGTTATGAAACCTGGGAAAAGGGTAAGACCTGATGACATTCTTGTAGAAGTTTGGACAGTTATAGGTGAACAGGATTTGACTCAGCTTACAAATTTCTTCAATGTTATTTGGCAAAGCAAGAAAATGCCTGAAGAATGGAGGAGAAGCATTGCAGTACCTCTTTATAAGAATAAATGAGACATTTAAAATTGTTCGAATTACAGAGGTATCAAACTGATGAGTCATATCATGAAAATTTGGGAATGTGTGATCGAAAGAAAGTTGAGGTAAGTTTCTAAAGTAACTGAAAAACATTTCGGATTCATGTCATGTCACTCAACTATTGAAACTATCTACTTGTTGAGGAGAACAACGGAGATTTATAGAGCTAAAAAGAAGAACCTTCATATGATTTTATTGATTTGACGAAAGTTTATAATTCAGTCCCAAGGATGATATTGTCGAGAGTTTTGGAGAAGAGACAAGTACCTGTCCTATACATTAACCTTGTAAAAGATCTATATGATGGGGATGCATCTTGTGTAAGGATCCAGTCTGGGAAGACTGACTATTTTAACATCAACACCGATCTGCATCAAGGTTCATCTTTGAATCCATTTCTTTTGCTTTGATTATTGTGAGTTGGCTAGTCACATTCAGGATGAGATACCTTGGTGTATGTTATTCGCCGATGGCTGATTGATGAGACAAGCGATGGGGTACATGAGAACTGGAGGTTTGGGGTCATTCCTTGTAGACTAAAGGATTTTGTATAAGGCTAAGATTGAATATATAGAGTGCACATTTGATGGAAACAACAGTGAAGGACTCGAGGTGGAGATTGGAGACGATAATATTCATAAAAAAGATTCTTTTAGATACTTGAGATCTATTTTACAATAGGATGAGGAAATTGATGGAGATGTTACTCATAGAATAAATAAAGGTTGACTAAAGTGGAGGGGAGCCTCTACTATTCTTTGTGAGAAGAAAATCTCTTTGAAAGTCAAAGGAAAGTATTACAAAGCAACTGTGAGAGATGTTATGCTCAATGGATTGGAATGTTGGCATGTGAACCATAGACACGTGTAGAAAATGGCAGTAGAAGAAATGAAAATGCTAAGGTGGATGCGTGGACATATAAGAAAAGATCGGATTTGGAAAGATGTGATCAGAAGGAAAGTTGGTGTAGCTCTGATAGATGATAAGATGAGAGAAAACCCATTAAGATGGTTTGACCATTTGCAAAGAAGGTCAGTTGATGTACTAGTTAGAAGATGCGAGATTTGGGATGTTGAGTCGGTTAAGAGGGCAGTGAAGGCCCAAGAAGTGTTGGAATAAGACTATCTGAAGAGATCTTAGTTATTTGGATTGAAGCCCGAGAATGACCCAAAATAGATCTGAATGGAGGCAAAAATCTAACCGACCGTACTTAATTGTGGGAAAAGGCTTTGTTGTTGTGATACACAACCATGTCTTCGGTTCGTACGCCTTCTGTTGTTCTAGAGATGTTGTTAGAGGCATGAAGCTATGGAGTTCCTCAAACATGCTCCTGAGAGACGAATTTAAACTATGAAGAGGATGATCATTCTGCTTGGTTGTGAAGATGTTATATTGGAGATGTAGTATCTTCATTTCATTCCTCGCTCGAGAATAGGTGGCGGTGAGAATATCCCATATTGCCTTGGCAGTGTGCTGATGCAGGATCATTAGCTATCTCTATGGTAAGGGTACTTGATGGCCAACGTGCATATACGTGTCAACTTGCTCCTAAGAGGCATTAACCCTAGTTGTGTCGATCAACTCGGTTGTGTCATATTGTGCTTCTTCCTATCTTCATAAGGCTCATGAACTGTGTGGCCCATAACTCGTAATTGGTCTCATCCATCTTGACGATGGGCTCCAGACCTTTGAAGGCACCTGAAGATAATAGGTCGACCTTGTTCTCTAACATGATGATGAAAAGATGGGGAAAGGACATGATTGGGGTTGTAGACTGATGTGAATATGTCTACGCGACCATATTGGGAATTGATTGTGTGCAGACTCATGCCACAACTGCTTCTATCAATCTTGTTAAAACTCTAGGGCTCGTGGATGAAATAAAGGTCTGATTTCACCACAAGTGCCAAAAATCATATTGTATAAAGACACATATTTTGCATAACAGAGCCGCATGGAGCCATGAGGGGTCGTTAGGGCTTGGAGGTTCCTCTTACAGTGCTAGTGACCACTGACGAAGGTGGTGGGATCCGTCGACGACGATGGCTGGGACCTGTAGCTATTGGAGATGCCGTTGGAGCCCCTCGATGGTGGTGGTGGGGTCTTACGGTGGTTGTAGCCATGGCAAGACAAGGAAGGAGAAGGGTCGATGGTGGGTTTTTGGTCTCTAGGGTTTCAAAGTCCCGATCTAGGACTCATTGCTTTATGATGAGCATGTCCTACCGAAACAAAATGTAAAATATCATCTCATCCGTGAGATTGAAAATCTCCCCATTCAAAGCAACCACAATCCCCCCAACATTGTCGATCATGAGAGAAGCTCTGAACTCGGTAAGATAAGGACCTCGTGGAACTTCATCTCACCATGTCCCATGATTCAACCTTAGTTTCCTGTAGACAAGCCACATCAATCTTCCATGCAGCCAAAAATGGAACTTACTGTCAACCGCTTCTCCAGTTTGCCAAGGGCCCGCACATTCCATGATAGGAGCTTCATTGGGTAACCGAGGGGGTATCCCCCACCACTTTGACCCCTACCGTCGCCGCAACCGCCTGCTTGTATTCCCTTTTGGCAGTCTGCTCTTTGTTCCCCATTATAGAGGAGTCAATCAAAAATATCTTTGTCATACCTTCACCCACCACCTGCACCTCAGGGCTATCAACATCCTCCCTGTTCTCAAAGAATCCCTCCTATCACTCGTTCTCGAGCATCCGTGTCTCCCAATCCAGCGCACTCGTCTGGTGGAACTTTCGAGAGAAGGGAAGCAAGTTTTTCGATGAAGACGAGCCCTGCCCAGCCAGGGTTGCATCGTTTACAGACCCTTGATTCAGAATAGGAAAGTCAACAACAACCCTCGAAGTTGATCGCCCCTGACCAACAGGCCCCTGCTTCCTGATGTTCACTCTCGAGCCCGGCTTGAACTCCACGTTTCGCTCTATTCCCTACCACGAGCATCCAGTACCTTTCCTCCTCCCCCCGCCAAGTCAGAAGTAACCATCATCGAAGATGCCACAACCTCAATATTTCCTCCCAATCGGGGATCCAGCCTCCATTCCCCATTCCGTAAGCATTCTAGAAGGTGAACTCGAGTTCTCTCCCACTACGAGTTGTTGCAAGCCTCACAGAGGAGCAGCCAAGGGGGCCCTATTCAGTCCATCTCCTGAAGAAAACACTGTCAACTGCCTTCCAGGAGAGGAGCCCATAATCAGGTCAAGAATCGAACCCGAGAACATCACTGATACACTCGGAATAGGAGAACCCGAGAAGAATCTAATCATAGTAGCAATCGACTGACCTAAACCTGTATCCAAAACCGAAGCACGGGTTGGATCTACTGAAGGGTTCAATTCCATGCCAACGCCATCGGAGAAAAAACGGGTGTCCTTGACACCCTTGCGAATTGGATGAATGCTTCCCTCAATAGCTCCCCCCTCTTGCACTTCAATGGAACACCCGGCACTGTGGCCTTCCAAACAGGGTCCTCTTCTCCTACTATGTCTATTAACCGCGGTCTCCGCCATTCCACGAGACCACGACTCTGATGGAAGACTGATCTCTAGAATGCCAGAGATCGCCTCCTTCACGCCCGCCGACGAAAGACCCTTGATGCACAATGGGCCTCCGTGCAGCTAGATCACGTCAACAACACCACCATCTTCCTTCGCCACAAGGATCCTTCCTTCGAACCTCCTGAGTACCTCCACGTCGCCCTCCCCCACAGTGAGTCCATCAATTACCTCCTCCCTACCAGCCCCACTTGAGAGCCGAGCGAGAAGGCTAGCAAAATCCCTATCCGATAACATCGTTTTCGCTGAAGCTTCCATCGTACCGGAACCGCCCTCCCGAGTATGATTTCTCTTCACCCATGCCCTGCAATACCTACAAAGATGCCCGGGAGATCCACATCGGAAACATAGGGGCTCGGACGCCGCACATGCCTTAGAGAGGTGCTCCACCGAACCACATCTAAAGAAACACTTATTCCCTCTGCTTGGAGGTTTCCAATGTCGCTTCTTGGCTTTCGACACGCTCCAAGACCCTCTCCTACTAGCTCCTCCATCTCGGCATTCTCTCTCACCTCGCCTTCTTCCTTCGATTCGACGATGGCCCTCCGTTTGTCACTCGCAACGGCCTTCCCCTTCCTGTCGTCACCCCCACCGCTCTCCATCCCTCCCTTCGATATGATTACCCTCTTATATGGTGACTTGTAGGAGGAAGCCTATATGCAACAACCACCTGGCTTGCCCCAAAATTGACTTGGTTCCAAGATGTAGAATCCATGTTGAATCACCATTTAACGGGGATACTGGGACTTGTATCTCTTTCTTGGGTGGGACACCAAATTCTGCTGAGGGGGAGTGTCAGAAGATACGTAGACTCCATAAGACTATTTATAGCCTTAATCAAAGTCCTAGAGCATGGTTCCAGAAGCTCTCAAACTTGATAGAGCATCAGAGCTTCACAAGATTGACTGCAAATCATTCACTCTTTGTACATAGGACACATAGGGGTATTCTTCTCTGTTATAGGGCATCGGTGAGGCTAAGGATTTCCTTGGATAGCATTTTATCACCAAGGATCTTGACGAACTATGATACTTCGTTGTGCTTGAGTTTGTCAGGAACTAAAGAGGTTTTGTGATCACATAAAAATCAAAAACCAATTCCTGCCCGGTTTGATGTCCGATTTGGTTTTTAAAACCTTGGTTGACGGGAAGCTAATCTCCCCATACATTAAGACCCTTCCATCAGCTGCCTGCCCTTCTGAAAATTGGTCTGCAGTTGGATCCTCATACATGATGCTCTAATTAGTTAGCCCCATGTGCTAAGACCTAACCAACAACCGCCTAACTCGATGAGGAATTGGGTTTGCAAATTGATCCCCTTAAGGGATGCTTCTGCTTTGATTTATCCGGTCTCTCCACATTACTCAGACCTGCACAATAAAGGTTGACATTACAGTTTGTCATTCCCAATAAATGCAGATAAGAAGAGCCCAAAAAGGATGCAAAGATTAACGAAAGCAGTGGTAGAAAGCACATGATTGTGTCCTTAAAAATCCATAAAATACATGCATGTGACTCGCACATAAAACACAATAATCACATGATTCTAAGTTTCCTCCTTCAATATATCATCTGGAGTTTCCACTACTAGTATCAACTCTGCGGGATATGAATGGAACTCGAGGAGTTCAAGAATCCCTTTTTTGGGACTGATTAATATGAAATGTTTAATGTGATAGTCAACAGAAACTACAAAATTAAGACAAAAATTTGACCACACTGTATTCTTACTGATGTTAATAATAATAACATATTCATGATACTATGTTAAGTAACTATGGACATGCATTGGTACCATTATTAACTGAGAATGAATTCGACCAGTTAGGGACTATCTACTTGTGAACAAGTTATTTTCATTTGCTGAACCTTCTGTCATTTTCTGCATGTATATAGAACATACATTGAATCATTATTTGTTTATACGTGTCACTTGAGTAGATGGGTAAATGGATCCCTCAAAGATCCATTTACCACATCCAGTAGTTTAGTCCCTCATCTACCGTTTGTGGGATGTGGAGACTCAGTGGGCTATATATGAAGCCCTACACATCTTGTATCCAATGAGAAAGTGCAGTGCATAAATCAACCCTTTAAAGCGTTCTCCCGTTGTTTCATCCCGCTCCTTACGGAGTAGGGTTCCATGATAAATTCTGCGTTCCTTCTATGTTTTATCTTTTATCTCTGATTCCACTTTTGCATCATATTTTCTAACATGGTATAAGAGGGGGTTCGATTCTCGAGGTTTTCATATTCCTTATTTATTTTTATATTCGATTCGAGATTCGATTATCAAGAGCATGTACCATTGCTGTTTGAATATTATTATGTATCATTCATGCTCGGATTTGTAGTCCAAGTTTTTAGGGTTTTGGTAAAACCCTAATTCATAGGGTTCTGTATTCTGAAGATCCGAGCAGTGTCACTGGGGAGCCCTCTCGCAGATCCCCTCTCCAATCGGTTCAGGCGGCGCATGCCACATCCCCTCCAGAGATTCTCCTTGATGTCATCCCTAACCGGAGCCACGGGCATCTCCTCCGGCCCTAGCCAGCTCCAGGCAGGCGGACCTCCATCTCAAGGCTCTTGCGAATCCAAGTCCAGACAGCAACCTGCCTCTTTCAGACACAACTCCAGGCGCCTTCATCGACGCATATCATCAACGCAGCGTGAAGCACCTCGTGTAGGCGGCATCTACTGGCCTAGACGGCGACGCCATTCCCATCAGAAACACATCACAGTCTCTCTCGCGCAAGCGGCGTGAGATCCAACAGAAACTCCACCTTGAGCCCTCTTGCGATGCCTCTCCAAGCCCTTGAGCCCTCCAGGCGGCCGGCGATGCCGCTTCTCCTCTAGCTACATCCCTAAGCGGCATCGCCCTATCCTCCCCTCACGTCGTTCCTCCTCCCTGCATTTCCTCCTCTAGGCAAAGCACCATAGGCGGCAGTCTCGCCATACCTCCCATTGGCAGTGCCGCCTTCGCGTGCATCCCCAGTTCTCCTCCCCGTGCATCTCCAGGTGCCTCCTTCCAATCTCCCTGTGGGGGGTGGCGGTGTTTTCCTGAGAAGGGTTCTCGAGGAACCCTAGACAGATCGGGGGCCTCATCTAAATGCCTTTGTTGTTTATATATATATATATGCCGCATATTTCTGGCCCAAGTGGGCGTATGTAAAAAAAGGAAGAAAAGGAAAGAAAGGGGGGGGGGAAGAGAGAACGGGGCCCAACTAGGCCTTAAAAAAGCGGGAAGCCGTGAGCTATCAAAAAAATGCAAGGTTTGGGCCTAGTGTTTTGTAAAGGCATTTTTAAGCCCAAATGGGCCACGTTTGTCGTGTTTCAAAAAAAAACTTTTGAAAAAAGGAGCGTACAAAAAAACCGTACGTAAAAAAAAGGCCGAAAAAAATTGAACGGCTTATTTTAGAAAATGATTTGAAAAAAATGATTTTAAAAAATGATTGAGAAGAAAAGCCGTAAAAAGATGAACGGCTTATGTGATGTTTTGTTTCTCCCCATCTTCATTTGTCTTCTCCCAACTTTGTCGATCCCATTATTTTCCGACAAGTATGGGAGAAAGGGCAAGTATTGTGTAGAGTTACAGATTGGATCCAGATATCAGATTCTTCATAGTCCAGTCCAGTAAGTTTTTCAGACTCTACAGTTCTTCAGATTTCAGACTCGACGTTCAGATGTTTCCGAGTCTTCAGTTTCAGATACACACATGTATGTTGTCTTCAGTATGATGAGCACATGTTTTCCATCACTTTTCAGTGGTTCCCATCTTTTATTTCAGTTAGAGTTTTCATGTGTTCCATAGGGACTCCAGAGTAGAGATCACATTCCCTATGCCATGTGGGCTAGGGTTTTCATGTGGTTTCGTATGGATTCCAGAGTAGAGATCCCATTCTCTGAGCCAATATGGGAGAGATCTAGTTCTCCGACGATGAGACTTTTCATACTCCATTCTCTATCGGTCGTGGACTCCAACGATGATGTATTTACGGCTTTTTGAGTCTTGCCCTTTCAGAGTTGGAGCAGTTGTCCACATGTTGTGACGGGCCAGAGTTCTTCAGGTGGAGACTCATTTCTAGTTGCGGTGAAAGGTGGAGACTCATTTCCAGTTGCAGTGACTCTGACAGGCGTGGTACAGAGCACATGCTCTCCGACGAGGAGATTCAATTCAACTCACACTCCAGCCCGTTTATCCTCCTCACCTGCACGGCATGAGAAGCAACGTCCTTGACAGTAGTGTCTTGTATTGTGAGTTGAGATTTCTTTCTGTTTGTCCAAGCTGAGCATTGCATGCTCCAGCTTGAGAGAGAGTGTTGGAGTATTTGTTTATGTGTGTCACTTGAGTAGATGGGTTACCACATCCAGTGCTTTAGTCCCACATCTACCATATGTGGGATATGGAGACTCGGTGAGGGCTATATAAGAAGCCCTACACCTCCTGTATCCAATGAGAAAGTGCAATGCATAAATCAACCCTTTGAGGCGTTCTTCCGTGGTTGCAATGCATAAATCAACCCTTTGAGGCATTCTCCCGTGGTTTCATCCCGCTCTAGGGAGTAGGGTTCCACGTTAATTCCCGCGTTCCTTCTATATTTTATCTTTTATCTCTGATTCCGCTTCCGCGTCATATTTTCTAACAATTTTGTATGTTAAGACTACCAATTGGTTAAATTTTCAAAAGCATAAATTTTAAATGGCACTGTTGCTCATTTCATTATCTAGTATCGTATATGTGGACGGGCCTATCCAGTCACATAGTAGCTTGGTATTTATTGTTCACCTATTGGATTTGCCATGATTTGCATAACTTGGCATTATCATTCTCTTCAATTAAACCGAAATTCAAGCCCTAATTTTAGAAGATGGTCTCAGACCTGTAACTACGACTTGAAATATGCCAATCCTGTTGAATACATGCAATGCGGGCTATTATCTTAAAAGAGCAACACTATAACACGTGCAATAAATGTCGAGCAGATTGGAAGCAGATATCTGTGTCATTTGTTCTTTTCTTTGAATCCTGGATAGGTGGGATTACTCCAATCCTGGTTACCTGGATGCACTAAAACACCTTACGGATCTGAAGGAAGAAGGTTTGCTAATATAGTCCTGGTTTCTCATAGCACTCCTCTGCAGCATTATTTTACTTCCCTGGAAGCAAATGTTCTGATGCAATATGCACAGGTAAAATAAAGACTTTGTCTCTGACAAATTTTGATACAGAAAGACTGCAAATAATTCTAGAGAAGGGGATCCCAATAGTGAGCAACCAGGTAGCCTCACCATAATAAATTTGTTCTATTTTCTATTCTGGTTAACCCTGAAGTCTAGACATTATTGTATGGTATTAGGTTCAACATTCTATAGTTGACATGCGCCCACAACAAAGAATGGCAGAAGTCTGTAAACAGACAGGAGTTGAACTCATAACGTATGTATTCTGTTCCATCATAGCCCTCCATCATTATCTACCTATTCACAACTTTATGTTAAGATTAATAGTAAGTGTTTTCCTTTTATTAGTTATGGAACTGTGATGGGTGGCCTTTTGTCTGAGAGGTTTTTGGACACCAATTTATCCATTCCATTTGCTGGCCCTCCATTAAATACACCCTCTCTGCAAAAATACAAGCGGGTGATTGTTCATATTGCTTGTTCTAAGGATTAATTGTATCTTTGGGTAAAGTATTTCTCTGGATCTTCACAATATTGTTCTAATTTAATATCCCAGATGATAGATGCTTGGGGTAGTTGGAGCCTCTTCCAAGGCTTGCTTCAAACCTTGAAGAATATAGCCTCCAAGCATGCTGTGTCCATTTCAACCGTCGCTGTGAGATACATACTAGACCAGGTGCTTATCTCACTAGTTGTACCATTGTTAAACGTACAGTTTTTGTGAGAGAATGAGCTAATTATTCTTAAATTCTTCTGTTTGAACTTGCATGTCACAGCCATCAGTTGCAGGGTCAATGATTGGTGTTAGGCTTGGACTGGGAGAGCACATCCGAGACACGAATAATGTGTTCTCGCTTATTTTAGATGAACAGGATATGGAGAGCATCACAGAGGCATCGAAGAAGGGGAAGAATTTGATGAATGTGATAGGTGACTGCGGCGATGAATACCGGCGAGTTTGAACTCCTTTTTTCATATTGTATCCAAGCAGATACTTTTTAGGTATTCGATGGGTGGCCGCTGCATGGAAGGAAGATGTACGTTCATATCTTGACGTATGCTTTCTTCTGGATGGAGGTTTTATGTTTTGACGTATGCTTTACTAAGCTTATGTTTTGAGTTATGCTTTCCTGGTTATAGATTACATTTTTCATCATGCTCGAAACTGTTGAACTGGTCTTCTTTAGTCCCATTAGTATCGTCAGTCAAATGAGTGCACAATCAACTATTGCGGAAGCTCACACAATAACAGGATGCGCAATTTGATGGTAGCCAATCACCTGTTGTGGCCATCGAAGGAGATACTACATTTTCTCGCTCTATTCCTTTCTTCTCTCGCGATTGTGTGTGTTGAGTCAATCACTAGACATCTCTTTACATAAACCCAAATCGATAATACTGAGTCCTATTGCTATGGATATTAATACTACTCTGCAAGCATCATAAATGAGACCTTTAATTCCTAACAATCTACTTCTTGAGTTGGATTCCATTCTGATAAACATGTAACCTTGAGTTTAAGTAGTCCATTCTCAGTATTTGCAATCCTCTTTTGAATGGACGCAACACCTAGGCACAACATTTGTCTGTGTTCCCTCTTCATCCTCGCAAGTACGCATGCGTAGCCGACCTTTTCCATGTCTTTCGACGTAGCACAGTGGCATATGACATGCTGCTCTCTTTGCTCTTCGCCTATATTGCTTGCCTGAGGACTAAGTAAAGATCCATCACATGTAACTACTATTGCCTTGATCTGTGCGAACTATGGGCGTGCTTGTTATAATGGAGATGGGAGTGGGAATGGAAAAACACTTCCACCCTCCATTCATTCCCTTTCTTTATCACGAATGCTTAGATACTCATTTTTGTAATCATCTAAATTTTAAAATTTATAAAAATATGAAGGGAAAGGGAATATGCTATCTGGGAGCATACAATTTACATGCTTCCCCTTATTTTTCTATATATTTTTTGATTTTTTTTCAAATAAAATCTAGGTGGATTTAGATCACTATGTTATCATCATCATGTCATTTCAAATTTTACTTAATTTAGAATTTAGATAAGCATGCCGTGATACACGATTCATACTGTACCTTGTATGATCACCTTGCTTATATGTATGAACTTATGGAGTCTTACATTTTAATAGAAGAGAGGAATTTTTCATTAAAACGTTTGAAATGTGCTTCTATCGGGAAATGATTATTGGTGCCAATACGATTAATAATGCATTGGACTTACTCTGATTATTTGCCAATAAACATATTTAACTAACTTACAAACCTTATTCCCCATCCCTCATGTGCCAACTGAATGGAGAATATCACCCAACTATCCTTTTTTCTCCTTTTTCTCCTTTATTCATATCCTTCCACCCCAAAAACAAAAGTGTCTTATTCCACCTTATCACACTCTTTTATCTTTTTATTCCTCTACAGAACGGGCCCTTATGGAGTTTACTATCTTTCTTATGAGACTTCCAAAGATAACCACAAAAAGTATGTGATCGTCGACTCCATCCCATTCCTAGCATGACTCTTTTCAACTCCATTCCATTTTTTGTAACAAATGTGATTTACATGACAATAATAAAAATGATGAAGAATGGTGATGGTAAACACGATGATAAAGATGTTCACATCTATGAAGACAATCATGGCGATTTTGTCAAAGTCTTTGACCTGATCGCATACCATGGAATCTTTTACTACTTAATTCTAATAAACACATACAACTTTCTAATTAACACGATCCTAACAGGTTATAGTAACACATTTGTAATGTTTTCACAATCAATTAAAAATAAATCAGATGCCACATGTTTTGTCTACGTAGAAATGTGGTCAACTTTGCATGAGAAGAACTTGCATTCACGATCTGTTCCCAAGTACTACATTGCTCAACAAAAACCATCTTCACTCATCGTCAGCTCCATCGTGACAGTCAGATTTTCGAATTATCTGTAACACCTCAACATAGTCCCACATCTGAAACTCACGATGTGTGAGAGTAGGTTATAAAAGGTGCGGAATATTACTTGATAACCTAGGCTTAAGCATTTTGGGTGGTTTTCAATGGGTCCATTTGGATCAAAGCTAACAAGTTGTTAGGTCTAGTTTTCTTTGATAAAGGATCAATGATCTAAGCTCACGATATTACAAATAATATCAGGACATGTTTCCTCTAATAGTGGAAAGGACTACCCAATGGTGGAGACATCCCTAAAAAGAGATAGGAGAAAAAGTTACTCGGAGCGTAAAACCGCCATTGTCACTAATGCCGTGTTCGTTTGGAGAATAAACACTGGAATAAAGGATCAATTCTCCGCCTGGTGCGGTTCCCAAGAGTACAGTTATTCTCATCCACATCTCATTATTTCACCTTATTTCAATATTTATTCCACCTTACTTACCCTTAATCCACCTTATTCTCGTTATTCCCATCTTTCTAGCCGAACATAGAATAGACCATTATTCTCCTTATTCCACATCCTTGTTCTTGCTTATTTGAGAACCGACGCCCTCTAAGAGTAAGTGATGGGCTATGTTGCAACGAGGATATTGCAAATATAAGCAAGGGGTGGGGGGGGGGAGGGGGAGGGTTGTAACACCCCAATATAGTCCCACATCGAAAACTCACCATGCGTGAGAGTGTGTTATAAGTGGTGGGAAATACTACTCGACAACTTGAGCTTAAGTATTTTAGGTGGTTGTCAACGGATCCATTAGGACCCAAATCCAACAAGTTGTTGGAGCTGCTTTTCCTTAATAACAGATGGTATGAGAGAGGTTTCCTCTAGTAGTAGGAAGGGATACACAAGAGGTAGAGCCATCCCTACAAAGAAATAGGAAGAAAATGCTACATGTATTATGCATTCGCTACTCAATAAGTGATGGGTTATGTCGTAACAATAATATTGCGAATATAAGTGGGGGAGATTGTAACAACCCAACATAGTCCCACATCGAAAACTCACGATGTGTGAGAGTGTGTTATAAGTGATGGGGCTTACTACTTGACGACTTGCGCATAAACATTATGAGTGGTTGTCAACAGATCCATTCGGGCCCGAACCCAACACGTTGTTAATGTCACTTTTCCTCGATAATGGATCGTGGACCTAAGCTCGTGATATTACAATTGGTATTATAGCATCTTTGATAGTTGAAAGGGATACCCAAGAGGTGGAGCCACCCTTACAAAGAGATGGGAGGAAAATGCTAACTGGAGCATGTGTCTGCCAGTGTCATTGGAAATAAGTAATGTGTCATGTTACAACGAGGATGTTGCCAATATAAGCAGGGAGGTTGTAAGACCACAACATAGTCTCACATATAAAACTCACTACGTATGAGAATGTGTATAAGTGATGGGTATTACTACTTAAAAACTTCATCTTAATCATTTTGATGGATAGTCAATGGGTATATTCGTGCCCAAAATCAAAAGTTGCCCGAGTCAGCTTTCCTTGATAACAAATCAAAGATCTAAGCCCGAGATGTTACAAATAGTATCAGAATGGGTTTCTTCTAATAATGGAAAGGATTGCCCAAGAGGTAGAGCTACCTCTACAAAGAGATGGAAGGAAAAGGTTACCTGAAACGTGCAACCGTCACTATCAGTGAGAATAAGTGGTGAGCCACGTCGCAACAAGGACGTTGCAAATATAAGTGGGAGAGGTTGTAACACCCTAACATAGTTCCACATTGAAAACTCATGATGCGTAAGAGTGGGTTATAAGTGGTGGGGATTACTACTTAACAACTTGGGCTTAAGTATTTTTGGTGGTTATCAATGGGTCCATTCGGCCTCAAAGGCAACAAACTTTCAGGGTCAGCTTTCTTCGATAATAGATCGGATACCTAATCCATGATGTTATAAATGATATTAAAGTAGGTATACTCTAATAGTGGAAAGAATTACCCGAGAGGTGGAGTCATCCCTACAAAAAGATAGAATAAAAAGGCTACTCAGAATGTGCAACAATTACTGTTAATGGAATAAGTGATGAGTCATGTCACAACAAGAACGTTACGAATAAGTAGAGGAGGTTTTAAAACCCCAAAATAATTTCATACAATAACTTATGATGTGTGATAATGTGTTATAAGTGTTGGGGATTAGTAGTTGGCAACTTCGACTTAAGTATTTTGGGTGGTTGCCATTAGAGTCCGGACCCAACAAGTTGTTAGGGACAATTTTCCTCGATAACGGACCATGACCTAAGGACGAGATGTTACAAATGTTATCAGAGCGGATTCCATCTATTAGTGGAAAGGAATATCTGCTAGGTGGAGCCACCCCTATAAAGAGATATGAGGAAACGACTATTCGGAACATGCAACCATTATTATCAGAATAAGTAATGAGTCATATCGAAATGAGGATGTTGCGAATATAAATGGGGGAGGTTGTAACATTCTAACATTATCCCACATCGAAAACTCAAAATGTTTGAGAGTGTGTTATAAGTGGTGGGGATTACTACTTGACAACTTGAGTTTAAGCATTTTGGATGGTTGTCAACGAGTCCATTCAGATCCAAACTCAACAAGTTGTTAAAAATACTTTTCCTCGATAAAGACCATAGAGCTAAGCATGAAATGTTACAAATGGTATCAGAGCAGGTTCCCCCTAATAGTGGAATGACCACTCGAGAGGTGGAACCTGCTCTAAAAAGATATAAGAGGAAGATATTAGTCAAAATATGCAACTGTCACTATAACTAGTAGTAAGTGATGAGTAATGTCGCAATGAGGGCATTACGAACATAAGTGAAGGAGTTTGTTACACCCCCAACATAGTCCAACATTGGAAACTCAAGATGTGTGAAAGTGTGTCATAAGTGGTGTACTACTTGATAACTTCGACTTAAGAATTTTGAGTGGTTGTCAACGGGTCCATTCGGGCCCAACCCAACAAATTGTAAGGGTCAACTTTCATCGATAACGGACTGGAGAGTAAGATCGTGATGTTACAAATGATATCAGAGAGGGTTCTCTCTTATAGTGTAAAGGGCTACCTGAGAGGTGGTGTCTCCCCTATAAAGAGATAGGAGGAATACATTACCTGCATTGTGCAACTACGGCTGTCATTGGAAATAAGTGGTGGGTATTGTCGCAACGAGAATGTTATAAGTATAAGTGGGAGAAATTGTGACACCCTGACATAATATCACATCAGGAACTCACAATGAATGAGAGTGTGTTATAAGTGGTGGGACTACTATTTTACAACTTAATCCTAAGCATTTTGAGTGGTTGTCAACGAATCCATTCTGATCTGAACCCAGTAAGTTGTACGATCAATTTTCCTCGATAACAGACTAGAGACCTATGCCTGGAAATGTTACAAAAAATATCAGAATATGTTCCCTCGAATGGTAGAAAAGAATACTGAGAAGTGGAGCCACCCTACAAAGAGATCTGAGGAAAAGACTACCCGAAGCGTACGACTGTCACTAGCACTGGAAATAAGTGATTTGCAATGTCGCAATGAGGACACTACGAATATAAGTGGTGGAGGTTGTAACACCCACAAAATAGTCCCACAATAAAAGACACGATGTATAAGAGGGGGTTATAAGTGATGTGATTTATTACTTGACAACTTAAGCTTAAGCATTTTGGATGGTTGTATGAAATACACCATGCACAAGAATGGTGCATGGATCCTAGATGATTCACCTAGAAGGATAAAACCTATTGGATGTAAATGAATCTTCAAGAGAAAAAGTGAACCCACCAGGAAGGTAGAAACCTTCAAGGCATGTAATGGATTAGTGATTTATCATGTTTTTATACCTTTTATTGAACAAAAATCACATGTAACGCATTTTTCTTGATTTATTGCATAATTTTCAATTCATGATTTTCATATTCATTACATTCAAAAGCATTCAAAAGTTTGCATATTATTCATTATAAAAGAAATTTAAAAAGTTAAAAGATATTTCATCATCATCATCATCATTTTTAAAACATGGGATCTAAGCTCATGTTAAAGTCTCCAACAAATTTATTTATTTATTCCAGCTCTAGCTTAGAAGAGGCCCAATGGGGCTCCAATACCCTCCATCTTCAAAAAAAAGTGAGAAAATCACTACAAGACAAATAGTTGACATCAACATTTAAAAATAAAAAATAAAAATGGGTGTGATGTCAGTCCCATCTTCAACCTCCCGCCGCTTCTCCTTCCCCGTGAGGCAACCGCCGCTGCCTTGCCTCCCATCATAGCACAATGGTCACTACTGCCCCATCTCCTCCTCTCCCTCGCTCATCACCAACGGTCGCCTCCTCCCCTCCCCCTGACGTGAGTTACAAAAGGGGGAGGAGAGCTCGATCACTGGAGGAAACCCCTCAAGGTTGTCACCCCCTCCTCCTTCGCACCTCCCTGCCACCACCGCCATCCGCCCGACGTCGCTGCTCCATGTGCTGCCTCGACGTGCCTCCTTGTCGTCGGCCCACCTCGTGCTGCTTGTGTGCGCTGCCCACAGCTGAGGAGGAAGGGGACCCCTTCGCAATTTGCTTTTTTTAGTTTTTTATTTTTTACCTCTTTGCGATTCTATGAACATTGTCCTCTTTTATGTAATTTTTCTATTTTTGCTTATTATATTTAGCGATATTTACATTTATTTTATTTAAGCTTTGATTAATTACATTACATTCCTTTGGGGACCTTCTTGTAATTATCTTAAAACTTATTTCTTTCTCTACCTTTTAAGTAATTTTTTATTTGATAAATTTCGATTCCGTCCAGCTAGTTTCCAGCAATCACAATCAAGTCCTTAACTTTCTATTTATTTGCATTCAAGCTCTTAGGTTTCTTAAAAAATTACACAATTGCCCCTATAACTTCCGAAAAAAATCTCCGAAAATTCTTGTGAGATCCTTATGATGCATGGAACCTAGTGACAAAGGTTTGACATGTTAAAGACTCTGGAAATAAAAACAAAAATAGAATTTAATTTGAATATATAAAGTCAAAAATTCCCTTTAAAATAAAATAAAAATTCACGTAAAAATGTCCAACTCCCTGTGATCGATCCGCTACTTGAACTATGCATAGTTTAATATTTGTTGGCTCGTAGTTGTATAAAATTTTTCTAAATATCTCGATTTTCATGTGTACGTGCAACGACGCATAAAAACACACTTTTAGCACATCAAAAATACACATCTTCATTTTGGCACTGTTGCCTGGGATCGAACTCAGGTCACCCACGTGACAAGCGAGAATACTTACCACAAAAACACTTTTAGCTCTATGATGAATCAGTGATTTTATCATATTTTTGTACCTTTTATTGAGCAAAAATCTTGTGTAATACTTGCATTTTTCTTGATTTATTGCATAATTTTCATTTCAAGATTTTCATATTCATTTCATTCAAATACATTCAAAAGTTTTCATATTATTCATTATAGAAATTAAAAAAATAAAAAATATTCCGTCACCATCATCATTATTATTGTTAAAACATGGTCTATAAGCTTATGTTAAAGTTTGTAACAAATTTATTTATTTATTTCCAGGTCTAGCTTAGAAAAGGCCTAAGGGAGCTCTAATCCCCTCCATCCCCATTTGCAAAAAAAAATGAAAAAATTCACTACAAGATAAAATAGCTGACATCAACATGACATCCGTATTTGAAAAAACAAAAAATAATAAACAGACGATGATGCCAACGATGATGTCAGCCTCATCGTCTTCAACCTCTTGATGCTTCTCCTTCCACATGGCAACTGCTGCCGCCTCGCCTCCCGTCGTCGCATAAAGGCCACTGCCACCCCATCTCCTCCTCTCCCTCCCCCGTCGCAAACGGCCCCCTCCTCCCTCCCCTCGACGTGAGATACAAAAGGGGGAGGAGAGCTCGATTATCGGAGGAAATGCATCAAGGGCTAGCGCCCCCTCCTCCTTCGCACCTCCTCGCCTTCTCCCCACCTCGTGCTGCTTGCGTGCAATGCCCACAACTGAGGAAGAAGAGGTCCAAGGGCCCCTTCACAATTTGCTTTTTCATTTAGTTTTTTTTTATTTTTTGGACCTCTTTGCAATTTTGTTGAACATTGTCCTCTTTTGTGCATTTTCCCATTTTTATTTATTATATTCAGTGACATTTACATTTATTTATTCAAATTTTGACTAATTACATTTCAGCCCTCCAAGGACCTTCTTGTACTTATATTAAAACTTGTTTCTTTCCCTGCAATTTTCCCTTTAAGTAAATTTTTTATTTGGTAACTTTTTCCGTCCAACTAAATTTCAGTAATTGCAATCAAGTCCTTAACTTTCTATTTATTTGCATTCAAGTCCCTTGGTTTCTTAGAAAACTACATGAATACCCCCCGCACTTCCAAAAATTAACAAAAATAGCAGAAAAAATCCAAAAATTCTCTGAAAATTCCTGTGAGATCCTTATGATGCGTAGAACCTAGTGAGAGAAGTTTGGCCATGTTTAAACTCTGGAAATAAAAATAAAAACAGGATTTAATTTGGATCAATAAAGTCAAAAATACCCTTGTAAATAGTATAAAAAATCGCGTAAAAATGTCCGAGTCTCTGTGAATCGATCCTCTACTTGCCTTATGCATAGTTTAATATATGTTGGCTTGTAATTGCATAAATTTTATACGAATATCTCGATTTTCACGTGTGAACACAAGGACACATAAAAACACACTTTTAACGCATCGAAAATCTGTGTCTTCATTTTGACGTCGTTGCTGGGGACTCGACAATTTTTGAATTTATTTTATCATTTTTATATTTTTTATTTTAATATTGAAAAATATTTCATTTGTCTTTCATTGCATGTAAAAGAATTCAAAAAAAAAAGTGGATAAATCTCGCACTCTCTTGTTCTCTCTCATTCTCTTTTTGCTCTTTATTCTGAATCCAACATACTAAATACTGTAAGATCTTTCCAGTCACTTAGACATTTCTAGGTGCTTTGCATTTGTGTATGTATTTTTTTAAAATGTGAAAATCATAAAATCAAGTTCCTATGCTGCATTCATCCATGTAGATCTCTCTCTCTCTGCTCACCATTAAACAAGATCACAATTGAGTTGCTCGTCTAATCAGATAAGTTCCAAAAAGTCATCACATGGCTTAGATGAAAGCGGACTGAGGTGCTTGAGGTGTTGCATATTGTACACAATTGCACATGCGCAAATTGAATCCTAGGTCAGAATAAAAAATCCTATGTAGATTTCTTGGCTACTAAATTTAAAACGTTTAGCCACTTTTCAATGAGGGAAACCTTTGCAGAGTGGGTGATTAAAAATCACCGCATTTGGCATCGTCCTCAAGAAATATGGGTAGCCGTTCTACGGTCCGTATAAACATTTGAGGACAAAATGAGGAGATTTTGGATGAAAATTTTAATGAGATAGATAAAACACAAAATTTTGAGAACCACATCAACTTGAGAATCGTAATGAAAATCTCTTGAGGAAAGATTCAAGATATAGATTCTTCCAGCCTCTAGCTCAATATGACCCCAAGCAAAATGATTTTTATGTTACCAAGGTGATTCTTTTATACCACAATATTTGAACATAGTTTTAATTAAAGTTCCTATCGAACACCGATTCAAACCCGAATCTTTGATAGCACAACGATTTTGACAATGGAAGTTCTGATGATGAGTGGCCTGAAATAATCATCATGATGTCAATTTAGAGGTTGAAATAAATGGTGACAATAATGAATCTAATGATGAGACCCATATCATGACCTCTCCTCCATCTTATGAAAATAGTGATTGAAATATCCGAATTATCTACCAAAATTTTAACTTCGAATTCATGTTCTTTGAAGAATGAGTTCTGAGTATGAATATGAGGATAATTTGGAATCTAAGAAGAAACATGAGGATGAATCTGATGAAGAAGAATCTACGATCAAATTTGGAAATGAAAGCAACATTAATATTGATAACAAATTAAGAATGATTTTGAATTTGAGTATCAACATGAGAATGATAATGAAAATAAAGATGGAAATGACAATGAAATTGAACTTGATTATGAACATGATGATAATTTTGAGCAAGAGAGGAAAATTGAGACTGGGTTATCACAACCTGTGTTGATTCTCACCCCCATCAAATGTCGGAAGTCCTCCATGATGACTCTCTTAGGGACGAACACATGATTTTCCACTCCAATCCCATAATCTGTGGGGAAGATGACCCTCCCGGCTTGGACTTTCACTCTCTGAGTGCATCCCCTATTATTACCTCGAATTTCAATCAAGACGACTCTTTATCTCTTGATATTTTTTGGGTCGAAAATGAAGAGCTCCTCAATAAAATCGATGATGAATGACCAACTGCCATAATGATTCTATCATTGTAGGAACCATCTTCTTGGTGGATTGAAAAAATAGGTACCATGAAAAGAAACAGTTGCTTCAAATGATATGTATGATTCACATACTGATAATGAGCATGAGCAGCTGTTAAATCCGAGTATACATGAACCCACCCTCTCGTCCTTGGACTTTCAAGTTGACACTCATTTCACAGATATATTTCAATAACATGATCAAATCTCTGACCTTTTGTGACACCAAGGTGGCCATCGAGGTAGAAAATGTTGGTACTATGGGTGGAAATATCAACGAATCATTTGTTGTGTTCAAGGAGAAGGATTTCATTGATAATCAATTTTATGGATACACATAAATTTTGTAACTTTGGACCATCTTGGACCCATCTACCGATTGGAGACACTGTTATTGAAACCGACTCCACCATTTTCACTGACATCTTCACTTGAGTTGATTATGTCTTTTATCATACCAACAAAATGGATCATTCACTCGAGCCTCGTGTCACTGGTATCACATACCCACCCCTAACTTCAAATGATTAACTCTTCCAAATCTCTTGAGCCAAATTTTATGCATCATCGTGATTTACTAAACATGTATGCTGTAGATACTCGAGACACATGGTATTCCTAACCCTAGAGCCCGGCTTGGGGCATTAGAACCGGCACATCCCCCAGCAGCAACAACTGTGTTGGTGGAGTTGCTTCTATCAGTGGCAACAACTTTATTGGTGATTGTTGTTGGTTTTGTAAATAGGAAGACGCCTTTAGGAGTGGCGGCTTAGTGGAGAACTAGAGCCAGATCTTCGCTTCTCTGAGATGCGTCTTGGACTATCTTATCAAACAACTGTCTGCTTTAGAGGAAGCTTATATGCATCCTTAGGCTAGAACCTCCTCTTTTGGAGGCAGTTTCATCTTAAGCCAAAGAAAAGAGGTAGCTTATCCATGAAAATTTAAAAAAAAAGTTTCCCCACTGCATACGAGCAATAAACTTCTGGACTAGTAGCACTAGAGTATGCAATCAGATATAGATATATCTGTATCCATCTATCATTGTATCCATTTTTTAAGTGGATATGTATATAATTTTTTTGATTTTACTAGATATAGATATTCATATGGATACGAGTTTATTTTTTTTTGCGGATACAGATAAGGATACATATATTATTTTCAATTTTTTTGAGGATACAAGTACGTATAAGATTTCGTATTTTTCAACAGATATAGATACCTATATTAACATTACCGAATCTGTGTGTATAATATCCATACATCAACTTGTGTATTTATCTCCAAATATGTTATAGGATTAGTTGCTATATATTGCATATGGAGTCATTTTTAAATGGGGGAAAAGTATAGATCTCTATATTATCTAATTATTTATTATACATGTTATTAAATTTTATATAAATACAATATTTTCTTTTTTTATTTTGCTATCTTTATAGTTTATTAATTTTCATTTGATTTGCTACTAGTTTCAACTTTTACAAAAACACTCCTACTGAATGAAAGCAGTTATTATTCGCAAGATAATTCAATTTTATTTTGTAAAATATCCGTATCTAAATCATAATTATTTATTTTCATATTTGTATTTACGTTTAAAGATACTATTTGTAATCTTCATTATATGCAATATATCCATTTTAATATCGAAATTTAATATAGATAAAGATACCATAACACCAATATTCGTCCTGATGCACAAATGAGTATTGCTTATGCATCTCCAATTGTGAAGTATCTATCGGAAATACCCCACAAGTCACAGTTTAGAAAGGAAGAATCACGTGGTCTTCGGTTAGTCCGCACATTCGTAAACGGAGAGCTTCAAGGCGCGAAACCGAGGCCTTATCCCCGAAAGATGTCCGCTCTTCCCTGCCGCCACTTCTGCAAACCCGTCCCGCGCCCGGCAGCGGGGCGTAGAGTCCATGTTGCGCCGGTCCGATGTGTGAGAACGCAGGAATCCACGACGGACCGACGGGTCATCTTGAAGGGTAGCAGTGGCGCAGACTCGCTGGGGATTTGCCGCGTCCTCAACGGCATGTGGCAGACTAGCGGTGGTTGGGGACGGATTGATCGGGACGACGCCGTCGATGCGATGCTCAGCTATGCGGATTCCGGTCTTTCCACCTTCGACATGGCAGATATCTGTAATCACTAATTGCTTTTGTTTTCTAATGACATCACTGACATTTCACTGAAATTTTCGTGTTTTTTTTGTTTCTCATTATTGAATATTTGAGTGGATTATTGACATGCAATATAATTGAATTGTGCAGATGGACCAGCGGAGGATTTATATGGCATCTTCATCAACAGAGTCCGGAGGGAGCGTCCACCAGAGATGCTTGAGGAGGTCAAGGGGTGAGCTCTTTTATCGACTAATCTCTTCACGAATTTAGACGCAATGTCTAATTAAGCGGCCTCCCTTATTTTTTGAGAAATA